>CM064496.1:10101672-10450303 GCA_032716605.1 Paralithodes platypus
TTGATCCCACTATAGCACTTGGTAGCCTATTCCACATATCTACAACTCTTTTACCAAGCGAATAGAGGCAGATCCCTTACACAGCCAATCTCTTTCTCTCTCGCTCTTGTTTGTTTGCACACCGGTACAAATGAGGCAGATCCCTTAAACATGCAACCAAGAAAATGGGAGTCTGCAGAGAGCCAAGTGGCCCACATAAGGCAGATCCCTTTCACACTCAACCCATCTCAAACGTTACCTGTTATTTACACTACTTACTATACACCCATGTTATCATATACCTGCAACCAAAACACAATTGTAAGAAATAGGAACATAAGAAAATGGGAGTCTGTAGAGAGCCAATTGGCCCACACAAGACAGATCCTTTTCACACCCAACCCATCTCATAAAAACTCTCTCATCTATCTCTGTCTTCCTTACATTTATGACATCCTAGTCTCTCTCTCTCTCACAAATGAGAACATAAGAAAACCGGAGTCCGCAGAGAGCCGATTGGCCCACACATGTCAGATCCCTTTCACACCCAACCCATCCTGCGCTCTTTCTCTCATATTTATCGCTATCTTCCTTACGTGTACGACATCCTATTCTCTCTCGCCATACTCTCTCTCCCTCACAAATGAGAACATAAATAAATAAGAAAACGGGAGTCGGCAGAGAGCCGATTGACCTACACATGGCAGATCCCTTTCACACCCAACCCCTCTCGTTCTATCTCATTTCAAGTTGAAGCTCTATTGTTCTTGATCCCATTATAGCACTCGGTAGCATATTCCACATATCTACAACTCTGTTACTAAACGAATAGAGGCAGATCCCTTATACAGCCAATCTCTAGCTCTCTCGCTCTTGTTTATTTGCACAATCTGTTCCTTCTGTAGTTTCTCCATGCCCGATAAGTTAAATGATCTTTTGATATCTGTGACACAGCTTTTGTATCCAACACAATACCCTGCTTGCAAAACTGCTCGAACCCCCGACAACATTGCTTGCAACTTTAATTATTATTATTATTATTATTATTATTATTATTATTATTATTATTATTATTAATTATATGTTTCAGTTATGTACTTGGTTGTGTCACAGTAAATCCCATTAGCATATTATACACTGTAAGTCAAGATGAACGTCAGGACTGGAGCCTCCCTGCGAGAACTACAGTCCCTTGCATAATATACACGCAAAAAACATTGCCTTATAAAATTATCTTCTTGACTGATACATTAGCCCTTACAAGATACGGTGACGCATTTATGTTCTGTTTTGTGGCTATTATTAGACGATCGTACTCAGATTAGGAAGGGTATATAGAAGTCAGAGTTAATTTAATTAGTCTTTACGCATATAATTCCCACAGATCCTTCCTAAATTGTATAAAATCGTCTAATGATACCCAGAATAAACTGTCAAAATACGTAATTATCTTCAAAAGGTTAACTATACATACCAGCATACACAAGCAAAATCTACCACTAAATTTTCACTCCCATGTAGGTTAGGTTGTGACAAATATATATATATATATATATATATATATATATATATATATATATATATATATATATATATATATATATATATATATATATATATATATATAAATTATTAAATTTACTTTCCAATTGATATTAGATTGTGGAAAACTAAATATCATATACTGTACAGACAAACCTAAGCAACATCCTCTTCTACATCTACTATTCTTTATACACTAGGTCGTGAAAAATATATATATATATTACTAGCACATAATTATAATACAATTTTCACCTAAATTTGATATTGTCCCGGTCGAAGGCTGATACTTTTGACATTTTAGGCTCGCTATTGCTTGCCAGGAAAAAAATCTACACCAAAATGGCACGGAATGTGTTGATATTGACAAAGAAATGCGGCAAAAGGTCTTAAAATCAACAAGCTAATGGGATGATCGTCTGAAAACTAATGGGGCTAAACATGAAGAAAGGGTTATAGAATAAAACCCAAATACCTCTACTAACAAAATTATCCCTTAAATATATTCCCCAGAGTATGCTAAATTAAATTTCATTATACTGGCACATACAATTATTATTCTCGTGTATCTTCAATATATTCTAAATTCTACTAATAATCTTAGATACAACTAAACTTAGGTACAACTAAACCAAACCCTTCATTAAGTTCGCTCCCCCAGAATTAGCAGATGTGTGCGGCCTTACGGAGAGATGGGTCGTATTGCTGGACACCTTTCTCCCTCATGCTTAGCCACATTAGTTTTCAGATTGTATGACGTTCGGCTCATTAGTTTGGCAATTTTAACCCACTGAGCCCCAGCGACGCAGCGTTTGCGTCAGCAATGTATGTAACGCTAAACCCCAGCGACGCAACAGTTGCGTCAGTGTTACTCCGGTCCCAATTACTTCGGTCCTATGGCACCTAGAGGGCTCAGATTTGTATGGGAGCTGTGTAAGTATCCCACGCAACCATAACAATTGTTGAAAACTCAAAGTCTAACTGCGTGCGCGTGAGCGCGCAAAAACGGAATTTTGGGTGTTATTGCCTTCAATTTTTTACTCTTGTAAAATCCGTTTTCAAGGGCTCCGTAGGACCAATTTTTGACCTTTTTGATCGGTTTTTTGTGGTTTTTCCTTCATTCCTAACCCATTCGCTATTGTTTCTGGAAAAGAAACAAAAAATCAAAACCGGCTGGTCCCTGGTGGTACATTTATTAATAACTAGCTGGGGCTCAGTGGGTTAAGGTCTTTCACCCCATTGTATTGGTCAATATTTAGACTTTTCGTGTCATTCAGGTGTCGATCTTTTCCTGGCGAGCGATAGGAAGCCTGTAATTTAAGAGGAACCGGCCCTCGGCCGGAAAAAAAATCTACGAAAAATGTAAAAATATATCTTGAAGAGGGGTCTTGATTTTTATGGAGGTCTAGGGAGGAACTAATCTTCAAAAACAAGGGAAACATTCACGAGTCAGGCAACTACAGGGGGATCAAGCTACTATCACAGATGATGAAATGCTTTGAAATAATTTTAGACAGCAGGATAAGAGAGATTGTGGAGCCGTTGCTGGGAGAAGAGCAGTTTGGATTTAGAAAGGGAAAGGGAACAACAGACGCGTTATTCATTGTGAGACAGATGATGGAGAGAAAGCTGGAATTTGGACAAGAGAGCTGTTGGGGCTTTCTGGATCTAGAGAAGGCATATGACAAGATACTGTACATAGAGCAATGATTCCAACAATACTACGGCAGTACCAAGTTCCGGAGGAACTGATAACAATGGTAATGGCCCTGTACAGGACACTAAGTACGTGAGTGGGGACCTGCTTTGGCAAAACCAATACATTTGAAGTGCAAGTGGGCTTACATCAGGGTTCTGCCCTGAGCCCACTGCTGTTTATCATACTGTTGGATTACATCAGCAAACAGTGTCCAATGGAAAGAGGACAAAAGGTTATATACGCCGACGACATCGCATTGGGAACCAACACAGCAGAGGAACTACAGCAAGAAATAGAAATGTGGTACAATCAACTGGAAGCACATGGCATGCGGATGAGCAAGGGGAAGACGGAAGTAATGAAGGTCTCAAGAGAACAGCTAGTTCCACAACTGCAGATTGCAGTGGACGGACAACAACTGAAGCAAACAAAATCGTTCAGATACCTAGGAAGCTGGGTACAAGAGAGTGGAGACCTGGACAGGGAAGTGCAAGCAAGACTGCAGGGGACAGGAAACGCATGGAGGAATGTGAGTGGAGTAAAGATGAGATGTCTGCGAGCGATCAGAGGAGTGACATGACGGGAGAGAATGAGAAATGAAGATATAAGACGGGAAGTGAAGGTCACGGAATTGAGAGAGAAGATAAGAGAAAGCAGACTGAGGTGGTACGGACACGTGAAGAGGAAAGAAGAGGACGATTTAGTAAGATGGTCAGCGGAGCGGGGAGATGGGTGCGAGGAAGAGAGGACGACCGAGAAAGCGATGGATGGATTGTGTGCGAGATGATGGCCGAGTGGTTGATCTGAACAGAGTTGGTGACAGAGGAGAGTGGAGAGCGGTGTCGAGACGACCCGACCCCCCTTGAGGGGACAAACGGGGTGATGATGATGATAGGGAGGAAACTAGAAAAAAAAATATATGAAAAAATCGACCAAAAAGTTAACCATCCTCCCTTACTTAGTAGCCAGACATAACTATGGGGGGTAACACTTTCTCCAATTAACCCAGTTAGTATTATCACGCCTTGCTTCACACTATAGTTTTGGGTTGGCTACTTAGAACATTTACGACGTCTTATCTCCCTCTGGTCGTCGTATCTTAAATGCTGATGTCATAAAGAGCACCATTATCTCTTTCTATACTGGCGACGTCCTGTAACTTTATTCTGGCTACTATTACTATTAGACGATTTTAATGTTTATAAATTGCCTCCAGCAGTTAACAGGCTTGGAACTATCTCACTTAACATTTTATACCACCACAGATCCTTCTTCTATCTATCTAGGCTATTGCCGGACGCCGCCATCCCGAAGGGGTGGCCACGAATGGAACGCCCCCATGCACCTCTGTCCCCAGTCAGTCGACACCCCTCCTTCCATCCAGCACCGCTTTCACGCATATACTTCTTAAGTCCATACTTGCAAACTCTCTCGGTTTACCTCTCCCACTTTGTCCTTCCACTTCGCTCTTGTACACTCTCTTAGTCATTCTTTCACTTCCCATACGTTCCACATAGCCGAACCATCTCAAGGTGTTCCTTTTCACTCTTTCCAGCACATCTACATCCACACCGCACCACTCTCGTACTTCCTCAGTCGTCTGTCTATCCCTCCATGTAACTCTGCACGCACTTCTCAAGTAACTCATTTCCACCCCTCTCACTCTTGGTTTGTGCCTCTCCAACAATGTCTATGCTTCACTCCAGTACGTCAATGTCGGGATTACCACACTATCATGTAAGGACTTCTTTACTTTCATGCTGACCACTCTGTTTATTGTTACTGTTTTCAGCGTTCCTACAATCCTCTTCGCCTGAGGCACCCTCTCCCGCACTTCTTCCTCCATACTCCCATCTTTACTCAACACACTGCCCAAATACTTATATGAGCTGACATTCTCCATAGCCTGACCATGACCATTCAACCTCACCTCACACTCTGTGACTGCACCCCTTTCAAAGACCATACCCTTACTCTTCCCCGCATTTACCTTCAGATTCCGTTTGTTCACACACTGTTCCAAACATATTTACCAGACCCTGCAACTCACAGTCACTATCGCTCATCAGAACTGTATCGTCAGCAAACAGCAGTACAGGCAACTTCCACATATTTCCTTCCCTTATCAGCAGTACACCAACATCCACTGCTCTTCCATAGGTAGAATATGATTAAATAGACGTCGCCAGTACACTAGGGATTAATTTATTGGTCTATTATGTTTCTCACCTTGCAGTAACTTATGGCATCTTTGAGTATCCCAGCCCTGGCGCCTTGGCTAAAACGATTTAACTGGGCTTAGGAAAGATCTGTGGGAGTTGAAGGGTTAATTGAGACAGCTTGTACCCCATTTAATCTCTAGTGGTCCTTCGTAAGCTGAATAAAGTCTTCTAATGTTAGCCAGTATCCATATAAACATCGTCATCCAATATAATCAAATAATCAAGGCCGTTTACCCCTTCTAATGTTCAATTCACACTCCGATAAAAATATTGTTTATTATAATGCAATCACAGGACAAGAACACTATTGCCAACTTGATACCGTAGAAATGTGATATGTATTGTAAATGAAGAATACACACTTATGATCTTTGAAGAGTAACTTAGTGTGAGTGCTATTAAACCTGTTATTGTGAAGAAATCGCGCTTTTGACAATATATAATACCAGCCTAAATATTAGACCTCAATGCTTAGTCACAACTTTCCGATGGTGATTATGATTCTTCCTGTTTACGAGGCCAATGAAATTATGACAAGATAATGGAGGGGTGTCATTATGATTAGTCATGTCGTGAAGTTCCTATAGCAAGGTTGCCAACATGTACAGATTGGAAGACTGGCAAAACCAATCTATTTTAGCTATTAGCCTACATGGTGTTAAAGTCACCCATACGAGGGTGATCCTGATCAGTCAGGTTGTGTGTTAGCTGAAAATATGGCCCTAAGTATGATGATGATGATGTAGCTGATTTGATCTGCAGACCAATCGAAATGGATATATTTCCATAAAGAAAATCGAAAGAGCTCACAAACATTTGTTGTCAATAGCTGTACGTTTTCCACCAGAAATCAACATTCATAAATCTGACAGTGACCATACAACTCAACCAACAGATCATATCAGCCAGTATATCTCAACCAGTGTAAACGAAACCATTAATGTTAGCTTAGCTTAGCATTGGTTAAGGCTTCATGCTGGCACTAGTTTAATCGGCCCTGGTTCTGTTGGCATTGGTTGAGAGCAAAGTAGAAATAGTCTACAAGTTGAGATGTCTTGAAAGTGTATGGCAGTGTATGTGCCTTCCACCAGAAACTAATATTACAGTGCCCATTTCGCCATCCCCAGAAACCTACCCCTGGCCATCATACTGTCGACCACTGTCATCACTGTTGTCTACACTCTGGCTAACCTGGCCTACTTTGCTGTACTAACTGTCCCAGAGATGTTGGCTTCTGATGCTGTTGTTATGGTTAGTTATAATGCACTCCATTTATCTGATTCTATAACATAACTGAATGTAGGTGCATGCACAGGATTCAGTAATTACACTGGTTCTGGTTGTTAATTTATTAGGAACTAATGAGGTCACAGAAAATAGGTTGGTCGGTCTCTGGAGCTATGTCCCACCACAGGTCCTGGGATAGAGTGACTATCAAGCTGACAAGTTGTCCGGGTTCAGAGGACTGCAATGCGAGGGGTTATTGAAGGTGCAGAATTTGGAGTGTCCTCACATAGCCCATCGGTGTAGTGGTTAATCAGGTCGTTGTTGTCTAAGATGTAATGAGATGTTCTGGTGCGACTTGCAGAGTGTTGCACACAGTGTGTTGAGTCCGTGGCAGAGATCTTGGTTAGCAACGTGTTGGAGCTGGTAAGACACACAAATGCTGTTTTGTGATATAGCAATGTTGTTTTGTATTGCAGCAGCAGACCTACAGATTGTCATCTGTATGGGCTTGTTCAGTCTGAGACACAGTAGTGCTGGTGATACATACAGATTCCAGGGGGTCTTACTTGCCAGGTGTTTTTGTTAGTGTTCTCTAATAAATAAAAATAGTTACCAATGGTATGGCTATCCTGCCTAAATTGGAGATTATGATCAGAAGTTTTGGCGATGTGGCTAGAGTCTTGTGGTGGTGTGCGCTGCTCTATAAAATAGCGTGTGTGAAGAGAGTGGCTGATGTGCTATTGTTGATTCTGAGCATGTGACAGTGGCCGAGGATCGCATGTGTTTTCCTTTCTATCTCCTTCCTCAATCACTTGGGCGGCTATACTGTAGGCGGGATTGATCGCCTATCATTAACTATACTCTGTTAATTTCAACCGGACGATAAATTAAAACAGGTATCTTCACTATTGACCACCTCTGTCTACTTCAACAATGTCCTCATTACTTGGATACATTGGCCTCTAATGCTGTGGTTATGGTTAGTTCCAAGCAGTAAAGACCCAAGGGGCGGTGTCACATGAACAATATTAGCGGAGGATCGTATCACCTTCTGGGACTGCAGTTAGGTATCGTTATTATTTTGTTTTTCTTTTCTATATCCAGCTTCTACCTCCGGACTTAGGCTGATAGCCTAGGAGGTCTTATTCCAGACAGTGAATGAGACATTGAGATAGTTTGAGCGCTTCAACTGGCTCATTAGTGGCCTTACCATCGTAGACCACGACGCCTGGCGGGTCACTGTTGGCCCTGAGGCAACATCTGACTACCCAGAGCTGCTTCGCCACCATCTCGCCCCCCCACTCACGGTCTCAGACCCTCTCTTTCCCAAACATCACCTAATGAGCGCTTAACTCACTAGGCACTGCCCCTCTTTAGCATATTTTTAAAATGGGAATATTCATACAATACTGAGGAGGAAGTGATTATATTTTGGTCTATATAATTATTCATTAATTAATATATTATTTAGCTTCCTCCCTAGACCTCCATCAAGCTTATATAAACACCCCCTAGACCCCCCTTCAAGATAAATTTGTACATTTTTCGGTAGACAAATGTCCGGCCAAAGGCGGGTTATCTTAAAAAAACAGGCTCGCTATCGCTCGCCAGGAAATAATAGACACCTAAATGGCAGAAAAGGTCTTAAACTTGACAACGAAATGGGGCGCACGGTGTTAAAATTGCCAAACTAATGGGCCAAACGTCTTAAAATCTCAAAAATAATGGGGTTAAACACGATGGAGAAGGGTGTCTCCAAACAACCACCTCCCCCTTAAACCCTTCAGTATCATGAGGTTTCTGCCATCTTAAACCACCTGCCCCTTAAACCCTTCAGTATCATGAGGTTTCTGCCATCTTAAACCACCTGCCCCTTAAACCCTTCAGTATCATGAGGTTTCTGCCATCTTAAACCACCTGCCCCTTAAACCCTTCAGTATCATGAGGTTTCTGCCATCTTAAACCACCTGCCCCTTAAACCCTTCAGTATCATGAGGTTTCTGCCATCTTAACCCACCTGCCCCTTAAACCCATCAGTATCATGAGGTTTCTGCCATCTTTATCCACCTGCCCCTTAAACCCTTCAGTATCATGAGGTTTCTGCCATCTTAAACCACCTGCCCCTTAAACCCTTCAGTATCATGAGGTTTCTGCCATCTTAAACCACCTGCCCCTTAAACCCTTCAGTATCATGAGGTTTCTGCCATCTTAAACCACTGCCCCTTAAACCCTTCAGTATCATGAGGTTTCTGCCATCTTAAACCACCTGCCCCTTAAACCCTTCAGTATCATGAGGTTTCTGCCATCTTAAACCACCTGCCCCTTAAACCCTTCAGTATCATGAGGTTTCTGCCATCTTAAACCACCTGCCCCTTAAACCCTTCAGTATCATGAGGTTTCTGCCATCTTATTCTTACTAAACCCTTCAGTATCATGAGGTTTCTGCCATCTTAAACCACCTGCCCCTTAAACCCTTCAGTATCATGAGGTTTCTGCCATCTTAAACCACCTGCCCCTTAAACCTTCAGTATCATGAGGTTTCTGCCATCTTAAACCACCTGCCCCTTAAACCCTTCAGTATCATGAGGTTTCTGCCATCTTAAACCACCTGCCCCTTAAACCCTTCAGTATCATGAGGTTTCTGCCATCTTAAACCACCTGCCCCTTAAACCCTTCAGTATCATGAGGTTTCTGCCATCTTAAACCACCTGCCCCTTAAACCCTTCAGTATCATGAGGTTTCTGCCATCTTAACCCCTCTGCCCCTTAAACCCTTCAGTATCATGAGGTTTCTGCCATCTTAAACCACCTGCCCCTTAAACCCTTCAGTATCATGAGGTTTCTGCCATCTTATTCTTACTAACTTGAACCATTATTTTCAGTATATATTCCAAGAAGACTTTCATTTAAGGGGGTGATTTTTCTGGACCCCCTTCTTCCTCATGTGTAGCCCCATTAGTTTATAGATTTTAAGACGTTCTCCCCATTAGTTTAGCAATTGTAAGACTGTTCACCCCATTTCTCTGTTAATCTAAAAAAACTTTTGTACCATTTAGCTGTCGATGTTTTCCTGGCGAGCCTGCAATTTACGAAAAACAGAAATTCGGCCCGGACATTTTAGTACCGCAAAATGTACAAATAAATTTCGAAGGGGGGTCTTGGGAGTAATTTTTTAAGCTTGATAAAGGTTGAGGGATCAAACTAAAAGACACAACCTGAGATGAGGGACTACGACATTACTCCAAGATGAGGGACTACGACATTACTCCAAGATGAGGGACTACGACATTACTCCAAGATGAGGGACTACGACATTACTCCAAGGTGAGGGACTACGACATTACTCCAAGATGAGGGACTACGACATTACTCCAAGATGAGGGACTACGACATTACTCCAAGATGAGGGACTACGACATTACTCCAAGATGAGGGACTACGACATTACTCCAAGATGAGGACTACGACATTACTCCAAGGTGAGGGACTACGACATTACTCCAAGATGAGGGACTACGACATTACTCCAAGATGAGGGACTACGACATTACTCCAAGATGAGGGACTACGACATTACTCCAAGATGAGGGACTACGACATTACTCCAAGATGAGGGACTACGACATTACTCCAAGATGAGGGACTACGACATTACTCCAAGACCTACTCTATAATGAAGGAAGAGTTCTATTCATAACACCAATGGAAGCAGTTGTATAAAGGATAACTCAAGATGTTCACCTCATTAGTTTGACAATTTTAAGACTTTTTCACCGCATTACTTTGTTTTAAGACCATTTGTGCCATTTATATGTCATTTGTGCCATTTATATGTCATTTGTGCCATTTATATGTCATTTGTGCCATTTATATGTCATTTGTGCCATTTATATGTCATTTGTGCCATTTATATGTCATTTTTGTTCCTGGCGAGCGGTAGTGAGCCTGCAATTTAGGAGGAACCGGCCTACGGCTGGAACATTTGTGTACCGAAAAATGCACACCTTTATCTCGAAGGGAATGTTTGTTTTCAACTTCATGGAGGTCTAGGGGACAAACTAAACACTTCATGGAGGTCTAGGGGACAAACTAAACACTTCATGGAGGTCTAGGGGACCAACTAAACACTTCATGGAGGTCTAGGGGACAAACTAAATACTTCATGGAGGTCTAGGGGACAAACTAAACACTTCATGGAGGTCTAGGGGACAAACTAAACACTTCATGGAGGTCTAGGGGACAAACTAAACACTTCATGGAGGTCTAGGGGACAAACTAAATACTTCATGGAGGTCTAGGGGACAAACTAAACACTTCATGGAGGTCTAGGGGACAAACTAAACACTTCATGGAGGTCTAGGGGACAAACTAAATACTTCATGGAGGTCTAGGGGACAAACTAAACACTTCATGGAGGTCTAGGGGACAAACTAAAACACTTCATGGAGGTCTAGGGGACAAACTAAACACTTCATGGAGGTCTAGGGGACAAACTAAACACTTCATGGAGGTCTAGGGGACAAACTAAACACTTCATGGAGGTCTAGGGGACAAACTAAATACTTCATGGAGGTCTAGGGGACAAACTAAATACTTCATGGAGGTCTAGGGGACAAACTAAATACTTCATGGAGGTCTAGGGGACAAACTAAACACTTCATGGAGGTCTAGGGGACAAACTAAACACTTCATGGAGGTCTAGGGGACAAACTAAATACTTCATGGAGGTCTAGGGGACAAACTAAACACTTCATGGAGGTCTAGGGGACAAACTAAACACTTCATGGAGGTCTAGGGGACAAACTAAACACTTCATGGAGGTCTAGGGGACAAACTAAACACTTCATGGAGGTCTAGGGGACAAACTAAACACTTCATGGAGGTCTAGGGGACAAACTAAACACTTCATGGAGGTCTAGGGGACAAACTAAACACTTCATGGAGGTCTAGGGGACAAACTAAACACTTCATGGAGGTCTAGGGGACAAACTAAACACTTCATGGAGGTCTAGGGGACAAACTAAACACTTCATGGAGGTCTAGGGACAAACTAAACACTTCATGGAGGTCTAGGGGACAAACTAAACACTTCATGGAGGTCTAGGGGACAAACTAAACACTTCATGGAGGTCTAGGGGACAAACTAAACACTTCATGGAGGTCTAGGGGACAAACTAAACACTTCATGGAGGTCTAGGGGACAAACTAAACACTTCATGGAGGTCTAGGGGACAAACTAAACACTTCATGGAGGTCTAGGGGACAAACTAAACACTTCATGGAGGTCTAGGGGACAAACTAAATACTTCATGGAGGTCTAGGGGACAAACTAAACACTTCATGGAGGTCTAGGGGACAAACTAAACACTTCATGGAGGTCTAGGGGACAAACTAAATACTTCATGGAGGTCTAGGGGACAAACTAAACACTTCATGGAGGTCTAGGGGACAAACTAAACACTTCATGGAGGTCTAGGGGACAAACTAAACACTTCATGGAGGTCTAGGGGACAAACTAAACACTTCTCCTTAAGGGGGGTCACAGGCTTCTTTTTATCTTTCTCTCCTTTTCTCTCTTTCCCTGGCTTGTAACCATTCGGCCCCATTCAGCCAACTGTTTTAAGACGTTTATCCCCATCCAGGTGTCGATTTGTATCGCTCGCCAGCATTGTATGGAGAAGTTCGGCTTCGCCGGAGACATTTTTCTATTGAAAAATGTACAAATTTAGCTTGCTGTCAAAACAAAAAGATATATATGCTGGCTTGCTACTGCTCGCCAGGAAAATATTGACACCTAGATGGGGGTAAACGTCTTAAAACAGTAGGCTGAATGGGGCCAAATGGATACAAGCCAAAGAGAGAGGGAGAGAAAGAGAAAAAAAGCGAGGTGGGCTCCCTTAAGACCATATACATCCCACCTGAAATAAGGACTACGACATTACTCCAAGGCCAATGGGAACAGTTTATATAGGATAGCATAACGGTCAAATAGCAATAGTGTATTGATATGCTTGGTCTTGATTAACCCTTTCAGTAATATGTCGCATTTATTACTTTTCTGGGTAACTTTAGACAATTTTGTACAAATCAGGAACGACCTGCAGGCTCACTATCGCTGGCCAGGAAAACAGTCGACACCTAAATGGCACGAAAGGTCTTAAAATCTCCAAACTAATAGGGAAAACTTATTAAAAATTCAAAATTAATGGAGCTAAACATGAGGGACATGAGGGGGTCTAGAAACATGAGGGACAGGGGGTCTAGAAACATGAGGGACAGGGGGTCTAGAAACATGAGGGACAGGGGGTCTAGAAACATGAGTGACAGGGGGTCTAGAAAACCTTAAGTTGAGTTTGATAAAGTTGTATTGCCACTATTAACCCTTTCAAGATACGGGGACGCATTTCTACCTTTTATTCTGGCTATTAGGAGGCTAATATTAGGAGTAGGGACTTCGGGTTTAATATTAGGAGTAGGGACTTCGGGTTAATATTAGGAGTAGGGACTTCGGTTTAATATTAGGAGTAGGGACTTCGGGTTAATATTAGGAGTAGGGACTTCGGGTTTAATATTAGGAGTAGGGACTTCGGGTTAATATTAGGAGTAGGGACTTCGGGTTTAATATTAGGAGTAGGGACTTCGGGTTTAATATTAGGAGTAGGGACTTCGGGTTAATATTAGGAGTAGGGACTTCGGGTTTAATATTAGGAGTAGGGACTTCGGGTTTAATATTAGGAGTAGGGACTTCGGGTTTAATATTAGGAGTAGGGACTTTGGTTTTGGTTTTTGGTTTTTTTTTCTTCCTCATGCCATGAACTATACGAATCACAATAATTTATACCTCTAAAATAGCTGAAGGGGAGGTTTCTAGTTTGTTTCCTACTCCTCCAGCAATCTTAAAATTTCACCTCCTTGACCCCCTTTCAAGATAAATTTGTACATTTTTCGGTAGAAAAATGTCCCGGCCGAAGGCCGATTACTCTTAAATTACAGGCTCGCTATCATTCGCCAGGATAAAATCGACACCTAAATGACACGAAAGGTCTTAAAATTGACAGAATGGGGCGGAAATTCTTAAAAATCACCAAACTAATGGGGCAAATGTCTTAAAATCTCAAAAGCAATGGGGCTAGACATGAGGGAGAAAGGGGTCAAGAAAAAAGACCCCCAAGTGGAAATCTCCCCTTAAAGCAAAAGATAATGAGAATACTGTGCGCTGCTGGATACGAGTGCAAGTCTAAGAACAGCGATCATATATGCTTGTGCTATTATAATACTGTGCACTGCTGGATATGAGTGCAAGTCTAAGAACAGCGATCATATATGCTTGTGCTATTATAATACTGTGCACTGCTGGATATGAGTGCAAGTCTAAGAACAGCGATCATATATGCTTGTGCTATTATAATACTGTGCACTGCTGGATATGAGTGCAAGTCTAAGAACAGCGATCATATATGCTTGTGCTATTATAATACTGTGCGCTGCTGGATACGAGTGCAAGTCTAAGAACAGCGATCATATATGCTTGTGCTATTATAATCATATATACAAATGATTGACGACAGACAAATTCTTAATGCATTTTTGGAAAGTGCATGAAAATTGTATGGAATTTCATATATATAAACCTATGTTCGTTGCTGAAAACTTGTATATACAACTGAGCGAATTTGAAAGATATTGGATAAACATAATACAATTTGAAAGATATTGGATAAACATAATACAATTTGAAAGATATTGGATAAACATAATACAATTTGAAAGATATTGGATAAACATAATACAATTTGAAAGATATTGGATAAACATAATACAATTTGAAAGATATTGGATAAACATAATACAATTTGAAAGATATTGGATAAACATAATACAATTTTAGTCCGCAACAGTTGTATCGACGGTTATATATTTCTTTGTGGGTTTTGCTACTGTGATATTGTAGATTGGCCTTTCCACTTTCTATTGAGATATAATAGATTGTACTAAACATAATTCTTGTTGCTGATAATCTATGTAGAATTAATATTTTGTTTACGCATGAATTATTATTATTATATATTTTTTATATAGAGTAGGCTACCGATTTATATTTTATTCATATAAAAGAACTATTGATATAAATTGATGATATTGATTATATTGATGACAAATTAATTCTGATGACACATTTGGAATGAGCGTGAAAATTGCTTTAAATTTCATATAATAACATTTATTGCTCAGCTTATAACAAAATTATGACGGTGTAAACTCGAGAAAAACTATTAAATTTGTCTTATATATCTATTTTCAATGTGATAAATTGATCCTATGGGATTTATTTTCAGTTGTATAATAGTATTGGTCTTTCTCTATTTTTTTATGTATAATACATTACATGTAGAGGCGATTATTGTGAGTTAAAACATTGCTATCATATGTGTATGGTCTCACGGTAGTGCAATTAGCGGTAAGTTTCCCAGAAACTTAACGCTACTGTACCATGGCATAGTAGATTAAATGTACCCTCCAGTACCAGACTTGTTGCCAAAAACAATCAGACAACACCTTCGACAATACCCTCGTAGCTCAAGAGTTGGTGGGTAACTGACTCAGCCGGCCTAGAGTAGCCAGCTCCTCACAGCAGTGCCTCCAATTCATGTTAGAAGCTCCAGCTAGATATTAGCAGAACAAGGATCATATATTACTAACAGCTGAAAGCCGTCGCTGGTACTGGCGAGTCACTTTCTTACTGACGACTGTGAGCCATCGCTGGTATTTAAAGGGTTAACCTAGCGTCAGAGAGATAGTAGTAGTAGTGAAATCTGTGTTAATCATGCTGTTTCCTTGTATGTGATAAGCACTAAGACAAGTTTACTAAACTCAGGAAAAGCCCCTCTTAATGAAAACTTTCCTGCAGAGCTTCGCCAGCCGTATATTGGGTTCCTTCGCCATAGTGATGCCGGTGTTCATAGTGTTGTCCACCTTCGGCAGTGTCCACTCCTGTGTCTTCACCCAGTCCCGCCTTATCTTTGCTGGGGCGCGGCAGGGACACTTCCCCGCTGCATGCAAACTCATCAACGCCAAGAACCACACCCCGATACCCGCAGCACTTGTTAATGTGAGTGTACACTGTACAGGTCATAACTGTTGTCGCCATTGTACTTTACTAATGTCGTTACACTAAAGTCACCGTAATAATGTCGCTACTGTGTACTAATGTCGACACCATTCCTAAAAATCCCCATAAAATCATCAGAAACGACACTCCTAACCTCGTCAATGCCAAGAACCCCTCCCCGGTACCTGCAGCATTTATAAATGGGAGTGTACAGTCGGCCAAATTAGTGATGTATCGGCACCCAGTAGATTTTGATCCATAATTGGTATCAACAATATCTAATGATATCTTCATTTCGAGTGAGATATACAAACATGTTCCTATACTTAAACAGCCTATTCAACATCTGACAGACATTAGTACAGCACAAAGCCAAAGGTAAGGACAGCTGAAACATTACTTATTAGCACTACCGTACATGGCATAATTAACGTCACCACTGTACTTTACTAATGCCATCACACTAAATTATCTCAGTATACTAATGTCGTCACCAGTCCTAAAGATCAACATAGCATCACCATAAAGAACATCAACCCGTTCTGTACTGGCGACGTCTTTTTAATTATAGTCTAGCTATATTTAGACGATTACATGCAGTTTAGGGATGGAACTGTGGTAGTATAATGGGTTAAGTGAGATAGTTCTCATCAAAATTGAGGGCAACCCCAGCTTGCCCTCCAAAACACCTCCTTCTATCAATACATTATATTACAAATACCTTACATACTACACTATCTTTTCTAAAACAAAATTATGACACGATTACAACCCGCCTCGTCCCAAGGGGGGGGGGGGGGGAGACCAGCAATGCCCCCATTAGTTTGACCGCTGGAAACAACTCCCCTAAATGCCCTGGACCACTACCTTCTACTGTAACTATAAATTTCTGCAACATTCGTGGCCTTTCCTCTAACTACCACTCTGTGGAACACCACCTCTCCTCTGCCAACCCTGATCTCTTTCTTACCGAAACTCAGGTGTCTGGGACTACTGACAGCAAACCCTTCTATGTATCCTCCTACTATCTCTATCCTCAGTTTCAAGCCAAAGGTGGATGTTGCGTATATGTGCACAACAATCTCGCTTTCTCTCTTGTTCCAAACTTAGACTCTTCTAAATTCTCAACTCTCTGGCTAAATTTTCTTGTCACTCTCAAACTAAATATGTCTGTGCTGTTTATCTCTCCCCTAATTCTACTGACTGTCCAAAATTCTTTGACTATCTAACTTCTAAGGTGGAACACATTCTACCCATCTCTCCTTTCGCAGAAATCTCCATCTTTTCTATCCTAAGCGACCTAGAGCAGCTAGTCCAGCAACCCACCCATATCCCGGATCACTTCGGAGATCGGCCCAACATTCTTTACTTATTTCTAACCTCTAACCCTTCTGCTTATACTATAAATCTGTTCTGTCTTTTGGGCTCTTCCGACCATAAACTAATATCTGTCACCTGTCCTATCTCTCAGGTACGCCAACCCGATCCTCCCAACCGGCGGCGCTTGTGGCACTTATGCGCTGCCGACTGGGGAGCTCTTCGGCAGTATTTCTTTGATTTCCCATGGAATGACTTTTGCTTCCGTGGCCGGGGACCCTCGGAGAGTACTGAACGCATTACCGAGGTAATCCTCTCGAGCATGGAAGCATACATTCCATTTTCTTTCTTTCAGTCTAATGCAAACAAATCTTGGTTTACTCACGCTTGTTCTACTTCTGTCCGCAACAAGGAGGAAGCATTCAAACGGTACCGACACCTTAAAACTCAAGAATCTCGTTCTTCCTATGTTTCTGCCCGGAATCAAGCCAAATCTGTTCTTCGACTTGCCAAGCACTCTTTCATCAATAATAAATGCACTGAACTATCCAACTCTAGCTCTTCCCAAGCTTTCTGGCATCTAGCCAAAAACCTCTCCAACAATTTTTCTTCCTCGTCTTTCCCTCCCCTTTTCCACTCTGATGGCACAACCATCACTTCTTCCTCTGACAAAGCTGAACTCTTTGCTCAAACTTTTGTAAACTCCACTTTGGATGATTCCGGTGCTATTCCTCCCTCTCCACCCCCCTCTCTCCTACTTATGCCTAATATCCTAATCTCTTCTGAAGATGTACTTTCTACCCTCTCTGGGCTTAATACTAAGAAGGCGTACGGTCTGGATGGTGTTCCTCCTGTTGTACTCGAAAACTGTGCTTCTGTGCTGACTCCCTGCCTAGGCAAACTCTTTCGTCTCTGTCTCTCTTCTAACGTCTTCCCTTCTTGCTGGAAGTTTGCTCTCATTCAACCTGTCCCTAAGAAGGGTGACCTCTCTCAACCCTCCAACTATCATCCAATTGCTCTCATCTCTTGTATCTCTAAAGTTTTTGAAACTATTCTGTCATCCAAATTTCTTAAGCATTTTTATTCTAATAATCTACTCTCAGATCGCCAGTATGGCTTCCTTAAGGGTCGCTCTACTGATGATCTTCTTTCATATCTTACTAACTCTTGATCATCCTCCTTTTGGGACTTCAGTGAGACCTTTTCTATTGCACTAGACATATCGAAGGCCTTCGGGAGTCTGGCACAAATCTTTAATTCCTAAACTACCCTCCTTCGGTTTAGATCCCTCCATCTGTGCCTTTGTCTCTAATTTCCTTTCCGGCCGTTCCATAGCTGCGGTTGTGGACGGCCATCGCTTACTTCCTCATCCTATCAACTCCGGTGCTCCTCAGGGCTCTGTCCTATCTCCCATTCTCTTTCTAATTTTCATAAATTATCTTCTCAACTGTACATCCAGTCCCATCCATTCATACGCAGAGGACTCTACCTTACACTACTCAATTAGTTTTCCTGAACGCACCAGCCAGCAATCCCTCAAAAACAAACAAAATGAAGCCATGCAACACTTATCTTCTGATCTAACTATTATTTTCAATTGGGGCAGAGAAAACCTTGTTACCTTTAATGCTTCCAAAACCCAATTTCTTCATCTTACTACCCGTCCAGAACTTTCAGAGGACTATCCGTTATACTTCACCAATACAAAAATCAATCCTTCATCTTCGCTCAATATTCTCGGTGTCTCCTTTTATTCTGCTCTCACTTGGAAGAACCATATTACCAGTCTTGCTAAGGCAGCCTCCCAGAAGCTGAGTGTGCTCAACCGTCTCAAGGGGTTTCTTACCCTTGCGCAGCTTCTGGCTCTTTGCAGGGGCACAGTGCGTCCTTGTATTAAGTATTGTTCACATGTGTGATGAGGATCCTCTCACATCGCACTCCTAGACAAAGTAAAAAGGCCTTTCGTATCATTAACTCCCGTCCACTCACCAACTCTCTGCAATCTCTCTCTCTTTGCCGCAATGTTGCATCTCTCTCACTATTCTATCGCTACTACAATAATCAGTGTTCCTCAGAGCTTTCCCAGTGTATACCACCTTCTCTACGTAGGGTACATAGTACCCGTCTTGCAACACAATCCCACCCCTACTCTGTGCAACTCTCCAACCCAAGAGTGAAACGCTAATCTCAGTCTTTCTTTTATTCAACCTCTGAGCTCTGGAAATCTCTCCCAGAATCAGTCTTGCCCTCTTCCTATGACTTAAATTGCTTCAAACTTCGTGTGTCCAGGCAATTTGGGTCGAACGTCCCTTGATTTTGGCCCTGTCACTCTTTCAACTATGGGGGAGGCACTCGCTACAGGCAGTTCTGCCTTTTGTCTCCTTCACTCATATAGAAAAAAAAAATCAAAGCCTGTTAATTGCTGGAGGCCCTTTTTAAACTGAATTGAACCAGTCTAACAGTAGCCAAAATAAAGCTAAAAGAACGGCACTGGTATTGAACGGGTTAGGGGAGGCTGACCGTTTGTTTGGTCTATTAATTCATTTATTCATATATTTGTTTAGTTTCCTCCCTAGACCTAAATCAAGCTTAGAAAAACACCCCCTAGAACCCCCTTCTAGATAAATTTGTAAACTTTTCGGTAGAAAAATGTTCCGGCCAAAGGCCGGTTCCTCTTATAATTGCAGGCTCGCTATCGCTCGTCAGGAAAACATCGACACCTAAATGGCAAGAAAGGTCTTAAAATTAACAACGAAATGGGGCGAAAGTTGTTAAAATCCTCAAACTAATGGAACCAACATCTTAAAATCTCAAAACTAGTGGGCTAAGCATTAGGGAGAAGGGGGTCCAGAAAAACGGTCTGCCTGCCCTTAATACCCTATATAACCTCCTCTTGGTACACTTGCGTCACTGCTCAAGGGGAGTGCACGTTTAACCCTTACAGTACGCTGACGTCTATTTGATCTGATTTTAGCTACATTTAGACGATTATATGAAGCTTAGGAAGGATATGTGGTAGCTAAAATGATTAATTTAGGTTGTCTGTAGCCTTTTAACTGATAGTTGTCACCATATATTGAGGTTGTCTGTAGCCTTTTAACTGATAGTTGTCACCATATATTGAGGTTGTCTGTAGCCTTTTAACTGATAGTTGTCACCATATATTGAGGTTGTCTGTAGCCTTTTAACTGATAGTTGTCACCATATATTGAGGTTGTCTGTAGCCTTTTAACTGATAGTTGTCACCATATATTGAGGTTGTCTGTAGCCTTTTAACTGATAGTTGTCACCATATATTGAGGTTGTCTGTAGCCTTTTAACTGATAGTTGTCACCATATATTGAGGTTGTCTGTAGCCTTTTAACTGATAGTTGTCACCATATATTGAGGTTGTCTGTAGCCTTTTAACTGATAGTTGTCACCATATATTGAGGTTGTCTGTAGCCTTTTAACTGATAGTTGTCACCATATATTGAGGTTGTCTGTAGCCTTTTAACTGATAGTTGTCACCATATATTGAGGTTGTCTGTAGCCTTTTAACTGATAGTTGTCACCATATATTGAGGTTGTCTGTAGCCTTTTAACTGATAGTTGTCACCATATATTGGAGGAACCGGCCTTCGGCCGGGACATGTTTCTACTGAAAAATATACAGATTATTCGAGAAGGGTGATCTTTAGAATGCTATTTTTTAAGCTTGATAGAGGCCTAGGAAGGAAACTAAAATAATAATAATATATACAGTATATAAATAATAATAATATATACAGTATATAAATAATAATAATAATAATAATAATATATACAGTATATAAATAATAATAATAATAATAATATATACAGTATATAAATAATAATAATAATAATAATATATACAGTATATAAATAATAATAATAATAATAATAATATATATACAGTATATAAATAATAATAATAATAATAATAATAATAATATATACAGTATATAAACAATAATAATGATAATAATATACAGTATATAAATAATAATAATAATAATATATACAGTATATAAATAATAATAATAATAATAATATATACAGTATATAAATAAATAAAGAGATACGTAACACCTACCCCCTTAACCCTCTCCCCCTTAACGTCAAGGGGGTCAACGTCCCCGCCGGTCCCCGCTGCACTTGTGAATATAATTAGTGTACAGGTGTGCGCTACAGCCATAATTTGTGTACAGGTGTGCGCTACAGCCATAATTCCAACTCGGGTTATCACTCTAGGTATCAGTGAAAACCTATCCTATTTAGGTATATACAAAGCCTTTTTATTTAAGGGAGCCCACCTCGCTTTTTGTTTTCTCTTTCTCTCCCTCTCTCTTTGGCTTGTATCCATTCGGCCCCATTCAGCCTATTATTTTAAGACATTTACCCCCATCCAGGTGTCAATATTTTCCTGGCGAGCGGAAGCGAGCCAGCATATATATATTTTTGTCTTGACAGCAAGCTAAATTTGTACATTTTTCGATAGAAAAATGTCTCCGGCGAAGCCGGATTTCTCCATACAATGCTGGCTCGCTATCGCTCGCCAGGAAGAAATCGATACCTGGATGGGGATAAACGTCTTAAAACAGTTGGCTGAATGGGGCCGAATGGATACAAGACAGGGAAAAAGAGGAAAGGAGAGAAAGATAAAACAAAAAAAGCCGGTGACCCCCCTTAAGGTTTGTTCAGTGTGGTCCATCCCATGACCTAACTATTCTGGTAATGATCAAGTACCTGACTAACTATATTACCCGATAGTTCACCTTCCTCCACTCACATTCCCAGGGCATTACTATCCTGATAATGACCATAGTATCAAATGTTTGTATACGCTACTCGACTATCAATATTAACCAATAGTTCACCTTCATATATATTCCCAGGCCGCAGTCCCGAATGGCTCCACAAATTTCAACAGATGTATTTGATAGTCACCCTTCTGTAGCATTGACTTATTAATCATATCCCATCTATTCCCAGCGGCTGACTATCCTGGTAATGGTCACAGCACCGCATGTCCATATATACTAGTCGACTATCTATATTATCCGATAGTTCACCATCCTCCACTACCACTCTTAGGGGTTGACTATCCTGGTAATGGTCACGGTACTGGATGTCTGTATATAGGACAGCTTCCCAGAGGTTAGGTGTGCTCGACCGTCTCCGTGGGTTCTTCACCCCCGCACATCTTCTTACTCTGTATAGGGGTACGGTGCGCCCATGTATCGAGTATTATTCACATGTGTGGGGAGGTTCCACCCATACCGCACCTCTCGAAAGAGTAGAGTCAAAAGCATTGTGTATCATTAACTCACTTCCTCTTGCTATATATAGTGCCCTAGAATCTCTTTCTACACGCCACAATTTTGCATCTTTTTTACTCTTCTATCGCTATTACAACAATCAGTCTTCTTCAGAGCTCTCTCAGTGCATACCTCCTTCCTTGCGGCAAGTGCGATCGAGGCACCTGCCTTTCAACACAGGCCCACCCCTATTTTGTCCAACTCTCCAATCCAAGAATTGGCAAATTTTCTCAGTATTTCTTCTACTCAAATAGTGAACTCTACAACTCTCTCCCTCAATCAATCTTTCCTTAATCCTATAGCTTAAACTGATTTAAACTTCGTGTGTCCAGGCATTTTGACCATAACGTCCCTTGAATTAGGCTCTCTGTCACTCTTTTGGCTGTGGGGGAGACACTCGTTACAGGCAACCTGCCTTTGTCTCCTTCATACACATAGACAAAAGAACAAATAGTTGACCATTTATATTATCTGATAGTTGACCATCCTCCACTCCCACTCTCAGGGTTTGACTATCCTGGTAATAGTGACAGTACCGGACTATCCTGGTAATAGTGACAGTACCGGACTATCCTGGTAATAGTGACAGTACCGGACTATCCTGGTAATAGTGACAGTAACTATCCATAATAACCAATAGTTCACCTTCCTCTCCTCCTATTCTCAGTAGGTTGAATATCCTAGTAATGATCAGAGTTTTTTGTTTTCTATATTCCAACTACTTACTCGCTCTCGGGCATAGGCTGAGAGCCTGTACATTCAACCGTTATAAACTATAAACGGTGAAGCCCGTGAGGTCTCGTTCCAGTCTAGGGAGTATAAGACATGTGAAGCACTTTTTAGATGCAACCAGCCCCTGCCATCTTGCCATCGCAAGATGCATGAGGCTTAGTTGCTCACTCATGGTTCGAAACAGCCCCCATCTCTGAAGCTGCCTCGCTCCAGTGCTTCACTGTCTCTACCTCCTAGACTCGGACCCTCACTCTCAGAACGCCATCTATTGAGCAATGAACTCACTAGGCATTGTCCCCCTGTAGCTTATTTTAAATATGGGAATATTCATACAGTGCTATTTAATCAGCGAACAATGAGGGTATTTTTTGGCGTTTTGGTGGGCTTTGTGGTAATGCACTGATACTAGGTACAGCACAAATTCCATCCCAATAATATATTCCCATTGACATATCGGGATTCGAACCTGGGTCCATTGGATTACCAGTCCAGTGGCAAGACCATTCCACCACACCTCCCCTAGTACCGGATGTCTGTAGCCTACAGTATATATATTAATCGACTATCTATATTACCCGACTAGCAGGGGTACCCGGCGTTGCCCGGGTAATCACCATAATCACCATCACTACTACCACCACTACTACTACCATAATCACCATCATCAATCACTACTACCACAATCATCACAATACTACTACTACCATAATCACCGGCCTCGACCTCCCTGTGCCTCATTAAACGGCGACCTCGATTTCGGCAGCTAAATGATATCCGATTTAGGATCTGACCTCATCCGTACCGGCTGCGAACAACTTTCGTTCCATACACCTTTTTGATCGGAGGCCTCCTGCCCCAAACGGCCATTTTTGGCATTTTTTTCGCTCCCGTATACTACATAAGTTCTGCCGAAAATTTTATTAAACAAAAGTATCTCTGATTTCCACTAAACTCGCCTAAAACTATCTCCAAAGCCTGGGCTTTCCAACGGTGCCCCACACTCCCATCTGGCACCAAAACTGTGGGAGTTTAGTAACAAAGGTCGGGTAACTGACAGACAGACAGACAAACATTGACCTTTATTTATTAAGATAGTTCACTATCCTCTACTCCCATTCTCAGGGTTGACTATCCTGGTAATGGTGACAGTACCGCATGTCTGTATAAGTTATTTTGTCATTATATTGTGACGTCCCTGTTTTGGTTTGTGTGTTTTGCAAGTTTTACATTATAATATACTAGTCTACTATCTATATACCCGATAGTTAACCATCCTCTCCTCCTGCACACTTAGGGTTTGACTATCCTGATAATGGTGTGTGTACCGGACGTCTCCCTCCTCATCAACTACACGAGCTACTCCGCCACCCTCATGCAGTTGGCCTGTATGTGTGCACTCTTCTGGTTCCGCTACAAGCATCCGGAGTGGGAGAGGCCATTTAAGGTCAGTTGGGGCACCCTTCTTCCTCAGGTTCAGCCCCATTAGTGTTCAGATCTTAAGACGTTCGGCCCATTAGTTTGGCGATTTTGAGACCTTTCGCCACATTTATTTGCCAATATTAAGACTGTTCGTGTTATTTAAGTGTCGATTTTGCCCTGGCGAGTGGTAGCGAGCTTGTAATTTAAGAGGAAACGGCCTTCGGCCGGGAAATTTTTCTGTCGAAAAATGTAGTAATTTATGTTGAAGGAGGGTCTTGGTGGATGTTTTTTGTTTAGCTTGATTGAGGTGTAGGGAAGAAACTAAAGATAAAATAATAATTAAAAGATCCATAAATTACCAAATTTATACGCCCCTGCTTTTTGTTATTGCTGTCCTTTTCTCTCTTTCTCTGGCTTGTATCCATTCGGCCCCATTCAGCCAACTATTTTAAGACGTTTATCCACATCTAGGTGTCGATTTCTTCCTGGCGAGCGATAGCGAGCCAGCATTATATGAAGAAATCCGGCTTCGCCGGAGACATTTTTCTATCGAAAAATTTACAAATTTACCCTGCTGTCAAACAAAAATAAAAAATATGCTGGCTCGCTACCACTCACCAGCAAAAAATTGACACCTGGATGGGGATAAACATCTTAAAACAGTAGGCTGAATGGGGCCAAATGGATACAAGCCAGATAAAGATAGAAAAGGACAGAACAAAAACGGGTCCCCCCCCTTAATGTGAGTTGGATATTTCCTGCTGGTTCATTGTCCTCTCCATCATATGCAAATCAAACCAAGATTATATATATATATATATATATATATATATATATATATATATATATATATATATATATACCTGTATATATATATATATATATATATATATTAGTTAACCCCTTCAGTACTGGTGTCGTTCTTTTGTATTATATTCTGGCAATTAGTAGGCGATTATATTCATTTTAAATAGAACCTCCACCAATTAAATGGCTTCGATGTATATTTAAGAAGGATTTGTGGAAGTAAAAAGGATTAAGCGAGATACTTAGAAGCCTGTTAAATGATGGAGGCCGTTTTTAAACTGAATCTAATCGTCTAAAAGTAGCCAGAATTTGATAAAAAATACGTTGTATGTATAGAAGGGGTTAATGGGGGTGTTGATTATAGAGTTATAGAAGGGGTTAATGGGGGTGTTGATTATAGAGTTATAGAAGGGGTTAATGGGGGTGTTGATTATAGAGTTATAGACGTTGTATGTATAGAAGTGGTTAATGGGGGTGTTGATTATAGAGTTATAGATTCTCCTACTCAACGAGACAGAGATAGGGGCGAGGGAACGCGAAAGTGGTCCCGGACCCTGAGAATAGGAACTTTAAATGTTGTTTCTGTTAGGGCTCTGCCTCGTGTGGGCCACCCCCAGCAATGAGGTATGTGCCTGAGTACATACTGTACATTCATATTAAGGGGAAGTTTTTTTTTAGCCCCATTAGTGTTCATATTTTAAGACTTTCGCCCATTTCTTTGTCAATCTAAGACCTTTGGTGCCATTCAGGTGGCGATTTTTTCCTGATGAGCGATAGCGAGCTGTAATTTAGGAGGAACCGGCCTTTGGCCGGGACATTTTGCTACCGAAAAAAAAAATACAAATCTATCTTGAAGGGGGGTCTCGGGGGGTATTTTTAAAGCTTGCTGGGGGTCAAGGTAGGAAACTAAAAGAAAATAATAAAAAGATAGATAAATAAGTTACTAAACACGGCCACCCCCCTTTAACATTCTTACAGGTTGGTATGGTATTGCCTGTGGTGTTCATGTTAAGCCAGGTGTTGCTACTGGTGTTACTAAATAATTTAATAAATACGGCCACCCCCCCTTAACATTCCTACAGGTAGGTACGGTGTTGCCTGTGGTGTTCATGTTAAGCCAGGTGTTGCTACTGGTGTTACCCGTGGTGATGAACCCAGGCCAGGTGGGTGGGGCCATAGTGATCACCATAGTGGGCCTCCCAGTCTACTACTTCGCCATACACCGCCAAAACATCGCCCAACTCTGTGCTGGACCGCTGGGTGAGTCCACAAACTTGACAGATAGGGCCCGATGTGTATACTCCCAAAGTTGGGAAGAGTTTGTGTACCAGTTTTACTATAGTTTGTGTTATTAAGCACACACATTTTACACACATTTTAAGTTGAAAGCAGTAGCAAGAAATAGGGTGGTCAGCATGGAAGTAAAGAAGCCCTTGTATGATAGTGTGGTAATCCGGACATTGACTTACGGGAGCGAAGCATGGACGTTGGTGGAGAGACTCAATCCAAGAGTGAAAGGGGTGGAGATGTGTTACTTGAGAAGTGCGTGCAGAGTTACATGGAGGGATAGGCAGACAAATGAGGAAGTACGAGAGAGGTGTGGTGTGGATGTAGATGTGCTGGAAAGTGTGAAAAGGAACACTTTGAGATGGTTCGGCCATATGGAACGTTTGGGAAGCGAGAGAATGACTAAGAGAGTGTATGAGAGTGAGGTAGAAGGACAGAGAGGGAGAGGTAGACTGAGTGAAAGGTGGAAGGATGGAGTTAAGAAGTACAGTATATGCGTGAAACCGGTGCTGGATGGCAGGAGGGACGTCACCTGACTGGGGACAGAGGTGCATGGGGGAATTTCGTTCGTGGCCACTCCTTCGGTGATCGCGGTGTCCGGCAATAGATAAATAGATAGGATAAGTTACCATAAACATCTTAGTAAATCAAAACGCACAGTGTAGAATAAGTTATCATGAACATCCTGGGCTGTGTTTCGAAAATCCTTTCTGGATTTTATGCTAAGCGGGAGGCCCCAACCGAAGATACAGAAACGGTAACATCATTATTCGAGCTTAGTTATCCATCACTAGGCCATGACTAAATGTTGTAGGCCATGCGATCCACCTTCCAGCTTTGGGCCCATTTTCAATTGCTGTACGAAATGTCACAAAACAAAATCAGGACCTACAGTAGTTTCGAAGATCCTAGTTTGCCTCATCTCGGGAGGTAGGTGTTAGGGAAAGGGCATAATTATACCCAAGAAGCCCGGTTGTTTATTTACATATTTATTTATTTTTGTTGTATTTGTATGGAGACAAAATTAAAAATCTGCCTGTAACAGGTGTCCCCCAAAAATTGAAAGGGCAACAAGAACCAAATTCAAGGTACGTTAAAGTCAAAATGTCTGGGCACACGGAGCATGAAGTAGTTTAAGTCATAGGATGAGGGAAATATTGATTGAGGATGAGAGTTCCAAATCTTAGGTTAGAGAGTTGGACGGAATAGGGGTGGGAGTGTGTTGAAAATCAGGTTCCCCCTGCTCTCCGTAAGGGAGGCAGTATACAATGAGAAAGCTCTGGAGAACACTGGGTATTGTAATAGCGGTAGAAGAGAGAGAGATGCAACATTGCGGCGTGTAGAGAGAGATAGTAGTGAATTAGTAAAAGAAAGCTAGTTGATGAGACAAAATACTTTTGACTCTACCCTTTCGAGAAGTGCGGTATTGGGGGAACCTCCCCACACATGCGACCAGTACTCGATACAAAGGCGCACAGAGCAAGAAGCTGTGCAGGAGTGAAGAACCCACGAAGACGGTTGAGCTCACCTAACTTCTGGGAAATTGTTTTAGCAAGAGTGGTAATATAATCTTTCCAAGAAAGGTCAGGAGAAAAAGAAATACCAAGAATACTGAGAGAAAAATATCCCTTTCACGCACATCTGGACGCGATCGCGTTCTACACGGATAAATTTAAACGTTTGTGACCATGAGGGATGTTTAGAAACTATTAGTTTAATTACTTCAACCTCTGCAGTTGTCTTTTAGCGAATTGTGGGCAGGAAACTTATTTTGGAGAGGTAATTATGAGAGTAAGATCATTTTATTTTGAATACTAAACGGCAACCCCCGGACCTGAAAGGGTTAAGGGTTAATTTGTGTATTGTTGAATAAGGGATAGCTGTGTGGAAGATTGTGACGGGTAGATAGATTTGTTTGTCTATGTATATGAAGGAGACCAAAGGCAAAGTTGTCTGTCACAAGTGTCCCCCCTAAAGTTGAAAGAGTGATAGAGATCCAAATTTAAAGTAAGTTAGAATCAAAATGTCGACACACGGAGCTTGAGGCAGTTTAAGTCATAGGATGAAGGAAAGACAGATTGAGGGAGAGAGTTTCAGAGCTTGCTTGTTGAGTAGAAGACAGACTGGGAAAATTGGTACACTCTTGGGTTAGAGAGTTGGACAGAATAGGGGTAGGAATATGTTGAAAGGCGGGTGCCCCCACTCTCTGTAAGATAGGAGGTATACACTGAGAAAGCTCTGAAGAACATTAATTATTGTAATATATATCTGTTATAGAAATCGCTACCTGTAAGTGGCACCGATTAGCGTGTTGCCCATCGGTAATTTGTGTAGGGTTTTTCCCCTAGATAGGTTGCCCGCCAAGGCTATCGAGTCCCATCCACCCGGAAACACCCCTTTCAAATACCAGGGGGACAGCTATCACCAGAGACACCCCTATTACAGGGGGACCACACCCCTTTCAGATACCAGGGGGACAGCTATCACCAGAGACACCCCTATTACAGGGGGACTGCCTAACACCATAGACAACCCTAACCTATAGGGGAGAGATACAACATTGCGGCATGTAGAGAGATTTTGTAGGGATTTAGTAAGAGGAGGTGAATTGACGATACAAAATGCTTTTGAATCTATCCTTTCGAGAAGTGTATTACGGGTTGAACCTCCCCAAACATGTGAACAATTTTCGATACATAGGCGCACAGTGCCCCTGTACAGAGCAAGAAGCTGTGTGGGGGTGATGAACCCACGGATACAGTTGAGCATGCATAACTTCTAGGAAGCTGTGATAGCAAAAGTGGTAATATGATCGTTCCAAGAATGGTCAGACATAAAAGATGCACCAAGAATATTAAGAAAAGAAGAAGGGTTGATTTGTACATTGTTGAAGACTAGGGGTTAGTTGTGTTGAAGATTATGAAGGTAGATAGATAGAGAAATTGGGTTATGGAAGCATTGAAAGTAACAAGATTTTCTCTGCCGGTGCGTTAAGATAACTGCCACAGTCAGGTCAGGCCGGGGTCAGTCAGCGAGCCAACAGGTTCGGCGTTCATATAATTCGTCATGACCCTTAATTTAGCTGCATTTTCTGTTACCCCAAAGTCTGATAACCCACTCTCATTATAGTGGGGTGGCACAAAATGAACAAGGGGCGATCCAGACTTTTAAATATATACATTATATGGACAACCTTTCCTGACTATTTTTTAGAATGAAAGTAAATATGCATTGCAGAATAATTACTACAAAGCAAATAAAGACAAAATAAAAGCGAAATAGCGTAATATACCAAATATCATGAGGTATGTCAGGGACTGGAATAATCGACAACAGAACATATCGGCAATAAATTTGAATATATACAATTTAAGATGTGTTGTGACATTACATATTAGGTGAAATTATACAACATATTTATTTGTTTAATAGTAGAGCAAGAAATATTCGCAGACATAGATAGACATTTCAATAATTCTGAGGAGGAGTGACAGATAAATTACCGTGACGAACACTGATTTTCTGAACTTGACTCTTGGTCAAGGTCACGAGGCTAGATGCCCCCCCCCCCCCCCCCCCCCCCACCCGCCTCGATATCTCTACGTTCCTACTGGCCCTCACGCAGCCGTGGTGCTTTGCGCGGTCGAACCAATAGCTGCGTTTTCTGTTACCCCAAAGTCTGATAACCCACTCTCATTATAGTGGGGTGGCACAAAATGAACGAGGGGCGATCCAGACTTTTAAATATATACATTATATGGACAACCTTTCCTGACTATTTTTAACAATGAAAGTAAATATGCATTGCAGTATAATTACTACACAGCAAATAAAGACAAAATAAAAGCGAAATAGCGTAATATACCAAATATCATGAGGTATGTCAGGGACTGGAATAATCGACAACAGAACATATCGGCAATAAATTTGAATATATACAATTTAAGATGTGTTGTGACATTACATGTTAGGTGAAATTATACAACATATTTATTTGTTTAATATTAGAGCAAGAAATAATCGCATACATAGAAATTTCAATAATTCTGAGGAAGAGTGACGGATTAATTACCGTGACGAACACTTGATTTTCTGAACTTGACTCTTGGGAAGACGACGTCAAGGTCACGAGGCTACAAGCACATGCTCAGCTCGGCCACTTCTCCCTCACTACCCTCAGCACTCCCCACGCAGCCGTGGTGCTTTGCTAAACTCTGACAAATGCTATGATATTTATATATATATATGCGTGTACTGTTACTTAGTAATATTGTATTGTGTAACCTAATCAACCCAAATTATATAAATTTAAGTAAGAATACACCGAAATATAATCGTGATTAGGCGTGAATGGAGTGGCACCGCGGCTGCGGCCATATGCTCCAATGTATATAAACAACAGGCTTTACATATCAAGATCAATATTTGATCCATCATTTCGATATTATTTTGATCTAGTTGAATTTGTAAAAAATTGTGATGACTATTCATATAATATAATCGCTTACTTTGAGGTATTATATATAATAACTCCGGTAGGTTATCGACCTTCTATAGGATTATGACGCTTCTTTTGGACATTCTGAGGATATAGCTAGGTACACTTATAATTATCACATCCAAATCGATTATTTATATATGGATATATACAAAAAGTCTTAAAACTGTTATCAAGCTCCGAAAGTCTGAATCGGTTTGAGTTTCGACCCTGTGGAAGAGCAGGGTTGAGTTGGCTTGACATTGGACACCCCTCAGGGCATTTGGGTGTGAAATTTCCAGTTTATCGGAGATAATGATGGTAAAGGAAAATGCAGCTGTTATAACGGAATGAAGGTTTTTGGTACGATGTTGCCAATGTAGCTGCTACCGCTAGATCCAGCGAATCACTTCCATCACTTACATCTAGCGACATCAAGATGTGATGAATTCTAGCGATATTCAAGTTAGTTTCCCTATGTTAAGGAATTGGAGAGATGTTTCGATTGTTAAACATTATTCTAGATACTTCAACATGTTTTCTAGTGACATACAAGTTTTTAGTGTCTGGTGACTATCTAGCGATTATTAAAGATTATTCTAGATACTTCAATATATGTTTTCTAGTGACATACAAGTTTTTAGTGTCTGGTGACTATCTAGCGATTTGTCAATGCTATTCTAGCATACATTTGTGATTTAGTTTATCTTGCATTTTTGTCTAAATTTGCCCTATTTCTCCAGAAGACTTCCTACATGGTACAGTGTATTGTTCTAGTGATAATTAAATATTATATAGGGCTATTTTAAGTTGGCTGATTATGCTGGACGATGAGAACACTGTAAACATGTCTCGGATATCACTGATAATTTTTGGCATGAGCTGCATTTTGTGTTACCACCACTGATAAGACATTGGGCTTTTGGCAGAAAATGCCAAAAATGATCAGTGATATCCGAGACATGTTTACATAGTGTTCTCATCGTCCAGAATATTACTGCTTCATATTCATCAGCCAACTTAAAATAGCCCTATATAATATTTAATTATCACTAGAACAATACACTATACCATGTAGGAAGTCTTCTGGAGAAATAGGGCAAATTTAGACAAAAATGCAAGCGTCATAATCCTATAGAAGGCCGATAACCTACCGGAGTTATTATATATAATACCTCAAAGTAACCGATTATATTATAGGAATAGTCATCACAATTTTTTACAAATTCAACTAGATCAAAATAATATCGAAATGATGGATCAAATATTGATCTTGATATGTAAAGCCTGTTGTTTATACACATTGGAGGACATGGCCGCAGCCGCGGTGCCACTCCATTCGCGCCTAATTACGATTATATTTTGGTGTATTCTTACTTAAATTTATATCATTTGGGTTGATTAGGCTACACAATACAATATTACTAAGTAACAGTACACGCATATATATAAATATCATAACATTTGTGAAATATAAGCTGCATTTTCCTTTACCATCATTATCTCCGATAGACTGGAAATTTCACACCCAAATGCCCTGAGGGGTGTCCAATGTCAAGCCAACTCAACCCTGCTCTTCCACAGGGTCGAAACTCAACCCGATTCAGACTTTCGGAACTTGATAACAGTTTTAAGACTTTTTGTATATATCCATATATAAATAATCGATTTGGATGTCATAATTATAAATGTACCTAGCTATATCCTCAGAATGTCCAAAAGAAGTGTCATAATCCTATAGAAGGCCGATAACCTACCGGAGTTATTATATATAATACCTCAAAGTAAGCCATTATATTATAGGAATAGTCATCACAATTTTTTACAAATTCAACTAGATCAAAATAATATCAAAATGATGGATCATTAATTATTGATCTTGATATGTAGGCCTAAAGCGTGTTGTTTATAAACATTGGAACACATGGCTGCAGCCGCGGTGCCACTCCATTCGCGCCTAATCACGATTATATTGGTGTCAGGTCAGGTATTCCTGCTATCAGTAACATGTAATCTGATACTACCTGTTTCATGGTCGGATTGTCGGCGACTACACCGGCTCCCCCTCCGGGTCCTCACTTGGAAGGTGGGTGGCTAGACACCCTGCAGGACTAAAAGCAATACCTGTCAAAGGGCGGGATGAACTACTGTATATGTACTGTAGTCAATGGCCATCTAGCAAACTTATAGTATTTTACCATGATGAATGTTTAGGATGTTGCCATAGCCTGCACCAAGGTCTTCCATTGTCCGTTTACATCCATCCCTGCTGTTTTGTGCTATACAGCAACTTTCCTTCCTTTTCCTGCAATCTCCTGTTTTTTTCCCCACGGTGGTTAGCAGGCCAATGAGGAAGACTTTTGAGTCTGGTGGATTTTCAGGAGATTTGGCATTCTTTCTCTGTTTCTAGTCTTTTCTAAACAAATAAAATCCACCGCTACTGCTCCCCCCTGGATATGGTGTCTTTGGGGCTTGTTTTATACCTTACCCAGATGTGATGGCTCCGTCTGGGTCGACCTGTTTATATCCATCTTTATGTATTTGTATATGGATTGCTTTCAACTGTTTCTGTTTTTGTTTCTACTTTTGTCCGGTGATATAGAAGTTAATCCCGGTCCTCACAGACAACTTACTACAAGTTGTCGTGTATTTTATTCCAATATTAGTGGTCTCTATAAGAAAATCTGCCTCCCTGCGTGCTTTCTTGGCTGCACTTTTCACTAAAGACTGTTTATAGAAGTATTTACCCACTTTCAAGGGCGTGCGGGCAGGCAAAGGGGAAGGTCCTGGCGTAGGGCTAGGGCTAGGCCTACCCTGACCTACGAAACTAGGCGAAGGGGTTGGCTCTAGCACACTTGGTACTTCAATAGCACCTTCCTCCACCACTTCCACATCAGGATCATCACTACTATCACCCCCCTCAAATAAATCAACATTGTCATCAGCACCAAATCCCACAAAATCGTCAATTTCGCTCCCACTTCTACTCTGAATATAGAGGTTTTTGTCCACAGAGCTTTCACCACTGCTCAAATCCTGGTTGAAAAGTTCACGTTGTATTGCACTATCACTTAGCAAACGTTTCACTTTCCTTAGTTTCTTTTTCTTCTCGGTTGGCAGAGGCGTAGATGTTGCAAGCGGGGTAGCACTGGGACGCGCGGGAGATTGCACAGTATCGGACGCGTCGGAATTCATTTTTTTGCTGTAGCTCGCAATGGCGGAAACGTAGGAACTGATAAGCGTGGTAGTTGAGGCTTGGTGGCGCTACGATCGCCCCCGCAAAGTAAAATTTGCCCGCGCGAAATTTAAAGCACGCTTTCAAGCAAATGCCTTAGGTAAGGCATACCGGGTAGCGGCCCTTCAGCCGCGCTGTCCTTACCTAAGGCAGCCCGGGTAGGAAGGGTTAAGCATTTCAACTATCACGTCAGATCCTTCCTAAGCTGTATGAGATCGTCTAATGACAGCCGGAATTAATAAAAAGGCGACATAGCCTAAACCTCAAGGGGTAATGTCACGTTTTCATGATCACTCCATATTTCGCTACTCTATTTGCAAAATAACTGATTTCTATAAAAATGGGAAATATGCTAATGGATTACTGACTATCCCGACTAGAAGATCCCGCCCGCTTAGCTAGGTCGGGCAGGACGGTCTAATCTTAGAAGGCGGAATCAGCCAAGGAAGGATGATAGTTTGGCTCTTCCCGCCCACAACATTCGGGCGGGAAGGACCTAGCTAAACGGGCGGGATCTTCTAGTTGGAATGGTCTGAGGGCGGAATAGTCAGTAATCCTGATGGAGGTGTTCAAGTGGGTAAGTGGGATTAATAAAGGGATATGAAAGATGTACTGAAGCTCAGTGATAGCGAGAGAACTATAACAAACGGTTTCAAATTGTATACATTTCGTTTCAGGAAAGATTTAAGCAAATATTGGTTTGGTAACAGTTGTAGACATGTGGAATAGGCTACCAAGTGCTATAGTGGGATCAAGAACGATAGAGGACCCAGCAAGTGTCAGTCCAAGGAGAGTTGTCTGACCCTAGCCAGGTATTGAGTGGAGTTCCGCAGGGTTCAGTACTTGGCCAACTTCTCTTCATAATACAATACAGTACACATAAACGACATAGACACGAACCTGGAGCACTCCGAAGCATCCTCATTTGCAGACGACACCAGGATAAAGAAACAAATCATACAAATTGAAGACTCCAACAAAATTCAAGAGAACCTTGATAAAGTACAGTACTTAACCATAACCCGTACAATCCCAGCGACGGCTATAGCCGTCAGTAGTTAATTAACTCCCCAGTCCCAGCGACGGTTATAGCTGTCAGTAATGTACAGTACAGTCAGGACCCCCAATTCGCGAGAATAGGGGTGACAGGAGGCATCGCGTATTGCGAATTCGCGTATTGTGGAACTAACTTTAAATGGGAATAATTAGATTGGGTGACATCTCTCAATTATGGCCTATTTTTTATTTGTTTTCCCTATTTTCGACATTTTTGGCTCTACAGTACAGTCTATATCTTATATATAAGAACAACAATGAATCAAAATATGAAACCTTACCTTAAAATTAGTAGTAGATAGGCTAGGACTAGGACCGTAGGACTTCACGATTTTCTCCAACTTCTCCCTCCCTGACCAAATCGTACGAACAGTTTACTCTGACAAGCCCATAGCACGGCCTATTGCACAGTTTCCTTCTCCTTTTTTCTTGCGATCCAACACTTCCACCTTCATTTTGTGTGTTATCTTCTTATATTGGCGTGGCATGGCGAAAAAAGTGGCAGGCACTACAAACGTTTGGTCACTCCGCACGGCTATGAGCGGGACTGTGGGAGGGAGGGTAAGCGGGAGGGAAGACAGGCGTATGCCCGTCTTGCCGTCTTCTTTTTCTTCTCTTTTTGGAGCCACGCCTGGGCCTCGCGAAACGTAGACCGTGCTCGCGTATCAAGTGGGAATAGCGGATTTGGCCCCTTCTTAGCTCTCGATTCGTGTATTGTGGTACCACCTCGCATAATTAATGTTTAATTAATTAATGTTATTTTCGAGGGGTAACTCGTGTATTAGGGTTTTCGCGCATTGTGGAATCGCGTATTGGGCGACCTGACTGTATTTGTCTTGTAACTGCCTGTATAAGGCTCCTTTTTTTTTTTTTTTTTTTTTTTTTCAAAGTCTTGTAAAAAAAAAAACACACAAGGTGATAGATCCACTCTTGCCTCATCTCTTGAAGTGAAAAGGTGGCCTCTCTTGTCATTTTTGCCACATGGCCTGGGACTTTTATTAATGTATCCTACGGTACAGTACGGGTTAACTGGGCAACAACAAATAATATGATCATTAACCTCTGAAGTGCGCATGGGGGTAATTAGACACCTCTCCCTGTGCGCATGTATTTGAGGTGTTTCCGTCACTAAAATATTCATTGTACCATTAATAGCATTAATACTTATCCATATGCGCCTATTATGGGTTGATTATAAAGGTATTAACCTGAAACAACAATAAAACAAGTGAAAACAGCGTTTGGATGGTCAAAATCGGAGATATAGCCCGCGAGTTGTATAATGTATGGGTGAGGCAAGCTGCTTTCCCGCCAATTTCCCCCAAGGCCACTGAGACACAGTCGATCGATACTCTCTCTCTCTCTCTCTTGCATTCGCTTGCTATCAGTGATGACCACACCCTGCAACCGGATTTCTAATGTTAGCACGAAAATATACCTCAGAATAAGGGAATAACAGGGAAAATAGGTGATAACTGAAGGAGAGGAGGAAAGTGGGGAAGGAGGGGAGGTAGAGGACTGAGATTTTGCATGGCCCAGGGGCCAAAAAAAAATACAAAAATACATTTTTTTTTTTTTTTTTTTTTTTTTTTTTTTTTATGTCAAAAGTTGATTTTTTTTTCTCTGACTCTTAAGAGTCTCCCCGCAGTCCGCCGGGGGAACTCTTAAGAGTCTCCCCGCAGTTCCCGGGTTAACGGGGATAAATTTGAACTACTACGGTACGGAGCAAATGAAGCCCTGAAACAATCAAGCACCTACTTAGAATACAACGACCAGCCAATTATAGCCGAAGACCACATTAAAGATCTGGGAGTCCAAATGAGTAGCAACGCAACCTTCACCCACCATGTCACCAAAACAGTCAAAGCAGCCAGAAACATGAGTGGGTGGATACTAAGAATCTTTACCACACAGGAAGAGCTCTGTATGAAGACTCTGTTGAAGTCTCTTATGCTCCCAAGACTGGAGTATGCCAGCTATGGTCTCCACACAAAATACAGGAAATAGCTGCCCTAGAAGCCCCTCAAAGATCATTCACCAACAAAATCCAGGGAGTACAGCACCTCAATTATTGGGAAAGACTAACCCAGCTAAAACTGTACTCCCTGCAGAGGAGGAGGGAGTGCTACAGTATACTGTATAGTCATATGTGTGGAAGATCCTAGAGGGCAGAATACCAAATGCAGGGATCACAGTTAACCACCATCCAAGAAGAGGGAGGCTCTTGTGCCTGGCAATGGAAATAGTCCCTATAGATGCCAAGTGTGCCCATCCATTTTAAGCAACTTGTATCTCTAGTTACATTTACTGGCAGTAGTTTATTTGATTTTGTGTTTTATTTCTATCAACATATCTGTGTAGTATACAGGGTGTTCCAGAAATATGTGCCGAAAATCCGGGGATGTATTCCTGACACATAATTGAATGTAAATTACGAAATGACCATATTGGCAATTCTCAATAGTTTTCGAGTTACAGCACCTCCGAGGTCTGCCAGGAACGTGTTTAAATCCAGGGATTGTACAAAATGTCTGAGACAGATGCGAAATTACTTAACGACCGTAAAGTAATACAGCACACAGCAAAGATGACATGTTTGCCAGGAATGTGCCGAAATCTGTAGAATGTACAGTATGTGATAACCTGTACCTAAGTTAGTAATAAGAATCGTAATGATACGTTCGTGTGTGCAGTATCAGATACTGGAGAGAGAGAGAGATAGATAGATAGATAGATAGTGTTATCACCCTTGTTTCATTTACAAGGAATTTTGAACATTTACTGTAATTTTATTGTCATACTGGAAATACTGTTTTATTTTGTTAATAAATCACGTTGTCCTTGGTAAATGTTTCATTTACAAGCAATTCCCGGAGTAAAACACATTCAAGCAGATCTTGATGTTAGATGCTGTAACTCGACAACTATTGATATTTGCTTATATGGTCATTTATTGATTTACATTTAATTATGTGTCAGGAATACATCCCCTGATTTTCGGCACATATTTCTGGAACACCCTGTATATTGTGGCTACGAGTATTGGTGTGCAAAACTTCTTCTTTGTCAGCTTTGTTAAAATGTATTTATTATTGCACTTTTTACCTGAATTTCACGAATATATAGAGTATTATCATAGGTAATACAAAATTAGGATCTAACTACTCCACTTAGATTCTGGATTCGTGCAATATATTTCAACTCCTCTATAACAACCTTATATATTTTTATTTTTTGTATTTTATTTTTTATTTCAGATAAGATAACGCTGTTCTGCCAAAAGCTGTTCGTGTGTTTACCAGAAGAAAAAAATGATTGATAAGAAGTAATGGAAAGTGATTCAGCCTACTGTATATTATGAACAAGGATAATATGATTGATAAGAAGTAATGGAAAGTGATTCAGCCTACTGTATATTATGAACAAAAATTACTCTTTTTAACAAACCTGGGTGGAATGACCATGTTTCAGAACTATACCAGGCATCCCGAGATGCTCGTAGTGTATGGCTGGATCATAACAAACCGAGACAGGGACCCATTTTTGACATGTTCACCAGACTAAAGGCTAGATGCAAGTATGCAATCAGATATATAAAAAACAATGAAAATGTATTAAGAAGAGAAGCATTGGCCAAAAACTTTGCTAGCAAAGACACATTGGCCTTCTGGAAGGATATTAAAAAAATGCATAATAGCTGCACACCTCTACCCGTTAGTGTAGATGGGATCTCTGGTACTAATAACATAGCCAATCTTTGGAAAACACATTACCAAACTTTGTTTAACTCTGTTGGGCACCAAGGAAATACCATTGCTGCTACAACAGAGTGTAACAAACAAACAAAATATGACACAATTAAAGTTACAAGTGAAAAAATCAAGGCTGCAATAAGTAGGCTAGATGCTAACAAATCCTGTGGTTTTGATGGTATATATGCTGAACATTTGAAGTACTCCTCCACTCTCCTCTTGGAGAAACTCAGCAGTTGCTTTACCAGCTTTCTAATCCATGGTTTCCTACCAGAATCTATGATGTCCGTTACCTTGATACCAGTAATTAAAGACAAGGCTGGCAAAATTACATCAAAAGACAACTATAGACCTATTGCCCTTGCCAGTATTGTAAGTAAGATACTAGAGTTAATCATTTTAGACAGAATCTCAGTGTATATCTCAACTAATAGTAATCAATTTGGTTTTAAAAAGAATCATGGTACGGACCAGTGCATCTACACTCTGAAGGAGCTAGTGGATGGGTACATCAAAATGAACAGCTCTATTTTTGCATGCTTTCTTGATGCTAGTAAGGCATTTGACAGAGTCTGCCACAATATCCTGTTTGATAAATTAGCAACAAGGGGAGTGCCATCCTATATACTGAGAATCTTGAAGTACTGGTACGCCAATCAAACATTTAACCCCTTCAGACATATATGACGCAGAGGTTGCCAGATTAGCAATAAGAAATAGAGTTCTCTCACTCTTATAATTACCTCTCCAAAATTAGTTTTCTGCCCACATCTAACTCAAAGACAACTGCAGAGGTTGAAGTAACTAAAATAAAGGTTTGTAAAAAACCCTGATGGTAATAAAGGCTTTAAAGTATCCCTAATAGGCTCAAAATTGCGTCATATGTCGGAGAGGGTTAATGTAAGATGGGGTAACATTATTTCGGATTCCTTTACAGTAACCAATGGAGTGAGACAGGGTAGTATTCTCTCACCTTACTTATTCAATGTATATATGGATGAATTAAGTGATAAATTGAGTAAAGAGCAGATTGGATGTTATGGTGGGAATAAAATCATCAACCATCTCATGTATGCTGATGATCTGGTCATTATTGCACCGTCTTCTGCGGGTCTGAGCAAACTTCTTGATATATGTGAATCTTTTGGTAGTAAACATTGTGTTAAATTCAACCCACTGAAAAGTGCTGTTCTTATATTTAGATCAAAATTACTGTATAAAAGTAAACTGCCAAATTTCTCACTCAATAATCAAATTATTCAAGAAGTAAACAAAATAAAATACCTGGGACACATTATCTCAAACGATTGCTCAGATGATGCAGATATCGGCCGTCAGCGCAGACAGCTATATTTACGTGGTAACACCATCTTGAGAAAATTCCACATGTGTAATTGGGAAACTAAAGTCACTTTGTTCCGGACATATTGTTCCTCTATGTACACGGCCCATTTGTGGTGGAAGTATAAGAGAGCCACCATAAATGGTCTGTGTACATCCTATCATAATATACTCAAGATGTTCATTGGTCTCTCTAAATATGAAAGCACTAGTATGGTGTGCACACTGTTGGATGTGCAGTGCTGTCGGGCTGTCATCAGGAGACTGGTGTACAGCTTTTCGCAGCGACTGCAATCCTCCAGTAACACGCTGATTGTAGCTCTTTGGTCTAGTGATCATATCTATGAATCCCGTATTATATCTCACTGGCAGAAGCTGCTGCACACATAGTATGTACTGTAATGTAATATATAGGTCTAATTGAACTATGAGCAATGATCTGTGCAATAGGTGTTAACCAACATTGAGCAATAGCCTTAGTTAGCCTATCTGTGTTATATTGTGACAAAATGTGATATGTGCTCTATTCTGTAAATAGGCCTACTGTATTTTTTATTTTATTGTGTCTTTATTAATATATCTTTGTGTATAATTATTATCTGTGCTCTGACGAGAAGTGTATGTGATATGGACCATTAGGTCGTACTGTATTTATACTGTATCTATCTTATGTGTCTGGAATAAAGAATTATTATTATTATTATTATTATTAATATGATGCTGGAAAAGAAAGATGGAGAAATGCAGCTTGGTAACCAAAGAAAGGGTTAGTTTATGGGGGTAGGGTTTACTTTTTGGTCTATTTATTTATTTATTTATATTTGTTTAGTTTCCTCGCTCTAGACCTCCATCAAGCTTAAAAGAAAACCCCCTACACACCCCTTCGTGATAAATTTGTAAATTTTTCGGTAAACAAATATTACAGGCTCGCTGTCGCTCGCCAGAAGAACTCGACACCTATATGGCACGAAAGGTCCTAATATTGACAAAGAAATGGGGTGAAAGGTCTCAAAATCGCCAAACTAATGGAATAAATGTCTTAAAATCTCAAAACTAATGGGGCTAAACATGAGGGTGAAGGAGGGCCAGAAAAACCAACCATCCCCCCTTTACCCACTGGACCCCAAGCGATTTAATATATATGTACTGTACACTCCAGAACCAGCCACTTGTCATTTAATATATATGTACTGTACACTCCAGAACCAGCCACTTGTCATTTAATATATGTGTACTGTACACTCCAGAACCAGCCACTTGTCATTTTTTGTTTTTCCTGGAAACATATGGGATGGGTTAGTAATGAAGGAAAAACAACATAAAACCGCTCATCTAGGTCATTTGGGGGTCCTGGCGGGCGGGGGAAAGTCACAATTAATCCTTTCGTGCATAGGACGCCATTTGAGCCTATTCTGGGATACTTTAAAGCCTTTGTGACCATCAGGGGTGTTTAAAATACTTTAGTTTATTTACTTCAACCTCTGCAGTTGTCTTTGAGCTAGCTGTGGGCAGAAAGCTAATTTTCGAGAGGTAATTGTAAGATTGAGAGAACTCTATTTCTGATTGATAATCAGCAACCCTGGCATCCATACGTGCGTGAAAGGGTTAACATGGGGCGATGATTAGGCAAAATACTGGAAAATTACTCCCGCACGCGCCTACACGCACGCGGCTGGACTTGGAGGGTTGCCAACCATCGGTATTGTTCTGTGGGATCCTAAAGCAGTTCCCATACAAATCTGAACCCTCTAGGTAATAATCTGAACCCTCTAGGTAATAATCTGAACCCTCTAGGTAATAATCTGAACCCTCTAGGTAATAATAATAATAATAATATCTGAACCCTCTAGGTAATAATAATAATAATAATATTTATTCAGTCAGCAATTTACAGAGTTGGTACCACATAGTTTGTTACAAATATGACATGTACCAGCCTTGCATAATTCCAACTAAGGATAGCCCAATAAGGCCGTTAGGCGTATTTCCATTGGGGTCCTTGTGGGATTAGGTTAGCTGGGGAAAAGGGGAGGATAAAGAAATAGATACTTTAGAAAAAGTATTTCTAGGGGGTTATTTTAAGATACCTTACATCCTATAGTAAATATCCGTAATCAGTAATCATTTCAGTTTGGTTTGTCTATCTCTTATGTCGTATTTAGTAGTAGACATAAGCTTGGTGCTCCCTTCTCGCAGCTGTCCGGTTCAGGTGTTCCTTCAGGCTACGTCTGAAGGAATACAGTGTTCTCTTTTCACGGACTGACTGGGGTAGGTTGTTCCAGTCTTTGATGGCAGTGAAGAAGAATGTTTGCTTACCCTGTCCTTGGATTCTCGGGACCTTAAAATTAAACATCATGTTTCTTGTATTATGTCCACTCCTCTCATTTGCTTTAACAAAATCATTCTTTAGATACTCTGGAGCTCTGTCATAGAAAATGTTGAAGGCATTAGTTATCCTGATTTGTTTGGCCCTGTCAGAAACATTGAGCATACCTAGTGACTGAAGTTGTTCATGGCCAACATGTGATCTGGGTCCTAGGTTCAGCATGAACCTAACCATTTTATTTTGAGTGACCTGAAGTTTGTGCTGTGCTGATTTAGATGATGCAGAGTACCAGTATGACACAGAATAGTCAAAATGACATTGAACAAGCACTTGGCAGAGGGTCTTTTTGGTCGCCGCGGGCAAGCATCCCACCTGTCTATACAGGTATTTTATACGTGCTCTACACTTACTCAGGATAGATTCCAAAATTGTTTCACCTGACAAACTCGCGTCCAGTTTCAGTCCGAGATATTTAACTTGTGACACTGTTGTTATAGGAATATCATTACAGTTGACCGAGAAGCCCACAATGTCTTTCAGTTTGCGTTTTGTTCCACATAAGATGGCTTCCGTCTTGCCCAGGTGAAGAGATAGTCTATTGTCCACTAGCCATTCACTACATGATGCTAGTTCTTTGGAAAGTGAAGCGGCAATACTTATTGGGTCTTTTCCTGAAACCAGAAGCACGCTGTCGTCTGCATACAGTAATAATTTACATGAGACGCACAGTTCCATGTCGTTCACATAACAGAGAAAGAGTAAGGGACCAAGGATGCTTCCCTGCGGGACCCCACAGTTAATTGGCATAGGATCAGATATATTATCATCAATTTTGACTCTTTGGGTTCTTCCACTAAGATAAGATTTAAACCAGTTCACAGACCCTATGCCCATAGCTTGTAGTTTATTACATAGGATATCATGGTCTACTGTGTCAAACGCTTTTTGTAGATCAAGAAGAACCATACCGGTGTAGTTACCTTTAGACATTTCTTTACGAATGTGATCCGTTAAGTGGATGAGACAGGAGTCTGTCGAGTACATGCATCTGAAACCTGATTGAAACTTATAGAATAGATAATTTGTTTGAGGTAGTGTTCAATTTGGGTGTATACCGCTCTTTCAAGGATTTTAGATACAATACATAATATGCTAACTGGTCTGTAGTTGCCAACTTCTAGTTTATTTCCTTTCTTGAATAGAGGGGTTACAATAGCTTCCTTCAGTTCAGCAGGTACTGTGTTGGTGTTAATTGACAAGTTGATGATGTGGGTTAGGGGGCCTGCTATACCAATGGCTCCATCTCGTAGAAATTTGGCAGGAATTTTGTCTGGTCCTGTGCTCTTATGTACATTTAGGTTAGACAGCTCGTCAAAAGTGTATTTTGGTGTAACATTTTGCAATCTAAATGTGTTCGGGTGTATGTCTTTATCTCTGTAGAAATTACGAAAGGTGGCCGTTGTTGTCGTGTATTTATTGAGAGGTTGAGGTAGGTTCTGTGCAAGTGTGTTTGCTATGGAAGTGAAGAAGGAGTTGAAGTAGGTTGAAATTTGTCGTTTATCGTGGCAAACCTGATCATTAATGGTGAGAGCAATATTAGTGTTAGACGAATCCCTTGTCTTGTTGCTGTAGCCTGTTGTTTTTAGGTGCCTCCATAGTTTCTTTGGGTTATTCTGATATTCCTCTGCCTTATTGTGAAAATAATTATTTTTCGCTGATTTCATTTTCCTACTTAGTTTATTCCTGGCCCTGTTGAACTCATGTTTCAGACCTTGATCCTGTCTATGTTTCGCTAGCCTTTTTAACAGATTGTCTCTGTGTTCCAGATGGTGTAGTATGTCATTGTTGATCCATGGGTCTGACCTTGCTTTAATTCGTATGTCTTTCAGAGGAGCTATTTCGTCTAGGATGTTTGTGATAATGGTTCTGAAGCCAACCCATGCGTCATTAATGTTTGTACTTCCAAACACTGGAGACCAGTCTGTATTCCATAAAATGTCCAGAAATGTTTCCTTATTGGAGTTTCTGAGTGACCTTGTTTTGATAATCTTGTGATTCTCTAGGGTAATTTTTGTGGTTTTCCGTGTGCAATATGTGACGAAGTGATCACTTAACCCAGTCTGTATAACCCCTGATTGGGATATTTTGTCCTCTCTGTTACAGTTTATGTGGTCTAATATTGTGGCAGTGTTCTCAGAGATACGTGTGGGGGTTGTGATGCCATAGGACAAGAGTGTGGGGGTTGTGATGCCATAGGACAAGAGTGTGGGGGTTGTGATGCCATAGGACAAGAGTGTGGGGGTTGTGATGCCATAGGACAAGAGTGTGGGGGTTGTGATGCCATAGGACAAGAGTGTGAGGGTTGTGATGCCATAGGACAAGAGTGTGGGGGTTGTGATGCCATAGGACAAGAGTGTGGGGGTTGTGATGCCATAGGACATGAGTGTGGGGGTTGTGATGCCATAGGACAAGAGTGTGGGGGTTGTGATGCCATAGGACAAGAGTGTGGGGGTTGTGATGCCATAGGACAAGAGTGTGGGGGTTGTGATGCCATAGGACAAGAGTGTGGGGGTTGTGATGCCATAGGACAAGAGTGTGAGGGTTGTGATGCCATAGGACAAGAGTGTGGGGGTTGTGATGCCATAGGACAAGAGTGTGGGGGTTGTGATGCCATAGGACAAGAGTGTGGGGGTTGTGATGCCATAGGACAAGAGTGTGGGGGTTGTGATGCCATAGGACAAGAGTGTGGGGGTTGTGATGCCATAGGACAAGAGTGTGGGGGTTGTGTTGCCATAGGACAAGAGTGTGGGGGTTGTGATGCCATAGGACAAGAGTGTGGGGGTTGTGATGCCATAGGACAAGAGTGTGGGGGTTGTGATGCCATAGGACAAGAGTGTGGGGGTTGTGATGCCATAGGACAAGAGTGTGGGGGTTGTGATGCCATAGGACAAGAGTGTGGGGGTTGTGATGCCATAGGACAAGAGTAATTCAGGCCGACGCAACCATTGCGTCGCTGGGGTCCAGTGGGATAAAGCCCGGGTGATTATGAGCCCTCTATCGGCGGATATTCTTGGAGTCACAGTATCCAAGTCTATTGTATGTTATGCTCAGGTCAGGTCGGGTGAAGGTATTGACCCATATAGTACCGATGACATCCTTTTCATTATATCCTGGCAACTATTAGACTATTTTATTCAGTTTAAGAAGAGCCTCCAGCAATTAACAGGCTTCGAACTATCTCAATTAACCCTTATGAATACCTCAGATCCCTCTTAAGCTGCACAAAATCGTATACATATAGCTAGGATAAAATAAAAAAGACGTCGCCGGTACAGAAGGGGTTAAGGGATAAGTCCTTACAACGGCACTTCGTATCTTGCTTTTCGAAGCCTGTTGAGAGGGGAGAAGGGGTGTTGGAGAGAGAAGAAGCTGTTGGAGTGGTTTTGTTATGTGTGTTAGAGGGGAGTAGGGGTGCTGGAGAGAGAGGAAGCTGTTGGAGTGGCTTTGTTGTGTGTGTTAGAGGAGAGTAGGGGTGTTGGAGAGAGAGGAACCTGTTGGACCCCAATGGAAATACGCCTAACGGCCTTATTGGGCTATCCTTAGTTGGAATTATGCAAGGCTGGTACATGTCATATTTGTAACATACTATGTGGTACCAACTCTGTAAATTGCTAACTGAATAAATATTATTATTATTATTATTGGAGTGGCTTTGTTATGAGTGTTAGAGGAGAGAGGAAGCTGTTGGAGTGGCTTTGTTACGTGTGTTAGAGGAGAGGTGTGTTGGAGAGAGGAAGCTGTTGGAATGGCTTTGCTATGTGTGTTAGAGGGGAGTAGAGGTGTTGGAAAGAGAGGAAGCTGTTGGAGTGGCTTTATTATGTGTGAGTGGATAAAGGGTGTTGGAGAGAGAGGAAGCTGTTGGAGTGGTTTTGTTGTGTGTGTGTTATTTTGGAGCCTGCATAGAGTGTGTGTAGCTTGCTTAACCCGCTTGAGGGAAGCCACGTGTTCAATCCTCGCTGGTTGAATGTTTTTTACACCCTTCTTCATGCCCCTCAAACCTCTTTCGGCAACGGCAGACATCAGAGGTGTAGTAGAGCAGTATCGCATTAATTTTACAGTGTGAATGTTAGCACCTGTTCAGCATGATCGAACTCATTACACTGGTTGACAAATAAGACACAACCACAGTCATGCCAACAGTCCAGTAACACCCGGCTTTCGGCCGGGAAATGTTTCTGCCGAAAAATGTACAAATTTATTTATAGGGGGATGTTTTATTAAGCTTGATGGAGGTCTAGCGAGGAAAATAAAATTATAAATAAATAAACCCTTGCCCCCTTAACCCTATTAGGTGCAGGGCGGGCCAATTTGGAGCCTCCCAGTTTTACTCCATTAGCTTGGAGATTTTAAGACGTTTCATCGCATTAGTTTGGCGATTATATGATGCTTCAACCCAATAAGGTGTCGATTTTTCCTGGGCGAGCGATAGCGAGCCCGCAATTTAGGAGAAACCGGCCTTTGGCCGGGACATTTTTCTATCGAAAAATTTATACATTTTGCTTGAAGGGGGTCTGGGGGACGTTTTTTTTTAGTTTTAAGGGGGTTTGGAGAGGCATTTTTCCAAGTCTAGCGGGTAAACTAAAAACACTTTGTTCGAAAATGGCTAAAACAAATAAAAACCTCTAATAATTAAACAAAATACCATAATAACACCCAAGACGTTGCACCAAATAGTGTTCAGTCAATGTATCTGAAAAGACGGTGAATAACTCGAACTATGAAGAAAACATAACCTATCACTGTATTAACTCTATATTTGTATTATAGAAAACATAACCTATCACTGTATTAACTTTATATTTGTATTATAGAAAACATAACCTATCACTGTATTAACTCTATATTTGTATTATAGAAAACATAACCTATCACTGTATAACTCTAATTTGTATTATAGAAAACATAACCTATCACTGTATTAACTTTATATTTGTATTATAGAAAACATAACCTATCACTGTATTAACTCTATATTTGTATTATAGAAAACATAACCTATCACTGTATTAACTCTATATTTGTATTATAGAAAACATAACCTATCACTGTATTAACTTTATATTTGTATTATAGAAAACATAACCTATCACTGTATTAACTCTATATTTGTATTATAGAAAACATAACCTATCACCTATCACTGTATTAACTTATATTTTGTATTATAGAAAACATAACCTATCACTGTATTAACTCTATATTGTATTATAGAAAACATAACCTATCACTGTATTAACTCTATATTTGTATTATAGAAAACATAACCTATCACTGTATTAACTCTATATTTGTATTATAGAAAACATAACCTATCACTGTATTAACTCTATATTTGTATTATAGAAAACATAACCTATCACTGTATTAACTCTATATTTGTATTATAGAAAACATAACCTATCACTGTATTAACTCTATATTTGTATTATAGAAAACATAACCTATCACTGTATTAACTCTATATTTGTATTATAGAAAACATAACCTATCACTGTATTAACTCTATATTTGTATTATAGAAAACATAACCTATCACTGTATTAACTCTATATTTGTATTATAGAAAACATAACCTATCACTGTATTAACTCTATATTTGTATTATAGAAAACATAACCTATCACTGTATTAACTCTATATTTGTATTATAGAAAACATAACCTATCACTGTATTAACTCTATATTTGTATTATAGAATAACCTATCACTGTATTAACTCTATATTTGTATTATAGAAAACATAACCTATCACTGTATTAACTCTATATTTGTATTATAGAAAACATAACCTATCACTGTATTAACTCTATATTTGTATTATAGAAAACATAACCTATCACTGTATTAACTCTATATTTGTATTATAGAAAACATAACCTATCACTGTATTAACTCTATATTTGTATTATAGAAAACATAACCTATCACTGTATTAACTCTATATTTGTATTATAGAAAACATAACCTATCACTGTATTAACTCTATATTTGTATTATAGAAAACATAACCTATCACTGTATTAACTCTATATTTGTATTATAGAAAACATAACCTATCACTGTATTAACTCTATATTTGTATTATAGAAAACATAACCTATCACTGTATTAACTCTATATTTGTATTAACATAACCTATCACTGTATTAACTCTATATTTGTATTAACATAACCTATCACTGTATTAACTCTATATTTGTATTTATTGATATTTATTTTTACACTAGTACTTGGAGAGATGGATCTTGGCGAAGTAACACATTTGCTGAGCTTACAGGTACTTACCCGATAGCACTATCGTTAGTTTGTGTTGTATATTTGTTATACTATTATTGATATCTTGTCAAATTGCAAATTACCTTATTATAAAATTTGATACAAATTGTAGTTTCTTTATTCATACAGAATTTAATAATATTTACCAGAACGTCCCGTACTTCCCAAACTGATTAATTCCTTGAACATGACGATAGTGCATTGTTATATGTGCGATTAGTTTGCTTGGGAACCAGATTAACTTGCACATTAAGTAATGTACACACCATGTGGTGGATTGTGTTCTTTTATTTCAAATTCTATTTTATTAAACGTTGTTTCCACATAGCGATTTTGATTAGTTCTTTTGTGTTTATCTTGTGTCGTCCCAGTTTTGGTTTGTTTATTTTGCAAGTTTTACATTATAATATAGGGGATACTACAGTACCTGAACATAGGATCTAATTTACTGTATGTATATGAAGAAAAACTATCCTCAAACTTTCTATATGTTAACAAAACACAAATCATTAGCTACTCTCAAAATTTTATTTACAATAACAAATCTATAAAGTATACCGTTCAGTGTACAGTACAGTCAAAATCAATAGTTCGCCAAAAATAATACTCATATTTGGTTCAAATTATTTTTATTTGGACCTCCCCTGTTTCACTCCAATAGTTTGGAAATGTTAAGACATTTCGAACCCATTCAGGTGTCAATTATATTTCTGGGCGAGCGGGCGAGCAATGGCGAGCCTGTAATTTAGAAGAAATCAGCCTTTGGCCTGGAACTATTGATTATGAATACCCGGTACATCCGTTCAAGCATTATGAATACCCGGTACATCCGTTCAAACATTATGAATACCCGGTACATCCGTTCAAGCATTATGAATACCCGGTACATCCGTTCAAACATTATGAATACCCGGTACATCCGTTCAAACATTATGAATACCCGGTACATCCGTTCAAACATTATGAATACCCGGTACATCCGTTCAAGCATTATGAATACCCGGTACATCCGTTCAAACATTATGAATACCCGGTACATCCGTTCAAGCATTATGAATACCCGGTACATCCGTTCAAGCATTATGAATACCCGGTACATCCGTTCAAACATTATGAATACCCGGTACATCCGTTCAAACATTATGAATACCCGGTACATCCGTTCAAACATTATGAATACCCGGTACATCCGTTCAAGCATTATGAATACCCGGTACATCCGTTCAAACATTATGAATACCCGGTACATCCGTTCAAACATTATGAATACCCGGTACATCCGTTCAAACATTATGAATACCCGGTACATCCGTTCAAACATTATGAATACCCGGTACATCCGTTCAAACATTATGAATACCCGGTACATCCGTTCAAACATTATGAATACCCGGTACATCCGTTCAAACATTATGAATACCCGGTACATCCGTTCAAGCATTATGAATACCCGGTACATCCGTTCAAGCATTATGAATACCCGGTACATCCGTTCAAACATTATGAATACCCGGTACATCCGTTCAAACATTATGAATACCGGTACATCCGTTCAAACATTATGAATACCCGGTACATCCGTTCAAGCATTATGAATACCCGGTACATCCGTTCAAGCATTATGAATACCCGGTACATCCGTTCAAGCATTATGAATACCCGGTACATCCGTTCAAGCATTATGAATACCCGGTACATCCGTTCAAGCATTATGAATACCCGGTACATCCGTTCAAACATTATGAATACCCGGTACATCCGTTCAAACATTATGAATACCCGGTACATCCGTTCAAGCATTATGAATACCCGGTACATCCGTTCAAGCATTATGAATACCCGGTACATCCGTTCAAGCATTATGAATACCCGGTACATCCGTTCAAGCATTATGAATACCCGGTACATCCGTTCAAGCATTATGAATACCCGGTACATCCGTTCAAGCATTATGAATACCCGGTACATCCGTTCAAGCATTATGAATACCCGGTACATCCGTTCAAGCATTATGAATACCCGGTACATCCGTTCAAGCATTCAACTATTTTCACTATTTGGGCTCATTTAATTGCACAGCTATAAGTAAAATTGTCAGAAAACAAGATTTGGACTGCATCCATTCAAGTACTCTAACATCTTCACTGTTTGGTCTATTAATTTCATATTTATTTACCAACCCACCAATTAACTTACAAAGAAACCCTTTTAGTACAGGGGAAGTTACTTTTCTATTTATTCTGGCTATCATTATATTAGATGATTTTACTATGTTTAGGAAGGATTTATGATAGTTAACATATTAATGCAAAATCGTCTAATAATAGATAGAATATACGGAAATTCCTTTGCCAATTTTAAGACCTTTCGTGAAATTTAGGTGTCAATTTTTTCCTGGTGAGCGATAGCAAGCCTGTAATTTGACAGAAACTGGCCTTTGGTCAGGACATTTTTCTAGCAAAATATTTGCAAATTTATCTAAAAAAAAGGGTCTTGAGTGTTATTTTAAGCTTAATGGAGCTCTAGGGAGCCAACTAAAAAGCTTAAAGTACAGTACACAGGTTTACAAGTAAAATTGTCCCCGAAGTTCAGTAGCCTAATGATTTTGACAGTACATCCACTCAAGCACTCGACCAGCTTCATTTCTTGGTTCCCTCTTCTTCTAAGCTGGCCTTAAAGATGTCTGCCAGGCGCTGTGAAGCCACTTGCTCCGAGGTTACTGCCGATGGTGCTGGGATCTGGTCTGCTCTGCTCTCCTCACTGGTTCCTTCCTGGAGATCGAAGCAATATTGTTTTAAGACTAATGAAAATGAGAAGGAATGCAAGGAAAATAACAAAAAGATGCATTGTTCTGACCATTTTCTCACTTTGAAAGATGTAATAAGAATTGTAAACCATATTTATATTATTGCATATGTAAAGCTATAGACTAAAAAGAAAGGAATCGGATTGTTGTTTGACACCCTGCATCAATAATTCAATATAGTCAAGATTTAACCCCTTTCGTAGTGGCGACGTCTTTTTAATTGTATTCTAGCTATGCTTAGATGATTTAATTGTATTCTAGCTATGCTTTGATGATTTAATTGTATTCTAGCTATGCTTAGATGATTTTGTGTAGTTTAAGAAGGATCTGTGATAGTCAAAAGGGTTAAGAGAGATAGTTTGAAGCCTGTTAATTGCAGGAGGCCTTTTTTAAACTAAATAAAATTGTCTAATCATAACCAAATAAAGTTAAAAGGATGGCACCGGTACTGAAAGGGTTAATACAGAAACACATGCCAGTGCAGTACAGAGTGGCGCAGAATTTGGTTACCCCGTTGACTTAGCCGAGATCTACCACAGGTAAACTATTCTGTGCCACCTTGTATATTATTTTGTATTAGTTTTAACATCGTTCTTAACACCAATAACCCCCCAAATGAAATTAATGAAAGCATATGATCTTCCCAAGATTCAAACCAAGGATACCACATATATAACTTACACATTCTGACCATTACACCATCAAGACAGTTAAAGGTACAGTGCATGACTACAATTAGTATACATTTTATTGAATACTAGATATCTTATCATCAAGACAGTTAAAGGTACAGTGCATGACTACAATTAGTATACATTTTATTGAATACTAGATATCTTATCATCAAGACCGTTATAGGTACAGTGCATGACCACAATTAGTACCGGTATCCATTTTATTGAATACTAGATATCAATCTAATTATGTACTGGACATAACTGCACTATGAATAGCACACAGAAGATCCCTGGAAGAAACCTATATTCAGCCAGTAACTCCAGCTCTAAATTACTTGTGTGTAGAAGTATTTACCTATTTACCTCTTTGTAGATTACAAGAATTGAGCAACGCTCGTATTGTCCTGTCTCAGTTACAATTTTTAATCTATCCACTTTTTTCTGATTAAAGTATCGTAATGTAATGGATATTCTTAATTCCCAGATTTTTGGATTGACATAACAAAGCTACTTTTATCTACTTTTATCCAATCTAGATTTGAACATGTTGATGTTCTTCGCTTGCATCATCTCCCCATCTAAATACTGTAGTTCCAAATATCCATACTTCTATTTGGAAAGCTGAATTTTTGTGTATCCTTACATCTGCCCTTCTTTAGCTTAAACTGAAGTGTAGTGTATTAAGTGCGTGTTGAATGTTATTGTACTGTTGCAATGACTGAGGTTGAGAGTGTTGTTTCTTACCCAGTGTAATCAGCTCAATTATGCTGATTAGGTGCTAGCATTTATATTATAAATGTGACGCTGCATCTACTGCACCTCTGCCATTACAGAGAGGGTTTGGGAGGCCATGAAGCCACAGGATGTTATGTTATGAATGAAGAATAAGATATAAAACACATGGAACTAAAATTATATTAGCAAAAATCTATGCAGTATATTCCGAACAGTTTCAGCCGTCAATACCCCTTTAGTGATGCTTATTCATCATATCATAAGCTTACAGTTCTACTGTTAATTGATGTTATACAATTTAGATTAACGATAGTTAAAAGGCTATAAAACACACTACTGCATATAAATAAATTAACTTTTGTATGTATAAGCTACCACCACACATACAGTATGTATTAAAGAGCATAGCTCACCAAATATCACTTCCTGTTTTTATTATTCTTCAAAGCATGTTAATTTGACAAATAACGCACATATGCTTTGTTTTGTTGTAATTTTTACCCTAAAATAGTAAACAAATTCATATAAGATTTTTTAAGGGGGGTGTTGAAGTCATCAGAGGAGACCCTTGAAAACAGAGCCGTAACAAAGACCAGTTCACCTTGGTCATTAGCTTGCATGACCGGCAAGCTTAAGCTGATTTAACCCTCTCACCACGGAAGGGCTCTTGAACGCCCATAAAAAAGCATATAACAGGTACCCGGAAGGCCTCTTGAACGCCCAGTAGTTGAAAGCCTGTGAGCTTCGTGTGCGAGGCGTCGGTCCGACGCATGTAAACAACAGCCGGCTGGACCGACGCCCCGCATCTCCGGCCACAAGAAGGAGAGCGTCGCTTGTTCGTGTGTGCCTGTATGTTATTGTTAAGTATCGAAAAGTGGTGTAAAGTGGCTGTTTTGGCCATAAAGTTATCTCCAATGAAATCATCATCACAGCTCAACCAGTTGACTTAGAGAGCTACACTTAATGTCATTCTACAGGTAAATAACACAGCTACGCTTGGGGATGCGCAGGAATGCGGGAAGCAGTCTGATTAACGAATATACGGTAGCCTAGCCTAGACGTTTTTCGGCCAAAACACCCGGGTTTCGAGGAATATATATATAATACATAGCCGGGGCTGGAGGGTTAAGGGGGGTCACCAGCTTTTTTTCTCTTTCTCTCCTTTTCTCTCTTTCCCTGGCTTGTATCCATTTGGCCCCATTCAGCCAACTGTTTTAAGACGTTTATCCTCATCCAGTGGTGATTTCTTCCTGGCGAGCGATAGCGAGCCAGCATTGTATGGAGAAATCCGGCTTCGCCGGAAACATTTTTCTATCGAAAAATGTACAAATTTAGCTTGCTATCAAGACAAAAATATATATATGCTGGCTCGCTACCGCTCGCCAGGAAAATATTGACACCGGGATGGGGGTTAACGTCTTAAAACAGTAGGCTGAATGGGGCCGATTGATACAAGCCAAGGAGAGAGGGAGAGAAATAGAAAAAAGCGAGGTGGGCTCCCTTAAACTGTCTAATGATAGCCAAATACAATTAAGGTGAGGGGTCATCATACTAAAGGGGCCGGCTTAATAACAACAGCTACCGTATCTTAGGAGGAGCACGTCACTTGTCCAAGTATATCCCGTCAGCTTCAAGGGCCAGTGCCGCCTGTTCCATCAGCTGGTTCTGTGGTGTGCTGCCCTCTGTCTCCAGCCGCTGGTACTCCTCGATAAACCGCTGGCACAGGGGTGGCCGGGTATTCCTTTCAGACAGGTTCATCGTTCCGGGGGATCCATATTTTTTATAGAAGTTTCTGAGGGCACATATAGACAAATATTTAACTATTGTATAGGAAAATGTATATATACTGTATATACAGTATATATATACTGTATACATATACAGTATATACAGTATATATATACTGTATACATATACAGTATATACAGTACTGTATATATATATACACTCGAACCTCGATACAACGGACTTTATGGGACCGTTACTAGTCCGTTGCCTGGAAAAGTCCATTGCTGGATATAGTATTCATATAAGGGCCGGAAAGTCCATTGCTGGATATAGTATTCATATAAGGGCCGGAAAGTCCATTGCTGGATATAGTATTCATATAAGGGCCGGAAAGTCCATTGCTGGATATAGTATTCATATAAGGGCCGGAAAGTCCATTGCTGGATATAGTATTCATATAAAGGGCCGGAAAGTCCATTGCTGGATATAGTATTCATATAAGGGCCGGAAAGTCCATTGCTGGATATAGTATTCATATAAGGGCCGGAAAGTCCATTGCTGGATATAGTATTCATATAAGGGCCGGAAAGTCCATTGCTGGATATAGTATTCATATAAGGGCCGGAAAGTCCATTGCTGGATATAGTATTCATATAAGTCCATTGCTGGATATAGTATTCATATAAGTCCATTGCTGGATATAGTATTCATATAAGGGCCGGAAAGTCCATTGCTGGATATAGTATTCATATAAGGGCCGGAAATCAATATTTTTCATATAGAGCACATAAAATACTCACAAAATCTCAACTGAGCTGCTTGGATAGCGAGAATATCCCAGGTATATTTAATAAACGTATATTAACTGAGTAATCTTGACCAAACCGATTCATATCTATTGTGTATTGCTTTGTTTACTGGTCTGACGAGCGATCCGCGACACACACACACACACAGTGACCACGGATCCAAAACTACTTTTATTATTTTGCTCAATCGAAAAGCACTTGATATAGAAAATTCTAGTCTTTACCATTCACATGGTAAAAGTGATTTTTGCCTCCTGATATATAATTATCTAAGCTAGGTTAGACCATTTCTTGGTCTGGCTAGCTAATAATAAAAGTAGTTTTGGACCGGCGGTCACTGTGTGTGTCGCAGATCGCTCGTCAGACCAGTAAACAAAGCCATACACAAGAGATATGAATCAGTCTGGTCAAGATTACTCAGTTAATTACTCGGTTAAGTAGTGAGCCAGGGTGAGAGGGAAGCCGGTGGCGCCGCGGTCCGTGTTTATCGAACATACCTCGGGATATTGATGATACACCTGAACAAAAATCATCCACACAACCAAACTCAGTGTCGCGGTTCTGTGTAGTGTAAAATCGAATTGGTGGCATAAATATCTTGGGAGATATAACAAAGGCATTTGAAAAAAAAACGTTACTTTCTCCGTGCCAGGCAGAGGAACGGAGAGTGCCTAGGCCTATAGGCATCACGGATCAGTGAAGGCCCGGGTTATAGTGTCCAGTGTACTAAGTTAAATTAGCTATATTAGTGAAAAGTGGCTAGAATAGGAGTCATAGAAGTAAACTGTATTCCATGAAAAAACTACCGGAAATTATACAAAACATACAATTTCTAAAGAAAGTTTCTAGACCAGTGTAAGTGTCAGTCAGGACTCTACAGCCACCTGACCACAACACCATTAATCACTGGGCACTTGTCCTGTTTCCCCTCAACAAAAACCTCCCTCCCTCGTCCGTCGGTTGGATATACAAGTCTTGAACGTTGCTAGCCTATACGATTTTACCAAAAGCGAAACGAAACTTAACCTTGACAGGAAATGGTACCGATAAAACAAATATCGTAAATAATAGCAAACAGAAAAATAATATGTAAACAAATTAAATCAGTGCAGATTATTTCTCGATCATATCGCAGGATAGTAGTGACGTTATTGGATAAAGATCTCCCACGCAACCAAATGTGGTGAAAATTCGAACCTGTGCAGTGTTGAATCAAGTTGATAGGTAAAACATGACAATTAAATCAGATCCATGCAAAATTGTAACACACCATTACCTGTCAGTGTTGAGGGGGTTACGGGTGAAGAGAACATTGCTGACTTATGGAAAACTCATTTTAAGGAACTACTTAACAGTGTAAACCAAAGGTCTACTAATGGTGCAATTCAATATGTGAAAGATAGTAATTATGAAGACATTAAAGTGACTGAAAGTGATCTTGAGAATGCCATAAGAAAACTTAACCTAAATAAAGCTTGTGGGCTGGATGGTATATATGCAGAACATCTTAAATATGCAGATAAGTTGTTAATAGATAAACTTAGTTCTTGCATCACCAGTCTATTTACGCATGGTGTCCTGCCGGAGTCTATGATATCCGTAATACTTGTTCCTGTCATTAAAGATAAATCAGGTAAAATTACAGCAAAAGACAACTACCGCCCAGTAGCACTTGCTAGTGTGGTGAGTAAGGTAGTTGAAATGATAATGCTAGAAAGAATGTCTGCATATATTGTCACCAGCAGCAATCAGTTTGGCTTTAAAAAAAATCACGGCACAGACCAATGCATATATGTGCTGAAAGAAGTGATTGATACATACAACAAACTAAATAGCTCAATTTTCTCTTGTTTTCTTGATGCAAGTAAGGCATTTGATAGGGTGTGTCACAAAACCTTATTTGAAAAATTAGTTAACAGGGGAGTGCCTAGCTATATTGTTAGGATACTTATTTTCTGGTATGCTAATCAAAAAATGTGTGTAAGATGGGGCAACATCCTGTCAGGCTCTTTCGCCGTAACCAATGGTGTTAGGCAGGGGGGGATATTGTCTCCGTATCTGTTCAATGTCTACATGGATGATCTTAGTCTGGAGCTGAACAAGACTCGCACTGGGTGCTGTATTGGCAGCACCATTGTAAATCATCTCATGTATGCTGATGACCTAGCCTTAATCGCGCCCTCTGGAGCAGGACTGGATAAATTATTAAGAGTATGTGAAAAATTTGGAATCGAACATTCAGTCAAATTTAATCCTATAAAGAGCAATATCATAATATTTAAATCTAACCTTCTATTGAAATCAAAGCTACCTAAATTCCATTTGTATGAAGAAATTATAGAAGAAGTAAGTAAAGTAAAGTATCTAGGACACTATATTTCATGTGATCGCTCAGATGATGAGGATATGGGTCGTCAGCGAAGGCAACTTTACATGCAGGGAAATTCAATATTAAGAAAATTTCATATGTGCACATGGGATACAAAAATAACATTGTTCAACTCCTACTGCTCACCAATGTATACAGCACAACTATGGTGGAACTATAAGAAAATGACAGTGAATAGACTAAGTATCTCATATCACAATATCATGAAAATGTTTCTGGGGCTCTCAAAATATGAGAGTACAAGTACGCTATGTGCCTATATGAACTTACACTGTTACAAATCACTCATTAGAAAGCTAACATATAAATTCATTCAGCGCCTTAACACTTCTGAGAACAGGATCATTAAAATGCTACAAACTCCAAGCATAGTGTACACCTCCAGGATCCAGGCACACTGGAGGAAGTTGCTCTATATTTAACCTTAAGTAATGATTTCAGGTCTGCTACTCTACAGAATTAGCATACCGGTACTGATCCTCATAGTGCAGTACAGTACCGATATTCCTATACTGTACTGTAGCAACATACTGTACCGGAAGCTAAATGATGTGAGGCATGGTACTGTACACAATTAGGACAGTGGTTTTGGTAACACAGTAGTTTGATGACCACTGTTTTTGGTTGAGGCAGTGCTGTGAACTACATGATAGCAAGCTGGGTATTATTTCTCTTTTTATTTTATGTAGCCTATGTACAGTAGCTTATATATATTTATATATATTTATGTTACTGTAAGGTATATATGGACCCCAGTATGGTCCCCTCTGTACTGTGTGAGTCTGAAATAAAGTATTATTATTATTATTATTATTACTATTTTCTCTTGTTCTCTTATCCCATTCCATTAATAGGCTAGAACTAACCTCAACGTAGATTCCCATCAATTCACCGATCATCTATTATTATCCTCATTATAATTAAAGTCTAGAGGCCCCCTTCTGTCCTTAACTATCCATTAATTTCCTCTTTGTTCATCACCCGTTCTCACCAACTCCACCGCCATTCTTAATGCCTAGTTCCACTCCTCAATAACCCTATCTCGTTGCCTATGCTCCAGCAACAAGGTAAATATACTATTGTGTGGTTTGGTATAACTCTACAGTTCATTTAATTCAAGAATAACCACAAGTATATTGGATTTGATACTCATGGCCCGCCAGTCGAAAAATAAATATAATATTGGCCCTCTATCTAATAAGGTTGCCGACTCCTGGCCTAGAGGATCCTCGATCGTGCTGCTATTTGAAACCTATCCCTGTCTTATGTAACATTGCACCTCTAACCATATGATTTTGTGTGAATAAGAATAACCTATGTTTGTACTCTGTGTTATATTATCCTCTATTACCTTTGTTTTGTGTTCTTGTGTGTTCTCATCTTCTCCAGTCAAGTAAGAACCTACCTATAAAGTCAATACAACCTCAGTAAATACCTGGTATAAAATTGGCAGCAGACGGTTGTTCTTGATTCGGGAGGAAGAGACCATTAGGTACAAAAGCAAAGGAAATGGAGCGGGGTTTTTTTTAACATAAAGTCATCATGGCTAATCGTTCTCACATTCCCATACATAAGTATGAGGCAGACACGTATGACATCAGGACATATTTGGATATGGTCAACCCAGTGCTCAGCCTGGCGTATCAAACAGACAGAGAAAAAATTGCTGTTCTGTTAACTCACCAGGGAAAGGCTGTGTCCCTGGTAGCCGGGCATATTACCCCTGATCTCACATGGGTATAATTCCTGAATTTCCTGCAGATTGTTATTGATGCTATTCAACCCCCCTTGGGCACTGTCGTCTCCCTAAGCAAAATAGATGACATAATTAACTTACGAGGGAGATTTGGACACCACCCTCGGACTCCTGGCACAACATGTCAGGGCTGCATATCCTCTCCAAAGCAATATGCAACAACAACAACAAATTTTTAACACCCTGCTGCGAGTTCTCCCCAACTTTATTAGGGAGCACTTCACCATCAATGACCCTGTAGGCTACGACCGAGACATCATCACCATCAGGAAGATCCTGGCCACCAAACCCAAGACCTCAACAGTGGGAGCTATAAAAAGGTTCCACACCCACCCTCAAGGAGGACGAAGGCCAGGACCCTCACACAGCTAAGGGTCCAGACAACCACCATTCCAGAACAGACAACCAATATTCCAGAACCGCCCACATTCCTATACAACTAGGGCGTACCTTCCAAGCCACACCCCGAACAGGGTTCCTCCGCCCACTAACCCCATAAATCAAGGCCGAGCCACGAGTACCGCCACACCCAGATTCCGGAACGGCCTCTGATCTCGATCAACCCGTTCGACTTCAGTGCCTATAACACCACCTGTCCCTTACATAATCATTACAATACATAAGGGATCATGCAAAGCAACAACGACGGCAGGCTTCCAAAGTACTTTCCGCGGATGAGGAATCGCGGTTATTGGAGATTGAGGACAACAATTCAGAAGGAGAAGACCCCCCTGGAAGCCCCCACCTCAGTCCAGGCCATTGAAGAAAATTCAGAAGAACAGGAAGAGGAAGAAGATAGCCTCCCCCGTCCATTATGGCTTCGGCAGGGGATTCCACGCTTATTAAACCACCTCCCATCTACCATCTGGCGAAACTGGAAGGGGTACCAGTACGTCTCCTGATAGACACTGGAACTGCTAGATCCTGCCTGTTCAACCGTTTCTACGACCAGAACCGTCGCAGATTCGGGATGTTAAATTAAAACTTAAATGCAACCACCACTAAGCTCATCAGTGCCGGGGACACACCCCTGCCCATCAGGGGAGAGACTACACCCTTGCGCATCACCACCCCAGACCCAAAAGCCTCCTGATACCACCCTTTTGTAGTATTCTACTCAGAATGCACACAATAGGATGGCTACATGGGATTGGATGTGTTGCAGCGTCTACAAGCACAACTGGACTGTGGTCAAAGGCATCTCACATTTGCAAATAAAAAAATAAAAACATTCAAATTCCTAAAAACATCCCCAGGAACAAAGTTCAACGGAAGTACGTAAAGAACAAACCGAGCCCGGATGCTGACAAAACAGGCCCCCTCACTACCGCCTCCACGATAACAGGCCACCGCTCACCTACCACCACCTGCACCACATCACAGAAATCACACTCACCTTCTTCTGTCACCATAATGGCCCCAGCAGTCACAACTCAGGCCATACACATTCCGGCTCAACGTCAACAATGGGTACCATTACGTCACACATCTGACGTTCCTATGATCTTCACACCACAAATGGATCAACCCAGAACAGAGAGATGCAGAGTTCTACCGGCCCTCATATCTCCTCACCACCACGGTGCCCTGATTGCTAACATCACTGATGAGCCCCTCACCTTACCCAAGGGTCTCATCATCGGCGACCTAGAAACCTTCGACGATGAACTCTCTCCTTCACCTACCATCACACCTCAGCCTGTACTGCCCACCATTCCTGAGGACTTAACCAGCACCCAACATCAACAGCTCCTGGAAATCCTCTACGACTTCACGGACGTCTTCGCTCAAAGCCCTACTGAGATCGGGCAGACGAGAGCCTTGGAACACCCGATCCACACTACGGGACCTCCCATCCATCAATCCTCCAGAAGGAAGAACCCCTTGCAAAGGAAAGAAGAAGAACGCCAGGTGCAGGAAATGTTGGACTCAAGAATAGCCACACCTTCAGTCAGTCCATGGTCGTCCCCTGTCGTGTTGGTCAAGAAAAAGGACGGGTCCACAAGATTCTGCGTGGACTATCGTCGCCTTAACGACGCCACGATAAAAGACGCCACGCCCTTACCCAGGATAGACGACTCCCTTGACTCCTTACATGGCTCCAGATGGTTCACCACCTTGGACCTGCAGGCTGGATACTGGCAGAACACCAGCAAAAGACAGTGTTCTCGACCAGTGGGGGAAACCTGTACGAGTTTAACGTACTCCCTTTCGGTGTCTGCAACGGGCCTGCCATATTTTCACTCCTGATGGAGTCCGGCCTCAAAGGTCTCACCAGAGAGATCTGCCTGGCATACTTGGACGATGTGATTGTATACGGCAGAACATGGGAGGGGAACACCTGCAAAGACTACGTCAGGTGCTGGAATGGATACGAACAGCCAAACTTAAGCTAAAGCCCATAAAATGTTCGGTAGCTTGTACCTCCGTCGGGTTCCTAGGTCATGTTATCTCGGCCGAAGGCATCTCACCCGACCCTAAAAATCTCTCCATCATCGCAGCGCAAACACCCCCTCGCACTGTCAAGGGCATCCGTTTGTTCCTGGGACTCGCCACATACTACCGGAGATTCGTGAAGAATTTTGCAGCCATTGCACGCCCTCTTCACGAACTCACCAAGAAGGACGAACCGTTCGAATGAACCAAGGAACGAGACTAAGCTTTCAATTCACTCAAACAACACCTCATCCTGTAAAGTCAGTGAAAACAGGTTAGCCTAAAACAGACCTCGGATGTGGAAATACCCTGAGCCGACCAGGCCAAGTGGGATATCTCTATTGGTCTAACTGGTAAGGTGTCTGCCTCACAACCCAAGGGTCGAGAGTTCGAGCCCCCACCAGGGCTTGATATTTTCGGGAGGCTATTACCGCATCTAACGAAGTTTAGGTGTGCTGGTAAAATTGTTCAGATGGTTGAGAGTAAGATCGGAGCTCCATAAATCCTCTTTCGGGTATGGTGTAAAAACCTAATTCCTACAGGACAAGGAAGGGGATAGGAGAGAGCAGGGAGTGTAGTGAGACCTCGCTTGGGTTGGGTTGTGGAGTTGCCGGCCGCTCAAGCGAGTTGCCAACTGGACAGTTAGTAGGTTCGTGTTGTGTACCACTCAGTGAAGTTGACTCACCATTCCCGTTCATCTCTCTGACGGACTCTCGGTCGATTCGGCTCAAGCTTGTTCCTCTCTGTTCGTTCCTCTCTGTTCGGAGCTTTCGCTTCCCGGAAGGTGAAGTAGTGTAAAGTCAGTGAAAATAGGCTAGCCTAAACAGATCGGATGCGGAAATACCCTGAGCCGACCAGGCCAAGTGGGATATCTCTATTGGTCTAACTGGTAAGGTGTCTGCCTCACAACCCAAGGGTCGAGAGTTCGAGCCCCCACCAGGGCTTGATATTTTCGGGAGGCTATTACCGCATCTAACGAAGTTTAGGTGTGCTGGTAAAATTGTTCAGATGGTTGAGAGTAAGATCGGAGCTCCATAAATCCTCTTTCGGGTATGGTGTAAAAACCTAATTCCTACAGGACAAGGAAGGGGATAGGAGAGAGCAGGGAGTGTAGTGAGACCTCGCTTGGGTTGGGTTGTGGAGTTGCCGGCCGCTCAAGCGAGTTGCCAACTGGACAGTTAGTAGGTTCGTGTTGTGTACCACTCAGTGAAGTTGACTCACCATTCCCGTTCATCTCTCTGACGGACTCTCGGTCGATTCGGCTCAAGCTTGTTCCTCTCTGTTCGTTCCTCTCTGTTCGGAGCTTTCGCTTCCCGAAGGTGAAGTAGTGTAAAGTCAGTGAAAATAGGCTAGCCTAAACAGATCGGATGCGGAAATACCCTGAGCCGACCAGGCCAAGTGGGATATCTCTATTGGTCTAACTGGTAAGGTGTCTGCCTCACAACCCAAGGGTCGAGAGTTCGAGCCCCCACCAGGGCTTGATATTTTCGGGAGGCTATTACCGCATCTAACGAAGTTTAGGTGTGCTGGTAAAATTGTTCAGATGGTTGAGAGTAAGATCGGAGCTCCATAAATCCTCTTTCGGGTATGGTGTAAAAACCTAATTCCTACAGGACAAGGAAGGGGATAGGAGAGAGCAGGGAGTGTAGTGAGACCTCGCTTGGGTTGGGTTGTGGAGTTGCCGGCCGCTCAAGGGAGTTGCCAACTGGACAGTTAGTAGGTTCGTGTTGTGTACCACTCAGTGAAGTTGACTCACCATTCCCGTTCATCTCTCTGACGGACTCTCGGTCGATTCGGCTCAAGCTTGTTCCTCTCTGTTCGTTCCTCTCTGTTCGGAGCTTTCGCTTCCCGGAAGGTGAAGTAGTGTAAAGTCAGTGAAAATAGGCTAGCCTAAACAGATCGGATGCGGAAATACCCTGAGCCGACCAGGCCAAGTGGGATATCTCTATTGGTCTAACTGGTAAGGTGTCTGCCTCACAACCCAAGGGTCGAGAGTTCGTGCCGCCACCAGGGTTTGATATTTTCGGGAGGCTATTCCCGCATCTAACGAAGTTTAGGTGTGCTGGTAAAATTGTTCAGATGGTTGAGAGTAAGATCGGAGCTCCATAAATCCTCTTTCGGGTATGGTGTAAAGACCAATTCCTACAATCCAAACCCCTACAGTATAGTCTTTCCGGATTATACCCAACCCTTCCGCCTGTATACCGACGTGTCCATCTACGCAATAGGAGCCGTTCTCGCTCAGGTACAGGACGGACAGGAACATACAGTATAATGGCCTGCGCCAGTGCCACTCTGAACGCTGCCCAACGTAATTATGCTGCCACCAAAAGAGAGTGCCTATAGGTGTCATCTGGGCCCTAAATCACTTCCGGTCATTTCTCATGAGAACCAAAGTCGACGTAATTACTAATCATGAATCCCTTCAGTGGTTACGGCGATTAGAGACGACCTCATCCGCTGGCGGGAAACCCTGGAGGAATTCGACTTCGAGACCAACTACAGGCCCGGGAAGTTGCACACTAACGCCGATGCCCTCTCCCGCCTACCAGTCACAGGACCAGAAATAAATAGTATAGTCACCACATCAACTACATCACAGAAAATGCAACCGGATCAGTTCAAAGAAAACGAAACCCCTTCTCTCCTAACATCATGGCTGACTAAGATAAAACCCAAATGGATCCCAAAAGACGTCTACTATCACTTACATTGAATAGACAATCAACTCTACACTGATTCCGGCCACATAGCTGTCAACCCCCAAACCGCCCAAGACATTTTCCTCATCATACACGAGGGAAACGGAATCCACCTAGGACAAACGAAGATGCTAAAGATGTTCCAACAGGTATATTGGACCACCAACCCTTCCACCATAACCAAAAGAGTCGCTGAAGCTTGCAGGCTCTGCGGCATGGGAAAGGACAGGACCAGAACCCCAGGAGCAGCAGGCAAATTAACTGGCATACAACCATGACAGATCCTGTCCCTGGACGTGATGGGCCCCTTTCCCCCCAAACAGGGCAAGAGATTCGCCGTCACTTTTGTCGACATGTACTCCCGCTTCGTGGTCGTCTGCTCTGTAAAAGAACACAGCGCCTCTACAGTAGCAGAAGTCTTCGCCAGCAAAGTATTTGCCAACTTCGGTCTCCCCGCATGCAGTACTCCTCTCTGACAATGCCCCTGAATTCTCTAGAAAAGTTTGGGAACAATTTTCACAGCTCTGTGGCATCAAGGTGTCACACTCGTCCCCCTACTGGCCACAAGGGAACTCGGTTTGCAAGAGGAGCCACAAAACTATAAACAACCAGATCCGGACACACCTCATCTCCCTACAAACCCAAGACTGGCCAGCCCAACTAAAAATGATACAGTTAGGATATGAACACTTGCCCCCGAGAAGACGGCATCACACCCCACATATGGTGTAGCACCCTTGCTGCTACCCTTCCGGAAATTGGCAAACATGCCAACCTCCTCCACCATCTCCACCGACCCTCTACAACACCTAAAGAACATCCTACACACTGCCCAAGTTTGCCAGGACGTAACTCTGGACGCCACATCTCCTCAGAGCCCTTACGCCGTGGACGACCAACTGATGGTAGCCAAATTACCGCCATATCTAACAAGCTGGGCCCCAGATACGTCGGACCTTACAAAATCACCAAGGTCCCCAATCCGTATCAAATTATCGTGAATTATCACAGCGAATCCCGTGTTTACCGGAATCGTTACGTGAGAATTCACCGTCCTCTTATTATGGACGGGGAAAAGGTCACACCCCCCGAGACGCCCACCACAAACACTACGCCCCAGCTCGATCTACCTCGTCAACTCCTTCACCGTGAGTTTCATATTTCACCTCCTTCTCCATCATCATCTCAGCCTTCTCGACCCCTTCTTTCACCACCTTTATCACCCTCAGTTTCCCCCCCTTCACCCCAACCTCCTTCCATTCAACCTCGTCAACGCCCTTCCACTCACTCTCTTCTTCAACGTCTTCTGCATTCTTCAGCTCCCACATGACATAAATATTCTTTTCACCCTTGCTCTCAACTTACTCGCTGAGCTCTAAGCCGACGCCCTTCAATCACTCCACCCCCTAGATCAAAACGCCCTCAATCCTTAATCTCTAACTGCAGACCCCCCCCCCCTCCATTCATCTACCTCATAATTCTCGCCACTCACTTTATCAGTACCTCCTCGCTCACCTCTTCACACCTCTCCATCCCCATCTTTGACACCTTCTTCCACCCGCAGGCAAATTTCTGTTGTCCCTGTATCTTTTTCGTCAGCACCCTCTACCTCTTCCCCCTTTCTTCCCCGCCCTTTGTTATCCCGTCGCCTCGTTCCTCCACTCCGCCCGTATCCATCCAGCATGTCTGCTAACCCACAAAAATCTTCCATTTCCGATCCCATCTCCCACTCAACTTCTCTCTCTCCGACCCCCCCACCCCGCACTCCCAACCCTAGACTTACCCCCGCAACCCCCCCTCCTACCCTTCCCTTCCCCACTCCACCTACGCCTCGCCTTACTACCGTACCGTTATCACCTGCCTCCTCCTTTCACCCCTCACCTGTTCGCACAAGATCAGGCCGTCTTTCAAAACCCCCCACTCGTTTTTACTCCAACTCCTACACCATCTTCAAGCTCTCCAACTTCTCCTCTACTTGCACATACTTTTAAATCATCTTCTGCACTCCTACGAGCCCCAACACCCAGAATAGCGAGTGCAACTAACACAACTTTTCATTCCCATACCATCGCCACCTGTCAGATCAACTCACGAATGAGGTCAAGCGCTACCTTTGCGTCCTCACCCAACCATAAAACAGGACCTGTCAAAGACACAAACATCACTTCCTGTTTAACCACCACCAGCACAACACCTCCTCGAGACGCCCCACCATACTTCTGTAATATGACGTCTCCCATCAAAGCTCCATTCCCTGCCTCCAACTCCGACGATAACGCTGGACTTCCCTTCATTAAGAAGCTATGTTGGGGAGAAGAGATCAGCGATCTGTACACCGTCAGATTTCAAGATGAGCTAGAATCCCTCCTGGAATACTCTCACTTCACCTCTTACCTCAGCATAAACTCTAACACCTCTCAACCTGCAGACGCCTGCTCCGATGCTTGGTGATCATATTTGGAGGGGCACCACACATTTACCCGCCAGGGGGACTGTCTTGTGCTTCACCATCCAGCCACGAGGTCGTGGCTATTAGACCGGAGAGGGAAGTGAGATAGGGGAGAAAAACAAAGGAGAAGATGGAAGCACCAGTATAGAAACAACTCCTGTCACCACGCCGCTAAGACAAGAGGACACAAGAGCCTCCTCACTCCGGCATGCTCGGGTCGCCACCATCACCTCGCCACATCTCCCGACACCAGTAAAAGACTTAACAATAAGGCTAACCTCCAACACCACCAGTAAAACCAAGGAAGGCCAACCACAACACACAGGGGAGAAAACCTTCCATAAATCCAAAACCACCAATCGCCCATCTTGCCCGGAGACTCACCACCGCCGTGGCGCGGATTCTGGGAAGGGCTACCGCCGTCAACACACACCATCCTCTGCGCACAACCGCCATTATAGACCCGAGATGTGCAGCCAGAAGGAACGACGGAATTGGTAAGACATCCCCAGCCAAATCCAGAAGTGGTATAGTTGGAAAGATACCTTAAAGGCACTGGCTGAGAGATATCTGGAAGACTTGGGATTATCTATACTGAGAAATTGCCTTGAGGGAGTAAGACACTGGTGGAACTGCTCGACGCATTTCTCAAAGGTACCTGTGGATTTGCTCGTATCTTTGTTAGACCACACTGGTGGCCACCTAACATTTTTACATTGCCTTGGTACGGGACTTTACTATAATTAGAGTATGCCACACGGAGTGAGCACTCTAGTTCTAGTAAACCCAAAAACATAGGAAGGCTGGTTGGAAGAGCATAACACACAGGTGTAACGGCTTCCTTCTCAGTCAGGACTTGTAGTGGAGGGTGTAAGACACTGGTGTTACAACTCCCTACTTAGTCCTTACGATACGAGAGTGTAAGACACTGGTGGAACGGTTCGTATTTGTAACAATCCCAAGATTCCATCAAATAAGTTCCTCTAGAGACTCACATAGAAGTCTAGGTCTGGATTGTAAGTGTGAGCGTAAGACACTGGTGAAATGGATCCTTTAATCCCATGATACAAGAGCGTAAGACACTGGTGTAACGGCTCATGTTCATGTAAGACCCTCACCTCTACAGTGTTCAGAGATCTTCAAGGAAGTCTTCATCCATCTGCTGAAGTCTTGGTCTGGATTGTAAGAGAGAGCGTAAGACACTAGTGAAACGACTCCTTACTTTAATCCCATGATACGAGAGCATAAGACACTAGTGTAACAGCTCGTTTTTCATCTAAGACCCTCACCTCTACAGTTTTCAGAGATCTTCAAGGAAGTCTTCCCCTAACTTCTGTCACCGTCACACGACAGGACCACCCCCACGGACCAGGACGTCGTAGGGAATACCAGGCAGCAACGTCTTCACAGATCTTCAGAACCTGCCTGTGTCTTCCCCTTGAGACGCCTAGAGGATCCTCGATCGTGATGCTATTTGAATCCTATCCCTGTCTTATGTAACATTGCACCTCTAACCATATGATTTTGTGTGAATAAGAATAACCTATGTTTGTACTCTGTGTTATATTATCCTCTATTACCTTTGTGTTTGCGTGCTTGTGTGTTCTCATCTTCTCCAGTCAAGTAAAAACCTGCCTATAAAGTCAATACAACCCCAGTAAAAACCTGATATAACAATAGGTATTGAAGAGGCAGGATCTCGCAGCTCCAGTATCAATGAGGAGACGTACTGGTACTCCCTCAATCTTTGCTAGGTGGTAGATGGGAGGCGGCTTAATGATAGTTGGATCCCCCGCCGAGGCCATGATGGGCGGGGGAGGATTAAAAATACCTGAGGAAGGTCTTCTTCTTCTTCGCCTTCCGGGTTCTCCTCGATGGCTTGGATTGAGTTGGGATTTTCTGGGGAATATTCCTCTTCTTGATACTCTTCCTCAATCTCTAATTGTTGAGATTCTATTTCGGCTGGGAGAACTCTGGGGTATTGCCGTTGTTGTTGTTTGGCATGATCTCTTATCAAGTGCAGGGGGCAGGTGGAGTTGCGCAGGCACTGAAGTCAAACGGGTTGATCACGATTAGAGGCCTGTCCCGGAACCTAGGGGTGGTAGTGTTCATGGGTCAGCCTCGATTTGGAGTGTGGGTGGGTGGGAAAACCCTGTTTGGGGCATTGTTGTGGGGGTACACCCTGTTGTAAGAGTGCGGGCGGGCCTGTTGCCGCGGTGGTTGTCTTTGTCCGTGGCTGGGTGGAGCTCCTGATCTCCGTCCTCCGTGAGGGTGTGTGGGGAATATCTTGATGGCTCCCACTGTGGAGGTCTTGGGTCTTGTGGCTAGAAGCTTCCGGATGGTAATCAGGTCCCAATCATATCCTATGGGATTGTGGATGGTGAAGTGTTCCCTGATGAATGCAGGCAACACTCGTAACAAGGTGTTGAAAATTTGTTGCTGATGTTGCAGGGTTGTCTGGAGAGGGTAGGCGGATCCAACATTTTGTGCTAGAAGTCCGAGGGTAGTTTCCAAATCTCCCTCATATTTGATGTCGTCCAATTTACTTAGAGCGACTACAGACCCCAAGGGAGGTTGGATCGTATTTATTACGATCTGCCGGAACTATACCCAGGTGAGTTTGGGGGTAACTTGTCCGGCTACCAGGAACACGGCCTTTCCCAGGTGAGTTAGTAGGACAGCAATTTTGTCTTGGTCCGTTTGATAAGCCAGGCTGAGCACTAGATTAACCATATCCATGAATGTCCGTATGTCATAAGTGTCTGCCTCATACTTGGGTATGGGAATGTGTGAACGAGTTGCCATGATAACATATGTGATAAAACACTATTTCCTTCAATTCCTGTGCCGATTGACCTCTTCTTCCCGAATCAAGAACAACCATCTGCCGCCAATATTATACCAGGTTTTTACTGCAGTTGTATTGACTAATTAGGAAGGTTCTTACTTGACTGGGGAAAAGGAGACCAACACAAAACACAAGTACGAAGTCAATACAGGATAATATAACACATAGTACAAACATAGATTATTCTTATTCCACAGTAACATATGATTATAAGTGCAATGTTACATCAGACATGGATAGGTAATTATATAACAGCATGATCGAGGATCCACTAGGCATTTCAAGGGGAAGATCTTTGGCAGGTTCCAACAATCTTTGAAGATGCGGCTGCGTTGTATTCCTGATGTCGTCCTGGTCCGAGGTGGTGGTCCTGCCGTGTGAAGGTTGCAGAGTTGGCAAAGACTTCCTTGGGGTCTTCTGAAGATCTGCGGGGTTGAGGTCTTTTACGAATACGAGCCGTTTCACCAGTGTCTTATGCTCTCGTATCGTAGGACTTGAGTAGGGAGTCATTTCACCAGTGTCTTACGCCCTCCACTACGAGTCCTTGACCTTGACTTCCTACAGGAATCTCTGAAAGAACTTTGATGTTAAATGTTGGGGTTATACGAGTACGAGCCGTTTCACCAGTGTCTTATGCTCTCGTACCGCAGGACTTAAGTAGGGAGTTGTTTTACTATAGTGTCTTACACCCTCCACTACGAATCTCTAACCCAGACTTCCTTCAGGAGTCTCTGGCAGAACTTTGATGTTGGATCTTGGGTTTAACGAGTACGAGCCATTTCACCAGTGTCTTACGCTCTTGTATCGCGGACTTAAGTAGGGAGTTGTTTCACCAGTGTATTACACCCTCCACTACGAGTCCTGACTGAGAAGGAAGCCGTTTCACCAGTGTCTTACGCTCTTTCAACCAGCCTTACTATTGATGTAGGTTTACTAGAACTAGCTAGAGCGCTTGTCGGTACTGCATACTCTAATTATAGTCATTCCTGTACCAAGGCAATGTAAAGATCTTGGGTGTCACCAGTGTGGCCCAACAAGAATAATAGCAAATCCAAGGTACCTTCGATAAATGCGTCGAGTAGATCCACCAGTGTCTTACTCCCTCAAGGCAATTTCTTGGTTAAAGGTCCCAACTACTCCCAAGTCTTCTGATACTATACCTACCGGTGTGGTAATAGTATCTGTCCGACTCTGCTGATGATGGGGTAGGCTGAGATGGTCTTACCAATTCTGTCGTTCTCCTCGGTGAGGCATTTTGCGGCTAGAGGGGCGGCTGTGCGTGGAGGAGGGTCTGGGCCTGCTGCTGTAGCCTTTCCGGGAATCCATGCCACGGCGGTGGTGCATCTCCGAGTAAGAAGGGCGCGTGGTGTGTTGGTTTCTATGCACGGATTTCCCATTACGACGTCTTGAGGGTTTATCTTTATTTGGTGTATTATCAGTAGGTGCCATCCTCACAGGTGAGTTCTTTCCTGAGGTCGGGGGAAGTGCCTGAGTGATATAGGCGACCCAAGCGAAGCGTGGTGAGGAGTCGCTTGTGCCCTCTTGTCTTGGTGATGTGGTGGCAGTGGATGTTGGTGCGTGCGGGGCCTCATCTCTGTGGTTTGTCTCCTTGACGCTTTTCTTCCCTATCTCAGGTTCCATGTCTTAATTTAGATTGTTGGATGGGGGGTTTTAATGTATTTCCCGCAAGTTTCACATACTAATTAAAACACACTAACAAACCATGAAATATACAGAACGTTTCCTCAAAAATCGGACCTGGCTCTAAACTCAAAATTTACCTAAAATATTTACTCGACAGGTTATTTAATTAATTGGCGAAATAATTGCTAGTGATGAGATGGGGGAGAAAAACAAAGGATGAAATGAAAGCACCAGTATAGAAACAACTCCTGGTACCACACCGCCGAGACAGGAGGACACAAGAGCCTCCTCACCCCGGCACGCTCGGGCCACCACCATCACCTTGCTACATTCCCCGACACCAGGAAAAGACTTAATAAGAAGACCTACCTCCAGCACCATCAGTGAACTCAAAGAACACCAAACACAGCACCCAGGAGAGAAAACCTTCCATAAACCCAAAACCACCACGCGCCCATCTTGCCTGGAGACTCACCACCGCCGTGGCGTGAATTCTGAGAGGGGCTACCGCCGTCAACACACACCCTCCTCTGCGCACAACTGCCGTTATAGACCCAAGATGCGCAGCCTGAAGGAATGACGAAATTGGTAAGACATCCACAGCCAAATCCAGAAGTGGTACAGTTGGAAAGATATTTAAAGGCACTGACTATGAGGATATCTGGAAGACTTGGGATTATATATTAAAATACCTCGAAAACAACATACCCCTACACCCGAGACACCAACACCCAGAGAAAACCCAACCACCACAGACGAAGGAAAAGTACCAGCGGCGAAAGGACCAAAAGACAAGAAGAAGAGAAAGAGGGAGGAGACAAGACACACCAGCACAGCAAGCCAGCCGCGCCTGTCACCGGGTCAAGGCCAAGGCCTCATACCTCAGAAAGTCCCACCAACCAGGCAGGGAACAAAAAGCAGAAGACCCATCGTCCAAAAGTCCTATTCTCTCATTTTTTTTTTTAAGAGACAATGAACAGAGGAAGGTAAAACAAAAAAGGTCCATGTGCCTAAAGGCATCCTCCATTCATAAAATGTTTGTAACAACTGGATTTAAACTGTTGTAGATTGTAAGTTTGTGGAAAGCAACTCGAGGGAAGTGAATTCCAAAGAGTAGTAGTTCTGGGGATAAATGAATTTTGATAAGCAGAAGTTCTGCATTGTGGAGGAGAAAGTGTAAATTCATGGGCGCTCTCAGCTGCCCTAGTTCTACGGGGAAAGATGTGGAGAGGCGGCACAATTGAAGCAAGTTCCTCAGAACAATTGCTGTGAAAATATCTGTAGAATAATGCAAGGGATGTCACGTTTCTTCGTATGGATAATGTAGGAAGGTCCTGTGTGATTGCAAGGTTATTGATTAATCTAATAGCTTTATTTTGAATTTTGTCCAACTGCCTCAATGCAACCACTCTACTTCCACTCCACAGAGGTGAACAGTAATCCATCTGAGAACGCACATGACTTTTATATATTACGGCCAACTGCTCGTCAGTGAAGAATTCTCGAACTCTGTACAGGAGTCCCAGTTTTTTAGAGGCATTCTTAGCAATGCTTCTAACATAATGTGTCCAGCTCAGGTTAGTAGTCAATGTTACACCGAGAATGTCAATACTAGGGGAAGTGGGAATATTCACATCATTAAAAAATATATGGGAGTCAGTGAGATTCTGTCAGTTAGAAAATTGAATGTACTTGGTTTGCTGTGCATTAAAGGAAACTAGATTCTTTTGTCCCCATTCATTCATTCTAGAAAGGTCCTGGTTCAGAGAAATTGCAGTGTTTATTTTTGAATTTATAAGATCGGGTTGGGTGAAAGAATTGGTAAATGTGAAGGAACTGTGGAGTGTTGAGTCATCTGCGTAGGAATGTATTGGATTATGAGTGGGTAGATATGAGATCATTGATATGAATGAGGAACAGAGTTGGGGCCAAAACTGATCCCTGGGGAACACCAGCATTTATTGAGTGAAATTGAGACAATAAGGATTGATGCCAGACTCTATCAAATGCCTTTGATATATCTAGCGTAGCGCTATTGTATGTGTGTCACCATGTTGGTCTGTAGCTTGGTTGATTTGATGTGTAAGAAGGCAAAGAATGTCTGCAGTTGATCGACATCGTCTAAAACCATATTGCTGATCACTGATTAATTTATTATTCTCAAGATGCTTAATTATATGATTATTTAATATAATTTCAAAGACTTTACCAAGAGTGGAAGTTATAGCTATTGGTCTGTAGTTTGATGGATCTGAAGAGGCACCTTTTTTAGGAACTGGATGGATGTTTGCTTCTTTCCAGGATACTGAGAAGCATGAGGTATGAGTACACAGACGGAATAATTTTTCCAATACAGGAGCGAGCACCAAGGAGCAATTCTTAAGTACTATTGGAGGAATTTCATCTGGACCAGGAGCTTTATCTACTGAGAGATTCTGCAAAATAGTTTTGACATGTCTGGTGTGGATCTTAAGTGAGGGAATTTCAGGCGAATTAAAATTAAGTACAGGGACATCTTGATTTATTTCATCTAAGGTTGAGTTGGTGGAGAAGATATCCGCAAGAAGGTTAGCTTTACCTCGTGGGTCACTTACAAAATTGCCAGTCGGAGATTTTAATGGTGAAATGGATGAAACAGTTGTGAAGTTGGATTTGAATGAGTTAAGAGTAGACCAAAATATTTTGTTATCATTTGGATTATTTAGAAGTTTATTTTGAAGAACGAAAGAAGATGTTCTGGAAGGAGGTAAATAAAGTAAGGAAAGGAGGACAAAAGAGGGAAGAGTCAGTGAAAGATGAAAATGGAGAATTACTAGTGGAACCAGTTGAAGTGAGGAAAAGATATGCCGAGTATTTTGAATCTTTGTTAAATACAAGAGATGGAAGAGAAGCAGTGATTGAAGCAGAGGTGGATGGAGATAGGTTACCCAGGCCACCCAGGTGGCAGGGAATGAATGAAAGGATTGAGGAAAATGAGGTGAAAGAAGCAGTGAAACAAATGAGAGCGGGAAAAGCAGAAGGTTTGCTGTGGAGTGTATAAAGAAAGGTGGAGATGTGATAATAGATTGGTTGGTGAGACTTTTCAATGTGTGCTTTGCTGTGTCAATGGTACCAATAGACTGGAAGAGTGCATGTATTGTGCCGTTGTACAAGGGGAAGGGAGATCGGCAGGAGTGTTCAAGTTATAGAGGTATTAGTTTATTGTCAGTGGTTGGAAAGCTGTATGGCAGGGTGTTGATAGAGAGGATAATAAAGTGTACGGAAGTTGCAATAGGAGAAGAACAGTGCAGTTTTAGAAGGGAAAGAGGGTGCGTGGATCAGATGTTTGAAGTAGGACAGTTATGCGAGAAGTATTTAGAGAAGCATAAGGAGATATTTTGGGCTTTTATGGACTTGGAAAAAGCGTATGATCGTGTGGACCGTGAAACAATTTGGAAGGTGTTAAGGATTTATGAAATAGGAGGAAATTTGTTAGAAGCAGTTAAGAGTTTTTTATGAAGGGAGCAGAGCATGTGTGAGAGTAGGAAATAGTGAGTTGAGTGAATGGTTTGAGGTAAAGGTAGGTTTGCGACAGGGTTGTGTAATGTCACCATGGCTGTTTAATATGTTTATGGATGGTGTGGTGAGGGAGGTGAAAAGGAGAACTATGGGAAGAGGATTGGGTTTAGTAGGAAAGAATGGTAGAGATTGGGAGTTGAATCAGTTGCTGTTCGCTGATGACACAGCATTGGTGGCGGATTCTGATGAGAAACTGCAGCGGGTAGTCAAAGAGTTTGGTGTGGTTTGTGGAAGGAGGAAACTGAAGGTGAACGTCAATAAAAGTAAAGTAATGGTGTGTAATAGGGGAGAGCATAGGGTGAATATAGATGTGAGGCTGGATGGGGAGATATTGGAACAAGTAGAGTGTTTTTAAATATCTAGGAGGAATGACAAGCAGGAGTGGAGGTGTGGAAGTTGAGGTAAAACAGAGAGTGTGTGAAGGAAGGAAGGTTTTCGGAGCAATGGGAAGTATGTGGAGGACGAGAAATCTCGGAGTGAAAGTAAAAAGTGCACTGTATCAAGGAATTGTTGTGCCAACAGTGATGTATGGGGCTGAGACATGGGCTCTGAAGAAGAAGGAGAAAAGAGGGCTGGATGTGATGGAGATGAGCTGCTTGAGGAGTATGTGTGGAGTTACTCGTAGAGACAGATTGAGGAATGAAGAGATACATAGGAGAGTGGGGCAGCAGGAACATTTGTCAGCCAGAGTGGACAGAAGGGTGCTGAGCTGGTATGGTCATGTTGAACGAATGGGAGATGAAAGGCTTACAAAGAGAATATGTGAGTCAGGTATAAGGGGAGATAGAAGGGCAGGAAGACCCCCATTGAGATGGAGAGACTGTGTAAGAAAGGCTTTGGATGATAGAGGACTGACTATAGATCAGGCAGGGGAAGTGGTGGTGGACAGGAGTGAATGGAGAATGCTTTTGAATAGTTGAGTGAACACGTGGTCATTTGGAGTAAGGGGTCGGGCGCAAGTTGGACTAGATAATAGTCCATCAGGCGCCTGGCCCGGGGAGACGATTAATATGAAGGGTGCGCCTGGAAGTGTGGTGGGAGGGCTTGTGGCTTTGGCTCCGCTGCATGTCTGCCTGCCGAGATCGGAACCTCTCCGGGTGGTCGGGGGCCGGGGGAGTGCTGGAGCGACCTTGGTGACCCCGGTCTCTGGGTCTTCTCCTGGGTGACCTGGATGTGTGTGAGTGTGTGCTTATTATTGGTGTTTATATGTTGTTTTATGTTGTTTTTGTGTTTTCCCTGTTCTTGCTCTGTCTTGAGTCGGCTACCCCCAAAATGGGGATTGGGCCTGAGCATATAGATAGATAGATAGATAGAAGTTTGTTTGCCTGTTTGTAGAGAAAGTTTGATTTAGTTAGATTTAATACAATTTTGGCATGATTTCTGATGTTTCTAAAGTAATTAAAGGCTTGATGTGTTTTTAAATTAAGATATACCAATAACCTACACCAAATAACTACACCCCATGTAAACCAAAACCATGCAATGATAACCTGTCTCAAATGTAGGATACCTAACCTAAATAAAACCTATGCAACCATAACCGTAGTAAAGATGTGAACTAAACACCAAAAAGAACAAGAAAACAAATACAGAGTCTTAAACCAACTAAGTAAAGAGCTTGTAAATTACGAGACTTTACAATAACCACATCCCCCAGAGATGAGGAATAACTCCACCATACACGTTATTATCTGATCGATCGATCAAACTATCACCACACACCCATATACACACCTTCCTTTTTTATCATCCTGTATCGCCCTTTCCCATAAAAATCAGACAAGCCACACACCTGCCCCTGTTTCACAAATAGGGAAACCTCACCCCTATGTCTCTGTGTTAAGGTTAAGTTCTGTATGTATGTGAGAAATAAGAACCATGCTTTACAATGTTCGTTACTTCTTTATTATCATTATGTATATATAATTGTTTCCCTATGCCATGATGTAATTATATTCTAAGTGTATAGGTATGCAGCCTAACACGAGTAATAAAAATCCTCAAGACCTATATATATATCATAAGACTCTCGCTACCACCATTTTTACACCTATACCCACACCCATGTACATTGTACAGGTCTTCCATTTTGATCACCCTGTATCCCCCTTTCCCATAAAAATCAGACAAATCACACACCTGCCCCTGTTCCACAAATAGAGAAATCTCACTCCTATGCCTCTGTTAAAAAGTTAAGTCCTATATGTATGTAAGAAGTAAGAACTCCACTTTACAATGTTCGTTACTCCCTTCTATAACAATTATATATGTATAACTATTTCCTTATGTCATGATTTAAGTATATTCTAGATGTATAGGTATGTAGCCCAATTACGAGTAATAAGAACCCCAGTACCTAGATACATATATCTTATATCTTAGGACTCTCGCTACCACCATCTCTACACCTACAACAGCAACCCTGTACATGTCTTCCCTTTTGATCACCCTGTATTGCCCTTTCCCAAAAAATCAGACCAGACACGTACCTGTGGCCGGCTCCCGGTAGCCTCGCTCGAGGCTCCCTCAGTTCAACATCAGACTCCCTTATTCCCTTAAATATGCTTATTATAAATGATTGATCAAGATCCCCCCCACCGACCAGTATATTTCCTGGCCATCTATGTTGTCCCTCACATACTATTCATTAGAAATAACAACCCCTCTATCCTCTAACCCCGACCCACAAATGACGGGCCGTGCAAGGCTAGGACAACAACCTCTTGACCCCTAAAACCACCCTGCTACCCCCTTGACCTTGACACTGAAGAAAATCAACCCCCACCACCAACCCCAGTCAACTTCAACAAAATTGAATATAAAAGCCTATCAACCTCAGCCAAGATTACCCAGAGATCAAAAGTAGAATCCTTGAACAGACCAAATTAACCTAGGAAACTAGATGCCCTATATCATGAAGGTGCGGCCCCCACCATACCACAAGGGACCCATAAAGCCCCTAGCACGCCAGCCATGCGTAGTAATGACCTTGACCCACAGGCGACCCACCACCATTCTTGCCAAACACCAGGTGAGTTGTGATCTGATTATGAACCAACCCCCAATTTGATCTAAGTCTGCTATACTTCCTGACTATTAGCAATACCCAAAAACTATACATACACTCATTTCTATACTCATAATAGCTTGTCAGCTAAAGGAGAGAAATAAAACTTGTGTTTAACGCTGACAATACCACCCAGCATTGGCCTGTATCGCGCCACACAAAGTAGTTCCCCCCTTGACAATATATCACTCTCCAAGACGATACTACTAACTCTTGTTAAAACTAAATGCCTAACGAAGAACACCTATAGTAGAAACCCACATTTTGAAAGTACTAAGACCCCTTTAATTGTCCCCCCTATGCTCAGCAGAACAAATAATCCCTTCATAACTCTGATATCCAGCAATACCCAGTTCACCCCCACCCCCCTTGACCAGCCCTATAAATGCTTCCGCCAGGACCAAAAAGCGGCAGTTAATAATTAGCTTTCAATCATCGGCCTCTCGCTCTGTAGAAAGTCTAGTTATACTCCCCACCTCAAGAATAGTTACTGATAAACGGCATCCCGTAGTCTATAATCTATCTGTGAACTATAGCTAAACCTTTTGTGAATTCAGTATTACTTACGGCATCCTGTTGGGTAATATTGGAAACATAGATAACCTAGTTATATACAAACATTAACTGTATTATAAACTAATAGTGGTAGGCTATGTCCTCTGCTACTTTAGTTTATAACCAGTTATAGAGTGTGCAGTAGCTCCTTGAGTAACCCATTAATTCTGGCATCCCAGGATCCAATAGTTACCCATACGAGTACGTTTTCTATCATAGTTAAATTCTTGGTCGTAGCCGGCTTCCCTTCCGACCGGCAACTTAACTAAATAGATTATACCAACCACTTGACTCACGTAGATCTAGGACAGAAATATTGTTCGTGTTAGAAGGGATTATGCGAGAAACTCTTAGTTGAGCACTCTGCATATAATTTATGCAGAGTGCTCAACTAAGAGTTTCTCGCATAACTATGATAGAAAACGTACTCGTATGGGTAACTATTGGATTCTGGGATGCCAGAATTAATGGGTTACACATGGAGCTACTGCACACTCTATAACTAGTTATAAACTAAAGTAGTAGAGGACATACCACTATTAGTTTGTAATACAGTTAATGTTTGTATATAACTAGGTTATCTATGTTTCCAATATTACCCAACAGGATACCAACCATCATATTATGATTCCTAGGTACCAGTTGTCTGCGGCATCCCGTACAGGTTTGGTAACTGAAAGGTTTTAAAACCGCCCGAGTTCCTTGAACCTCTTTCAAAGGTTAGCGACTGTCAAGAAAGTTACTTAACTAGACTATCTTGCATTTGTCCGATGTCTTGTTAATCCGGCCTCTGCCTGAAACATTACATTTAAAATCCCATTCAAGAGTAACATATCGGAACTTCATCACCGGTTAATTAAAGGTCAGAATAGTCAAGTATTTGCTTACAGCTACAGGCTCAGAATACTTGCGTTAGTTCGATATGGTGACCAACTGTCTTCCACATAGTTACGGAACCATATTTAAGACCCCACACCCATTAGCCCATCTGTAACCTTCTTCACACTACCGGACACATTGGACGGCCCAAGGAGCAGCAGCTGTTAATCCCTAACGTTGTGCCTCAAGATAACCAGACGATACCTCAACAGTGCTTACATTCTTAAATTAGTATCAGTGCCTCGATACTATAGTTCTATGATAAAGTGTTTTCCCCTGTGCTTTATAATCCATACTATTCTACGACCAAAGTGATTGCTATGCTAACGTGTTGTTAAAGTATATCAGTGAATTAAGTTAATACTAGGCGACCCTGTTCATATAATAATTCTTGCCATCAAGTTTAATATTGTAGAAGCGAGACAGTCTTAACTATTGGGACTACGGCTCGAGTGAAATCAGTTCTAATTGAATATTTGTGATTGTTAACAAAACCTAAATCGCCATAACTGATATCTGTCGTAAGTGTTATTGAGACAAATAATTATAGCACACGAGTTGAAGCTAGCTACTATACCTCCTTTACGTATTATTCTTGGAGATATATAGATCACTAAATGTTGTATCATCATCAGTGAGTCACACAGAACCTTATCAAGATAACACAGAATTAAAAAGCCTAATCTACGAGTGAATTCTTCAGAATATTCTAGGCCTTATATCAGAAGAGAATACCTGATAGTTAGAAGTGGGAAGTGCGTTCCATCCAAACCCGCGATAAGTGCTGAAGATTATAAAAAGTCCAACAACATTGATGCCCACCATATGCCCATACTATTTTGTGTGAATTATTTTATTTCTATTCTGCATAAGTGTAAATTAAGAATAAAGCTGTATTACCAACCATCTTCCGAAATTATATTATGTCCTCTATTGATTCTCTTTGTGTATCTGTATGAAATCTAATAACCCAGTCTCGTAGAACTCACCTGTACCGATAGTTAATCCTGAATAAAATCAGGGCATAACATATATTAAAATACCCCGAAAACAACATACCCCTACACCCGAGACACCAACACCCAGAGAAAACCTAACCACCACAGACGAAGGAAAAGTACCAGCGCCGAAAGGACCAAAAGACAAGAAGAAGAGAAAGAGGGAAGAGACAAGCAACACCAGCACCAGTAAGCCGGCCGCACCCGTCACCGAGTCAAGGCCAAGGCCTCATACCTCAAAAAGTCCCACCAACCAGGCAGGAAACAGAAAGCAGAAGACCCATCGTCCAAAAGTCCTATTCTCTCAACCCTTTTAAATAAACATGTACCTATAACCTACAACATATTATTACTACACCCCATGTAAACCAAAACCTTGCAATTATAACCTGTCTCATATGTAGGATACCTAACATAACTCCATTCTCTCAACCTTTTGAATAAATATGTATTAACAACCTACAACAAAAGCTACACCCCATGTAAACCAAAAACCTTGCAATTATAACCTGTCTCAAAATGTAGGATACCTAATATAAATCCATTCTCTCAACCTGTTAAAGAAACATGTATCAACAACCTCTTAATCCCTAAAACCACCCTGCTACTCCCTTGACCTTGACACTGAAGAAAATCAGCCCCCACTATCAACCCCAATCAACTTCAGCAAAACTGAGTATAAAAGCTAAAATACCACAGGAACGAAAAACCTGAGAGCGAAACCCCCACCCCTAACGAGCCACAGGAACGAAAATCCTGAAAGCGAAACCCCCACCACCAACGAGATCCCCGGTCCCTTTTCCATCCCCGATTTGGTTTCTCTCTCTCTCCCAATTCATTCCACATATTATACGTCTCTCAATCACAGTCTTCTAATATACAAACCACAATACTTTACTCACTGACATTCTTGATGTACCACCTAAGTATGTATTTAATTATGTAACCACCATACAAGCTATAATACTTTCATTGTGTAGGTTCGAGGCGATCTAAAAGACACCTTAGCTTCCATTTCACACCAAATCAGATCGTGATTACGTCAGCCCTGATTTAGTTATAATTATATAACAATCATAGTCCCCCCCAATTCTAGCAATTCTATGTCTCTAACCTCCCGTTGTTTTATCCACTAACTATATATATTCCCAACCTTCCTAATACCACCTCCATTTCACTAGACAAAATACCTAGGAGTAATTCCGAGATTAATTATGAAATTACACTAGACAGCCCCATAACTCACTGAGATCCACATTGCTATTTTATTGATGTACCAACTCCCTAATGTTAATATAATTTAGGGAACTTGTAAAAAGAGAAGACACCTATCTTCGTTCCCCCATTTTTAGCAGTTAGCTATACTTAACCTCACGTTGCATTGTTCGTCTGTCAATTTGTGTCCCTTGCCAGTTCTTGTATTCATTTATGCCTGTTGATTTAGATAAGTTAATTACGAGTTATGTAACAACCTTTAACCACGACTCTATACACCCGATAACCCTATGCCAGTTATTGTATTGATTTAGGCCTGTTAATTCGGATAAACTCACTATGACCAATCTGCAGACGATTATCAGGAGAGATGCAGGAAAGCTACCTCGTATCTCTCTCTCCATGACGAGTATAAATATATGTACCCCCGTGCTCATTCGCCCCCTTGCCTTGTTCTTCTAGTAACTAAGTGTATATATAATATTAACCGGAGTATGCCACCAGTATTGATACGACATAGCGGCACTGTCCTTGTGTCGTATTGTGCCACGTGCATACCAAACCGGTTTTCATCATCTTATTAGGACAACGTCTATAATGCCGTCGTTTATGTATGTATTCACTCCTTAGGGTAACTATCTGTTATCCACGATGTTTTCTCTTTTCCACTTAACTCCGCATGTTACACACCTCTTAAAAAACCCAATCTTCTTTAATACAAACCGCATGACTTTCCTCCTAGACATTCTTGATGTACCAACTAAGTATGTATTTCATTAGATAACCACCTTGTGGGTTATAGTACTTTCATTTGTGTAGGTGCGAAGGCGAGCTCAAAATGCCTTCGATATCCAGTCCACAACGAACCCGATCATGATTATGTCACCCCTATAATTAATTATGTAACCCACATACCAACCCCATGCTCAGCTGTTCCTTTCTTTTGTAGTAACTAAGTATATAGATATGTACCCCCGTGCTCAGTTGCCCCTTGTCTTGTTCTTCTAGTAACTAAGTATATATATAATATTAACCGGAGTATGCCCACCGATATTGATACGACACTGTCCTAGTGTCGTATTGTGCCACGTGCATACCAACCCGGTTTCATCACCTTATTAGGACGACGGCTATAATGTCGTCATTCATGCATGTATTCAATCCTTAGGTTAATTATCTTTTATCCGCCATTGTGTTCCTCTCTTCCATTTACTTTTCCACAATTGTAATACGTCTTCCAATCACCTCCTCCGTATCCACAATCCACACTACTCTGTTTTGCTTCGAGACCCTATGCTCAGTGGTAACCTGTTTTGGGTCATCCTGTCCTCTTATCCTTCACGCCCCGCTGCACACACCACCCTACCTATTTGATCGTAGGGAAATGCCACCCCTATGGCCAGCGCATTAAGGGTCACTGCCCTAAGTCACGAGCGGCGCGGCGCCTAGCCTCAAATCACCCCCTTTACAATTCACAACCCTCCCCCTGCAAAGACGCCATAAGAACGTTATAACATGCCGACTCAGTTCGTTCACTAACCTCAACAAATGGAAGGTAAGGACCTATCCTTGTACCCCCCCCCCCCCTTAACTATCCTCTAACTCCCTAACCCCACTCACAACCTGAACCAGAACAATAGCCGGCGCGAGACTAGGATGACCCTCTCTTCCCCCCTTAAAAATTTAAATTTCCCCATGACTTGCATTTTCACAAAACCACTATTCTTAACACCCACGAGTGATCCTCGTACATGAAAACTAGATGTAGTGATCAACCCTAACTAGGAATATACCTCCTGACAACCTGAACTCATATCTCAAACCAATTAACGTAAGAACTCTCGATAACCATATTTAGGGAGCGGTCTGCCCCCCCGACCCCACGGGGACCCCACCGACCCCCGCGGAGAATTACCCTGACCCGCGCAAGCCAGTAAATTCTTGCCAGACAACAGGTGAGTTTCCAACAAGTTATGACCTACAAATCTAAATACCTATCCAAATACCATCCTATCCCATCCTTAACCAAAACCAAAATCTTCCTTATCCCATCCTAGATTACGAATAGCATGTCAGCTAGACCAGAGGAGGATATTTAGGTGAATTGATGAATAATACCTCCCAGCCTATTCACGTAGTGCGCCAGCAAAGTAGTCCCTAAAAACCTTCACCAAATCCGCCTAAATAACTCTACTAGTACCTCATCATACTAGAGTTAAGATATCCACGATCATAAATCAGATAACAAGTTACTTACTGCCACATTAAAGACCCCCCTCCCTAACCCCCTAAGTTCACCAGAATAAATTAACTACTTTCATAGCACTGACATCCAATACTTCTAGAACATTCCTGAAGCTTCCTTGACCTGCCTATAAATAAGACACAGAGACAACAGTCGGGCAGTTGAATATTAGAGCCCAAAAGCAACGGCTGGCCACACTGCGTTGGTGTCTAGTCTTCCCTCCCCCCCTCAAGATTCACGATAGTTCGGCGTCCCGTAATCTGTGCAACTCTGTGAGGAAGTGATTTAACCCTTTACGAATGTTTTATTGCGATCGGGACTACCGGCAGTAATATTATATTGGTAGACAACAAATTCACAAATTATTGATTGTTTCATTAACTTCTGCTAGTGCACCACCCGCTACTTGAGTTACGAACGATCATAACTCATAACTGATCTAAGGCAGAAAGATCTTGTTATGTTAGAAGGGATTATGCGAGAAACTCTTGAGTGAGGACTCGGCAAGAATAACTCCTTGGCAACAATCGACTGTCTTACCCCATCAGCAATTGTTGCCAAAAAGGTGCACAACCGCCCGCAAGAAGCCCATCTGCAAAACCTTCTCTACACTACCGGACAGCTTGGACGGCCCCAGAGCTACTGTTAACCCCCAACATCACTAACGCAAGATAACCAGGAAAACTCCATCACAGTGTTACTTCACAGAGTAGGATACCAGTGTTACGGTGCTATTAACTATCAACCATCCAGTGTATTCGATTGTGTCTCAACTTTCTCTGATGTTAGGAAACAAGTGATTATGCTAGTACACATTAATATATATCAGTGAAATTTAGCTTAGGCGAACTGACTCCCGTAATTATTCTTGCCATCAGGTTTAACCTGATTCGCCCTCACTGATATTTTCGGTCCGAAGTATCACCTAGACAAGTGAACATCCTAGACCAGTGCAACTAGTTACAGTTATCCCTTTACGTTAATTCTTGGGCAATAACCACATTACTTATACTTTCATCCTTGATTAAGAGTCATATTACCAGAGAGAGTTAACAAAGCGAAATACCTAACCTGTGTGATTCATGTACCCTACATATCATAAAGCAATGTGATCAGAAGAATAATGCCTGAACGTTGGAAGTGGGAAGTATGTCTCTATCCAACTCCGCGATAAGTGCTGGGAGATTGTAATAAGTCCAATAACCTACCTGAGTGCTCCAACATCTATTGTTCGTGGAATTCTATTACGTACCTTCTACCTGAGTGTTATTTAGAATAAAGCTGTATTACAAACCATTTATCCGAGATTATCTATGTCCTCTGTTGATTCTCTTTATGTATTTTGCAAGAAATCCAATAACCCAGTCTTGCAGAACTCACCTATACCAAGTTAATCCTGTATAAAATCAGGGCATAACAAAAGCCTATCAACATCAGCCAAGAGTACCCTTCTTCTTCTTCTTCTTCTTGTGGAGTTGCTGTCCCTTTTTTTTAACCAGCTCACCTATGCACCGTTGATTTTTTCTCCAGAAACAGCTAGAGCTTGATTAAGATTTAGTTTAGAAAATAAGTAGTCGTAGAAGGGATAGTTAAAGAAAAGTATTGAAGTATATAGCTTAAGCAGAATTCTCCTCTCCCTATTTACCCCCTCCTCCACCCCCCAATATCTTGTTCTCTCCTTAACTTAACTTAACTTTTCCCTTCTCCCCGTCTCTACTATTTAATCTCATTTATCTTCCTCCCCCACTCTGATCACCTTCTCCCCACTCACTCTATTCTATTCTATTCTATTCCGTTTTCTCTTCTGCCACACCTGCTCCAGGAACCTTTTCACTACCTTCATTATTTTCCCCATTTCCCCATCTACCCCCTCTTCTGTCCCGAGACCTAACACAAATTTTACACCCTCATCCTCCTCTTCTTTCTGTTCTTCCCATTCCCTCTCCCCTACCACCCGTTTCAACTCATCTTCCAACTCATCTCTCTCCTCTGCATACACCTGGCACTCTGTCACTATATGTTCTATTGTCTCCTCCACTCTCCTCCCTCCCACCTCACACTGCAGACACTCTTTCACCCCCCCCATTCCACCTCCATGTTCTCCTATTTGTCTCTAATGCTCCTGCCCTAGCCATAAACACTAGTTCAGCTCCCCAACTTCCGTCATAAAACTCCTCTTTTCTCGGTCTCCCCTTGCTTCTATATCTTATCAGTGTACTTTTCTTCTCCATATTTCTCTTCCATTCATGTCTTCCTACTTCCTTCACTCTCGTTCCTATTTCTTTCTCTAGTCTCCTTCCCTGACCTAGTCCTGCATTACTCCCTACATCTCTCCACTCCTCTCCCACCCTTCTTTGTTTCACTCCTATTTTTTTCAGTTTTCTCCTACACTCTTTTGCCCATCTACTCTTCCCCTCCCCCCATTCATACACTCTCCTTGGCCACCTATTATCCTCCATCTCCTCCAACCTACTCTTGTACCTCAACTTTGCCTTCGCCACTCTTTCCTCAAACGTACTCCATCCCATCTCCCCTCTCACTGCTTCATTTGCTGTCCACCTTCTTGCTCCTAACCCTATTCTTCCTATTTTATTTTGTTCCGTCTCTAGTCTATTTATTTCTCCAACTGTACTCCCTCTCACATCCATCCCGTACATTATTCTCGGCACTTCAAAGTCCTTCCACACCTCTCTTACTATTTTATATTTATTCACTCTGGTTTTTGTCACATTCCACAGTTTCCCACTACACTGCTCCACCTTCATGATTTTCTCATTCTTTGTCCTTTGTCGCCCTTCCCTCCCTATCCATACCCCTAAATACTTCACTTCCTCCCTTGTTTCTATTCTTTCCCCTCCTATCCTCATTTCTGCTGCCTCTGGTCCATTTACCACTATCATACTGCTTTTCTCTACACTGAACTTCATTTCTAAGTCTCTGCCAAACCTTTCCGCCTCCTGCAACATTTCTCCCATATCTTCCTCTTTCTCTGCTATCAACACTACGTCATCAGCAAACGTCAGAATTGCTAGCATATATTGCCCTATTTTCACTCCTTTTCCCTTACTCTTAATTCTCCTCACCAACTCCTCCATGCACATTGCAAAAATTAATTGTGACAGGTTACATCCCTGCCTTAACCCTTTCCTTCTCCTGATTCCTTTCACTGCAATATCTTTCCACACAATTTCTGTCTCCGCCCCTTCATACATATTCATTATAATGTTCCTTATCTTCCTACTCACTCCTAGTTTCTCCATCACTGCTTCTGCAACTCCCCTACTAATCTTATCATATGCCTTCTCCACATCCAAACACACTATAAACACATTTCCCTTGCTTTGCCTTTTTCTCTATAATTTCATCTAATATATATATATTGTCTGTTCTTCTTCTTCCCTTCCTAAACCCATTTTGCTCTTCACTAAGCAGGTTCCTTTCTTCTACATACTCTCCTACCCTCTCCTTTAGTATCCCATAAAATATCTTATTTATTATGTTTATTACCGTTATTGGTCTATAACTCCCCATTTCGTGCACATTTTTCGCTCCTCCTTTGTAAATCAATGTGACCCGTTCTTCTTTCCATCTTGCTGGTATTTCTTCCTCCTCCCATATTTTATCAAATAGCTTCTTTAACATCCTAACTATCATCTCCCCTCCTTCAATATACATCTCTGCTGTTATCCCATCCGGCCCTGCCGCTTTGTTTCTCTTCAGCTTCTTCACACTCCTCCTAATCTCCTCCTCACTCACCATCTCATCCATATTTTCATCTATTTCTTCCTCATTTAGTTCAATATTCCATTGCCCTACTCTTATTTGGTCATTTACCCCTCCCACTTCTTCCCACTATCTTTTTATTTCCTCTCCAATTTTATTTACATCCCTAACTTTTCCCCACCTACGTTCAGCTCCACTACTACCTTTTCCCTCCTTTTTTCTCTTGTTAGCCATCTATACCACTCAGCTTTTCCTTTGTCCCCCTTCTCTTTTATCCTGTCAATTTCTATCTGTTCATGCTTCTCTATTGCTCCTCTTATTAATTTGTTTGTGTTTTTTCTCTCCCTCTCGTATTCTTCCCTTGCTATTCGAATTTCCTCCTCACTTATATTTTCCCCTCTCTTTTTCCCCTTCTCCAACTCTTTCCTAATCCTATTCCTCTCTTTCCTCTTCTTCCTCGCCTCCTTAATGTCTGTATTCCTCCACCCTTTAATTCCTCTACCTTTCCTCCCTATTTTCTCCTTCTCTAACACTCTCTCTGCTACCTTATTTATTTCCCTCTCTATCCACTTATCAATTTGCATTGCACTCCCTCCCCCCACTTCATCTATATCCATATTCCCTATTTCCTCCCTAAACCTCCCCCACTCCGCCTCCTTCATTTTCCATCTTTCTGGCTTACTAGCCTCTCTACACTTCTCTATCTTCTCCTTGTGAAACTTTATGCTGTATCTTAGTTTCAGTAAGTTATGGTCACTGTTTATTTCAAAGTTTCTTTCTTCATCTACTACCATTTCTATCACTCTCTCTCCTGCTTTCCTGTTCACTAATATATAATCAATAGCTGAACTCCTCCCTTCTCTTCCTCTCCATGTTACTTTCCCCTCCGCCTCTACCATATTCAAATTTTCTAGCTGCTCATCCTCACATAGGTCTAACCATAACTGCCCATTCCTATTGATTTGTTCCCCTAAGATTCCTGTGTGAGCATTCATATCCCCCATTATTATGATTTCATCTTCGTTTCCTCTCATCACAGCCCTTATTACTTCGTATTTTCTCCGATTTTCCTCCCTCTCTCTCAGCCCTCCCTCTACCGTCATATAGCCTACAATCAGCATAAATTTAGCTCTTTTCATTTCCCCTTTCCCTTCCACCCTCACTACTAGTATGTCCTCCTGGTCTTCCCCTTCCCCCAAATTCACCTGTTCAACTTCCCATTTGTCTTTTTCTACCACCACTGCGACTCCTCCACCCTTTTTCTTTGTTTTCTCTCTTCCTTTCCCTATTACTTCATACTTCTCCCCTCCCCATTCTATCTTCCCCTTTAATTTTGTTTCTACTATTCCACAAATATTCAACTTTCCTTCCTCTGCTTCTCTCTCTATTTCCTCCATCATTCCCGGCCTCCATCCATTGACATTCACACACCCAATTATTATTTCCCCCATATCCTTGCCATGGAATTCTTGTTTCTTTTTCTTCTTCCTCCTACATTCCTTTCTCCCCCCCCCCCCCTTCCTTTCCGCTTCTACTCCCCCCGGATCCTTATTTGTTTCCTTTACTTCTCCTCCACTCCTATTTTTTCCCTTATTCTTCTCACTACTGTCTATAATCTCCTTTCTTCCAAGACTATCCCCCCCTATCTCCCTCTCTTTTCCTCTAACCTTTCCCCCCTGTTTTGAATCTTTTGCTCCTTTTTCATTTTCCATCCCTTCTCCTCCCTCTGCCCCTACTTCCTCCTCCCTTTCCTCTCCCTTGTTCGTTGATAGTCAATCTATGTTGTTCTTCTCCAATGACGACCTCCTCTCTTCTCGTCTAACAATCTCCTCTATCCTTCCTGCTATATGCCTTTCCTCCTCCCTTTTTAGGTGCCAACCATCTTCTTCGAAACTCTAAGAATCCACCTCTCTGTCCAAATCTAGGAAACTAAATCCTTTAATCCCCCTTCCCTTTAGCACCGAGTTCATGCACTTTGTCAACTCCTTGATCTCGTCATTTGTCGCAATCCTTACCTTCTCATAACTCCAGCTCTCTTTGGGCCTCCTCAGGATTCCCACCATTACTATGTTCACTATCTTTTCTTTCTTTCTTATTTCCCTTAATCCTTCTTCAATCTCTGCCATTGTTCCCCTCACTCCTTGCATCTCCAGACCATTTCCCCCTCCCTGTATTACTAAGGTTCCTTCCCCCCCCCCTCAAAATGTATGTGTCTTGCCTGCTTCATTACCTCCCATATTCCTGCCCTTCTTAGGCTAATTACTTCCCTTTCCGAGTTATCTAAAATCTTCCCCATATTCCTGAAGGTGCTATCTTCACATATCACTGTTTTCTTCAGTCTTCTTTCCCTCTTATTATTCCAGCTTCCTCCTATTTTATTTGTCCCCCTCACCGCACTAGTTTCTACTGTACTCTCCCTTGTTTCCTCCTCCCTTACGCTCCTACTCTTCACTTTTTCGGGCTCTACTTGTGTTCTCCCACTGCCCCTTCTCTCCCCATCCTCCCTCATACCCTTGGGTCTTGTGTTTACCGGTACTCTATGTACCTCTTCCCTCCTACGTTTACTTCCCTCCCTTTCTCCCATCTTCTCTCTTTGTTTATGCCTTCTTCGCTCTTCTATGCAGTCTATTTCACTTCCCTCTTCGTCCATATCTGTCAGGCTCAGCTCTCCCCCCTCTCTTTCTTTTCCGACTCCATCCCCAACGTTCTGCTCATTTACCCCTACCTTCTTCCCCCTTTTCTTTAATGGCCCTTGGCTCGTTATGAGGCTTCCCAGGAATTCATTCGACCATTCTTCCCATTCTCCCATGTTTTCGCCCCTTTCGCTTTCCTGTGTCTCCTTCACGAACCTTCCCTTTCTCGTCACCTGCCATCTTTGTTTTTGTTCCTCTTTCTCACATGCCTCATCTATTCTTCTTATTTGTTCCCCAATCCTCCCCTCACTTATATCCTCTCTCTCGCTTTCATATATCTCTGTTCTTATTTCCTCTCTCACTCTGTCTCCTACTTCCCCATCTCTTGTTACGTCTTCTGCTCTCTGTCTCTCTGTGGTCTCCTCTCTCCTTCTCTCCCCATTTTCAGTTCCTTCATTTCCTGTGTCTTGATCTGCTTCTATGTTGTTATCCCCTCGGTTCTTATCCTTGCTACTCTCCCACACCTTTAATAACCTCTCTGTTACTACTACCTGATCTCTGAACCTATTCATTACCCCTTCCAATTTTTCCTTCAAAACTTCCACTGTAATTAATAGGCACATTCTGCACAGCATTCCCTTTTTTCAATACTGTCCCTTCTTTTTCCTTCGGCATCCATCTTCGTCGCTTCCACCCAACATTCACATTTATCACATTGCACCATACTATCATCATCTAACACCTCTGCTTCTTGATCTTCATCGGTCTCTATCTCATTTTCTTCCTCAGCTTCCTCCCCTCTTCTTTTCTTTCCCCCTTGTTGCGATATCAGCCCCCCTCCTAGGCCTAGGCCTACCTGCTTGTGCCGAGTTACTGCTCGCCCCTCTCTTCGCATTCCTCACCTTTTTCACTCCTGCTCCCTGCTTCGCCATCGTTCCCAAATCCCACCACCTCCCACTAAATCACCCACCCCTTACTCACAAACATACAGGCAGAGGAAGGTGGGGTACATCTGAAGAGGAAAATGCTAAGATTAAGGAAGAGCTAAGATTAAGGAAGAGCTTACGACAGTAGAGAAGAGAAATGCCGCCGCCCACAACCCTCCCTCGTACTTGTCGATGTGGCCAGAGATCAAAAGTAGAACCCAGCTTGAACAGACTAAATTAACCTAGGAAACTAGATGCCCTATATCATACAGGTGCGGCCCCCACCATACCACAAGGGACCCATAAAGCCCCAAGCACGCCAGCCACGCGTAGTAATGACCTTGACCCACAGGCGACCCACCACCATTCTTGCCAAACACCAGGTAAGTTGTGATCTGATTATGAACCAACCCCATTCTTATCTAAGTCTGCTATAGTTCCTGACTATTAGCAATACCCAAAAACTATACATAAACTCCTTTCTATACTCATAATAGCTTGTCAGCTAAAGGAGAGAAATAAAACTTGTGTTTAACGCTGACAATACCACCCAGCATTGGCCTGTATCGTGCCACACAAAGTAGTTCCCCCCCTTGAACAATATATCACTCTCCAAGACGATACTACTAACTCTTGTTAAAACTAAATGTCTAAAGAACACCTATAGTCAAGACCCCCTTGTTGAAAGTACTAAGACCCCTTTAATGTTCCCCCTAAGCTCAGCAGAGAAAATAAACCCCTTCATAACTCTGATGTCCAGCAATACCCAGTTCCCCCCCCCCCCCCCCTTAACCAGCCCTATAAATGCTTCCGCCAGGACCAAAAAGCGGCAGTTAATAATTAGCTTTCAATCATCGGCCTCTCGCTCTGTAGAAAGTCTAGTTATACTCCCCACCTCAAGAATAGTTACTGATAAACGGCATCCCGTAGTCTATAATCTATCTGTGAACTATAGCTAAACCTTTTGTGAATTCAGTATTACTTACGGCATCCTGTTGGGTAATATTGGAAACATAGATAACCTAGTTATATACAAACATTAACTGTATTATAAACTAATAGTGGTAGGCTATGTCCTCTGCTACTTTAGTTTATAACCAGTTATAGAGTGTGCACTAGCTCCTTGAGTAACCCATTAATTCTGGCATCCCAGGATCCAATAGTTACCCATACGAGTACGTTTTCTATCATATTTAAATTCTTGGTCGTAGCAGGCTTCCCTTCCGACCGGCAACTTAACTAAATAGATTATACCAACCACTTGACTCACGTAGATCTAGGACAGAAATATTGTTCGTGTTAGAAGGGATTATGTGAGAAACTCTTAGTTGAGCACTCTGCATATATGATTCCTAGGTACCAGTTGTCTGCAGCATCCCGTACAGAATTGGTAACTGAAAGGTTTTAAAACCGCCCGAGTTCCTTGAACCTCTTTTAAAGGTTAGCGACTGTCAAGAAAGTTACTTCACTAGACTATCTTCCGTTTGTCCGATGTCTTGTTAATCCGGCCTCTGCCTGAAACATTACATTTAAAACCCCCATCCAAGAGTAACATATCGGAACTTCATCACCGGTTAATTATTAGCCCATCTGTAACCTTCTTCACACTACCGGACACATTGGACGGCCCCAGGAGCAGCAGCTGTTAACCCCTAACGTCGTGCCTCAAGATAAAGAAGATACCTCAACAGTGCTTAATTCGTAAATTAATATCAGTGCCTCGATACTATATATATTCGATGATAAATTGTTTTCCCTGTGCTTTATAAACCCAGACTATTCTACAACCAAAGTGATTGCTATATATGCTATTGTGATGTTAAAATATATCCGTGAAGTTAATACTAGGCGACCCTGTTCATATAATAATTCTTGCCATCAAGTGTAATATTGCAGAAGCGAGTCAGTCTTAACAATTGGGACTACGGCTCGAGTGAAAACAATTCTAATTTAGTATTTGTAATCATTGATAAAACCTAAATCGCCATAACTGATATCTGTCTTAAGTGTTATTGAGACAAGTGATTATACCACATGAGTTGAAGCTAGCTACTATACCTCCTTTACGTAATATTCTTGGAGAGATATATATCACTAAATTTAGTATCATCATCAGTGAACACACAGAACTTTATCAAGATAACACAGAATTAACAGCCTAATCTATGAGTGCATCCTTTGTAATATTCTAGGCCTTACATCAGAAGAGAATACCTGATAGTTAGAAGTGGGAAGTGCGCTCCATCCAAACCCGCGATAAGTGCTGAAGATTATAAAAAGTCCAACAACATTGATGCCCACCATATGCCCATACTATTTTGTGTGAATTATTTTATTTCTATTCTGCATAAGTGTTAATTAAGAATAAAACTGTATTACCAACCATCTTCCGAAATTATATTATGTCCTCTATCGATTCTCTTTGTGTATCTGTGTGAAATCCAATAACCCAGTCTCGTAGAACTCACCTGTACCGATAGCTAATCCTGAACAAAATCAGGGCATAACATATATACCGAGAAATTGCCTTGAGGGAGTAAGACGCTGGTGGAACTACTCAACGTAGTTTCTCAAAGGTACCATGGATATTTACCTTGTACCTTTGTTAGACCTCACTGGTGGCCGAATAAAAATTTTACTTTTGCCTTGGTACGTTTTACTAAAATTATAGGTTTACCACACGTAGTGCGACCTATAGTTCTAGAAAACCCAAAAACATAGTAAGGCTGGTTGGAAGAGCGTAAGACACTATGGTGTAAAGGCTTCCTTCTCAGTCAGGACTTGTAGTGGAGGGTGTAAGACATTGGTGAAACAACTCCCTATCTAGTCCTTATGATACGAGACCGTAAGACACTATGGTGGAACGGCTCGTATTCGTAATAATCCCAAGATTCCATTACAGAAGTGCCTGCAGACTCACATAGAATCCTAGGTCAGAGAGAGCGTAAGACACTGGTGAAACGGCTCCTTACTTTAATCCCCGAGAGCGGAAGACACTTGTGTAACGGCTCGTTTTCATGTAAGACCCTCACCTCTACAGTCTTCAGAGATTTTCAAGGAAGTCTTCAATCATCTACTGAAGTCAAGGTCTGGATTGTTAGAGGCTAGCGTAAGACACTGGTGAAACGGCTCCTTACTTTAATCCCATGATACGAGAGCGTAAGACACTGGTGTAACGGCTCATTTTCATGCAAGACCCTCACCTCTAGAGTCTTCAGAGATCTTCAAGAAGTCTTCCCCTTACTTCTGTCACCGTCACACGACAGGACCACCTCCATGGATCAGGACGTCTTAGGGAATATCAGGCAGCAACGTACGTCTTCACAGATCTTCAGAACCTACCTGTGGCTTCCCCATGATTCGAGACACCTAGATGATCTTCGATTGTGCTACTAATTGAAACCTATCCCTGTCTTATGTAGGCTACTATTGCACCTCTCATAATATGACATTGTGTGAATAAGAATAATCTATGTTTGTACTCTGTGTTATATTATCCTCTATTACCTTTATGTTTGTGTGCTTATGTGTTCTCATCTTTTTCAGTTAAGTAAAAACCTATATACCTATAAAGTCAATACAACCCCAGTAAAACCAAGTATAGCAAGTGATTTTGCTAATTAACTGATATAGCCTACCTTCATTTAATCGTCACCCATATAGCCTACACAAAGTTAGATACAGTCACGAATTACAAAATAAGGCTACAACCATATATTTATTTTGCATTTACGTAAGACTTGATCCAGGCTCATGAGCGGTGCAGTCCAATCTGCAAGGGCGGTAGCGTATAAGAAAGGCCTGCTGGTGTATTTAGTACCCTCCCGCCCTAGACTGGCGTGCGGTGAGGTACAACAAGTCCAGCACCCACGGAAGCCACACAGTGCTGATGCGCCAGCCCACAGATTAAAGTAAACGTGTGGAAAATAAGCAAGGGACTATAAGCTGGAAGGTGCATCATAAGCAATTCGGAGAGGACATACAATATATATAGGGTCTACGTCCAGTTTATTAAACCTGGCATAACAATTCCTGCTGCATTGTTTTGAGATTTTTTCATGGGCATGTCACTTAAAATATATCAACCTTATTAGAACTAGTGAGGGAGAAGTCAAGAATTGTGTAGGCTTATACAGTATATAGTTTTATCTGCCATACGGATGATGGATACAAGCCAAAGGGAGAGGGAGAGAAAGAGAAAAACGCGTAGATGTGAGTGAAGAATATGGTGAGAGTGTAACACTAGAGATGGTCTTATACCGTAGTAAAGTGACGTCATGAACCCCTGACGTCTGTCGACTGTCGCAGTAGAAACCAACAGGACTTCCTATTTCACCACTTCTCAACATAATAGCCTTTTCAAGCAAACAACCAGAATCTCACCTCTTCAAGGCTCTATTATATAAGTATAAGGTAAGGGCGTTGATAAGTCTATAGTAAGTAGTAGAGTCAGTGTTGTAAATGTAAACCCTACATTAGTAACATTACTGTCCCTGTAATTACGTAGCCTAGGTTATAGGCTAAGGCTAGGCCTCATATGGGATGGGGTCGAGACGTTGGTAGCATTCAAGGAGACTACTGCAGGACTCTTTCTCTTACCTCTGACCGGGTATAGGCTATCCTAGTGTTTACTACCCTATACCCCTTTGAAAGGACATTAGCCTAACCTAACAACCTTACCTAACCTAACGTAGTATTATAGGTTGGGGCTGCTGCCCCCACACCCCCGCTTTGACTTGGATGTTTGGTGTATTTGTTTGTGAAGTGGGTATTTTTCAATTTGTTGATAGGGCCTAACGAAAATCTTCCATGCGGACTATATGGATAATGGAGAAAAATATGGCGAATCTATTGGTGCCTATTTTGGTAAATGTTTATCACCAACCAGTGATGATGTTGAGGGATAGCCTTAAGTATCGGCCCCTCGTTCGTCTTCTTACACCTTCCCCAGTTTTCTTTCTTCACTGTAGGCTAGATGTATTATTTCTTCATCTTCATACTGGGGGTCCTTATTTTCTATAAATTTACATGTTTTCCAAAATATAGGCCTATTGTCACTTTTTGTTTTTTCTTTTTCTTTTGTTCTAGGCCTAGTATTAGAACTTTTCTTGTTACACTTTTCTTACTTTCTTTAACATTTTTTATAAATTTTTAAGACACATTAGCTCTCCTAATTTTTCCTGTGTTCTTAATTTTCTGTTCTTTCGTCAAGTTCTTTTATCCTCTTTTTCCAACATCTATGTAAATATTGTTTTATCTCTCAGTTTGGTCAATATTTACGAGTCACACCACAGCTGGGATCTCATTTTTAACGGTAGTTTTGGGTTCCTATCATTCTATGCTTCATTGCTATATACTTTTTATCCACCGGATTATTATTATTTTTTTTTTTTTTTTTTTTTTTTTTTTTTTTTTTTTTTTTTTTTTTTTAGCATTAGCCTAGGCCTAACCTAACCAAAAAACCTAACCTAACCTAACCTAATAGCCCCCAAATACATTTAGGTTAGGTTAGGTTAATGCTAAAAAAAAAAAAAAAAAAAAAAAAAAAAAAAAAAAAATCCGGTGGTTAAAAAGTATACAGCAATGAAGCATAGAATGATAGGAACCCAAAACTACCCTTAGAAATGAGATTCCAGCTGTGGTGTGACTCGTAAATATTGACCCTTAGGTTCCTTCTTTCTTGAATAGTAACTCTCCTATAAGTTTTTCAGTGTCCTGGATATATGGCCTGTGTAATCTTGTTATTTTTGTCCTAATTTCATTATATTCTTCACATTCCAGGATAAAATGTTCTAAGTTTTCTGTATCTTTTTCACACAGTCTGCATTTTGTATCCTCCTTCTTAAATCTTTTTCGGTCTTCTAGGTTTAGGGTGTTTGATCTGCATTTAAAAAATGGGAAATTTTTTATTTTAATACCACAAATTTTCCGAGTGTTTTTTATAAACAAAATTGTTCATTTGCATCAATATATAGTGTTTGTAATTAATTAGAAATCTCGGGAAAACCTATTTTCCCCATAAGGCCTATCGATCGATGTTGTTCCCGATAGTGATTTGAAAAGACATTAGCCTAACCTTACCTAACAACCTTACCTAACCTAACCTAGTATTATGGGTGGGGGCTGCCGCCCCCACATCCCTGCTGGAGAACTAGGCCTAATCCCTTAGTAAATAAAAAAAAAAAAAATTGGCTGTCGATTATACGAAGGTGAAAGAAAAGTCGATGAAGTCTACGGTGTTTACTCTGCAATGTTCAGCTTTGATTGTACATTGATAACGGGAAAGTACCGTATTGACAACCTTGTTACGAAAATTAAATTTTAGTGGCATACTTTTATATTAGGTTTTTCCGAGGGTTTAACACATTTTCATATGATCTTTAGAGCTGTCGATAACTGGAAGTACCGTATTGACAACCTTGTTACGAAAAATAAATGTTAGTACCATACTTTTTTATTAGGTTTTGCCGAGGGTTAAAACAAATTTTCTTATGATCTTTAGAGTATATAGATTCAATATTTATCTTCAAATATATCAACAAAATTTGTGGTATTAAAATAACATTGAACCAAAAAATATGACTGAGGCTGCTGTGTTACAAAGGAGTACAAAGGAAATCAAGCAACAACAGATCTAGTGACCCTTCTAGGCTGCTTGTCCTCCAAAACACTGAGGATCAAGTGTCCAAACAGTGGTTTAGAGTGGGTAAGGGAACATTGGAAAGGGAACTACTGCCCTGCCACTAACGTGGCAGGACTAGGAAGTTAGTAGGGGACATATGGGTTAGTAACTGAGGGGAGGATAAAATAAAGTTATTCATTTACAAACGCAGTCAGTCGCGGGTTTGATGCGAGATATTTGTCTAGGCGGAATTTAAATGAATCAACGGTGCTGCAGTCTATAACGTCTCGGGGAAGCCCATTCCACAAGTTGACAACTCGATTGAAGAAGAAATTCTTAGATTCGTGTGAGTTAAAAGATTTACCAATAATTTTGCAACCGTTTCCCCCGCGTGTAATTAGATTGGTCGATAGTGAAGTACATACTACAGTTCATATTGTCGATGCCTTTGATGATTTTGAACACTTGAATTAAGTCACCTCTTAATCTGCGCTGGGTTAAAGGAAATATATTTAATTCTCTAAGACGCTCTTCGTATGGTTTGTTCTTTAGGCTAGGTATCATTTTGGTAACTCTACTGTACGTTGAACTCGTTCTAGCTTGTTTATGTCTTTTTGGTAATAAGGGCACCAGCATTGAACGCAGTATTCCAGAAGAGGGCGGACTAAGGAATTGTAAAAGGTTAGGATTACGTCTTTGGATTTATGCTCAAATGATCTGCCTATAAATCCAATTATTTTGTTTGCCTTCTTAACCTCTGAAGTGCGCATGGGGGTAATTGGAAACGTCCCCCTGTGCTGACGTATTTGAGGTGTTTCCGTCACTAAAATATTCATTGTTCCATTAATAGCATTAATACTTATCCATATGCGCCTATTATGGGTTGATTATAAAGGTATTAACCTGAAACAACAATAAAACGAGTGAAAACAGCGTTTGGATGGTCAAAATCGGAGATATAGCCCGCGAGTTGTATAATGTATGGGTGAGGCAATCTGCTTTCCCGCCAATTTCCCCCAAGGCCACTGAGACAGTCGATCGATACTCTCTCTCTCTCTTGCACTCGCTTGCTATCAGTGATGACCACACCCTCCAATCGGATTTCTAATGTTAGCACGAAAATATACCTCAGAATAAGGGAATAACAGGGAAAATAGGTGATAACTGAAGGAGAGGAGGAAAGTGGGGAAGGAGGGGAGGTAGAGGACTGAGATTTTGCATGGCCCAGGGGCCAAAAAAATGTGTTTTTTTTTGTTTTTTTTTTTTTTCGATGTCAAAAGTTGATTTTTTTTTTCTCTGACTCTTAAGAGTCTCCCCGCAGTGCGCCGGGGGAACTCTTAAGAGTCTCCCCGCAGCTCCCGGGTTAACAACTTCTGAACATTGTTGACTCGGTTTTAGGTTACTCGATATTGTTACTCCCAGATCGGTTTCTCTGTTTACATTCTTAAGCTGAGTGCCATTCATCGAATAGTTTGCTTTCTCATTTAGGTATCCGATATGTAATACTTTACATTTATCCGCATTGAAACTCATTTGCCAAATTTGGGCCCAATGTGACAATTTATCTAGATTGTGTTGCATATCGTCAACTTGATCTTTTGAGAGTACGCTATTTGCAATTTTTGTATCGTCAGCAAATTTTGAGGTTGTACAGGTGAGACCCTCATCTATGTCGTTGATGTAAATTAGAAAGAGAATTGGTCCTAGTACCGATCCCTGGGGTACCCCGCTACTTACATTGGTCCATTTAGATGCCTTACCGTTTATGACTACTCTTTGCTTTCTGTCGCTGAGCCAATTTTCTATCCATTTCAACACACCGTCTTGTATTCCATGCGCTTTTAGTTTTAGCAGTAAACGTTTGTGGGGAACTTTGTCAAAGGCCTTTTGAAAATCAAGGTATATAATATCTACAGCTTTACTCTCATCGTAGAGGTTGAGGATATCATGGAAGAAGTCTAAGAGGTTTGTTAAACAGGAACGTTTTTTACGAAAGCCGTGTTGAGTATCTTTAAGTATGTTATTTTCCTCTAAGTGATTTACGAGTCTGTCTCTTATGACCGTTTCTAGCATTTTACATACAACTGAGGTTAAGCTAATTGGACGATAGTTACGGGGTAGGGATTTGCTGCCTCTTTTGAATATCGGTGTTACGTTGGCTATCTTCCACTGATCAGGCATAGTTCCAGACTGCAAGGATTTATTGAATAGTAATGTCAGTGGTTTGGAGAGCTCATCCTTAGCTTCCTTTAGAACTCTAGGCGAGATTGTATCAGGTCCAGGCGTTTTATTTACCTTGAGTTTATCTAAACAATTCAATACTTCTCTCTCTGTAACGGTGATATTGCTTAGAACATCTGAATTATCAATCTGAATCGGCGATGGTGTAGGGATATCACTGAGGTCTTCTGTTGTAAAAACTGATGCAAAGAAGGTATTGAGGGTATTACTCATTTGTACTTCGTCTTTGGTGTATTCTCCATTTTCATCGACTAACGGTCCAACAGCTGAAGTAACTACTTTTTTCTTTCTGATATAACTATAGAATTCTTTCGGGTTTGTTTTACTTTGATTCGCAATATGTAACTCTAGGGTCTTTTTACTTTGCTTAATTAACTTTTTGGCTTTGCGTCGTAGCTCTACAAATTTCACCCGTTCTTCGTCATTTTGTGAGGATTTTAATCTATCATTAGCAAAATTTTTAGCAAGCAGGCAGTTTGAAATATCTTTATTCCACCATTTGGGCTTATTATTATGGCCTGGATGCCGTATTTTCGATGGTATGCAGTCTTGCACTGCTTTTAGGTAAGTGGTTTCGAATAACTTCCAAGATGTATTTATGTCGTTATTGTTAATTAACCCTCCAGCACCGGCTATGTATTATATATATATTCCTCGAAACCCGGGTGTTTTGGCCGAAAAACGTCTAGGCTAGGCTACCGTATATTCGTTAATCAGACTTATTCCCGCATTCCCGCACATCCCCAAGCGTAGCTGTGTTATTTACCTGTAGAATGGCATTAAGTAGAGCTCTCTAAGTCAACTGGTTGAGCTGTGATGATGATTTCATTGGAGATAACTTTATGGCCAAAACAGCCACTTTACACCACTTTTCGATACTTAACAACAACATACAGGCACACACGAACAAGCGACGCTCTCCTTCTTGTGGCCGGAGATGCGGGGCGTCGGTCCAGCCGGCTGTTGTTTACATGCGTCGGACCGACGCCTCGCACACGGAGCTCACAGGCTTTCAACTACAGGGGTGTTCAAGAGTCCTTCCGGGTACCTGGTATATGCTTTTTTATGGGTGTTTAAGAGCCCATCCGTGGTGAGAGGGTTAAAAAGCTCCAGTCAGTTTCTTTAAACATAGCTCTAAGTTTATGAAAGTTTGCTTTCTTGAAATTAGGGACTTTTTCGATGCTACTATTTGGTTCGTTACTAGTAAAGTTTAAAGTGAAAGTTATCGTACGATGGTCGCTGTTACTGAATTCATCACCAACATTCAAATTCTCTATTAATTCTTCTTTTGTTGCAAGTACAATGTCAAGAACGTTATTACCACGGGTCGGTGTTCGAACAAATTGATAAAGCGAACTCTCTTGCAAGTTCGTATACAAGTCATGTCCGGAGTGTGAAGTAAGAGTATCGCCCCACTTGGTCACAGGTAAATTAAAGTCGCCAAAAAATACGGTATCTTGTGAGTTACTTACATCTGCAATTTGTTCATAAATTTCTCGGTCAGTTTGCACTGATTGAGCTGGAGGTCTGTATATTAATGCAAGTATTATTTTTGTACCTTTATTATTCTTTATTAGCACAAAAGATGTGTCGACGTTCACAATTTGAGGTTTTGACAAGAGGGTCGGGTTAAGACTTTCTTTGATATAAAATAAAACGCCACCTCCATTTTTATTTATTCGGCTTTTCTCAAACATTACATAACCGGGAAGTGAATACTCTGCTAAAAAGTCTCTATCTACTGTATTGAGCCAAGATTCTGTTATACCAATCACATCATAATTTTCAGTAAACACTAGTTCCTCTAAATCTGAAAGTTTATTGCGTATGCTACGAGCGTTTGCATAGAAAACCTTTAAAGTTGCGGTTTTAGAACTCGCAGAACGTTCTTTAATCAAATTTTTGGTTCTGATCGGATCTACATTTACATTCATGGCTGACATCGGTCCTCGGTCGTTATCCCTGGCGGTTTTGAATTTGGGTCGTGTTGGTGGAGCTTTATCCAAATGTCACCAGTGCAACCTTCTTCTTATTCTTATTCTATCGAACCCGCCCGCAGACCGTGTAGATCCACAGGGCTGACCTTTAAATCGGTACTGGCTCAGAAACGTTAGTAGGAGGGAAAGTTTAGAGTAGAAGGATAGTTTAACTCCTTCAGACATATTATGTTCCAATAAGTCCGGGGAGGCGGGAGCCCCGGGATCATTGCCACTGCCTCGCACTACACTCTCAACAACACTGCTGCCGTTAGAATTATCGGAGGAGGCTGAGGTTGCCACCAACGGTTTTATCGTAAGCTAACTTATCGGACTTACTGTGCTCATATGACGCAAAATCGCGTCATAAACTTATTGGAGAGGCATGGAGATAAGTCCATATGACGCGATCGCGTCATATGAGTTTTTGGTTATAAGTTCCATATGACGCGATCGCGTCATATATGTCGCAAGGAGTTAACCCGGGAACTGCGGGGAGACTCTTAAGAGTCAGAGAAGAAAAAAATCAACTTTTGACATCGAAAAAAAAAAAAAAAAATGTTTTTTTGGCCCCTGGGCCATGAAAAATCTCAGTCCTCTACCTCCCCTCCTTCCCCACTTTCCTCCTCTCCTTCAGTTATCACCTATTTTCCCTGTTATTCCCTTATTCTGAGGTATATTTTCGTGCTAACATTAGAAATCCGGTTGCAGGGTGTGGTCATCACTGATAGCAAGCGAATGCAAGAGAGAGAGAGAGAGTATCGATCGACTGTGCCTCAGTGGCCTTGGGGGAAATTGGCGGGAAAGCAGCTTGCCTCACCCATACATTATACAACTCGCGGGCTATATCTCCGATTTTGACCATCCAAACGCTGTTTTCACTCGTTTTATTGTTGTTTCAGGTTAATACCTTTATAATCATCCCTTGCATTATTCTACAGATATTTTCACAGCAATTGTTCCGAGGAACTTGCTTCAATTGTGCCGCCTCTCCACATCTTTCCCCGTAGAACTAGGGCAGCTGAGAGCGCCCATGAATTTACACTTTCTCCTCCACAATGCAGAACTTCTGCTTATCAGAATTCATTTATCCCCAGAGCTACTACTCTTTGGAATTCACTTCCCTCGAATTGCTTTCCACAAACTTACAATCAACAAATTTTTAAATCCAGTTGTTACAAACATTTTATGAATGGAGGATGCCTTTAGGCACATGGACCTTTTTGTTTTATCTGTGTTTTTCCTTCCTCCGTTCACTGTCTCTTAAAAAAAAAAAAAAAAAAAAAAAATCAACCCATAATAGGCACATATGGATAAGTATTAATGCTATTAATGGTACAATCAATATTTTAGTGACGGAAACACCTCAAATACATGCGCACAGGGAGAGGTGTCTAATTACCCCCATGCGCACTTCAGAGGTTAAGGGACATTTTTTTTTATTTTTTTTATAAACCCTTATTTAACCCACAAAGTCTAAGGAAAAATAATTTAATATGCAGCGGTAAAGACATATATTGTGGTGACTAATACTGTATGACAAAGCTATAGTATACATTTAGAACATTATATCCCATACGTGACCTAAAATCCAGTTTGTCAGAACTCTGAAAATGCAATATTGAAAAGTAACAGAAACTGAAAATGGAAAAACCCGAGCCAAGTTTTGACCAAACTTGGCTCGGGTTTTTCAATTTTTCAGAGTCCAAAATCACAGTAACCTCATTTCAAAAGTTGGCTCGGGTTTTTTTGTTTTTCAACGTGGATAAAGCCAGTAAGAATGTGGTTAACATTAGCCTAACCTAACCTAACCTAGTATAATGGGTGAGGGCTGCCACCCCCGCTAAATCCATGAAATCCGAGCCAAGTTTTGTCATTAACCTAACCAAATAACCTAACCTAACCTAGTATTATGGGGTTAACATTAGCCTAGCCTAATCTAACCCGCTAAATCCCTTATATCCGAGCCAACTTTTGCCAAAGAAAAACGAACCAACTTTCGAAATGAGGTTAGGCCTAGGCCTACTGTGATTTTGGACTCTGAAAAATTGAAAACCCCGAGCCAAGTTTGGTCAAAACTTGGCTCGGGTTTTTCTATTTTCAGGTTTTGTTACTTTTCAATGTTGTATTTTCAGAGTTCTTCCAATATTACCCCTTTATTTACGGCTTTTACCCCGCAATTTCCCTGATCTTCATAGCCCTCCCCACTATCGGGGGCCGTGTCTTAAGATTGATGGATAGGCTAATGGGAAAATAGTCAAATGCGACAGTCCTTGGTATTAAACAACTCTGTATATCAAAGAAAAAACCATCTTCAGACTGATCCGGTAAATAAAAATACCAAAGTACAACAAATTACCTGAAAAACTCGTAGCACATACCACCACGACCTCCATGTTAGGGTTCCATCTTCAACTGAGCCCGCCCGGCGCCCGGGCCGGCGAGGGGCGTGGCGCGTGATGTGACGACTGAAAGACTGTGTGATTGGTTGATAATTTGATGGAAGGCTGTGATTGGTTCATGCTATGGTTCATGATTCCTAAAAAGACCGCTAGGTTTCGTGACGTTCAACTGAAAGCTTGAGGGTAAGAGCTTCCGAACGACAGCTATTGTTTACTATTGCGCCCCGCGGCCATCGACAGGGAGGTATTTTTTACAGTTTCTCGTATTTCATTGATAACGAATCTGCGACGGTAAGTACATGTACACCAACAAAGTATCGTTCATGAAAGTGATAACACAATAATAATCATCGATGGGGCCCGTCACTGGTTGGTGATAAACATAAACCCCTATTTTCCCTAATAAATTGTTTCTCATAACGTCGCACTAGTGTCCTTGAATATTATCGATTCGTTTAACTGCAATGAGACAGTTCGCAGCAGCTTAGGGAACAACAACTACAATAGGATAGGCCTATAAACGGTTATACAGTACTGATGTTTTGGACCGACAGTTAGCCCATCGATCTTTTTAGGCCTAATAGGTCCGGTAGAGCATATACATCATTGCTATATAGGCTATGTCATTAAAAGCTGAAATGTATTATAAGGGAGAAAAAAAAAAAACGCTAAAATACATAGGCCTAGGCCTATAGCCTAGCCTATACTATAAAACAATAAGTTTGGCAAAATGTTATTTTAATACCACAAATTTTCCGAGTGTTTTTTATAAACAAAATTGTTCATTTGCATCAATACATAGGCTAGTGTGTAATTAGGCTAATTAGAAATCTCGGGAAAACCTATTTTCCCCATTAGGCTTATCGATCGATGTTGAGACACGCTCCCCGATAGTGATTTGAAAAGACATTAGCCTAACCTAACAACCTTACCTAACCTAACCTAGTCCTGATGTGGCGGCGTCTACGCCGTGGGGCCACCTCCCGAGGCTGCCAACCGCGGATGGCTGCCGACCCTCCACGGCCGAAGACAAAATCAACGACCAGTGGAGGAAAACCGGATGCCGGCCGCAGGGAGCAGTTTCGGGAGCCAAACCGTCACAACCATCCCCTGCCCCCTCCCTGGGGGCACGGGTCCTTGGAGCGGCTTTGGTCGCGCCGGGAATTTCCACACCTCTCACACCACACACACATCACACAGTTTTTCCTACACCGAGAAATGACTCTCCGGCTGTCATTTCTCGAAGACTTCTTCTAGCCGGAGACATTGAGAGCAACCCAGGACCCACGTACACATACATATGTCCAACTTGCTCAAAACCCATCACTTCGAGTCGCCATACTAAGGGTTCAGTTCTCTGCAATTCATGCGGGAACTGGACCCACTTCACCTACACAACACTTGCCTCCAAGAAACACTACACAAACACCTGGACCTGTTCCTCATGCCCCTCCCTCTCCCAGTCAAATCCCTCACCTAAAACCCGTCCACCTCTCCTCCCCAACCAAGTCACATCTGAGCCTTCGGATGTCAAAAGCTCAGTGCCCCAAGGAACAGTGCTAGCGCCCCTTCTGTTCCTCATACTAATTTGCGACATAGATACCAACACCAGACACAGTACGGTGTCGTCTTTTGCTGATGACACAAAATTAAGGAAGATAGTAAACACACAAGAGGACACGGGCCGACTGCAGGAAGACATGAATGTAGTGTTCCAGTGGACCAGGGAAAACAACATGCAATTCAATGAGGAAAAATTCCAATTAATACGGTACGGAGATAATAATGGTGTTAAAGAAATTACAAATAACAGAATCTAACCACATAATAGAACGGAAAGACAGTGTGAAAGACCTTGGGGTATTAATGTCTGAAAATATGGGTTTCAAAGTACATAACCAGGTCAAAGTGGCGGCTGCGAAACGTCTAACGGGTTGGATTCTGCGTACTTTTAAAACACGCGGGGAATTGCCTATGATAACGCTCTTCAAATCTCTAGTGCTACCGCGGCTTGAATACTGTAGCGTATTAACATCCCCATACAAAGCAGGTGAAATAAATGACGTAGAGAGTGTACAAAGAAATTTCACTTCGCATATAAGTTCGATAAAACATCTACACTATTGGGAGCGTTTAAGAACACTGAATCTGTACTCACTGGAACGTAGAAGAGAACGTTACCTAATAATATACACGTGGAAAATCGCAGAGGGTTTAGTACCAAACCTAAATACTCCGATAGTCATGAAATTCAGTGATAGGAGAGGCTGGGAATGCGAAATCCCCCGGATGAATAAAAGGGGTGCTATGGGCTCTCTGCGAGAGGGCTGGTTATCACACAGAGGCCCACGTCTCTTCAACAAACTCCCACGGCGAGTAAGAGACATGAGGGACATCTCGTTAGACAACTTCAAGAGAGCCCTAGATGTCGAACTGCAAAAAGTGCCAGACGAGCCCATCCTCGCAAGGGAGTGAGCTGTCGCTTCAAACAGTCTACTGCACCAGATCACCACCCATAACGAGGGGCGTCGCGCTCCTTGGTGCCGCTAGAAGAGCGGCGAACACATCAAAAGGTATCAAAAGGTAACCCACCTAACCTTCCCATATCATCCACTCCCCCCCCTAAAACCCATCCACCTCTCCTCCCTAACCCACCTAACCTTCCCATACCATCCACATCCTCAACCTCAACTCAACACACCACACCCCATCCTAATCCATTCCAACCCCCATCTCCTGCTCCCCAATCCCCACCCCCACCTCACCCATCCCAACCCCCAGCCCCTCCCTCACCCTCACCCCCACCCCCACCCCCACCCCCACCCCCACCCCCCACCCCCCCCACCCCCACCCCCACCCCCACCCCCACCCCCTCCCCCTCCCCCTCACCCCCACCCCCACCCCTACCCCCACCCCATCCTCGTGCAGCAGCACCCAACATACATCGTGCACATAACATTAACATTCTTCAACTGAACATAGATGGCATCAACACAAAGAAACACGAACTCTCACACTTCATCAAACAACACAACATACACATTCCCATCTTACAAGAAACAAAACTCCGCACAACACAAAAAACACCCACATTTCATAATTTCACCACCATCAGACAAGACCGGGCTGTCGGCGGGGGCGGTGGACTCATCACCCTGGTACACAAAGAAATATCATACATAGTAACCAGTGTACAAACCAAATCCCTCCTCCCCCCAAATGATAACACAACAGAAATACAGTCAATTAAAATATGCACTGGCAACAACTCCAACATAACCATCATAAACACATACATCCCTCCCCAAACATTCCCTACAGTACCAAATTAATACAGACCACACTTACAACACATCACAAACACCCCACACACCCCACAGATCATCCTGGGTGGTGACTTCAACGCCAAGACGTCGGCCTGGTTTGTCGACAACCCCGACACAGACAGAGGGCTGGTACTACAAAACCAAACCGATAACCTCATCATCCTTAACGACATCCATCAACATACCCATATTCCTCACCAAGCCCTCTATAACCCATCATCTCCAGACATCACCTTTTGCTCCCCAGAACTCGCCCCCACAACATCCTGGAGGGTGGTCAGAAGCTTAGGCTCTGACCACCTCCCGATCATTATCACCACCAAAACCAGACTCACCCCAGCTAGCCACAAATACACATACACCAATTATGAAAGAGCTAACTGGGAAGCATTCACAAATGAGACAGAACAACACTTCACAACTCTAAACAGTACACCCATCACTAACATCAACAATGCTGTACACATACTCAATAAAACTATCCAAAACGCTGACAAGAAACACATTCCAAGAGGTAACAGAAAAAGACACCACCCCACCTTCACACCAGAAATTCAAAACCTCATCAGACAACGCGACATACTGAAACACTCCCCAGCACCCCACACACAAGACATCACACAACAAATTCAAGCACTCAACACCCAAACTAACAACAAAAACTAAATTGGAATAACTTCCTACAAACACTTGATCACAAAACAAACCCCCAAAACTCTACAAAACACTAAACAGCATCACACTTTCCAACAGCAACACAAACACAATCACATGCTGCAATCACAACAACAGACTCTACTCCTTCATGTAAACAACAAGCAAACACTCTCATCAATCACTTCTCACATGTCAGCCACCTAAAACCTCACAAAGACTACCGACATGTCATCCGACGTAAGAGACAATTCCCCACAGACCCTGACTATACACCCTTCACCAATCACCAGACAAAGCATATCATCAACAATCTCAAGCACTCACCCGCCTGTGGCCTAGACAACATAAGCAACATACACCTCAGACACCTGGGACCACAAGGCATACAAGCACTCACTAACATATCAAACTACAGCTATTCACACAACACAACACCAGACATTTGGAAGCATGGTATCATCATCACATTCCCCAAACCCAACAAAGACCCCACGCTACCCTCCTCGCATCGCCCCATCACACTCCTTTGCTCCCCCTCCAAAGTCATGGAACGCCTAGTATTACAACTAATTACACCTGACCTACCCCTAGCTCCAACACAACATGGCTTTAGGCCACTGCACTCCACAAACACTCTTCTCACAGACCTTACACAAAGAGCTTTCGACGGCATCAATTCAGCTAGACCACCACACAGATCACTATTAGCCACACTCGACATTAGTAAAGCCTTCGATGCCATCCCCCGCCACAACCTAACCAACAAAATCTACAACACAAACATGCACAACAACACAAAAAGGTGGCTGGCCAACTTCCTAGCAGGCAGATGTGCACACGTATCTTTTGCCGGTCAGTCATCTAAAATCAGAAACTTTCCAAACGGAGTCCCACAAGGATCCGTCCTATCGCCCGCACTCTTCAATCTGTACATGCACGATATAACTACACCCAATACGCCCCAAATAAACTTAGCCTCCTATGCAGATGACATAACACTCACATGCACACACCATGACCCAAAAAGAGCAACAGATCTCCTTCAACCCTATCTCAACACACTACATGGCTGGTGCACTACAAACAGACTTAATCTAGCCCCAGCCAAATCCACCGCAACCCTGCTCACAAGTTGGACAGGAGAACACGAATACATCCCTCAACTCACCATAAACAACACACCCCTAACACATACACACACACCCAAAATCCTAGGAGTAACATATGATACTCATATGACATTCAAACAGCACACCACAAACATTAAAAAGAAACTGACACCCAGACTTAACGACCTCAGGTTACTTGCTCACACAAACTTTTGGACACAACAAAGAAACTACCACCACAGTATATAAACAATACATAAGATCAGTGATGGAATACGCAAGCCCAGCCTGGGCTTCTAACCTAGCTGAAACACATCATAAGACCTTACAGACTATTCAAAACAAAGCCCTGAAGATAATTACAGGCTGCACAGCTACTGCACCCACAGATCACCTACATCAAGAAACCAAAATCCTCAAAGTCAAAGACCATCTGGACATGAGAGGCACTCAATTCCTGGCAGCAGCCTCCACGAACCAAGACCACCTACTAAACTACATGGCAACACACCCACAGACACCAAGAAATATCAAAACAACACCCAGCACACGGTATCACACACAATTATTGTCCTCTCTCCCTCCCTGCCCACCCCGAACCAACTTCCAGAAGCACATCCATACTCATATCTCTCACCGATCCATCCACTCACTCACAGACAACACGCAGCTGCATGCACGACCTCCCGAAATCCATCCTTCCGAATCCTCCCTTCCTCGCGAGGACAGAGTCCACCTGGCCAGGCTGAGATGCGGACACCATCCAGCTCTCCTGAGCTATCAGAAGAGACTGGATGAATCCGTTGTCGACGCCTGCCCGGGATGTAACACAGCACCCATACCATTAAACACATCATAGAAGACTGCATTTCACACAACCACTTACGCCAACAACACAATCTACACTCAATGAGAGCTCTGTGGGAAAGCCCGATCGTGGCCATGGCCTTTCTCAGGGACTCGGGGCTGTTCAGCCAGGCAGCTTAGGGAACAACAACAACAACAACAACCACCTAACCTAGTATTATGGGTGGGGGCTGCCGCCCCCACTGTGGCCCCACACCCCTGCTGGTTGAGTACTAATCCCTTAGGCCTAATCAAAAAATAAATAAATTGGCTGTTGATTATACGAAGGTGAAAGAAAAGTCGATGAAGTCTATGGTGTTTACTCTGCAATCTTCAGCTTGATTGTACATTGATACCGGTAACGGGAAAGTATCGTATTGACAACCTTGTTACGAAAATTAAATTTTAGTACCATACTTTATATTAGGTTTTTCCGAGGGTTTAACACATTTTCATATGATCTTTAGAGCTATCGATGACTGAAAGTACCGTATTGACAACCTTGTTACGAAAAAGACATTTTAGTACCATACTTTTTTATTAGGTTTTGCCGAGGGTTAAAACAAATTTTCTTACGATCTTTAGAGCATAGGCCTAGGCCTATAGATTCATTATTTATCTTTAAATATATCAACAAAATTTGTGTTATTAACCCTCCAGCCCCAGCTATGTATTATACAGTATATATATTCCCCGAAACCCGGGGGTTTTGGCCGAAAAACTTCTACGCCTAGGCTACCGCTTCTTTGTTATTTGGCTTGCTTCCGCATTCCCGCGCATCCCCAAGCGTAGATGTGTTTCGTACCTGTAGAATGGCATTAAGTAGAGCTCTCCAAGTCTACTGGTTCAGTTGTGATGATGATTTCATTGGAGATAACTTTATGGCAAAAACAGCCACTTTACACTACTTTTCGATACTTAACAATAACATACAGGCACACACGAACAAGCGACGCACTCCTTCGTGTGGCCGGAGATGCGGGGCGTCGGTCCAGCCGGCTGTTGTTTACATGCGTCGGACCTACGCCTCGCACACCAAGCTTACAGGCTTTGAGCTCATGGGTGTCTCAGAGCCCTTCTGGGTAGCTCGGGTGTATTTTTTATGGGTGTTTAAGAGCCCTTCCGGGTCTGAAGGGTTAAAATAACATTAAACCATAAGTTTTTCAGCCATTACCCAACCAGCGGGGGTGTGGGGGTGGCAACCCCCACCCATATACTGTACTAGGTTAGGTTAGGTTAGGTTGTTAAGTTAGGCTAATAGGCTAGCACATAAAAAAAAAAAAAAAAAGTAACCCAACCAGCGGGGGTGTGGGGGCGGCAGCCCCCACCCATAATAATAATAATAATAATCTATATCTATCTATCTATCTATTGCCTGACGCCGTGATCCCCGAAGGGGTGGCCACGAACGAACCGCCCCCATGCACCTCTGTCCCCAGTCAGTCGACGCCCCTCCCCCAACCAGCACCGCCTTCGTTCATGTAGTTCCTCACTCCATCCTTCCACCTCATATTCGGTCTACCTCTCCCTCTCTGTCCCTCCACCTCGCTCTTGTACACCCTCTTAGTCATTCTCTCGCTTTCCATACGTTCCATATGGCCGAACCATCTCAAGTTGTTCCTTTTCACACTTTCCAGCACATCTACCTCCACACCACACCTTCTTACTTCCTCATTAGTCTGTCTATCCCTCCATGTAACTCCGCACGCACTCCTTAAGTAATTCATTTCCACTGCTCTCACTCTTGGTCCGAGTCTCTCAACCAACGTCCATGCTTCGCTTCCGTAAGTCAGTGTCGGGATTACCACACTGTCATGCAAGGACTTCTTCACTTCCATACTGACCACCCTATTTCTTGTTACTGCTTTTAGCGTTCCTACAACCCTCTTCCCCTGTTGTACCCTCTCCCGCACTTCTTCATCCATAGTCCCATCTATACTCAACACACTGCCCAGATACTTAAAAGAGTTGACGATCTCCATAGCCTGACCGTTCAGCTTCACCTCACACTCTGTGACTTCACCCCTTTCAAAGACCATAACCTTGCTCTTCCCCGTATTTACCTTCAAATTCCGTTTTTCGCACACTGTTCCAAACTCATTTACCAGACCCTGCAACTTCCATTCATTATCACTCATCAGAACTGTATCATCCGCAAACAGCAGTATAGGTAGCTTCCACTCAATTCCCTCCCTTTTCAGCGATACACCAACATCCACTGCTCTTGATAGGATTTCTTTCATGACTCCATCCATATACAGTAAACAACCACGGGGACATCACACACCCCTGTTTCAAACCAACATTCAGGTCAAAGAACTCGCTCTGCTCACTCTCCACACGTACTGCTGCCTTTGCACCCTCATACATGCTCTTCACTGCTTTCAGCAACTTGCCCTCTACTCCGTATATTCTTAGTACTTTCCACAAACCTTCTCTATCCACTCTGTCATAGGCCTTCTCCAAGTCCATAAAGGCAACATACACCTTTTGTTTCTTCTCCAGATACTTCTCCACAACACAATTCAGGGTAAAAATCTGATCTACACATCCTCTTCCCTTCCTAAAACCTCCCTGCTCATCGCCTATTCATTTCTCCGTTCTCACTCTCACTCTCTCAATCACTACCCTACTGTATACCTTCCCTACTACGCTTAGAAGACATATTCCTCGGTGGTTACCACACACTCCTCTTTCCCCTTTGCCCTTATATAGGGGGACTATTATGCCAGTCTTCCAGTCATCTGGTGCACTCCCCTTGCCTACCCAGCTTGCTATCATGTAGTTCACAGCACTGCCTCAACCAAAAACAGTGGTCATCAAACTACTGTGTTACCAAAACCACTGTCCTAATTGTGTACAGTACCATACCTCACATCATTTAGCTTCCGGTACAGTATATTGCTACAGTACAGTATAGGAATACAAGTATTGTACTGCACTATGAGGTTCAGTACCGGTATGCTAATTCTGTAGAGTAACAGACCTGAAATTATTACTTAAGGTTAAATATAGAGCAACTTCCTCCAGTGTGCCTGGATCCTAGAGGTGTACACTATGCTTGGAGTTTGTAGCATTTTAATGATACTGTTCTCAGAAGTGTTAAGGCCCTGAATGAATTTATTTGTTAGCTTTCTAATGAGTGATTGGTAACAGTGTAAGTTAATATAGGCACATAGCGTACTTGTACTCTCATATTTTGAGAGCCCCAGAAACATTTTCATGATATTGTGATATGAGATACTTAGTCTATTCACTGTAATTTTCTTATAGTTCCACCATAGTTGTGCTGTATACATTGGTGAGCAGTAGGAGTTGAACAATGTTATTTTTGTATCCCATATGCACATATGAAATTTTCTTAATATTGAATTTCCCTGCATGTAAAATTGCCTTTGCTGACGACCCATATCCTCATCATCTGAGCGATCACTTGAAATATAGTGTCCTAGATACTTTTCTTTACTTACTTCTTCTATAATTTCTTCATACAAATGGAATTTAGGTAGCTTTGATTTCAATAGAAGGTTAGATTTAAATATTATGATATTGCTCTTTATAGGATTAAATTTGACTGAATGTTCGATTCCAAATTTTTCACATACTCTTAATAATTAATAATACTAGGATAGGTTAGGTAAGGTTGTTGGGTTAGGCTAATGTCTACCCAAAGTTGACTATTTTTATAACATGAGATATTAGGCTACCCACTCCACCCCGTGAAATCCGAGCCAGCTTTCGTCAAAAGTTGGCTCATGTATTCACAAAATTGGGTTTTATGGGTTTGCAATTTGGGAAAACCTGAGCCAAGTTTTAATACAAAACGCTATATTATTGTATGTTTACGCTTTTAACCCCTCATTTTCCCTGAACTCCATAGCCCTCCCCACTAGTGGGGGGCGTGTTTTTAGATTGTTGGATAATGAGTAAACACTCATTTCAGCTCCTCTTCAGTATAAAACAACACTATATCTGAAGGAAAAATTACAAAAAACAAAATAAAACTTATTGAAATCGCTGTTGGTCCAAAAAGTCAGGTTTACCCTATAAACTCCAGCTTTTGTCACTTGTCTTACAGCAGTGTTCCCTACCAATACTGCTGACTTTTAAAATAAGAACCGGTACCGGTAAGCAGGCTTTTTAGTTCACCATCCAAAATACGATTAGGCCTATGCATTCAGTTCTTCCACACCTTTTATTCTGAATATTTCTTTGTTTTAACTCTCTTAGTAAATATATTTATATTCCAATACAAAAGATACTAAGCGATATTTGTTGTATAGTGTAATTATGCAGGTAGGCCTATTACCGTACCGGTACTATCTATGATACATTCTAGGATAAATCTACAGTTATACTACCCCTATTTTGTCGCTATTATGTTGGTACTAATGGGTTAATATTATTAGTAGTAGACTTAGTATGGTTTGATGATGCGCGGAAATGTATATTTGACCTGAAATAGATACAGTAAAAGTCCGTTAATCCGACGACCGATGATTCGAATCTCCCAATAGTCCGAATTTTTCAATTTGAGGCCAAATCCGAATTCACCCGATGGTCCGAATTTCAAGAAGTCCCAAAGTCCCCTTTTTGAGGCATTAGGCCACTCAAATGACACATAATGGAGCACACACATATCATATGTTCATGAATTCACTTTAAAAGTTTACCATTGTCATTGTAGCCTATTACCTACTTCAAAACATTCAGATTAATGGTCAAAGGAAGCTACTGATATAAACGTAAACACCTTCTTCTTCTTCTTCCACATCGTCTGCTAGAGAGTTTGTTTTGCTCTTGAACGCATCCTTGGGACGCTCCGATGCGCTACTGGCTTGCACTGCATTTTCTGGAAGCGCATTCAGTCTTGAGCTTGAAAACGCACCTTTGGACGTATTAGTCTTGAGCTTGAAAACGCACCTTTGGACGTTCCGATACGCTACTATTTATAGTTCAGTGATCGGAGCATCCCAAGGGTGCTTTCAAGACAACAAGACAAGGGTGCTTTCAATACAATATAATATAACAGAGCACGTCACAAAAGGAAAATCACAAAAGGAAAATTACAAGAACCTCTCAGGGAAGTGCCGTTGTTAAGGCATTACTTCCCGAACCACATCTGATCTTCAAGAGCAAGACAAACTCGCTAGTAGACGGAAGAAGAAGAAGACGTTTATATCAGCAGATTCCTTTGACCATTAATCTGAATGTTTTGAAGTAGGTAATAGGCTACAATGACAATGGTAAACTTTTGAAGTGATTTCATGAACATATGATATGTGTGTGTGCACCATTGTGTCATTTGGGTGGCCTAATGTCTCAATGTTTTCGTTATACACAGGTTCATAGTGGTAAAGTCCGATAATCCGAAAAATCCACTAATCCGAACGAGGGCCGGTCCGCTGCCCTTCGGATTAACGGAAGTTTACTGTACATTGAAGTATTACAAACCTTCACGAACCCATAAACAGGGAACGTGAGCTGGGTTTAGACCGTCGCGCACCCATAAACTGGGAACATGAGCTGGGTTTAGACCGGTCACGAGACAGGTTAGTTTTCGGTTAGGTTAGGTTAGGCTAGGCTAGGTTAGGCTAATGTTAAAAATACTAAAATGTGACGGTCCTCGGTATTAAACAACACTGTATATCAAATACAAAATAAAAAACAACAACAAATTACCTGAAAAACTCTTATCTGGTTGGTGATAAATTGTTATCAAAATACGTATTTTTCCAGTTTCCGCGTCTGCTGAACCATCCAAAAACACACTAAAAGGCGTGTTTTGAAGGGGGGAGGTGGGGGAGGGGTAGTATAACTGTAGATTTACCGATTCAGTTTATTAAGAAAGACTTAGGCTAGCAATGGGGGACAGGAAAACGTCATCAAAATATCACTCATTTCTATATGTATTAATGTTACAGACATATTACTCTCAAATTCGACGACGTTTTTTCTGTCTCCCATTATAAAACAATCTATGGTCAATATTTACGAGTCGCACCACAACTGGGATCTCATTTCAAATGGTAGTTTTGGGTTCCTATCATTCTATGCTTCATTGCTATATACTTTTTATCCACAGGAATTTTGTTTTTTCTTGGCTTAGGCCCTAATTTTTTTTTTTAGCATTAACCCTCCAGCCCCGGCTATTGCATTCTATAATTTCCCAGAAACCCGGTGGTTTTGGCCGAAAAACTTCTACGCCTAGGCTACCGCATCTTTGTTATTTTGCTTGTTTCCGCATTCCCGCATATCCCCAAGCGTAGATGTGTTTCGTACCTGTAGAATGGCATTAAGTAGAGCTCTCTAAGTCAACTGGTTCAGTTGTGATGATGATTTCATTGGAGATAACTTTATGGCAAAAACAGCCACTTTACACTACTTTTCGATACTTAACAATAACATACAGGCACACACGAACAAGCGACGCACTCCTTCTTGTGGTCGGAGATGCGCGGCGTCGGTCCAGCCGGCTGTTGTTTACATGCGTCGGACTGACGCCTCGCACACCAAGCTTTACAGGCTTTCAAGCTGCCGGAGCCCCAGAGCCCCAGAGCCCTACCGGGTAACGCGGGGTGTGTTTTTTATGGAGGCCTCAGAGCCCAACCGGGTCTGATGGGTTAACCTAACCAAAAAACCTAACCTAACCAAATAGCCCCAAATACATTTAGGTTAGGTTAGGTTAGGTTAGGTTAATTTAATTTAATTTAATTTAATTTAATTTAATTTAATTTAATTTAATTTAATGCTAAAAATAAAAAAAATAAAAAATAAAAAAAAATAAAAATAAAGCCAAGAAAAAAAAAATCCGGTGGATAAAAAGACGTTGGTTGAGAGACTCAGACCAAGAGTGAGAGCAGTGGAAATGAATTACTTAAGGAGTGCGTGCGGAGTTACATGGAGGGATATATGTACTGAATTCCTAATTAACAGTAATGAAGTGGTGGAAATACTTGGAGTTAAAATAGAATCCCTAAATTTAGCAGTTATTGTTACATACAGGCCTCCAGACTCATCCCGAGAAGAATTCAAAACCCAGCTCAACAAAATAAAATCAGAAGTGGAAACCCTGGGGAACCCAACACCAAATATTATATGGCTAGGAGACTTTAACCTACCAAACATTAAATGGAGACAACTAGAAAACCAGTTAGTGGCAAATAACACCGGAGAAGCAAATACTAATACGAGAGAGCTTTTTTAACTTTGTGATTTTTTTAGTCTTACCCAACATATTGCTGAACCCACACGGGAAAACAATATCTTAGACCTGGTCTTCACTAACAACGACTCTAGTACACAACATTAACATATCGGACACAACATACTCAGATCATAAATTAATTGAGATCAAAACAACCTTAGAAAGTGTACAGACAACCTCAGAATCGAGAACAAAACCGGCCCCTTCAGTAAATTTAACTTCAATAACAAAAACATTAGGTGGGAAGAGGTAAATCAAGAAATGGAAGAAATAGACTGGGAAGATTTAATGGATAACCTGACACCAGCAGAATGTCTAGTCTTAATAACAGAAACCATGACCCAAATCTGTAGCCACCATATACCTGCAAGACAAACAAAACGAAGAAGCAAACAAGATCGGGAAAGGAGGAGGCTGTACAGAAGAAGAAAATTACTCGCACAAAGACGCACACATCAAAATCTACAGGATAGGCAAAAGGTCGAAATAGATAGAGAAATTGTGGAAATTGAACAAAGGCTAAGAATATCATATGAACTACAACATATGGAAGAGGAGAGGAAAGCTATTGCAGGTATAAAGGAAAATTCCAAATACTTCTTTTCATACGCCAAACAAAAGGCTAAAACAACATCAAACATCGGCCCACTGAGCAAAGGGGACGGCTCTTTCACAGGGGACAAAAAGTCAATGAGCGAACTCTTAAGCAGGCAGTATGAATTGGCATTCAGTGAGCCTGATGAAACAAAAGTCATCAGAGACCAAAATATATTTTTCATGGAAACCTCCCCCACAGAAACCCCTCAGATGCTGGATATTGATTTCGGTCCAAAAGACATAGAAGAGGCCATTTCCAACATGCCATCCCACTCGGCACCAGGCCCGGACTCATGGAATTCGATCCTAATGAAGAAATGTAAGGAAAACCTCTCAAAACCCCTGGCTATAATGTGGAGAAGGAGTCTAGACACTGGTGACATACCAGATATCTTGAAAAACGCAATAATTGCCCCACTGCATAAAGGAGGGAGTAAAACACTACCAAAAAACTACCGCCCGGTAGCTCTAACCTCTCACATCATTAAAGTTTTCGAGCGAGTCCTGTGAAGCAAAATTTCAACATTCATGGAGACAAATGAACTACACAACACCGGTCAACATGGGTTCAGAGCGGGAAGATCATGTCTCTCACAACTTTTGGAACACTATGACAAAATTCTTAAAGCGCTAGAAGAAAAGAAAAACGTGGATGTCATTTACACCGATTTTGCTAAGGCATTTGATAAATGTGACCATGGTATAATAGCCCACAAACTGAAAGCAAAAGGTATAACTGGGAAAATCGGACAGTGGATACACAATTTCCTCGTAAACCGAAAACAATCAGTAGCAGTAAACCAAGTCACATCTGAGCCTTCGGATGTCAAAAGCTCAGTGCCCCAAGGAACAGTGCTAGCGCCCCTTCTGTTCCTCATACTAATTTGCGACATAGATACCAACACCAGACACAGTACGGTGTCGTCTTTTGCTGATGACACAAAATTAAGCAAGATCGTAAACACACAAGAGGACACGGGCCGACTGCAGGAAGACATGAATGTAGTGTTCCAGTGGACCAGGGAAAACAACATGCAATTCAATGAGGAAAAATTCCAATTAATACGGTACGGAGATAATAATGGTGTTAAAGAAATTACAAATTACTTAACAGAATCTAACCACATAATAGAACGGAAAGACAGTGTGAAAGACCTTGGGGTATTAATGTCTGAAAATATGGGTTTCAAAGTACATAACCAGGTCAAAGTGGCGGCTGCGAAACGTCTAACGGGTTGGATTCTGCGTACTTTTAAAACACGCGGGGAATTGCCTATGATAACGCTCTTCAAATCTCTAGTGCTACCGCGGCTTGAATACTGTAGCGTATTAACATCCCCATACAAAGCAGGTGAAATAAATGACGTAGAGTGTGTACAAAGAAATTTCACTTCGCATATTAGTTCGATAAAACATCTACACTATTGGGAGCGTTTAAGAGCACTGAATCTGTACTCACTGGAACGTAGAAGAGAACGTTACCTAATAATATACACTTGGAAAATTGCAGAGGGTTTAGTACCAAACCTACATGCTCCGATAGTCATGAAATTCAGTGATAGGAGAGGCTGGGAATGCGAAATCCCCCGGATGAATAACAGGGGTGCTATGGGCTCTCTGCGAGAGGGCTGGTTATCACACAGAGGCCCACGTCTCTTCAACAAACTCCCACGGCGAGTAAGAGACATGAGGGACATCCCGTAAGACAACTTCAAGAGAGCCCTAGATGTCGAACTGCAAAAAGTGCCAGACGAGCCCATCCTCGCAAGGGAGCGAGCTGTCGCTTCAAACAGTCTACTGCACCAGATCACCACCCATAACGAGGGGCGTCGCGCTCCTTGGTGCCGCTAGAAGAGCGGCGAACACATCAAAAGGTATCAAAAGGTAAGGATAGACAGACTAATGAGGAATTAAGAAGGAGGTGTGGTGTGGAGGTAGATGTGCTGAAAAGTGTGAAAAGGAACAACTTGAGATGGTTCGGCCATATGGAACGTATGGAAAGCGAGATAATGACTAAGAGGGTGTACGAGAGCGAGGTGGAGGGACAGAGAGGGAGAGGTGGAAGGATGGAGTGAGGAAGTACATGAACGAAGGCGGTGCTGGTTGGGGGGAGGGGCATCTACTGACTGGGGACAGAGGTGCATGGGGGCGGTTCGTTCGTGGCCACCCCTTCGGGGATCACGGCGTCAGGCAATATATAGATAGATAGATAGATAGATAGATAAAAAGTATATAGCAATGAAGCATAAAATGATAGGAACCCAAAACTATCATTAGAAATGAGATATCAGCTGTGGTGCCGCTCGTAAATATTGACCCAATCTATGTCTAGGTCTCTCGTGGTGCTGGCAAGTTTTAGTTTCTGTGTGTGTTATCCCAGGTTCGAGTCCCGGGACTTCCTCGTGAGCTTTGTAGGCCTATTTAATTCGGGACTTTGTCTTCTGATTTGAGACTTATTATCTTTGTGTGTTATGATTTATAATGTTCATTTGAAACATTATTATTATTTGTATACTATCTATGATACATTCTAGAATTTCTAGCGCATTCCTAATGTCAATCTAGCGTATATTTGTCTCAGTTGACCACTTCCGAGTTTCGTTCTATAAGGAAGTTGGAGTTGTAGACATCGATATTTAGCAGGATTACCAGCTTAAATACGGTTGAAGTTCATTTATATATACATAGAATCCAATTCAACATATACCCTTTAGCCATCAGAAACCTACAATGACGGCCACGATATACTAGGTCTCAGAAACAAGATTCGTAGTTGCGGTAGTATTTACAGAGGTATCTGGACACTTCGAGCGGAGGTGCATTTAGGTTAGGTTAGGTTAAGTTAAGTTAGGTTAGATTGTGCATCCGCTCGATCGGAATTCGCTCGAAGTGACTCGCATTCTTTACAGATACGGCCGAATACTGGTAGGCTACTAAATGGGCGGCGGCCCAACCGCCATGTTGTATCCCACGTAGGCCTACCGTAAAATGCTGTAACTTCGGACATTTTTCGATGTTTTTTAACAATTTCTCCTGAGTGTAAAAACATTATAGAGATTTAACTAGGTCAAGTGATGTATGGTGGTAGTGCGCCGTAATCCAGGAAGCCTTCTAAAATTATCCCCCGTCGGTCCGACGCATGTAAACAACAGCCGGCTGGACCGACGCCCCGCATCTCCGGCCACAAGAAGGAGAGCGTCGCTTGTTCGTGTGTGCCTGTATGTTGTTAAGTATCGAAAAGTAGTGTAAAGTGGCTGTTTTTGCCATAAAGTTATCTCCAATGAAATCATCATCACAACTGAACCAGTTGACTTGGAGAGCTCTACTTAATGCCATTCTACAGGTAAGAAACACATCTACGCTTGGGGATGAGCGGGAATGCGGAAGCAAGCCAAATAACAAAGATGCGGTAGCCTAGGCATAGACGTTTTTCGGCCAAAACCCCCGGATTTTGGGGAATATATATATAATACATAGCCGGGGCTGGAGGGTTAAGAGCCCTTCTGGGTCTGAGGGGTTAATACCAAGGACTGTCGCATTTTACTATTTTCCCATTATCCATCAATCTTAAAACACGGCCCCCGATAGTGGGGAGGGCTATGAAGATCAGGGAAATTCCAGGGTAAAAGGCGTAAATAAAGGGGTAATATTGGAAGAACTCTGAAAATACAATATTTAAAAGTAACAAAACCTGAAAATGGAAAAACCCGAGCCAAGTTTTGACCAACTTGGCTCGGGTTTTTTTGTTTTTCAACGTGGATAAAGCCAGTAACAATGTGGTTAAAATTAGCCTAACCTAACCTAGTATAATGGTTGAGGGCTGCCGCCCCCACACCCCCGCTAAATCCATGAAATCCGAGCAAAGTTTTGTCATTAACCTAACCAAATAAGCTAACCTAACCTAACCTAGTATTATGGGGTTAACATTAGCCTAACGTAACCTAACCTAGTATTATGGGTGAGGGCTGCCGCCCCCACACCCCCGCTAAATCCCTTAAATCCGAGCCAACTTTTGCCAAAAAAACCCAAGCCAACTTTCGAAATGAGGTTACTGTGATTTTGTACAGTGCTCTGCAAAATTGAAAAACCCGAGCCAAGTTTGGTCAAAACTTGGCTCGGGTTTTTCCATTTTCAGGTTTTGTTACTTTTAAATATTGTATGTTCAGAGTTCTTCCAATATTACCCCTTTATTTACGGCTTTTACCCAGCAATTTCCCTGATCTTCACTATCGGGGGCCGTGTCTTAATTAAGATTGATGGATAATGGGAAAACGAAAGAAAAACGAACGAACAGCCTCGGATGCGGACGGAACCAACGTTGACGAACCACGACCGACTAAGGACATGCCTTCGGACATTCTGAGAATGGCTACGTGGAATGATAGTGGCATGAATGATGGCACAAAAGAGAGAGAGGTTCTGGAAGTGTTAGTGAATGCCAGGCTGGATGTATGTGGAATGACAGAGACCAAATGGAAAGGTTCAGATGTGAGAGAGTGGGAGTGTGGAATGGGTGTGTGTGCTGGAGTGAGTGAAGGAACAGCGAGAGAAGGTGCATGTTTGTTTGTAAGTAGCAAATGGAAGGAATGTGTAAGAGAGTATGGGTCTGTGGGTTCAAGGATTGTGTGGGTGAGAATGAAAGTAGGAATACAAATGTGGGTGATTGTATGCCCCGACAGAGGATATACTTGAAAGAAAGAAAGAGGAGTTCTGGATGAATGTGGAGGTGTGCCTGGAGAAGTTTGGCAATAACGAAAGAATATTTATGATTGGGGATATGAATGGTAAGGTGGGTGATAGGAAAGTTGAGGGAGTGGGGGGTACCATCAGAGGTGAATGGGAATGGTAGTGCACTTGTGGACGTATGTGTGGGGAGGAGGCTGTGGATAGCCAACACCTTCTTCCGACACAGAATGATCCACAGGTACACGTGGAAACGGATGTTGACGATGAAGGATAAGACAGTGGTGGAACGAAAGTCATTGATTGATTATGTACAGTATGTGTGGATGAACGAATGAAGAAATCTGTGATGGATGCTAGGATGTATAGGGGTATTGGAGGGGGTCTGTCTGATCATTATGTAGTGGTAGCTAAGGTTAGGATACAAAAAAAGTGGGTGAGGAGAGCTGGAGGGAGGCGAGAGGAGGGTGGAGAGGTTGCAGGAGGAGGAAGTCAGGGAGGAGTACAGGAGAGCAGTGGAAAGACGACTAGGTGGGTTCGACCTGGAAGTTATGGAGGAAGTGGAGGAGATGAGCAAGGTGTTTAAGGATGAGATCTGTGCAGCATGTGAGGAGGTGTGTGGAGTGAGGAGAAGAGGGAGGGGAGTGAAAGGTACAGCATGGTGGACAGAAGAGGTAAGAATAGCTGTGGAAGAAAAGAAGAAAGCATATAGAGAGTGGTTGGGTAGTAAAGGGAATGAAGATTCCGAGAGACAGAAACGAGCGAGGTACGTGGAGAGTAAGAGGGTGGTGAAGAGAGTAGTGAAGGAAAGTAAGAGAAGAGTAGATGAGGAATTTGGAAGGAATCTGAGTGTAAAATGGAGGGAGAGTAAGAAACTGTTCTGGAAAGTAGTCAAGAAAGTTAGGGAAGGTAGCAAGGGAAACAGTAAGGGTGTGAAAGATAAGAATGGGAGAATGCTAGCCGAGAAGCAAGAGAGAGTCGAAAGATGGAGGGAGTACTTCAGTGAGTTGCTAAATGTAAGGAATGAAGAGCCAGCAAACATAGCTGGATATGGTATGGGAGGGAGAAGAAGAAGAGAAGTAGTGGAGGAGGAGGTGGGGATCAGGAGGTCAGAAGTGTGGGAAGCCATGAAAAGAGTGAAGTTGGGGAAAGCACCAGGAACAGATGGAGTGTGTGGGGAAATGTTGAGGTATGGTGGTGAGATAGTGATAGAATGGGTATGGAAAATGTGCAAACTAGCATGGGAGAAGGGGAGTGCACCCGATGACTGGAAGACTGGCATAATAGTCCCCCTATATAAGGGCAAAGGGGAAAGAGGAGTGTGTGGTAACCACCGAGGAATATGTCTTCTAAGCGTAGTAGGGAAGATATACAGTAGGGTAGTGATTGAGAGAGTGAGAGTGAGAACGGAGAAATGGCTAGGCGACGAGCAGGGAGGTTTTAGGAAGGGAAGAGGATGTGTAGATCAGATTTTTACCCTGAATTGTGTTGTGGAGAAGTATCTGGAGAAGAAACAAAAGGTGTATGTTGCCTTTATGGACTTGGAGAAGGCCTATGACAGAGTGGATAGAGAAGGTTTGTGGAAAGTACTTAGAATATACGGAGTAGAGGGCAAGTTGCTGAAAGCAGTGAAGAGCATGTATGAGAGTGCAAAGGCGGCAGTACGTGTGGAGAGTGAGCAGAGCGAGTTCTTTGACCTGAATGTTGGTTTGAAACAGGGGTGTGTGATGTCCCCGTGGTTGTTTACTGTATACTGTATATGGATGGAGTCATGAAAGAAATACTATCAAGAGCAGTGGATGTTGGTGTATCGCTGAAAAGGGAGGGAATTGAGTGGAAGCTACCTATACTGCTGTTTGCGGATGATACAGTTCTGATGAGTGATAATGAATGGGAGTTGCAGGGTCTGGTAAATGAGTTTGGAACAGTGTGCGAAAAACAGAATTTGAAGGTAAATGCTGGGAAGAGCAAGGTTATGGTCTTCGAAAGGGGTGAAGTCACAGAGTGTGAGGTGAAGCTGAACGGTCAGGCTATGGAGATCGTCAACTCTTTTAAGTATCTGGGCAGTGTGTTGAGTAAAGATGGGACTATGGATGAAGAAGTGCGGGAGAGGGGAAGAGGGTTGTAGGAACGCTAAAAGCAGTAACAAGAAATAGGGTGGTCAGTATGGAAGTGAAGAAGTCCTTGCATGACAGTGTGGTAATCCCGACACTGACTTCCGGAAGCGAAGTATGGACGTTGGTTGAGAGACTCAGACCAAGAGTGAGAGCAGTGGAAATGAATTACTTAAGGAGTGCGTGCGGAGTTACATGGACGGATAGAGACTCATGAGGAAGTAAGAAGGAGGTGTGGTGTGGAGGTAGATGTGCTGAAAAGTGTGAAAAGGAACAACTTGAGATGGTTCGGCCATATGGAACGTATGGAAAGCGAGAGAATGACTAAGAGGGTGTACAAGAGCGAGGTGGAGGGACAGAGAGGGAGAGGTGGAAGGATGGAGTGAGGAAGTACATGAACGAAGGCGGTGCTGGTTGGGGGGAGGGGCGTCGACTGACTGGGGACAGAGGTGCATGGGGGCGGTTCGTTCGTGGCCACCCCTTCGGGGATCACGGCGTCAGGCAATAGATAGATAGATAGATAATGGGAAAATATTAAAATGCAACAGTCCTTGGTATTAACCCTCTCACCACGGAAGGGCTCTTGAACGCCCATAAAAAAGCATATAGCAGGTACCCGGAAGGCCTCTTGAACGCCCAGTGGTTGAAAGCCTGTGAGCTTCGTGTGCGAGGCGTCGGTCTGACGCATGTAAACAACAGCCGGCTGGACCGACGCCCTGCATCTCCGGCCACAAGAAAGAGAGCGTCGCTTGTTCGTGTGTGCCTGTATGTTGTTGTTAAGTATCGAAAAGTGGTGTAAAGTGGCTGTTTTGGCCATAAAGTTATCTCCAATGAAATCATCATCACAGCTCAACCAGTTGACTTAGAGAGCTCTACTTAATGCCATTCTACAGGTAAATAACACAGCTACGCTTGGGGATGCGCGGGAATGCGGGAAGCAGTCTGATTAACGAATATACGGTAGCCTAGCCTAGACGTTTTTCGGCCAAAACACCCGGGTTTCGAGGAATATATATATAATACATAGCCGGGGCTGGAGGGTTAAACAACACTGTATATCAAAGAAAAAACCATCTTCAGACTGATCCGGTAAATAAAAATACCAAAGTACAACAAATTACCTGAAAAACTCGTAGCACATACCACCACGACCTCCATGTTAGGGCTCCATCTTCAAACTGAGCCCGCCCGGGCCGGCGAGGGGCGTGGCACGTGACGTGACGACTGAAAGACTGTGTAATTGGTTAATAATTTGATGGAAGGCTGTGATTGGTTCCAGGAGTGACGGGAAGCATTGTGATTGGTTCATGCTATGGTTCATGATTCCTAACCATTGTGTACTATTGTGCCACGGCCATCGACAGGGAGGTATTTTTTACAGTTTCTCGTATTTCACTTATAACGAATTTGCGACGGTAAGTACATATACACCAACAAAGTATCGTTAATGAAAGTGATAACACACTAATAATCATCGATGGGGCCCGTCACTGGTTGGTCGGTAACTTAAACCCAACTTCCTTATAGCCTGAAACTCGCAAGTGGTCAAATTCCTAAATTGGTGTAGTGTAATTGGTAATTGGCCTACTGGGTTTAGTGGTAATTATATAGGCTATCATATACTTATATGTTTGGCTAGCTGATATTAACCCGTCCAGTATATTATGTTCTGGCAACTATTAGACTACTGTATTTTATTCAGTTTATTAAGAAATACTATTACTTTCTGTGTCTGTGGTCAAAAGATTTCTACTTCTCCAGTTAGGAAGAATCAACTTAGTCAAACCAATCAGCCCCAGTAAAAACCTGGCATTACAATATTAGTACAAAAATAATAATAATAAACCTGTGTTGGTCAGTGTCAATTTAGCTACTTTCCCACGACACTAGCGGTATTAAAGTTAAGCATCTTGATTTGGTAGCTGGTGTGGGACGGTTCGCCGCAGTTCCAATTATCGTCCGGGCTCGTTCTCCGCGGTAAGGCGAACCATCACTTGCTGCGAAACGCCTTGCTCCCATATGGGATAATGTACAACGCTTCTTTCATACTTCACAGAGGATCATTGTAGCATTCAAGGAGACGACCGCAGGACTTCCCTCTGACCGGGTATAGGCTATCCTAGTGTTTACTATAACACTTTGAAAGGACATTAGCCTAACCTAACAACCTTACCTACCTATCCTAGTATTATGGGTGGGGGCTGCCGCCCCCGCCCTCCACACCCCCGCTGTTTGACATTTTTGACTTCGATTATTGGTGTATTTATCTGTGAAGTGGGTATTTTGGAATAATGTTATTTTAATACCACAAACTTTCTGAGTGTTTTTTATAAAAGAAATTGTTCATTTGCATCAATATACTGTATGGTAAATTTCTATAATTGCACCTAGGCTGTACGAGCTAAAATATATATTATTGTATTTAACAGGAAGGTACGACGAGGTAAGTGATGTGGTATAGGTAGCAATATGCGGAAATGGATTATAAGGGCATTCCGCCGTTCTCTGACAAAAGTCTATCAATCTAGATGTGACACGGATTTTACATTGTTTCAGAGACATTAACCTAACCTAACCTAACCTAACCCAACCTAGCCTAACGTAAGGGGGGGGGGGGGCTTATAATCCATTTCCGCATATTGCCACCTATACCACATCACTTACCTTATCATACCTTCCTGTAAAATACAATAATAATTTGTTTAGCTCGAATAGGTGCAATTATAGACCTAGTGTATACCCAATATATAGTCTATCTATCTATCTATTGCCTGACGCCGTGATCCCCGAAGGGGTGGCCACGAACGAACCGCCCCCATGCACCTCTGTACATGGTCATTCGACGCCCCTCCCCCCAACCAGCACCGCCTTCCTTCGGTAAAAATTGAAGAGACCCCGGACAGCCTTTTTACTAGTTAATTATTCTATTTTTTGTTTCTTTTTCTTTGATATACAGTGTTGTTTAATACCGAGGACTGTCGCATTTTAGTATTTTCAACATTAGCCTAACCTAACCTAACTTAGGCAAGAATGTAGTTACCGGGTGTACCACCCGTCTTGTTTACACTACGCGGACGCTCACCATCATGTTTCCGTCTATTTTGACTGCCTTTGGATACAAAAATACATTACCCTAACCAAACAACCTAACCTAGTATTATAGATTTATTAGTATTTATTTTATTATAAGTATTTATAGATGATTTATGTTGTATGTCAGTAGTGGTACACCCGGTAACTACATCCTTCCCCTAACTTAACCTAACCTAACCGAAAACTAAACTGGGAACATGAGCTGGGTTTAGACCGTCGCGTACCCATAAACAGGGAACGTGAGCTGGGATTAGACCGTCGCGTACCCATAAACAGGGAACGTGAGCTGGGTTTAGACCGTCTGTTAGGTTAAGTTAGGCTAATGTTGAAAATAATAAAATGCGACGGTCCTCGGTATTAAACAACACTGTATATCAAAGAAAAATAAACAAAAAACTATAATTAACTAGTAAAAAGGCTGTCCGGGGTCTCTTAAATTTTTACCCTTCGTTCATATACTTCCTCCCTCCATCCTTCCACCTCTCATTAGGTCTACCTCTCCCTCTCTGTCCCTCCACCTCGCTCTCGTACACCCTCTTAGACATTCTCTCGCTTTCCATGGCTTTAACCCTTCCGACCCGGGCTGCCTTTCTAAATGACGGATCTCGTATCCGGGCGATCTGGCTGAAAAACAACAAAAGTAAACTAAGGCTAATCTCGCTTAATATATTACCTACATTAATGAAAGAGATACCAAAATGTGTGCCTTACCTTGCTGCGTAGAATGGCGTTGAGTAAAGCTCTAGCTCAACTTTAACCTCGGCGCGCCCGAACACTCAACCGCGGCCCCGGCTACGACGCCCAGTTCCACTCGTCGCTCCACCCGCAATTATGCCGGGAAGCGATTTGATAGTGTTTTATTGTTTATTATGCAATTTATTATAGTTATTATGTTATTTTCACTCAATAAAGTTATTTTCATGAAGTTATTTGTGTGTCTCTCACTTATTACTTATTATTATTATTATTATTATGATTATAGTGTCACTTTCACTGGACTTTGATAGTTGATGGTGTCATTTTCACTTTTATGTATTGTTAGGTAAGCTAATAATATATATAGTGTCACTTTCACTTGTTCATATTGTTATGAAGGCACTTATTATTAATTATGTGTGTCTCTTTCACTTATACTTAGTTTATAATTATTATAGTGTCATTTTCACTTATGTATTGTTAGGTAAGCTAATAATAATATATAGTGTCACTTTCACTTGTTCATATTGTTCTGAAGGCACTTATTATTACTTATGTGTGTCTTTTTCACTTATACAGTACTTAGTTATATTACTTATATTATTATTCTTAGCCTACATTTGAGTGTCACTTTCACTGTTGTCACTTTCACTTCAAAAGTTTATCAGAGTGTGGAAGTCGTTGAAGCAGGTGCCAGCACACAGTCCCACTTGGCACTCGAGGCATTCCCAAGTGGTTTTTGTGGGTTTGTGGGGTCTTCTTGTTGTGTGGCTGCACACATGGCACCTCTTCTGTATTCTGGATCTACTACCTGGTGCTTTGAAAGGAAGGGCATTGAGCTGGTGCTTCCTGAAAAATTCAGCACACCCCGTTCTGTCCAGCATGCCTGGTCCTTGTAGTGGCCTCCCTGGTGTACCCGCATGTTTAGCCAGGAGCTCAAGTATCACCTGCTTGTGGAAGGTCTGCAGGGACTTGTACTTCGGGGCTATTGGAGTCCTCAGACGGTAGATGTTGTAGGCATTGAGGACCGACATATCTACCGTATGCAGGATAAACTTCTTGTACCACCTGCAAGATGTTCGCAGGCAGTCGATGAAGCCCATCTGCATGTCGGACTTGTCGACGAGGCGCATATTTATGTTGTAGTCCAGGACAGCAGTTGGTTTCTGGACGGGGTTTTTGGTTCTTCGGTCCACCTTCACTGTGGCGACCATCTCGGCCTTGTGGCATGTGGTGAGGAGGTTGACCTTCCGCTGGTCATGCCAGTGGATGGAGAGGATGGGGCCACTCTTCTTATGGAAGACGTCCGTCTTCTTGGTCTTCGTTAGGTAGGTTGGCATGCCCTTCCTCTTGGCCTTGACTGTGCCGACAGTTCCGGTCTTGCGGTCATTGAGGTACTTGGCCAGGATAGGCGACGTGTAGTAGTTATCGGTGTAGAGGATGTGGTTTTGATGGAAGTACCTCTCCATCATCTTCTTTACTACAGCGCCGCCAAAACCAATGAGGGGGTCAGTCTCAATTTCGCCACCCTTGCCGCTGTAGACTATAAAGTCCAGCACATATCCCGTTTTGCAGTCGCAGAGGACGAAGAGCTTGATGCCGAAGCGGTGTCTCTTGGACGGGATATACTGTCGGAAGTGCAGCCTACCACGGAACAGGACCAGAGACTCATCGAGGCACATCTTCTGGAGAGGAATCAGGTAGGTGGTAAACCGATGACGTATCATGTCATACAGCTTCCTGATCTTCCATAGTGAGTCTTGAAGGTGGACTGCCATGTTGTTTGTGAGGTGGATATACGAGAGGATGTCGAAGTACCTGTCCCTGGACATGTACTTGCCAAATGCTGGAGTCGTTATGAGGTCGCCAGTGATCCAGTAGTCGGCCAGAACGTGCTTCTTTATAGGTGTCATCAGCATTGTGAGTGCCAAGAACACATATAGTTCTGCCACAGTGAGAGCTCTCCATGCCACCATCTTGGCACTGGTCTTCCTCCCAAGAAAGTTGGAACAGATAGCATGGTGGTTATTTGTCTCTTCGACGAGGTATTCCATGACTTCATTGTCATAGAAGCCACAGAAAAGTTCACTGGGGGTAGCATTTCGGCCACAGGGATATGCTGGTGACACCCCGGAACCCTGCTGTACCTCGTCAAAGGCAGGACAATCTGGCTCAAAATCAGCCCCATCTGTCCACACAAACAGGTCGGATGCTCGAGGACGTGCAGCTGCAGCAGGCACACGCCCTGGCATACGCCCTTGGCCACGCGGACGCCCTGTACGCCCACGCCCATGCCCAGGCGGACGCCCTGTACGCCCACGCCCACGCCCAGGGGCATCTGCGTCGGCAGGCTGACCACGACCTCGCCCTCTAACTCGTCTTGTCGGGACTTCCTCTTCCTCCTCAGGCGACGCCAGGTCATATGGGGCAATGTTGGGGTCGTCAGCATCCTCTTCAGGAGACAATTCTGGTGAAGAAGTGACCGGGCGTCGGCGGCGTGGGGCGCGGGAGGTTCAACAATGGGAGCCTCGGCCTCGGGAGTGGCATCTCCGCATCAAATAATGCGCTGCGGTGTGTTGAGGGCTGTGGTACACCACTAATACCACTTATAGAGGCCCTTTGTTCATCCTGAGGGAGAGATGAAGTCGAGGGCTGTGGGTGACCCACGCGGCGTCCCGGGTCAAGGCGTCGGGACAAAGGAATGCGGGTGGTTGCTAGACCAGGGTCGGCGTCACTATCACTGTCTTCCGCTTCCCTAGCCTTCCGCTTCCCTAGCCTTTTCTGCTGCTGCCCTGCGTGCTTTTATAGCTGCACTTTTCACCAATGATTGTTTATAAAAATATTTGCCCACTTTCAAGGGCATACGGGCAGGCAAAGGGGAAGGTCCTGGGCTAGGGCTAGGGCTAGGCCTAGACTGGCCTACGAAACTTGGCGAAGGGGTTGGCTCTAGCACACTTGGAAGTTCAGTAGCACCTTCCTCAACCACTTCCACATCAGGATCATCACTACTGTCTCCCCCCTCAAATAGATCTACATTGTCGTCCTCTCCAAAGCCAATGAAATCGTCAACTTCGCTTCCACTTCCACTGTTAATAAATATGTTTTTGTCCACCGAGCTTTCGCCACTGCTCAATTCAACGTTAAAAAGTTCTCGCTGTATAGCACTGTCACTCAACAAACTTTTTAACTTTCTTTCGTTTAGCTTTCTTCTCGGTTGGAACAGGCATCGAAGTTGCAAGCGGGGTAGCACTGGGGCGCGCGGGAGGTTGCACAGAATCGGACGCGTCGGAACTCATTATTTCGCTATAACTCTCTATGGCGGCCATGTAGGAACCGATAACGGTAGTAGTTGAGGCTTGGTGGCGCTGCGATCGCCCCTGCAAAGTAAAATTTTCCCACGCGAATTTTAAAACACGCTTTCAAGCACAGAGATTTTAAAAGGACACCCGGGCTCCGGCCCATCTGCCGCGCCGTCCTTTTAAAATGACACCTGGGCTAGAAGGGTGAAAGTATCCCTAATCGGCTCAAAATCGCGTCATATGTCGGAGAGGGTTAATTTCTTTAATGCTATGATTGTATACCCCAATGTACCAGCTACACATACAATGCTTAAGATCTTACATTGAGATAAAAACAAGACTACATGCTACGGAAATACGCAAAAATCGTCCGAATTCGCCCCGGTTGACGGTACTAGTAGAAGGAGGAGGTTGAGTTACGTTAGGTAGGGAGCAAGGCAAATTAGATGGCCCAACGACTCTAGATGTCACTAATGGCCGCACAATAGACCCAATCGGAGGAGCCCCCGGTATAGCTGTGGGAGTTTCCTGTGACTTAGGTGGTAGGTTATATTTTTACATCATATTATGGAGAATGTAATCTAGATCCTCCCTGGTGAAATATTTTTGTGAACCCTTGGATGACTCAGACCCTACCTCTGACCCTTCCTCAACCGGCGCCCTATTTGAGTCACTATTGTCACTACTGCTCACTATTTCTTTAGAGAAAATTTTGGGCTTATGTTTGACTTTAGAACTGGGCCGAGAAGGGGGAGTTTTAATAACTGGCGAGTTAATTACTAATTGGTCCCAGAGTGCCTCATCATCACAATGGACGGCTTTATGAGCAATGTCCTTTGAGTAAGAATTAAAAGTGTTTTTAACTTCTTGCAATGCAACTAGACATGATTGATCTCTTTGAGTTAACCCTTAAAGAGCGGCGCTCGACTTAAGTTGTGCACCAATTTGCAGCAAGTTAGGAGCATTATTAAGGCTTTTAAAGGGTTAAAATAGAGTGCAAATGGGCCAGACAGCCGACTCCCAGGGCTTACCGCCGCCCATTAACTCATGTTCCCTGTGTTCTCAAGAGGCCGGCAGTGTAGCCAGTAGTGAGCATAGCTGGGGAAAATATGCCGAAATACGCTAAACTCCCATGTTGTTGTTGTTGTTGTTGTTCCCTAAGCTGCCTGGCCGAACAGCCCCGAGTCCCTGAGGAAGGCCATGGCCACGATCGGGCTTTCCCACAGAGCTCTCATTGAGTGTAGATTGTGTTGTTGGCGTAAGTGGTTGTGTGAAATGCAGTCTTCTATGATGTGTTTAATGGTATGGGGTGCTGTGTTACATCCCGGGCAGGAGTCGACAACGGAGTCATCCAGTCTCTTCTGATAGCTCAGGAGAGCTGGATGGTGTCCGCATCTCAGCCTGGCCAGGTGGACTCTGTCCTCGCGAGGAAGGGAGGATTCGGAAGGATGGATTTCGGGAGGTCGTGCATGCAGCTGCGTGTTGTCTGTGAGTGAGTGGATGGATCGGTGAGAGATATGAGTATGGATGTGCTTCTGGAAGTTGGTTCGGGGTGGGCAGGGAGGGAGAGAGGACAATAATTGTGTGTGATACCGTGTGCTGGGTGTTGTTTTGACATTTCTTGGTGTCTGTGGGTGTGTTGCCATGTAGTTTAGTGGGTGGTCTTGGTTCGTGGAGGCTGCTGCCAGGAATTGAGTGCCTCTCATGTCCAGATGGTCTTTGACTTTGAGGATTTTGGTTTCTTGATGTAGGTGATCTGTGGGTGCAGTAGCTGTGCAGCCTGTAATGATCTTCAGGGCTTTGTTTTGAATAGTCTGTAAAGTCTTATGATGTGTTTCAGCTAGGTTAGAAGCCCAGGCTGGGCTTGCGTATTCCATCACTGATCTTATGTATTGTTTATATACTGTGGTGGTAGTTTCTTTGTTGTGTCCAAATTTTGTGTGAGCAAGACTCCTGAGGGCGTTAAGTCTGGGTGTCAGTTTCTTTTTAATGTTTGTGGTGTGTTGTTTGAATGTCATATGAGTATCATATGTTACTCCTAGGATTTTGGGTGTGTGTGTATGTGTTAGGGGTGTGTTGTTTATGGTGAGTTGAGGGATGTATTCGTGTTCTCCTGTCCAACTTGTGAGCAGGGTTGCGGTGGATTTGGCTGGGGCTAGATTAAGTCTGTTTGTAGTGCACCAGCCATGTAGTGTGTTGAGATAGGGTTGAAGGAGATCTGTTGCTCTTTTTGGGTCATGGTGTGTGCATGTGAGTGTTATGTCATTTGCATAGGAGGCTAAGTTTATTTGGGGCGTATTGGGTGTAGTTATATCGTGCATGTACAGATTGAAGAGTGCGGGCGATAGGACGGATCCTTGTGGGAGTCCGTTTGGAAAGTTTCTGATTTTAGATGACTGACCGGCAAAAGATACGGTAAAAGATACATGTTACTGGTATCACTGTATGAGAACCACGAGTGCTACGTAGCTCGTTCTGGTCTCATTTTGAAGCTTTTAGTGCCTAGTATTTTGCTAAATAAAAAAAAAATCATGCAGATACTTGATTGATCATTCAGGAGGGTCTGAATATGCCCAAAATAGCCCTAAACACCCCGCTAGACAAGGGTTAATAAACCATTCCTCAGGTCTGTGCATACTCCGCACCTCTTGGAAACCCAGACTCCCCTGGACGTATCGAGGCACTTAACACAGTCTACGCATAATTTATGGTAAAAGACCGGGATGTTTGAACAAGTTGGGGTTGAGCATAACGTGACTAAGGGCATGATGGAGATTACGACCCCTCCGCCGGGATCGGCCCCTCCCCCTGTAGTCTGCTGCCTGCACAGATGTGTTGTGATCTGGAAAGAAAATTTCCAGAAATCAATGCTCATAAGGATAAACGGAGACATTTACACATCATATCATCCCCAAATGCACCAGAAAATTAGACGTAGCCACACCGCTACTTTAATTATCCTTCACACTTATTGTCGAAAAAATCTTGGAGATCCTTTCTCGGTTTGAACTGCTTACCTGTGACTAAGTGTCACTGACCCATACTTTAAAGAATTCCATTTGGATGTAAATTAACACATTGTCTCCCATGACTTTATAGTTAATTACCCCACTAGACTTTTCAGCCGGGCGGATTCAAAGTCATGTTATGCCGTGAGGCTCTTTGTATAGGCGAGTTTTCTCGGCCGGGCCGAGATTACCCCCTTAGGAATCAGCATTTCTGCCGGGAGTCTTCTGGCACTCCAGACCACGCCGGGATCCTTGGATCTATTCCCTGCCCGCCTGCAAGGTGAGCCTCTGGCATCAATACCCAGTAAAGATCGCCGGAGGGAAAACCAAGCTAATTTAAGAGTGTTGACTTGTCCGGGCAAGGCAACTACCCTAAAAAAAACTACCCGCATAAGTCAGAACGTCTCCTGACACCTTCCAAACATGTATAATAAACACCACATGAAAGAGAAGGTCACATCTTAGGGCTAAAACATAATAATTAAGCAATTAATAATAAGCCCTAGCCTACAAAGAATACCCCTAATGAGACTGGCCACGAGGCTCAAGGTAGATATTTCGACGAATAATACACCCTTACCTCCCAAGAAGACACATCAGCAGCAGCACGCAAGGCGCCCCAAGCCAAAAGGGGAAAACAGCAAACTTGGATTCTGGAAAGTTCCCCAACCGCGTGGGACAACTCTTAAACCAGCACGTCTGCTATAAAAGCAAAAAATGCTACTCCATCATAAGGATAGCTAGTAACATAGTACAGTACTGCAGATATATAGCCTCCGTTAATAACTAGGTTATAGCAAAGCTAAGGCGCAGAAACAAAAACAAAGACACATGGTGCGCGTGTCCAATGCAGACCGACTGGGCGCCTACACACAAGTACCCTATTTTAACATTTCCTGTGGACGTACCAATTGGGCCGACCGTCCTGGCTAATCTAAACCTATTCTATAACATCTCAGATAAATACAAATGAGCAAAAGACTCACTAGAGGTGAACGAATGTCGAATGAAACGGAGGACAGGTTAGGTACACCTTGTCGGGACGGCCACATATAGGGGAAGGAAGGAGGAATGGCGTTGCCTGGTTCTGCGTCTCGGATAGAATCCACAGAAAGACGTCCACGAAGTTGGAAAGCTTTATTATAACAATTCTTAACCCTCTCCGACATATGACGCAATTTTGAGTCTATTGGGGATACTTTAAAGCCTTTGTTGTTGTTGTTCCTCAGGCTGCCTGGCCGAACAGCCCCAAGGCCAAGTCCATAACCGAACGCCCCCACAGAACCCTCCCTGCCTACCACAATAAAGCCTGGGTGACCGAAGCACTCCACGGCGGGGAGCTAAGGAGGGTGCGGAAACGCCCGGGAAACCAATGCCCCACCCAGGGCCCTGTGCCCCTCAGCAATAAGGGAAAAATGTGACGCTTTGGCTTCCAATCTTGGTAGATTGGGAGGTCAATCCACGGAAGAGATGCCGTCACTTGAGATCTAGAAAATATATAAGTAAAAGGAACAGTCAGAGTAAGCTATGGGTATGGCAGAGATCGCTCAGTTCTCACTCTGATAGACCAGCCCATCACCATATGACTAGAACTCAATCCTCTCAGCATCAGCTAGGAAAGGCCCTAGAAAGCCGCCTTTGGCGGGTGGATAGCTCCCCTATTTCAACCCTTTTCGTGGTTGGGCATCTTCCCTTTGTTACCATCAGGGGTATTTAGAAACCTTTAGTTTACTTACTTCAACCTCTGCTGTTGTCTTTGAGTTAGCTGTGGGCAGAAAACTAATTTGGAGAGGTAATTAAAATGTAAAACTTGCAAACAAAGCAAACCAAAACTGGGACAAAGACAATATAAAGTCAAAACAACTTATCAAAATCGCTATGTGGAAACAACGCTTACTAAAATAAAATTTATGAAATAAAAGAACACAATCCACCACATAAGGTGCGCAATTACTACATGCGCAAGTTAATCTGGTTCCCAAGCAAACTAATCGCACACATAACAACGCACTGTAGTCACGTTCAAGGAATTAGTCAATTTGGGAAGTCAGGGACATTCTGGTAAATATTACTAAACTCTGAGAGAACTCTATTTCTTATTGCTAATCTGGCAACCTCTGCGTCATAAATGCGTGAAAGGGTTAAGTTAATTTTTATTTTTTATTTTTACAAAGTTTTTTGTAGTGAGTACCCAATCATAAAGACAATTCCATAGAATCGTCTTTATGATTGGGTACTCACTGCAAAAAAACTTTGTAAAAAAATAAAAATTAACTTAACCCTTTCACGCATTTATAAATTGTCATTGTAGCCTATTACCTACTTCAAAACATTCAGATTAATGGTCAAAGGAAGCTACTGATATAAACGTAAACACCTTCTTCTTCTTCTTCCACATCGTCTGCTAGAGAGTTTGTTTTGCTCTTGAACGCATCCTTGGGACGCTCCAATGCGCTACTGGCTTGCACCGCATTTTCTGCAAGCGCATTCAGTCTTGAGCTTGAAAACGCACCTTTGGACGTTCCGATACGCTACTATTTATAGTTCAGTGATCGGAGCGTCCCAAGGGTGCTTTCAAGACAACAAGAAAAGGGTGCTTTCAATACAATATAATATAACAGAGCACGTCACAAAAGGAAAATTACAAGAACCTCTCGGGGAAGTGCCGTTGTTAAGGCATTACTTTCCGAACCACATCTGATCTGATCTTCAAGAGCAAGACAAACTCGCTAGTAGACGGAAGAAGAAGAAGACGACGATGCGGACATATGGTGTTTACGTTTATATCAGCAGATTCCTTTGACCATTAATCTGAATGTTTTGAAGTAGGTAATAGGCTACAATGACAATGGTAAACTTTTGAAGTGATTTCATGAACATATGATATGTGTGTGTGCACCATTGTGTCATTTGGGTGGCCTAATGCCTCAATGTTTTCGTCATACACAGGTTCATAGGGGTAAAGTCCGATAATCCGAAAAATCCACTAATCCGAACGAGGGCCGGTCCGCTGCCCTTCGGATTAACGGAAGTTTACTTATATATATACAGTCCATCCTCCTATAACGCTAGTTTAGGGGTGGCACTGCGCCTCGTGTTGTAGGTATTTCGCGTTGTAGGAATAACACTTTAAATGGAGATAATTCTATATGGGACTGGGCCCCCCAATTTTGCCACTTTTCTGTATTTTTTTTAGCTTAACCCTCCTGGCCCGGGCAGCATGTTAACCCTTGGGATCCGGGAGGCCTCATATGAGGCAAAACGTATTTTGGTTAGGAGTCCGGGAGGCCTCATATGAGGTAAAAATCGCCGCTAAAATCATCATAACTCGGCAACCACGCGTCGTAGCGATGTCATCTCAACGGCAGTCTACAGACAACAAGATGTTCTACAATTTGCAAAAAACCTGACTGCTCTAGGTGGTCTTAATCAGTAGCTACCGAATTATGAAGCTTGACTGTATGAAAATGGCCCCGGACACAGCGAACTGCCTCATATGAGGTGCCCCCGGATCCGGAGGGTTAAAATGACACCGCGGCAGATGGGCAGGAACCCGGGTGTCCTGTTAAAATCTGTAAGCTTGAAAGCCTATTCAGCTTGGTCTGAACGCTGTGCGTCCGACGCATGTAAACAAAGCCGATCGTTGCGTCACCGCACCTCCGAAAACAATAAGGAGACGTCGGATCAATGTTATTGTGACGTCAGACGAAATTAGTGTCTGAAAAGCTCCGATATTGTCAACATCGCGGCAAAATTCGCTCCACTGAAATCGTCATCACAACTGAACCAGTTGACTTACAGAGCTCTACTCAACGTCAGTATACAGATTGAAAACCGCACTACGTTTATAGATGCGTGGGAAATTTCTAGCAGTTAAAATAAACAAAAATACGGTAGCCTAGGCCTAGACATTTTTCGGCCAGATCGCCCGGGTACCCCGCACTGTCATTAGGAGGGCTAGCCCGGGCCAGGAGGGTTAATAAATATATAGGCTAAGCTATACAACTTCCATTTCATCGGAATAACTTTCACCGCCAAGCATAGTCACAGCTGGGGTTTGTTGTTGTTTCGTGGACAAAATCTAACCAAACGTACTGTCCGACATTAATTTATTATCAACAATTGGATATTCGTTACTGTGGGCTCTTATTACTCTACTTCCTAATAATAGGCAAGTAAATTATAAGATCATGTTTAGATAAACAAATATACCGATTAAATTAGAATGAAGAAACAGTAAGTTGAGTGAGATGTTTCAGCTTGCCGTCAACCCAGCTGGGCCAGCTCCGAAGCTCTCTTGCCATCGCGCTGTAGGTGGGGGCCAGGGTTTCCACAGCCAAATTTTATTTTACCCTAAATTGTGCCTAAATTCCCCTAGATTGGCATGATTTACCCTAAACCAATATAAAAGAGTGAATATAATAAAACAACAATATATTGGAGTAAATATTGAAGTATATACTTTATTATTTCTTTTATTAACCTACAATTAATTCATATAACCAAAATAAATAATCAATATGCATTGATATCGACAAAATTGTCATTGTTGCAAAAGTTTCATTTTATATAATAGGTAAAAAACAAAAAATAACTTTAACCACATTTCCATCAGGTTTTGAACATACCTTATGCAATAATATTATGTTTGTACCACTAACCATCGATTTCAGTACAAGTTGCATTACTTTTTACTGCCCTGAGTGCTGAAATCATTCTGTCATCAATGCTTAGAGTGTCTGCAGTCATGTTTTTATTAGTAAGGTATCATGTGCATTAAACCACACAGTGTTTCATTTTTTAGCCTGGTCCTCTGTGGAGTCTTTGTTAAATTATGTTTACTGAAAAACCTCTCCACACTTGCATTGGAAAATGGCAGTGATAATAGGACAGATACCACTACTTTTAAATTTGGATAACAAGGGAGATTTGCAGCATTTTTTTGGTTAAGTACAATATCCCAATACTGTAAGCATGGTGTCTGACCAGTCAACTCTTCACTGAAACAATGTGATCTCCATTCTTCATCAGTCTTTTTTTTGTCTGCATATTTATGAAGCTGTGGTATTGCTTCAAAGACAGGTACCAGTGATTTAGGTTGAAGATTAACAGCATTCATGGGATCTAGACACTGCACTACAGAATGGATTGGTTCATCAAGGGAGAATCGAGTTTGTATCTGTCTTACAGACTCGATAAGAAAGTTCAAGCAATTATCATGAAATATTGTTACTTCATTAGTACTACTGCTTGCCTTCAAATCATTCATAGTCTCCGTAGCAGACACTCCTAAATATATGTTGTCAGCAGACACCATACTTGCAGAAAATAAGGGATGTCTTGGATCAAGTGCAGATATTTCACACTTCTTAACATATGGGATGCTCATAAAATCTGAGCATATATTTCTAAGCAATTAGCAAACTTCCCTTTTGAGACAGTAAAAATTTGGGGTTTCAGACTGAAATTGTGTGTTAAAGCTATTAAAGCGATTTAGGTTATGAGACAAAAATTCTAAGTAAGCAATAATAATAATAATAATAATAATAATAATATTTATTCAGTTAGCAATTTACAGAGTTGGTACCACATAGTATGTTACAAATATATATGACATGTACCAGCCTTGCATAATTCCAACTAAGGATAGCCCAATAAGGCCGTTAGGCGTATTTCCAGCAAGAGTAAATTTGCTATTCAGATTTCTCAGAATTGCATCATTGCTGTCAGTTGGATCTGTGAAGGCAACATCAGTAAAATATAATTTAAGAGCCTCCTATTGTTCAAGTAAACGCTTGACACAAATTTCCAGTGAAAGCCACCTAGTCTGCCCTGGAGCTAATATTTTGTGAGGAGCCACGCCAACAAAATCCTGAAATTCTTTGAATGTATCTTGCCGCTTTGAGCTTAAGCTAAAATGAGTATAGATATTTCGACAAAGATCTTCAAGTGACTTAGGGAGCTTTAGGCAAGCATGTGAAGCACATAAATGAATCATATGGCATGAACACTTTACTATTATAACATTTGGCAATAAATCACGTAGACTGGCGATATATGGCAACTTAACTCTCCCCATGACAGAAAACGAATATATACAGTATATCATAATTAATGGATAACTTTACTTTACTTCACACAAATATTCCGTGTTTCACACCTTCAAAATAAAATACCAACTGCTAATGTAAAATACTATAATCCCCTAAAAAATACACAATAAACCCCAAAGATTCCCAAATTCCCCTAGATTTGGCCTTTTTTAGAATTACCCTAAGTTCTACCCTAAATACAGTCTGATTCCCCTATAATGGGGTATTTTACCCTAAAGTGGAAACACTGTGGGGGGGGGGGGTCGCGCAGTAAGAGGAGGTGCCGGATTTGAAGCACTCGGCAAGGTCATTTCGCGTTATATGTTTTCAGCTCGGGTTATAAGAGGTTTAGGTAATTCGGGACCCCCCCCCCCTCGTGTTGAAGGAGGATCGCGTTGTAGGAGCTCGTGTTATAGGAGGATGGACTGTATATTCTTTTTTAGACACCGTGATTCCTGAGAAGGGGTGGCCATGAAAATTAGGCGTTTGTCACGAATCGCTAGGTCAAGTTGCCTGGGCTTGACATCTACCAATAAAATTTTGACAATGAGGATTCGATCCACCGACCCTTTGATCAGCAGCCAAAGCTCTACTGACTATGCCACGGCTCGCAAAAAAAAAAATAAAAAAAAAATGCTCTCCGGGGTACCGGTATCTTAAATGTTTACCAGGATTTGTTTTGTATCCCACGTACTAGGTACTAGGGACATATACTAGGTGTTAGGATGGTGATGGGCTGGTCTATCAGAGTGAGAGTTGAGCGTTCTCTGCTATACCCATAACTTACTCGGACTGTTCCTTTTACTTATATATTTTCTAGGTCTCAAGTGACGACGTCTCTTCCATGGATTGACCTCCCTACTGCCAACCTAGAGGTTGGCAATTTGAGAGCCAAAGTGTCACATTTTTCTTTTGCCCCTCAACTTTCCCTTCATAACTGCTTAGGGGCACAGGGCCTTGGGTGGGGCTTTGGTTTCCCGGACGATTCCGCACCCTCCTCAGCTCCCCGCCTTGGAATGGCTTCGGTCATCTGGGCATTATTAGTGGTAAGCAGGGAGGGTTTTGTAGAGGCACTCTATTACGGCCTTGGCCTTGCTCAGGACCTTGGGGCTGCTTGGCCAGACAGCCTGGGAAACAGCAACAACAACTACTACTGTAGGTGTTAGGTGAGGGTTAGTCAGAGTGGATAGAGAAGGTATGTGGAAAATACTTAAAATATACGGAGTAGATGGCAAGTTGCTGAAAGCAGTGAAGAGCATGTATGAGGGTGCAAAGGCGGCAATACAGTACTGTACGTGTGGAGAATGAGCAGAGCGAGTTCTTTGATCTGAATGTTGGGTTGAAACAGGGGTGTGTAATGTCCCCGTGGTTGTTTACTGTATATGGATGAAGTCATGAAAGAAATACAAGGAAGAGCAATGGATGTTGGTGTATCACTGATAAGGGAGGGAAATAGGTGGAAGCTACCTGTATTGCTGTTTGCTGATGATACAGTTCTGATGAGCGATAATGAATGGAAGTTGCAGGGTCTGGTAAATATGTTAGGAACAGTGTGCGAAAAACGGAATCTGAAGGTAAATGCGGGGAAGAGCAAGGTTATGGTCTTCGAAAGGGGTGAAGCCACAGAGTGTGAGGTGAAGTTGAACGGTCAGGCTATGGAGATTGTCTATCTATCTATTGCCTGATGCCGTGATCCCCGAAGGGGTGACCACGAACGAACCGCCCCCATGCACCTCTGTCCCCACGTGCCACCTGAGTGTCGTAAGAGGCGACTAAAGAGGTTGGGTCGGTAGGCTTGCGACCCCCACCCGTGAAAAATACTTAAAGCAACGAAAAACGAACGAACAGCCTCGGATCCGGATGGAGATTGTCAGCTCTATTAAAATATCTGGGCAGTGTGCTGAGTAAAGATGGGAGTATGGATGAAGCAGTGCGGGAGAGGGTTGTCGGAACGCTGAAAGCTGTAACAAGAAATAGGGTGGTCAGCATGGAAGTGAAGAAGTCCTTGCATGACAGTGTGGTAATCCCGACAATGACTTTCGGAAGTGAAGCATGGACGTTGGTGGAGAAACTCAGACCAAGAGTGAGAGGGGTGGAAATGAGTTACTTGAGAAGTGCGTGCGGAGTTGCATGGAGAGATATACAGACGAATGAGGAAGTAAGAGGGAGATGTGGTGTGGAGGTAGATGTGCTGGAAAGTGTGAAAAGGAACACCTTGAGATGGTTCGGCCATATGGAACGTATGGGAAGCTTGAGAATGACTAAGAGGGTGTACGAGAGGGAGAGGTAAACCGAAAGAGAGGTGGAAGGATGGAGTGAAGAAGTATATGGATGAAGGCGGTGCTGGTTGGGAGGAGGGGCGTTGACTGATTGGGGACATAGGTGCCTGGGGGCATTTTGTTCGTGGCCATCCCTTCGGGGATCACGGCGTCAGGCAATTGATAGATAGATAGATATATGTTGATGTCGAGTATTGGAAAAAAGTGTGGTGTGCTTTATTAGTGTAGTGATATGAATAGGAGGTGTTAAGTGAGAGCTAGCTGAATTAAGCTCTGTGAAGGTGAGACACAAACAGAAACAGTGAGGGAAGCCAGACAAATGAAGCAGTACAGTACTATTAACATTCTCCACAAGAAACCATGGTAAGGTAATGAATAGCAACAAAATCATATTCCAGCTTACAAAACAAAACAAAAATAAAAATAATAATAGTTATTATTATGTAGTCGATTCCAAATCAATAAGGGAGTTTGAAAGTAATCTTGATAAAGCATGGGGAAGACAAGATTTGAAGTTTGATTATAAAACAAAAATACAGAATAGTAAAATTTTTATGTCTGCTACCGCCGCCGCCAACACCGTGAACGACCGCAACAGTGCAAGTACTGGTACTGAGCTGGATACACAGGCCTAGTTTGCCTTTTTCCAGAGGATCTACTGTAAGAAACTGTAAGATTAGTAGTAGTATTTATTTTATATTATTGCGAGCCGTGGCGTAGTCAGTAGAGCTTCGGCTGCTGATCAAAGGGTTGGCGGATCGAGCCCGCACTGTCAACATTTTATTGGTAGATGTCGAAGCCCGGGCAACTTGACCTAGCGATTTGTGACAAATGCCTTATGTTCATGGCCACCCCTTCTCGGGAATTACGGCGTCTGGCTAAAAAATCAATATAAATACATTTATGTACTTTATGTATGTATGGATGTACCACATACAAATTGGCTAGTCTAGCCTACTTACCGGTACTTTAGAACAAAATACTGTACTGTACATGAAATGACGGGTCTGGTGAAAAGATCTACAGAAGGCAGTTGCAGAATTGCTAGTCTGCAACTGAAGGAACCTAGGAGGACAAGGGAACGCAAGGAAAGGAACCACAACAAAATGCAGAAGCCACCCCTGGTTCCCCGTGCTCTACGAAACCACTGCAAACCAGCCACCAACAGCAAGCATGGGAAATCACCACAGCCAATCACCTCCCTGCTTTCAAACCGTACCAGCCAACCACAGGACAGCATTTCCTCTATGTCCAGACCTGCAGTATGATGAACATATGTTTATGCAAATTTCACACCAACGCCCCGAAACCTATCTGCACAAATGGATGTGAGCAGGAGCACCAAATACGACAGTCCTAAAGATGTAAAAACCTCAAGACAACTACCAGTACGAAGCGAGCAATAAGCAAGTTCGCCTAAGAGCTTGGATAATGGTCTCTTCATTATAAGTGAGATTCCTCTATTCCTAAGCTAAATAACTACTGTACTATGTAAGTTTTAATTATAATGCATATGAGGTAAACAATCATGTAAATATTACCCATCGATGTCTAGAATAAGTATTTAACCTCACAACTTCATCACAACAAATTCCCAATACCCCTATTACTTTGAGCCCCTGTAAACGGAGTCAAGAAATAAGTCGCATATTACCTCAAAGAATTAGTAGAGAAGTATGCAAACCTCAACTGCGGTACTGTACTAAACCTGAATAAGGAGCAACACAGCTAATCACAGTGGTAGTTTGTACCAACCTGCCCCTGCCCTGCCCGGAGAGTGTACTAGCTCTGAAGTACCCCCTGAAGTCTGGAACCTGAAGTCCTGTTCGAGTGACGCCCTACACCCCTGAAGTCCTGCTCGAGTGACGCCCTACACCCCTGAAGTGCTGCTCAATGGACCTACGATCTACGTCGGCCAGACTCGTACTCTCTCTACCCTAAGTGTCCCTGTGTGTCGTATGTTGTGTTTATTGTTATCGAGGTATAGGTAAAATATGTGAATCATGTTGTGATAATTTCTTCTGAGATCTGTGCCCAAGATCCTTAATTGCGTATGTGTTAATCCTTCTGAATCTTATCTTAATTCCTTGCTAGATCTGTGTCCAAGATCTAGCTCTTATATTAATTCATCTCCTCTAGAACGTCCTACGCATACGTTATATAATCGTGTTAATTTATTCACCTCGCCACGCACTCACAGATTTTCCTAATACAGTAAACCCTCGCTATCTCGGACTAATTGGGGGGAGACCCAGTCCGAGATGACCGAAAATCCGAGATGTCCGGAGTCCGGCTTGTGTCCGACCTAACAGAGGATAAAATCCGACCTAACCAATGTCCGTCCGAGACAACAATGAAATCGGAGACTACGGAAAAAATCCGACCTCAAGAGAGACGTCCGCGTCAACCTAGAAAACGAAGACAACCCTATTCGAACCCTATAATCTGTAATACAAAACACAGTACAGTAAACCCCTGCACAACGAACACTTGTGCAATGAATTTTCACTTTAACGAAGGTTGCATAGTACTACCCCTTGCCCGCACAACAAACACTTTGGCTCGACTTTACAAATTTTTTACCGAGATTTACCGATGGTTCGGAAGTTTTTTGCCAGGGTATTTTTTAGCTTTTTCCACATAAAATCGCTCACTCCCTCTCTGCAACTCTCTTTCTATCTACATCTCGTTAGACAACTTCAAGAGAGCCCTAGATGTCAAACTGCAAAAAGTGCCAGACGAGCCCATCCTCGCAAGGGAGCGAGCTGTCGCTTCAAACAGTCTACTGCTCCAAATCACCACCCATAACGAGGGGCGTCGCGCTCCTTGGTGCCGCTAGAGGAGCGGCGAACACATCCAAAGGTATCCAAAGGTAAAGGTATCTATCTCTCTAATGCATATATACCTAACTCCCTTATACATTAACATAACTATGTCTTATTTGGACTTTTTGTAATCTTTGAATAATTTCTAATGCGATGGAATTGAAAAATATAATATCCTTCCAGCACATAGATAAATAATAAATAAGATAGTCAACAAAATATTTCAACCCTCCCCTCCGTGCGAGCAGAGACGGAAGATTTTTGTTTTGTTTTTTTCCCTCGATATACACTCTCTCTTTATCTATCTATCTCTCTAATTCATCTACCTAACTCCCTTATACATTAACATAACTATGTCTTATTTGGACTTTTTGTAATCTTTGAATCATTTCTAATGTGATGGAATTGAAAAATATAATATCCTTCCAGCACATAGGTTGGCGGCACACAATGGCGGAAGGTGGACGCAAGTTTTGAGGCTCCGGCATATGTTCATGGGAATGGATAAGTAATTCACGGAATATCGAGTGCATACGGGGCTAGCAAGAAGAGGAAGGATTTGTGAAGTCTTTGGAGGATATATTGGTGTGGTGGAGGGGTGATATATAATAATAATAATAATAATAATAATAAGCATGTTACTTATTTCTCGTAAGCGCCAATTTTTCCGAAGAATTCACTAGCGCTCGGAAAGAGAAAGAAAAAAGAACAAAATCAATGCATCAAAAGAAAGCTTATATACAACACACATTTAACAATCACTAGCAGTGGCAAAATAGCCTAAACTCTATAGCCATCTGTCATGACACTTCTCTCAAAGAGAAAAGTCTTAAGTTGTCTCTTGAAGCATTCAACAGAACTCAGTTGTCTCATGGACAGCGGCAACCTGTTATACAACCTCGGAGCCATGTAGGAGAATGACCTCTCAAAGAAAGAAGACTGCTGGAAAGCCCTTGGTTCATCAAGACGAAAAGGGTCATTGTCATGACTCACAACTACACCATGGTGTGCCGGTGGGCGCCTGAGCAGCTCCGCAAGGTACCTAGGCTCACCAAATTTGAGAACCTTAAAAGTCACTAAACACAACTATAGTGTAAGAAGAGTGTGTAGTGACGGGACAGCAGTAGTGTTGTGAGTTGTTGAGTTTGTAAACAAACATGGCGGAGGGAATTTCGGGTATGACGGAGGCGGAAGAAAAGTTGCAACGTTTTCGTGGGTTTAAGAGCACAGATAATAAGTTAGAAGAGGTTATTATTGTTGTGAAGGATTTGGAAAAGTGGATGAGTGATACGGAGAAATGGAAGGGGGATATTGGTGAGAAAGTTAAGGCACTGTGTGTAATGTGTGGTGTGACAGGTGGGGAAGGAAATAGGCCTAGCGAAGGAAGTGAATGCAGGCCTATTTCGGCAGTTAATGATAGCCTAGAGATGGTATTGAAAAGGGTAGATGAACTGGGAGTAGAGAATATGGCATTGAAGGAGCAGCTGAAGGAATACGAAGGACGTTTCAAGGAAGTAAAGGAGTCAACTGCATGGACGGTGGTAGGTAAACAGAAATTCAAGGATTTGGAGGATATTATGAAAGAGCAAAAGGAAGAAATGAATATGACCAAAACAAGTTTTCAGAGTGCAGTTGTAGGTGTCATGAAGAACAAGGAGAGTGTCGTGAGGGAGGCCATGGACAGGGATAGGGGTGTAATCTTGTATGGAGATATAGAGACTCATATGAATGATAATGGAGTGAGAAAAGTGAGGGACATGGAGACAGTGAAGGAGGTCATGAAAGGTGTGGATGAGGACGGATATGGATGGGAAGGGCAGGTGGAGGAGGTCAGTAGGATAGGTAGATATAAAAGGGGAGAGATGAGACCTATAAGGGTACAGTTTAAAACTAGGGCAGTGGCAGAGACGGTGACAAATTTTAGTTGGAAGCTAAATACAAATGAAAAACTGAAACACATAAGACTAAAGAAGGATTTGAGTATAGAACAAAGAAAAAAAATGAAGGAATTACAAGAAAAGGCTGATGAAAATAATGGAAAGTTGGGTGAGGAGGATAAGAGAAATTTTTACTGGAGAGTGAGGGACGGAAAATTGAAGAAGTGGTTTATAAGAGTAGATGGGAGGGGGAGATCAGGGAGGGAAGAGAATGTGATAGGAGTTGTGACGGAGGAGGAGAACGGGGTGGAGGTGTCACAGGGAGAGACAGGAGACAAAGTGGCAGACCCAGTAATGCTAACGGGGGAGTAGGGTACGGACAGGAGGAGCGGGATGGTGTAATTGCTGAAGGAATAATAATGGTAGATGGATTAAGGATTATGTTTAGTAATGTGGATGTGTTTACCCAGGACAAGAAAAGAGAACTGATATGTAGGTTGCAGGATGAAGAGGAAAAACCTGATGTCATAGCCTTACAGGAAGTAAGACCAAAAAATGCTAGAATTGAAAGGGAACTGGTGGAGTATAGTTTGGAGGGTTTTGAGTTATATGAGAGAGAATGCTATTAGAGCAGAGGTCGGAAGAGGACTGTTTATTTATGTAAGAAAAGAGCTCAAGGTTAATGAGGTGGATATGAGACAGCAGTATTGTGAGTATTTGTGTATTGAAGTAAAATGTGCAAGAGGATCAATTCTAATTGCCTCTATATATAGAAGCCCAAATAATAGGGGAGAGGATGATAACCTATGGAAAGCAATGGAGGAAATAGATAATAGAGAGAACAAATATAAAATTTTGATTGGAGATTTCAATTTGCCAAGGATCAACTGGGCAAATTGTACTACTCCAGCGGGACAGGGTAGCCTGGAAAATAAGTTTATAGAGAAAGTGAGAGATTGTTTTTTAACGCAACATATTACAGAGATGACAAGATATAGAGATGGGACGCAGGGGAGTGTACTTGATTTGATTTTTAGCAATGAGGAGGATATAGTGGAACATGTTAATGTGGATAGCCCTATAGGTCGTAGTGACCATGCCTGTATAAGCTTTAGTTGCAATATTAAATCAGAGAGGGATAATAAAGCAATAGAAAAATATACATGTATGATAGAGCAGATTATGAGCTGCTGAGACGGTGTTTGGACATTGACTGGGGGGAATACTTGAACGGTGAAGACGCTGAAGGAATGTGGAGGAAAATTAGAGTCAAACTGGAGTATGCTGTATCCAAAAGTGTACCAGTAAGGGAATATAAGGATAAAACAAAATTGAGGAAAAGAACGAACCCAGAATTGCCAATGAAAAGAAAGCTTTGGACATTGATTAGAAGAAAGAAACGATTGTGGGAAAGACTAAAATTGTTAAAAAAGAACAGGGGGTCTAGTATAGAAGCTAAAGAAGTGGATCTGGAACGCAGACAAATAAACAATAAAATAAGGTGGGAGACAAGGAGGGGGGTGAAGGAGAGGGAGAGAGAGATTGCTAGAAATGTGAAGGATAATCTAAAAATATTCTGGAAGTACATTCAGGAAAAGTTAACAAGAAGAGTAGGGATCCCAGAGCTGGTGGGGGGGTTGGATGATGGGAGTAGAGCGGAGACTGATAAGGAGAAAACAGAGGTGCTGGGGAAATACTTTGAGGGGTACTAACAGTGGAGTCGGATGATGCAGTGCCTACTATTCCTATCAAACAGGCACCGGCACTAGAACTAATAGAGTTTTCCCATGCTAGAATAAGAAGGGCTATAGAAAAAATGAACAGAAGTAAGTTACCGGGACCGGATGGGATACACCCAAGAATCTTAAAGGAAGGAGGTGAGATGTTAGTAGAGCCATTGAAAATGTTATTTGAGGTATCGTTTAATACAGGACAAATCCCGATGGACTGGAGAGAGGCGAACATAACAGCTATATTTAAGAAGGGAAAGAGAAATGACCCAGGGAATTATAGACCAGTCAGTTTGACAAGTGGTTTGTGTAAACTAATGGAAACGGTAATTAGAGAAGGAATAATGGAGCATATGAAGTCAAACCAACTTTTCAGTGGGAGACAGTTCGGATTCTTGCCGGGGAGGTCGACGGTGCTACAGCTAATTAAGGTGGTAGATGATTGGATGCTAATTCTAGAAGATGGTGATGTAATAGACGTGGTATATTGCGATTTTATGAAGGCCTTCGATAAGGTCCCACATAAAAGGTTAATAGAGAAAGTTAGAAGCTAATATAGGGGAGAAATGTGTGAAATGGATAGAAGCCTTCCTGAAAGATCGGACACAGAGGGTACTGGTGAATGGAATAGGCTCGGGCTGGAGGGAAATTACAAGTGGGGTACCTCAGGGATCTGTGTTGGGACCACTGCTGTTCGTTATATTTATCAACGACTTACCTGAAGTTATAACTAATGGAAGTGAGGTATACCTGTATGCGGATGACACTAAGCTGTATAGAAGAGTGAGGAGTAAGGAAGATGTGGGTTTGCTTCAAGAAGATGTGGAGGGCATGAAGGGATGGTCTGAGCATTGGTTAATGCCTTTTCATCCAAAAAAATGCAAGTACATGCGGATTGGGACAAGCAAGATAGACAAGGTAGGATACAGTATGTATGAAGTGATGGAGGAAGTGAATGCAGAAAAGGATATAGGAGTAGTGATAGACAATAAGCTAAATTTCTCAGAACATTTAGCGGAAAAGATAAACAAAGCCAATAGAATTGTAGGGCTGATAAGGAGGACATTTGTGTCACTTGATGAAGAAATCTTCAGGAATCTCTATACAGCGCTGGTTAGGCCGCACCTGGAATATGCGAACCAGGTGTGGGCTCCATATATGGTAAAGGATATAGAACCAGTGGAGAAAGTGCAGAGGAGAGCTAGCAAGCTGGTACCAACGTTGAAGAACGCGGGCTATGAGCAGAGGTTGAGGACACTGGGGCTTCCGACACTGGCATATAGGAGAAAGAGAGGGGATATGATAGAGACTTTTAAGATAGTGTCAGGAAAGTACGATAAGGATGTGTGTGAAGGTATCTTCTTGATGCGGGAGGGAACAAGAACGAGAGGTCACTCTAAGAAAATTTACAAAGAAAGAAATAGGCTTGAGAAGGCAAAGAACTCATTTTGTGATAGAGTGGTAAATGAGTGGAACGCACTGCCCCAGTATGTAGTCGATTCCGAATCAATAAAGGAGTTTGAAAGTAATCTTGATAAAGCATGGGGAAGACAAGATTTGAAGTTTGATTATAAAACAAAAATACAGAATAGTAAAAATGTTGCGTCTGCTACCGCCGCCGCCAACACCGTGAACGACCGCAGCAGTGCAAATACTGGTACTGAGCTGGATACACAGGCCTAGTTTGCCTTTTTCCAGAGGATCTACTGTAAGAAACTGTAAGAATAAATAATAAATAAGATAGGCTTATCAACATCATCACAGTAACGGGGTCGGAGTTGAGGCTTGGGACAAAGAGAAAAAGAGAAAAGAGAGTTTGAGAAGAATGTAGTGCAGGTTTTGAAGAGCAAGGAAAAGGTAGTGAGGGAAACAGTAGATAGAGGTAAAAGCATAATAATTTTTGGAGACATTGAAGAACATTTAGCAGATATGAGGGAAAGAAGGGGAAGGGATGAGGACAAAGTAAAGAAAATATTGGAGTGTCTAGATGAAGGCTGTGATTGGGGGAAAGAACTGGACGAAGTAAGACGGCTAGGAAGATATAAAAAGGGTGAGATGAGACCGATAAAAGCAGAGTTTAAATCTAGGTCAGTGGTTGAAGCATTAACCATTGTAAGCTGGAGGCTAAATAGTTGTACTGGAATGAAACATATTAGGGTGAAAAAGGACTTAAGCATAGAGGAAAGGGAAAAGTTGAGAGAAGTTCAAGCAAGGGCTGACGATGAAAATCGAAAATTGTGAGACGAGGAGAAAAGGATTTTTTTTTGGAGAGTAAAGGAAGGGAAACTAAAGAAGTGGTACACTCAGAGTCAGAAAGAACGGAAAATACGAGGAGAAATGAACAAGGAGACAGTGAGTCAGGTAGTGGATCAAATCGGGGACAAGGAGATAGTGAGGGAGGAGCAGGAGATAGAGACAGTGAGTCAGGTAGTGGATCAAACCGAAGACAGAGAGATGGTGAGGGAGGAGCAGGGGATGGAGACGGTGAGTCAGGTAGTGGATCAGCCCGAGGACGGAGAGATGGTGAGGGAGATTGTGGAGGGGGGGGTGTTGGGGGGGGGGGGGGGGGGGTGGTGGGGGGGGGGTGGGGGTTGGGGGGGGCGGGGGGGGGGGGGGGGAGGGGGGGGGGGGGGGGGGGGGAGGGGGGGGGGGGGGGGGGGGGGGGGGAGGAGAATAGAACTAGCAGGGAATGTGGAGGTAGGTCAGGGAAGGGATGGAGGAGGAGGTGAACCTGATAGGAGGCAGGGAGGGAAGAGAAACAAGGCAGAGGATTCCAATATACTGTGCTACTACACTAATATAGATGGAATAAACAGTAAAAAGGTAGAATTGGATGATATATTAAGAAAGGATCAACCACAGATAGTCTGTTTGACGGAGACAAAGCTGAACCAGGACTTTGACAGCAATAAAGTGTTTAGTGAAGGATATAATATATGGAGATATGATAGAAAGGGAAAAAGGGGAGGTGGAGTGGCAGTATTAGTTAAGAACCCTATGACAGCAAAGCAAGTGGAGTTAAATAATGACAAGGCAGAAATAATGGCAGTTGAACTCAATGATATAGAAGGAAAAAAGCTAGACATAGCAGTAGCTTACATGCCACCAAAGACCAGAGCATGGAGGGAGTTGGAGTTTGAGGAGATGGTCGAGGATATGATTCAGTCGTTGAGAAGATTGCTTTTAAGGAAGAATCGATTGATCTTGGTAGGAGATTTCAACTGTAGTGAGGTTGATTGGGAATCGGGAGATGCAGGGCCAAATCAGAGATCTTGGGGAAGTCGGCTAGTGGAGTTGGTTACGGAAAATGTACTTGCACAACATGTGAAGGAAAATACAAGAATGAGGGGTAATAACGAACCTTCTAAACTCGATCTGATTTTTACAAAGGATCCTCACGAAATTAGTGATATAAACTATCTATGTCCTGTAGGTAAAAGTGATCACCTATTACTAAAATGGAAGTTGACCTCGAGTAATGCCAATAGATTAGACAATAGCTACATAAATGACAGATTAAATTATAGTAAAGCTGATTATGTATCCTTGAAAAGATATTTAGAGGGAGTAGATTGGGATCTTATTTTGAAGGAACAGGACGTACAAGGTAAATATAGTAGATTCCTCAAAATTTATAGAGTAGGAACCAATCTGTTTGTCCCAAGATATAAAACTGGAAATTTTACTAAGTAGAAAGATTGGTTTAATTTGAAATGCAAAAGAGCTTTGGGTAGGCGTGATGCAGCTTGGGCTAGATTAAGAAGAAGGAACACTGAGAGTAATCGGAATAAATATAAACAGGAGAGGAATAGATATGTTAACATAATTAGGCAAGTTAAAATGAACTATGAGAAGAACATAGTAAATAAATGTGAAAGTGATCCTAGATTATTTTATAAATATATAAACAGTAAGTTGAAGGTAAAGAAACAAATTACTAAATTAAGAGTTGATACTAGGACGTATGAAAATGTATCGGACATGTGCGAGGTAATGAATAACAAATTGGGGTCAGTTTTTACTAGAGAGGAAGGGTTTGACGAACCACAGGCGGGAGTACTGGAGAGTGGTCTTAGTAAGATTGAAATAACTAGAGATGAGCTGTTATCTGCGATGAGAGGACTTGAAGTAAGGAAAGCTATGGGACCGGATGAAGTGTCTGCCTGGGTTTTAAAGGAGTGTGCAGAGCAATTAGTGGAGCCAGTGAGGGACATAATTCAAGCTTCCTTAGATAAAGGACAGGTTCCTGTTGAATGGAAAAGAGCTAATATCATTCCGATATACAAGAATGGAAACCCTGAGGACCCTCTAAACTATAGACCAGTTTCACTTACTAGTATTGTATCAAGATTTGTGAAAAGCTAATTAGGAAGAGATGGATGAAAATGTTGGAGAGAAAGAAGATAATAACCCCAAAGCAATTTGGATTCAGAGAAAGGACATCTTGTGTTACCAGTTTGCTATGTTATTACAGTAGGGTGATAGATGTACTCCAAGAAAGATGCGGATGGGTGGACTGCGTCTACTTAGACCTTTCCAAAGCATTCGATAAGGTACCACATAAGAGATTGTTATCTAAGCTTGAGACGCTAGGATGTGTCAGGGGGAGTTTGCTGAAATGGATGGAGAGCTATTTAACAGATAGGGAAATGAGGACCAACATTAGAGGAACTTACTCATCGTGGCGGAAAGTTGAGAGTGGTGTGCCGCAGGGATCTGTGTTGGCACCTCTCATGTTCCTTATGTACGTGAATGACCTGCCGATAGGCATAAACTCCCTACATGTCAATGTTTGCAGATGACGTAAAAATTATGAGACAAATAACAAATAAAAGTAGTTGTGAGGAGCTGCAAGGGGATTTAGATAAAATATACGAATGGAGCACCAAGTGGAAAATGAAATTTAATATAAGTAAATGCCATGTGTTGAATATGGGAAGAAGTGTGAATAGACCAAATTGGGAGTACAGGATGGGAGATAATATAATTAGCAAGGCCGAAAAAGAAAAGGATTTAGGGTTGATTATACAAGATAATTTGTCACCAGAGAAACATATTATCAAGCTCTTTAGCGGAATGTATGCAATGGCCGGGAATATGAAAGTTGCTCTGAACTACTTGGATGAGACCATGGTAGCGAAAATTATGAAGAGTATGATTAGACCAAGATTGGAGTATGCAGCAGTGGTGTGGTCCCCGCATCTAAAGAAGCATATTTACAAGTTAGAAAGAATCCAGAGAGCAGTTACTAGATTGGTTCCAAGTCTCAGAGAACTGCCATATGAAGGGAGGCTAGACAAATTAAATCTACCGAGTCTAAAAGAGAGGAGAGAGAGGGGAGACATGATAATGTTGTACATATGCACCCGGGGGCTGGAGAGGCTGGATAGGGAGGATATATTAATTATGGATACAGGAATAACTAGAGGCCACAGCTACAAAGTAAAAAGACCTACCTGCAAGAACGATATCAGGAAGTTTAGCTTCCCCTATAGATGTATTGACAAATGGAATGGGCTGGAGGAGGAGGTGGTAGGGGCAAGGAATATCCATATTTTCAAGAAAAAATTGGATAAAAAGTAGATTGAGAGACGGGACAACACGAGCTTAGCTCAACTCCTGTAAACTACAATTAGGTAAACAATTAGGTAAATACAGGGAGGGGAGGGATTAGGCCTACAGCGCGGGGATTTTTTTTTTTTTATTTTTTTTTTTTTTTTTTTCATGTGAAATTTATCATATTAATGACAAATACGACCCTTATAGTTAGCGGGGTTTACTGTATATAATTTATTAATTATAACAATTTATTATGACTTTTATTTGGTGTTTATGAACATTATGGTACAGTATATGCCTGATGGTTCGGACCTAACCTAATTAATCCCATATAACTAATAGTTCACCCAACGAAAATTTGCCCCGGATGTAGATGGCGTCGGACGTCCCTTCTGTTTGTCGGATATTCACCCTTATTGCCCGGTTACGTGAGGGCGTCATCCGACAACGTCGGACACTATCGGAACGATGACGGAAATGTCCGAAATACGGAAGTACATGTCCGAGAGGCCGTAGCCAGTCCGGCTAGTACGGGTTTCCGACCTCTAGAGGTCCGAGATGGCGACGGTTTACTGTATCTGTATTCTGTTATGTATGTTGCAAATTGAGGTCGAAGTGTATTTTGTGATTTAATTTCCCTTCCTAATTCATAACTTATTACCTAGAACTTACGCTCATCTTCATAATTAATTTATCTCGGACTTCTCGTGGATAAGTGTTTTTATTAAACATATTTTCTTCCCGAGCCCCCCACCTTACGTTCGATTACTTAATCGCCATTGTAATTATTATATGAATTAGTATTGACGTTCATTTGATTACTGATATAATTAATTCTGATTCTTCATGTCTAGGAATTCTAGCATTGCATAGTTTCTGTTACTTAATTATTCATCATATTCAATACACCTCTTATTACGGTGTATATTTATTAAGACTGTTAACTCGTTCAGACATCTTGGTTATACTAGTTTTGAGTATTTCCTTAGTACAACTTCGTCTTGTGCATTATTTTCTTTCATAATTAATATTGTGTTAATTATTACCTTACGCTATTAATTCATAAGCGTTTCCAGAACATTCGTTAACTAAGTTCTTTTGGTTAATTATAATCTATTCTTAAATACAATTAGTAGATATTATTCTATAGATGATTCATAATTGTATACTAAATATTACATCTGAATTCCTCGACCAGTTTCGTTATTATTACATACGATCGTTTGAAGTGAATATAGGATTCCAATCATAATTTACCTAAATTAAGTTATGCCTATAAAAAATTGTGCAAATAATTAACTAATCTATTGCCACCAATTTCACCGTAATATCATTGAAACCAAGTTCATATTTACACACTAGAATTGTATTTTCCAACCCCGCAGTACAAATATATGACCTGACCCCCCATAGCTAATGAACAGGTCGCACTAGTAAACGCGTCTACCTGGCGTGGGCTGGTGATGGGCTGGTCTATCAGAGTGAGACCTGAGCGATCTCTGCCATACCCATAGCTTACTCTGACTGTTCCTTTTACTTATATATTTTCTAGATCTCAAGTGACGGCGTCTCTTCCGTGGATTGACCTCCCAATCTACCAAGATTGGAAGCTAAAGCGTCACATTATTCCTTTGCCCCTCCACTTTCTCTTCATAATTGCTGAGGGACACAGGGCCCTGGGTGGGGCTTTGGTTTCCCGGGCGTTTACGCACCCTCTCAGCTCCCCGCCATGGAGTGGCTTCGGTCACCCAGGCTTTATTGTGGTCGGCAGGGAGGGTTCTGTGGGGGCGCTCGTTTATGGCCTTGGCCTTACTCGGGGCCTTGGGGCTGTTCGGCCAGGCAGCTTGGGGAACAGCAACAACAACAACAACTTGGCTAGTGTACGCACCACCTACCGTGTGACTCACCCGCACTACCTGTTTACTTGTTTAAACTCTCAATTCCCCATTCTCTCTTATATCGAGATTACCATCTAGTATCTTTGTTGTTGATTTATTCACGGAAGACACTCGACTCGCATCATTATTAAGGGTTGTTATTAAGGGTTCCGGTTAACAAGTTAACTAGAACTGATTCAGGTGTACTGGTGGTATGACTTCCATCCAAGAAAGCCAAAGAAGATGCAGGAAGGGCCATCAATCAGTGTTTGGGGGTGGACAGTGCCTTCAGTGTCTCCGAACCAAAGAAGATGATGCCAAAAATGACTGGTAGGCATTGCTAATGACGCTGAGGATAATGAGATAATTCCCAGTATCCTCAACAAGAACCCAAGAATAAAGTCCCTGGTCGACGATGGCTTAGCTATGAATTTGCTATTCACCAAGCAAAAGAGTGATGCACACACAAAGACTGCGGTAGTAAAAATGTCACCTGAAATACGCTCTTCCATTGTGGATGATGGCAATTCTGTGTATGTTGGACTCGTGAGATGTCGTGCATACGATCGCTTCTGGGTAACACAATGTTACCATTGCCAGGGCTTTGGTCATACCAGTGACAGGTGTTATCGGAAAAATGAGGATCCAAAATGCAACTTCTGTGCCGGTACTCATAACTCAAAAGACTGCACCAACAAGACTTCCCCCAAATGTATTAATTGTATGAGCTCCACATCAGTTACGGAGCCGCCAAATCATTTCGCCTCAAGTAGAAATTGTCCTCTAATGACAGCTCAGAGAAATAAAGTTATTGAGAACACCAATTTTGTAGGTTCAAAAAACTGAAAAATGCACATGGGAGCCGGTTGAAAACTGGGTCTGTTGAATGTTCGTTCCTTGCGTAACAAAATGGATCATATTTGCGAGATCTTGGATGAACGTAACCTTGATGTATTATGTCTCACTGAGACCTGGTTGTTCGAGTCAGATCTGAATATTATCCAGGCGGCATTGCCTAAAACCCATTCCATAATAAATGTTCCTAGGCCTAGGGGAGATCATCCGGGTGGTGGAGTGGCAGTTGTCTACTCCACATCTCTGGTGAATATCTTGCAAATAAGCCATAACCCAGCCCCTCTTTATTATGAACTGTTGGAAGTGGAAATAAAACTCCATCAACAAATTCTAAGAATGGCAGTTGTCTATAGGCCTGGCCATCGTGGCACAGATAGGGGTTTTATGGAAGAGTTTGGGCAGTTTCTCGAGGAATTTTCTGCTAAAACCGGAAGACTTGATATGTGGAGATTTTAATTACTGGGTTGACAGCCCTCATCTGAAGCCATTCTCTCCTGAGTTCCTTGAGTTGACTGATCAGAACAATTTTGTAAACCATGTGTCCCACCCAACTCATATCTTAGGACACACCCTTGACTTGGTTTTCTCTCCTGTGGGTTGTGGTGGTGTTCTGGATGTTGATGTTGAGAATGCTGACCCTAATACCTCTGATCATGCTTTGATTACTTTCAGCTTTGATTTCCCTAAGCCACTCACACATGAAAAAGTAATCAGATTTAGAAATTATAAAAATGCAGACCAAAATTTGGCTAGCAGTGAAGTAAAACAGTACTTGGGAAGTATTGATACTTCCAACCTTACTTCAGATGAGCTGGTGGAGGTACATGGAAATGCACTTAAATTAGTGTTCGATCATCACTGTCCAGAAGTAGAGAAGAAAATCATAGTACGAGATGATTCACCCTGGTATAGCACTCGAGTTAAATTTCTTAGAAGAGCGCGTAGAAGAGCTGAACGTGAATGGCGGAAAAATAAAACAGACTCTACATGGTTGCAATATCTGTCAGCCAGAAGAGCTGTGGTCCACACAATCAAAGATGAAAAGAAAGTGTATTATCAGGGAAAAGTTGACTCGTGTGGTAACGACCAGAGGAGGTTGGCTTCAATTGTAAACAGTTTACTTGGAAAAACAAGAGTCAGCTTAAGACCTTCTGTACCCGATGCCGAGTTGGCTGCCAACTTTGTGGCATTTTTTGCTGGCAAGATAACTCGCATAAGACAGGAACTGGATGATGCTTCTGTTGGTGAAGAACTTTCAGTTGTACTCCAACCCCGACACATTCCTAATAATGTCCTCTCATCCTTTCACTCAGTAGAGGTGGACATGATCTCGTCCTACATAAGAAACCTCAATAAAACATTTTGCCCGTTGGATCCCATAAATGTTTCCAAGCTACCAAGAGTCTATGATCACACAGTTGAGTTTATTTCCAAAATAATTAATAAGTGCTTCTCTGAAGGTAGCTTCCCACATTCTGAAAAGCATGCACTACTCCGACCTACTCTAAAGAAACCTGGACTTGATGTTGAGAACATGTTGAACTATCGTCCTGTCTCCAACCTGTCCTTCATATCAAAGATATTAGAGCGTGCAATACTTGACCAATTACAACCACTACTTCAGCAGAATGAAACTATCCCAATTTTTCAGTCTGCTTACCGACAGCATCATTCAACTGAAACAGCATTGATTAGAGTACATGATGATCTAGTTGAGAACATTTGCAATGGTGTGGCCTCACTATTGGTCTTGCTTGATCTCTCTGCGGCCTTTGACACAGTGGATCACGAGTTGTTATTGAGTGATCTTTATGATTGTGGTGTGCGTGACTCCGCTCTCTTGCTTCTTGGGTCGTACTTGTCAGGTAGATCCCAGAGTGTGATGGTAAATCAAGTGGTCTCGGAGTCGACACCCCTGCAGTATGGTGTTCCGCAGGGATCAGTTTTAGGTCCTATCCTATTTATAATTTATATTAGCAGTTTGTCTCTTCTGCTTCGTGCACATAATGTCACCTTTCACTTTTATGCAGATGACACCCAGATTTATGTGAGAATCACAAATATAGTTGATATACGGAGTAAGATGGAATTGTTGATGTCTGATATCAAGAAGTGGATGAGAGCGAGAAAACTTAAACTAAATGATGGTAAAACTGATATTCTCATCATCCGAGGAAATAGAAGAGCTGATGATATAGTAGGTGCCCTCTCCATCAATGTGGGTGGATCTCAGCTGCGACCGGCCAACTCTGTTCGAAATCTGGGTGTATATGTGAACTCCCGATTAGATTTCAAAGAGCATGTAAACCAGATACTGTAGTTAAAAGTTGTTACATGCACATCAGAAATCTCTATTTGGTGAAGCCGTTTATAACCAGACGTTGCCTCCTGACGTTGGTTCACTCATTGGTCTTCTCTCGTGTTGATTATTGCAATGCCCTGTTGGTGGGTCTTCCAAATTATATTTTGAAGAAAGTTCAGTCTGTTCTTAACAGGGCCGCAAGACTAATTTTTGGTGTTCCACCTAGAACTCCTACTACAGTAAAAGTCCGTTAATCCGACGACCGATGATTCGAATCTCCCAATAGTCCGAATTTTTCAATTTGAGGCCAAATCCGAATTCACCCGATGGTCCGAATTTCAAGAAGTCCCAAAGTCCCCTTTTTGAGGCATTAGGCCACTCAAATGACACATAATGGAGCACACACATATCATATGTTCATGAATTCACTTTAAAAGTTTACCATTGTCATTGTAGCCTATTATCTACTTCAAAACATTCAGATTAATGGTCAAAGGAAGCTACTGATATAATCGTAAACACCTTCGTCTTCTTCTTCTTCCACATCGTCTGCTAGAGAGTTTGTTTTGCTCTTGAACGCATCCTTGGGACGCTCCGATGCGCTACTGGCTTGCACCGCATTTTCTGCAAGCGCATTCAGTCTTGAGCTTGAAAACGCACCTTTCAAGAAGTCCCAAAGTCCCCTTTTTGAGGCATTAGGCCACTCAAATGACACATAATGGAGCACACACATATCATATGTTCATGAATTCACTTTAAAAGTTTACCATTGTCATTGTAGCCTATTATCTACTTCAAAACATTCAGATTAATGGTCAAAGGAAGCTACTGATATAATCGTAAACACCTTCGTCTTCTTCTTCTTCCACATCGTCTGCTAGAGAGTTTGTTTTGCTCTTGAACGCATCCTTGGGACGCTCCGATGCGCTACTGGCTTGCACCGCATTTTCTGCAAGCGCATTCAGTCTTGAGCTTGAAAATGCACCTTTGGACGTATTAGTCTTGAGCTTGAAAACGCACCTTTGGATGTTCCGATACGCTACTATTTATAGTTCAGTGATCGGAGCATCCCAAGGGTGCTTTCAAGACAACAAGACAAGGGTGCTTTCAATACAATATAATATAACAGAGCACGTCACAAAAGGAAAATCACAAAAGGAAAATTACAAGAACCTCTCAGGGAAGTGCCGTTGTTAAGGCATTACTTCCCGAACCACATCTGATCTTCAAGAGCAAGACAAACTCGCTAGTAGACGGAAGAAGAAGAAGACGTTTATATCAGCAGATTCCTTTGACCATTAATCTGAATGTTTTGAAGTAGTTAATAGGCTACAATGACAATGGTAAACTTTTGAAGTGATTTCATGAACATATGATATGTGTGTGTGCACCATTGTGTCATTTGGGTGGCCTAATGTCTCAATGTTTTCGTCATACACAGGTTCATAGGGGTAAAGTCCGATAATCCGAAAAATCCACTAATCCGAACGAGAGCCGGTCCGCTGCCCTTCGGATTAACGGAAGTTTACTGTACATCTCTTCACATAGAACTGCACTGGCTGCCAGTAAGAGCAAGAATAGAATTTAAGTTGTGTTTGGTGACTTTTAAGGTTCTCAAATTTGGTGAGCCTAGGTACCTTGCGGAGCTGCTCAGGCGCCCACTGGCACACCATGGTGTAGTTGTGCGTCATGACAATGACCCTTTTCGTCTTGATGAACCAAGGGCTTTCCAGCAGTGTTCTTTCTTTGAGAGGTCATTCTCCTACATGGCTCCGAGGTTGTATAACAGGTTGCCGCTGTCCATGAGACAACTGAGTTCTGTTGAATGCTTCAAGAGACAACTTAAGACTTTTCTCTTTGAGAGAAGCTATGATCTTGAGAGAGGTGTCATGACAGATGGCTATAGAGTTTAGGCTATTTTGCCACTGCTGGTGATTGTTAAATGTGTGTTGTATATAAGCCTTCTTTTGATGCATTGATTTTTGTTCTTTTTTCTTTCTCTTTTCGAGCGCTAGTGAATTCTTCGGAAAAATTGGCGCTTATGAGAAATAAGTAACATGCTTATTATTATTATTATTACTATAAGTCACGTGTATTGATTTATTTGCATATTTATTACCTTGTTTATAACCACAGTTGATTAATTATTGAATCTCATTGATGATCTACGATTTATATGTATTCTATTCATTGCCTGATATTTATATGTATTCTATTCATTGCCTGATATTTCTGATAATTATCAAGGTAATGCTTCATCCTGAGTTACAAATCTATATTCGTGAATTGGGAATAGAAATGATCATGCTAAGAGCTTCTAAACCTCAAGCTAGAAGTTATCTTGAATAAACTTTTGTATAAATTACATGTGTGTTGTTACTGAGTTCTGTAGTAGGCCTACTAGTTGAATACCTATTTGTGATATTAAGAACGTGTTCGGTGTGACCCTGTTGAGCTTTATTTTCGGTCTATAAGTCCAGATCTGGATTTTAGTAAAGACTATATCACAAGCTGTAATTATTATAGCCCGACATAACAGTACAATACTGTATATAGAATTCAAGTTTTTTTCCAGTATTCCCGTCCCATCCAATTTAACCTACAGTATTAGAACATAAGAACATAAGAACATAAGAAAATGGGAGTCTGCAGAAAGCCGATTGGCCCAAGCAAGGCAGATCCCTGTCCCACACAACCCCAATTACAAAGCCCAATTATAGGCTCAACACTCTAATACCCTGAGGATCATCTCACCAAACCGGCTAGAGATCAACGCAGGATTACGGGGGTCTGCAGAGCGCTGATTGGCCCAACCCGGCCGATCCCCCTTCACACCCAACCCCTCTCGTCCATATGCTTATCCAATTTTTTCTTAAAGCTCCCTATCGTTCTTGATCCCACTATATCACTTGGTAGCCTATTCCACCCATCTACAACTCTGTTACCAAACCAATATTTGCCTATATCTTTTCTGAAACGAAATTTATCTAATTTGAAACCATTGGTACGAGTTCTTTCGCTATCACTGAGCTTTAGTACATTTGTCATGTCCCCTTTGTTAATCCCACTAACCCACTTGAACACCTCTATCATATCCCCTCTAACTCTGCGTCTCTCTAACGAATGTAAACCTAATTTCTTCAACCTTTCTTCATACGGAAAATTTCTAATATTATGGATCATTTTTGTCATTCTACGCTGAATTCTCTCCAATGAATCAATGTCCATTCTGTAATAAGGACACCAAAATTGGACAGCATAATCCATATGGGGTCTCACTAATGACAAGTAAAGTTTTAAGATAACTTCAGCAGTTCTGTTACTCACACTCCTAGAGATGAACCCGAGAATCCTGTTTGCCTTATTACGAACGCTTATACACTGTTTTCTAGGCTTCAAATCATTGCTAACAAACACACCTAGATCTTTCTCGCAGTCTGAATTTTCTAATTCTAAATTAGCTAGTTTATATTTAACATTTGTTTGCATCTTCCCTATCTTTAATACCTTGCATTTGTCAATGTTAAACTTCATCTGCCAATTTACTGACCATTCATGAAAGGTATCTAGATCCCTTTGGAGGCACTCTATATCGCTATCTGAATCAATTGATCTCCCCATTTTAGTATCGTCTGCGAATTTACTTATCCTACTAGTTATACCTAAATCTAGGTAATTTATGTATATAAGAAACAACAGGGGACCTAATACCGATCCCTGGGGGACACCACTTTTGACTGCTCCCCACTCTGACTTGGTACCATTTATGCTGACTCTCTGTTTCCTACCAATTAGCCATGACCTAATCCATCCCAACAACGACCCTCCTATTCCATGTGCCTCAACCTTTCTCATCAATCTCTCATGAGGGACTCTGTCGAAAACTTTACTGAAATCTAAATATATAATATCATATGACTTGTCACTATCTACTGCTTCATATACCTCTGAGAAAAAGCTAAGCAAATTAGTAAGGCACGAACGTCCCTGAGTGAATCCATGCTGAGAAGAATTTATTAAGTTAAATTTTACTAAGTGGCTTCTAATTTTCCTAGCAATAATAGACTCTAGCAACTTTCCTATGATTGATGTGAGACTAATGGGACGGTAATTGGATGCTATCGATTTATCACCTTTTTTGAAGATCGGAACTACATTTGCAAGCTTCCAAGCTTCTGGAACTAAACCTGTTTCTAATGACTTGTTAAATATAAATGCTAATGGACTACTTAACTCATCTCTGCATTCTTTTAATACTCTAGCATATACCTCGTCAGGACCAGGCGATTTTTGAGGTTTCAGTCTGTCAATTTCCTTAAGCACATCATTTCTACTTATACTAACTGTACTTAACATATTTTCTATACTATCACTATATACCATATTGACTTCTGGAATCTGTGCCAAATTTTCATTAGTGAAAACGGAAAGAAACTGACTATTTAATGTACTGCACATTTCTAAATCATTTTCTGTTATTTCTCCTATTGAAGTTTTTAGGGGGCCTATTACATCTCTAACTTTAGATTTATATAGTTGTTAAAAAGCTTTAGGGTTATTTTTTGAGTCGCTGGCTATCCTTATTTCATAATTTCTTTTTGCTTTCCTGATTTCCTTTTTGACCTGTCTTGATAGAGTCTGATAGTATATATGTAAATGATTTTCACCTTTCTTTATTTTTCGATATATTCCTTTCTTTTTTCCTATAAGATCTATTAGCTTATTAGTCATCCATTTTGGTTGGTTCTGCGTCGATCTAAATCTTCTTTTAGGGATATATTTATTTTGAGCATTGTGGAGTGAAGCAATAAACTGGTTATATGTAGGTGGCAAGTTTAACTCTGGCATATCCTGACTTAATCGCTTAACAATAGGGTCCACCCTTAAGTCTCTTCTTAGCCCACCATAATCGGCTTTTCTGAAATCTGGGATAAGTGTCGTATTCTCTTTAGCATTCCCTGTCCATTGTATATTAAAATAAATAGATTTATGATCGCTATTTCCTAGGTGGTCACCAATCTCTACATTATTTATCATATGTTCATTGTTACTGAAAACTAAATCAAGAATATTAATACCTCTAGTCGGCGTATCTATGAATTGAAATAAAAAACTATCTTGTACTACCTCTATAAACTCTACTGAATCGGAGTCGCCTATTTGGTGCTGCCAATCAATGTTCGGAAAATTAAAATCCCCCATAATGCACACATTGCTAAACCTTGATGCTATTTTAATTTCCTCCCATAACGATTTTCCGCCATTTCTACTCATATTAGGCGGTCTATATATAACTCCAATAACTATGGTCTCACTACCTTCGTTAACCTCTACCCAAACACTTTCATTATCATTATTTAGTCTAATACCTGATTTAATACAGCTTTTTAATGTACTCCTGACAAACACTGCTATACCCCCGCCCCTCCTACTTGTTCGGTCATATTTAAACAAACTATATCCTGGAATATCAAATTCTGCTAAAAAATGCCTAGATTCTGTATTAATCCACGTTTCAGTTAGCGCTATTATGTCTATATTTTCTGTGCTAACGAGTGCTCTAAGTTCGTTCATTTTGTTACATAAACTCCTACATATTAGTGCAGCAGATTACTGAAATAATCTTTCACTTGGTGGTACAAGCACCAAATTTGGTATACATGTGCTCCAGGACCCATTCTCTCAGAAAAGTATGTTACCCACGTTAAAAAACAAAATGGCCGCCATTTTTCAAGATGGCCACCATTTGAAGTGGTATTAATCTGTGTTTGAGCTAAATTTTGATGGAATAATGCTATTTTAACGTTCTATGCATCGAAATATATGTTTTTGAGTTAGAAAAATCAATTTCTGCATTTACATATACCCTTTTCCTCAATCTAGCATAAGCCCCCAACATTATGTTTTACCTTTATTTCCACAGAATGTCTACCCCATACCCCATAGACCCCAGCAAGACTGGTGCCCCTGGTGGTCCCCCAGGTGCTGGGTGGGGTGTACCCAATAATGGTCCACCATACTCTGCCATGCCTGCCCCACCATACTCTAATGCTCCACCAGCCTATGGAGCACAACCTCCACCACCCTACCAACCTCAACCGGGATATGCTCCTCAACCTGGATATGCTCCTCAACCTGGATATGCTCCTCAGCCGGGATATGCTCAACCAGGACCATATGTAAGTACTCTTATCAGTTCACTTCAGATGGCATGATGGCCGTAAAGTTCATTGTTAAAATTAATTCATTAGTGTCTGTGTTCCAATTTGACCAGTTCATTCCAGCTACAAATGGTATTGGTAAGATAATTTTTGAAATATAAGTGGGCTGAATCAATTACTGTACTGTAGTTAGAATTTGGTGTCCTCGACTTCCCTTAGTTAATTCTAACTTTGTCTTGATTCTTGTTCCCCATACGCCCTATATTCCCCACGGTGTTACTCTCACAGTCCACTGGTATAAGCCAGCCTTTGTCTTTGTATAGTGTGGTAGGTGGGTGGCAGCCATCACCCACCAGTCCACTTCTGCATACAGTAAACTGTTTCCAGTACAGTACAGTATACTCTTGATTGGCGAACAGGTTTCGTTCAGAAAAATAACTGTGAAATTACGTTGCACAAAGTATGGAAGGAAGGTGACAGCAAAGCAGAATACCTGACTGCCAAATGTAATGCTAGAAAAGAGGTCTACATGGCAAAGAAAACCAAACAGGTTAGCGTGATAGAACATGTTTGTAACACTAATAATAATGATAAGATTTATAAACTAGCTAAGAATGTGAGGGACTGTAGCAAGGACGTTGTGGGTGTAGAAGTGAAAAGGTTTAATGAAAGACTGATTTTACTAAGAATGAAAGGTGGGGTGAGAGTTATGGATATTATATCAGCATATGCCCCCCAAGCAGGCTTTGGTAGAGATGTCAACGAATAGTTCTGGAATGAATTACTGGGGGTGGTTGTCTGATACATGGAAGGGGAGGTACGGTAATAATTGTGGGAGGAGACTTGAATGGGCATGTCGGGGCAGGTGCTGATGGATATGAGGGCGTGCACGGAGGACAGGGTTATGGCCGAAGGAACCTGAGAGGCGAATACACAATCAGTCAGACCGTGGTGGAGGGCGGACGTGCTTGAGACAGCTGATTCAGCCAGCGCCTGTTTGGTGGTTTGGTATTTTTGTAGCGTTCATATGTGTTGTCCTTTTGTTTATTAATTATAATTTAAATGCAATTAGTGAATATACTCCCTAGTTAAAAAAGGTGAGAGTTGAGTTTGATTTGAGTAAGAAAGAAAAAGTAATGGATATTCCCACCGAAACTTGTGGAGCCGAACAGGTGTAAACAAAGGCCAGCTGGCAGTATGGCCAGCGGTGGGAGGAACCGGCTTAGCCTGCCCCCAAGCAGGGTAATCAGAGACCCTTATGATCGTGATCATGAGGGATTTGATATTTCAGGGTTCTCAGAGGAGGGAGTAGCAATATCTGCATTTGCGGTGAGGTTGAATAAACTGGAGCGGAAGCTAGAGGAACAGGAGACAAAATGCTTAGATTATGAACGAAGAGAAAAACGGATGGCAAACCAAATTGGTATTCTGAAGGATGAGAATTACGTGTTAAGGGTTTGTATTAGCGAAATGCAGGAAGAAATGGACAGGATGAAGAAAGATATGAAGGATGTTGAATTAAAGAAGGATGAATTTCAAAAGAACGAGGAGGTAAGGAATTTGAAATTTTCGGAGATAGTAAAGGAGCAACAGATACATAGGCAGGGAGGTAACTTTGAAAAGGATGTAGTTAAGGTAATTAGACAAAAGGAAAATCTAGTGAGGGAGACTGCTGGAAGAAAGAAATGTATTGTGATAAGAGGAGATAAGGAGAAACACAATGTAAAGAGAGAGGAGAGAAGTAGGATAGAGAGAGACCGAGTGAGGGAGATTCTACAGGTAGTGGACGGGGGTGTGAGAGAGTGGGAGAATGAAATTGAAGACATGCATAGAATTGGAAAATATAAACAAGAGTCTAGCCTGTCTAGGCCAATGAAAGTGCAGTTTCGCACAGTAGGAATAGTAGAGGAAATCATGAATAATAAATGGAGGTTGAAAGATAAGGATTGTCTGAAGCATATTTACATCGAAAAAGACTTGGACTTGGATGAAAGAAACGAAATGAAAAGTTTGAGGGATGAGGTGAAGGAATTGAATGCCAAAAGAACAGAACAAGAAGTGGATTTTTTTTATTGAAGACTGGTAGGAACGAAGAAGAGGAAATGGTTCATCAAAAGCCCACAGAGGAAAACGGAGGGGCAAACAGAGAACTTAGGGATGAACGGTCGGACAGGGGAAGCGCGTACCAGTACCGAAGGACAGGAGGGAGAGACTGGTGTAAACCAGGAACAAGTGAGAGGAACAGGGCAGGTGGAGAGCACGGGGGAGCAAGGGAGAGAAGGTGGAGTGGAAGCGGGGGGGGGGAGTAGAGTCTGGGAATATCAGGGAAAGAGAAAAAAAGAAAGGTGTAAGAAGGGGGGAGATGAAGCTGATGTATAGTAATGTGGATGGCTTGCTGTCTAAGAAATTAGAATTGAATGACTATATTGAGAAATATAAACCACATATTATGTGCTTAGCAGAAACAAAGTTGAGAGGTGGTACTGAATTGGGAGTGTTGGGATGGGAAGGGTATAATGTGTGGAGAAAAGATAGAGAAGGAAAAGTGGGCGGTGGAGTGTTAATAATGACTGACAAAATATAGAAGCAAGTGAGATTAACCTAGGCAATAATAGATCAGAAATTATAGCAGTGACAATAAAAGACAAGGACAACAAAGCAACTGATATAGCAGTGGCTTATATACCACCACAAACTAGAGCATGGAAGCGGGATAAATATGATCAACTAATCACGGAATCTCTAGAAGCACTAAAAATACTTTTTAATAGGAGAAATAAATTATTATTAACAGGTGATTTCAATTGTAAGGAAGTCAATTGGGAAGGGTTAGATGCGGGAAATAATAATGAATCTTCTATCTATCTATCTATCTATCTATCTATCTGCTCAGGCCCAATCCCCATTTTGGGGGTAGCCGACTCAAGACAGAGCAAGAACAGGGAAAACACAAAAACAACATAAAACAAAAAATAAACACAGATAAAAAACACAAACTCTCACACATCCAGGTCACCCAGGAGAAGACCCAGAGACCAGGGTTACCAAGGTCGCTCCAGCACTCCCCCGGCCCCTGACCACCCGGAGAGGTTCCGATCTCGGCAGGCAGACATGCAGCGGAGCCAAAGCCACAAGCCCTCTCACCACACTTCCAGGCACACCCTTCATATTAATCGTCTCCCCGGGCCAGGCGCCTGATGGACTATTATCTAGTCCAGCTTGCGCCTGACCCCTTACTCCAAATGACCATGTGTTCACTCAACTATTCACAAGCATTCTCCATTCACTCCTGTCCACCACCACTTCCCCTGCCTGATCTATAGTCATTCCTCTATCATCCAAAGCCTTTCTTACACAGTCTCTCCATCTCAATGGGGGTCTTCCTGCCCTTCTATCTCCCCTTGTACCTGACTCACATATTCTCTTTGTAAGCCTTTCATCTTGAATCTTGGGGCAGTAAATTACTGAATCTAGTAACAGAAAACATGTTAACACAACATGTTAGAGAAAACACACGAATCAGAGGGATGGATGAACCATCCAGGCTAGACCTAGTCTTCACCAGTGATCCACATGATGTTAGAAAGATAAATTATCGTTGTCCCTTGGGAAAAAGTGATCACAAGATATTAGAAATGGAGATGGATTTGGGAAAAAATGAGGAGAGAAATGAAGGACATAAAATAAATAGATACAATTATGCTAAAACTGATTTTAAATCATTGAAACATTATTTCCAAAGTATAAATTGGAAGGAACTAGAAAGCCTGAAAATGATTCAAGACAAATATAGACTTTTCCTGAAAGTATATGAAGAAGGGATACATAAATATGTCCCAAGGTTCCAAGCAGGGGTAAAGAAGGAAAAAGAATGGTTCAATATAAGATGTAGTAAGGCACAGGATAGAAGAAACCGAGCCTGGAATATAGCACGGAAGAGACATAGTGAAAATAACTGGAATAAGTACAAGGAGAAAAGAAATGAATACGCAAAGATACGACGCGAGGAACAATATAAATATGAAAGGAATATTGTAGAGAAGTGCAAAAATGAGCCAAAACTATTTTATAGATTTGTAAATGGAAAAATAAAAACAAAAGAAGGTATTGTCAGACTAAGAGTTGGAACAAACAGCTATGAGAAAGATAAAGAATTATGTGAAGTTATGAATGAAAAGCTTCAGTCAGTGTTTGTAAAAGAGGAGGAGTTTATAGAACCTGATAGAGAAATGAGAACACCACAGATGCCTGAAATGAAAGTGACAAAAAGTGAAGTACTGAAATTGATGCAGGATTTGGACGTGAGGAAATGAATGGGACCAGATGGAGTGGCTGGATGGATCCTCAAAGAATGTGCGGAAGAGTTAGTGGAACCAATCTATGAAATCATCAAATCTTCACTGAATGAGGGAGACCTGCCAGTGGAATGGAAGAGAGCTAACATAGTACCAATTTACAAAGGAGGAGACAGAGAAAATTCGCTTAACTACAGACCGGTGTCCCTCACCAGCATTGTTTGTAAAATTTGTGAGAAAATTATAAGGAAAAAGTGGACACGCTTCATTGAGGGACGGGGTGCTTAGCGAGAAACAGTTTGGATTCAGGGAAGGGAGATCTTGTGTATCTAATTTATTAAGCTTTTATAGCAGAGTTGTAGATGTTACACAGGAGAGAGAGGGATGGGTTGACTGTGTTTACCTGGACCTGAAAAAGGCCTTTGACAGGGTGCCTCACAAAAGGTTATTGTGGAAATTGCAGGTTGTTGGAGGTGTACATGGTAGGATGTTAAAATGGATGGAAAACTTTTTAATAGGAAGAGAAATGAGGACCACGATACGAGATGAATATTCACAGTGGAGGAGTGTGACGAGCGGAGTACCACAGGGATCAGTGTTGGGTCCGATAATGTTCCTACTTTATGTAAATGACATGCCAGAAAACTTGAATAGTCATATGAATATGTTTGCAGATGACGCTAAGATCATGAAGAATGTCACCTGTATAGAAAGTTGTCAGGATCTTCAAAAGGACCTAGATGAGTTGCACAGATGGAGCCAAACCTGGAAAATGAGTTTCAATGCAGAAAAGTGTCATGTTTTGGAAGTAGGAAGAAGTGAGATAAGGCCAAGCTGGGAGTGCAAATTAGGAATTGAAATAATCGGCAAAACACGGCATGAGAAGGACCTTTGGAGTGATAATACAAGATGATCTATCCCCGGAGAAGCATATTAACATGATCATTGGAGGAGCATATGGAATAATAACCAATATGAGAGTGGCATTTAACTATTTGGATGAAGAAATGTTAAGAAAACTGATAATGACTATGATAAGACCAAGATTAGAATATGCAGCAGTGATATGGTCACCACATTTGAAAAAACATATAAATAAATTAGAGAAAGTCCAAAGGATAGCAACGAAGATGATCCCAAGATTGAAGGAGTTGACATATGAGGAAAGACTTAAGACACTACAACTGCCTACCTTGAAAGAGAGAAGGGAACGAGGCGACTTAATAACGATGTTCAAGGGAGTAAAAAGTTTGGAACGAGTAGATAGGGAAGATCTATTCGTGAGGGATGATGGAAGGACAAGAGGGCACGAGTTTAAGCTGAGGAAGGGCAGATGTCGTAAGGACACAAAGAAATTCAGCTTCCCATATAGGAGTATAGAGACTTGGAACAACTTGGAGGAGGAGGTGGTGAGAGCGAGGAACATTAACATGTTCAAATCTAGGTTGGATAAAAGTAAATATGGAAATAGGGCAACATAAGTTATGATATGTTAGTCCAAAATACTGGGAACTGGGAATATCCATTACGATACTTGTCAAAGTAAAATGGATTGATTATAAAGTAACTAAGACAGGACAACACAAGCTCTGCTCAATTCCTGTAAACTACAAATAGGTAAATACATACAGTCGACTCTCGCATGGGCGGACCCCAGTTGCCCGGACTTCGGTTTGTGCGGACCCAACAGCCGATATCAGACAAGCCCCCAAAAGTCCGGACAAATCGGGCAAAAGACCGTTAATTTCAAAGTTGTCCGGTATTTGGCGGGTCGGGTGGTGACGCGGGCAAGCAATTTCCCGCTGAAAAGTTCAGTTTGTTTACTAACGCCATTCCGCCCGCTTACCCCATCGTACCTGTGAATAATCAGTGCTTTAGTGCTTCAACATGCCTCCCAAACCTCCCAAACCTCCCAAAACCAAGCATGTGACCCTTAACGTTCAGCAGAAGCTTGAGGTGCTACGCAAATTAGAAAGGGGATGCTCTGCGAAAAAGATATGTGATGAGTATGGGATAAAGAAACAGACTGTATCAGACATTAGGAAAGCCAAAGACAAGCTGAAACATTATGCTGCCTCATATTGGTATGATGCCACATGTACATGTCATTAGATACAGTTTTAAGGTTAGAAAACATCTTATATTTACTCTATTTCCCATGTCCGGACTTTTTCATTGTGCGGACATGGGTCCCCCCCCCCCAATTAGTCCGCACATTTGAGGGTTGACTGTACTGGAACACTGTGCTGCCACGGGGATGGTGGTGTGTAATACTGTACAATACTATGTTTAGGAAGAGGATGAGCCACCTGATAACATATGAATCAGGTGACTCCAGTAGTCAGATAGACTACTTCCTTATTAGCTAATCTGACAGGAAATAGGAAGTTAATTTCCATTCTGTAAAGGAGAAATAGTGATAAAGTGAAAAGAAATCATTTAATTTGAAGCCGAGTTCTGACACCCAAACACCAGTGCCAAACGAACCTACCCGTTACCTCACCCTACACACAACACATTACCAGCTGAAATGTCAAATGCTTAGTCTCACAAACTGGTCCTAACTCCCAGCCCTCCGGATGTAAAATTGTCCCACAAAAAGGCCCACCCACAGTGTATGCTTTGGAAAAATATATAAATAAATATATGAAAAATAAGACAGTGTTAGTGTGACCGATTATTTAATACAGTACTGTTGTTGTTGTTGTTGTTGTTGTTCCCTAAGCTGCCTGGCCGAACAGCCCCGAGTCCCTGAGGAAGGCCATGGCCACGATCGGGCTTTCCCACAGAGCTCTCATTGAGTGTAGGTTATGTTGTTGGCGTAAGTGGTTGTGTGAAATGCAGTCTTCTATGATGTGTTTAATGGTATGGGGTGCTGTGTTACATCCCGGGCAGGCGTCGACAACGGAGTCATCCAGTCTCTTCTGATAGCTCAGGAGAGCTGGATGGTGTCCGCATCTCAGCCTGGCCAGGTGGACTCTGTCCTCGCGAGGGAGGGAGGATTCGGAAGGATGGATTTCGGGAGGTCGTGCATGCAGCTGCGTGTTGTCTGTGAGTGAGTGGATGGATTGGCGAGAGATATGAGTATGGATGTGCTTCTGGAAGTTGGTTCGGGGTGGGCAGGGAGGGAGAGAGGACAATAACTGTGTGTGATACCGTGTGCTGGGTGTTGTTTTGATATTTCTTGGTGTCTGTGGGTGTGTTGCCATGTAGTTTAGTGGGTGGTCTTGGTTCGTGGAGGCTGCTGCCAAGAATTGAGTGCCTCTCATGTCCAGATGGTCTTTGACTTTGAGGATTTTGGTTTCTTGATGTAGATGATCTGTGGGTGCAGTAGCTGTGCAGCCTGTAATGATCTTCAGGGCTTTGTTTTGGATAGTCTGTAAGGTCTTATGATGTGTTTCAGCTAGGTTAGAAGCCCAGGCTGGGCTTGCGTATTCCATTACTGATCTTATGTATTGTTTATATACTGTGGTGGTAGTTTCTTTGTTGTGTCCAAATTTTGTGTGAGCAAGTGACCTGAGGGCGTTAAGTCTGGGTGTCAGTTTCTTTTTAATGTTTGTGGTGTGCTGTTTGAATGTCATGAGTATCATATGTTACTCCTAGGATTTTGGGTGTGTGTGTATGTGTTAGGGGTGTGTTGTTTATGGTGAGTTGAGGGATGTATTCGTGTTCACCTGTCCAGCTTGTGAGCAGGGTTGCGGTGGATTTGGCTGGGGCTAGATTCAGTCTGTTTGTAGTGCACCAGCCATGTAGTGTGTTGAGATAGGGTTGAAGGAGATCTGTTGCTCTTCTTGGGTCATGGTGTGTGCATGTGAGTGTTATGTCATCTGCATAGGAGGCTAAGTTTATTTGGGGAGTATTGGGTGTAGTTATATCGTGCATGTACAGATTGAAGAGTGCGGGCGATAGGACGGATCCCTGTGGGACTCCGTTTGGAAAGTTTCTGATTTTAGATGACTGACCGGCAAAAGATACGTGTGCACATCTGCCTGCTAGGAAGTTGGCCAGCCACCTTTTTGTGTTGTTGTGCATGTTTGTGTTGTAGATTTTGTTTGTTAGGTTGTGGCGGGGGATGGCATCGAAGGCTTTACTAATGTCGAGTGTGGCTAATAGTGATCTGTGTGGTGGTCTAGCTGAGTTGATGCCGTCAAAAGCTCTTTGTGTAAGGTCTGTGAGAAGAGTGTTTGTGGAGTGCAGTGGCCTAAAGCCATGTTGTGTTGGAGCTAGGGGTAGGTCGGGTGTAATTAGTTGTAATACTAGGCGTTCCATGACTTTGGAGGGGGAGCAAAGGAGTGTGATGGGGCGGTGCGAGGAGGGTAGCGTGGGGTCTTTGTTGGGTTTGGGGAATGTGATGATGATACCATGCTTCCAAATGTCTGGTATTGTGTTGTGTGAATAGCTGTAGTTTGATATGTTAGTAAGTGTTTGTATGCCTTGTGGTCCCAGGTGTCTGAGGTGTATGTTGCTTATGTTGTCTAGGCCACAGGCGGGTGAGTGCTTGAGATTGTTGATGATATGCTTTGTCTGGTGATTGGTGAAGGGTGTATAGTCAGGGTCTGTGGGGAATTGTCTCTTACGTCGGATGACACGTCGGTCGTCTTTGTGAGGTTTTAGGTGGCTGACATGTGAGAAGTGATTGATGAGAGTGTTTGCTTGTTGTTTACATGAAGGAGTAGAGTCTGTTGTTGTGATTGCAGCATGTGATTGTGTTGTGTTGCTGTTGGAAAGTGTGATGCTGTTTAGTGTTTTGTAGAGTTTTTTGGGGTTTGTTTTGTGATCAAGTGTTTGTAGGAAGTTATTCCAATTTAGTTTTTGTTGTTCTTGTATTTTGTTGTTAGTTTGGGTGTTGAGTGCTTGAATTTGTTGTGTGATGTCTTGTGTGTGGGGTGCTGTGGAGTGTTTCAGTGTGTCGCGTTGTCTGATGAGGTTTTGAATTTCTGGTGTGAAGTTGGGGTTGTGTCTTTTTCTGTTACCTCTTGGAATGTGTATCTTGTCAGCATTTTGGATAGTTTTATTGAGTATGTGTACAGCATTGTTGATGTTAGTGATGGGTGTACTGTTTAGAGTTGTGAAGTGTTGTTCTGTCTCATTTGTAAATGCTTCCCAGTTAGCTCTTTTATAATTGGTGTATGTGTGTTTGTGGCTAGCTGGGGTGAGTCTGGTTTTGGTGGTGATAATGATCGGGAGGTGGTCAGAGCCTAAGGTTCTGACCACCCTCCAGGATGTTGTGGGGGCGAGTTCTGGGGAGCAAAAGGTGATGTCTGGAGATGATGGGTTATAGAGGGCTTGGTGAGGAATATGGGTATGTTGATGGATGTCGTTAAGGATGATGAGGTTATCTGTTTGGTTTTGTAGTACCAGCCCTCTGTCTGTGTCGGGGTTGTCGACAAACCAGGCCGACGTCTTGGCGTTGAAGTCACCACCCAGGATGATGTGTGGGGTGTTTGTGATGTGTTGTAAGTGTGGTCTGTATTCATTTGGTACTGTAGGGGATGTTTGGGGAGGGATGTATGTGTTTATGATGGTTATGTTGGATTTGTTGCCAGTGCGTATTTTAATTGATTGTATTTCTGTTGTGTTATCATTTGGGGGGAGGAGGGATTTGGTTTGTACACTGGTTACTATGTATGATATTTCATTGTGTACCAGGGTGATGAGTCCACCGCCCCCGCCGACAGCCCGGTCTTGTCTGATGGTGGTGAAATTATGAAATGTGGGTGTTTTTTGTGATGTGCGGAGTTTTGTTTCTTGTAAGATGGCAATGTGTATGTTGTGTTGTTTGATGAAGTGTGAGAGTTCGTGTTTCTTTGTGTTAATGCCATCTATGTTCAATTGGAGAATGTTAATGTTATGTGCACGATGTATGTTGGGTGCTGCTGCACGAGGATGGGGTGGGGGTGAGGGTGGGGGTGAGGGAGGGGCTGGAGGTTGGGATGGGTGAGGTGGGGGTGGGGATTGGGGAGCAGGAGATGGGGGTTGGAATGGATTAGGATGGGGTGTGGTGTGTTGAGTTGAGGATGTGGATGGTATGGGAAAGTTAGGTGGGTTAGGGAGGAGAGGTGGACGGGTTTTAGGGGGGGGAGTGGATGATATGGGAAGGCTAGGTGGGTTGGGGAGGAGAGGTGGACGGGTTTTAGGCGAGGGATTTGACTGGGAGAGGGAGGGGCATGAGGAACAGGTCCAGGTGTTCGTGTAGTGTTTCTTGGAGGCAAGTGTTGTACAGGTGAAGTGGGTCCAGTTCCTGCATGAATTGCAGAGAACTGAACCCTTAGTGTGGCGACTCGAAGTGATGGGTTTTGAGCAAGTTGGACATATGTATGTGTACGTGGGTCCTGGGTTGCTCTCAATGTCTCCGGCTAGAAGAAGTCTTCGAGAAATGACAGCCGGAGAGTCATTTCTCGGTGTAGGAAAAACTGTGTGATGTGTGTGTGTGGTGTGAGAGGTGTGGAAATTCCCGGCGCGACCGAAGCCACTCCAAGGACCCGTGCCCCCAGGGGGGGGGCAGGGGATAGTTGTGACGGTTTGGCTCCCGAAACTGCTCCCCGCAGCCGGCATCCGGTTGTCCTCCACTGGTCGATTGATCTTGTCTCCGGCCGCGGAGGGTCGGCAGCCATCCGCGGTTGGCAGCTCCGGGAGGTGGTCCCACGGCGTAGACGCCGCCACATCAGGACCATACAGTACTGTAGAGGATAGTTATGCAACTCGTTATAAACTCAGAAATTCCTCGCTCTGGCGCCCCCCACCCCCCTGAGTCTGTATATAATCCGACTCCCTTTCCCCCACGTTCAGTGTTGAGAAATAGACACAAAAATAATAATAATAAATTTATAAACAAAAATTAGAAATGGCTACCAGCGACATTTGCACAACATGTAAGCTATATATACAGTATACACAAATTTAAAGACCAGATTGCTCCACACAAAGTTCGGTTGCGGTTTCATGTCCTAATGGCGGCGTTCCCGGCAACCCTGTTAAGAGCTGCCTTACTTGTCAGGTTCTTTGATTTAAGATCAGACCACAAGGTCTGATCCCACATCTTTCTTGGTCTGCCCTTTGGTGCAGCTCCTTCCATGTTCATGGACTTGCATCTTTTCACCCAGATTAGTTCATCCATCCTCTCCACATGTCCAAAACTTCCAAGCCTGCTAGTACGCATCTCATAACTGATACTCTTGATACCTAACCTTCTTCTAAGCTCTACTCCTAAAAGGCCAGAACCAAAACGGCCACAATTAAATTTCTACAATCTTAAACTGCCACAACTAAAATGGCCAAACTCCTAAATGGCATAACCATAATAGCCACAATTTGTAGCTTCTGTGGTTCTCCATGCCCAATCAGTTAAATGCTCTTTTGATGTACTGTAAGTGACACAGCCCCTTGTATCCAGCACAATACCCCGCTTGCAAAACCACTTGAATCCCGGATAACATTGCTTGCAACTTTAACTCTATGACTGCTGGCTGTTATATAAAAAATACGGTTATCACTGCGGTACTTGTCATATGACAATTGCCGAATATCTGCCTAGAACAAGACATGGGAGGCAGGCGAGAAAATATAAGCAGCGCGGAACGGTCCCATTCACCGCCAGTTGTGTCTGGGCGGACATTCGTGTCAGTGGGACATAACTCCAACTCCCTTACAGACTTGGGAATAGCGAAAACCTCTCGAACTCGCTAATTTTTACTGATTTAGTGTCACCTGTGCAATATTGTTGCACGGCAACCAATGGTCGTACAGTAGGGTCCCGCATAAAACGAGTCTCGATTAAAACGACCGACCTAAAATATTAATATTTAAGTTTCGATCAGAACGAATGTGATCACATAAAACGAGTCCGCCGCCAAAGTGGGGCAAATCCGAGGAGTTTTCATATAGAGCGCCGAAATATCGTACAAAACGTACAAAATATCGTACGCTTTCATATAGAACGCCGAAATATCGTACGCTCCTGACGGAAATTTATGCTTCCAGTGAACATTGACGATATTGGGCCACCAAAATGCTGTGTTCACATAAAACTAAATCGCATAAAACACCCTCGTTTATCGACCATATACTCGTTTTATGCGGGACCCTACTGTACAGTCATGATTCAGGTGTCATTGGAAAGTTTTCAGGGATATATAATTTAAATACAGTACATTCTAGCTCTTGTTTATACATGAAAATGTGCAGGGAATGAAGGTTACTTTTAGTCCAAAAAACCCGTATGGTACAGTGGTACATAAAAACATACATAACATTTTAAGACTAAAAGCTCCACACATACGTGCAGTTTCAGTCTCTTGTTCTAATGACGGCATTCCAGGCAACCCTGTTATGGGCTGCTTCACTTGTCAAGTTTTTGGACTTGAGATCGGCACGTATAGTCCGATCCCAGGTCTTCCTCGGTCCACCCCTTGGTGCAGCTCCCTCCACAATCACAGACCTGCATCTTTTCACCCAATTTTGTTCATCCATTCTCTCCACATGCCTATACCATTCCAGTCTACGTGTATGCATCTCCTCGCTAATACTCTTTATACCTAAGCGTCACCTCGGCTCATCATTAGTTATTCTATCCTGCAGTTTGGCCCCACACATCCATCTCACCATTCTCATCTTACGTTCCATTTTGTTGACATCCTCTACTTTAACGGCCCATGTTTCTGAGGCATACTTCATTGCACTTCTAACACATGAGGCATACACCTTTCCCTTCAGGGGGAGAGGCATTCTTTTCATGGTCAGAATTGGCAGCAGTTCTCTAAACTTTCCCCAGCCACATCTAATTCTAGCGACAGTGGCAGTCTCGGTCCCACCACCGGCAGAGATGGTGCCTGTATCTCCTAGGTAACAAAACTTGTCCACCAGCTCCAATGACTCGTTTCCAAAATTCACAGCTACAGGATAATCATTTAACACAAGCTAGCGGGGGCGGGTGCCCGACCCCGAAAGGGGTTGAAATAGGGGAGCTATCCCCCCGCCAAAGGCAGCTTTCTAGGGCCTTTCCTAGCTGATGCTGAGAGGATTGGGTTCTAGCCATGTGGTGATGGGCTGGTCTATCAGAGTGAGAACTGAGCGATATCTGCCATACCCATAGCTTACTCTGACTGTTCCTTTTACTTATATATTTTCTAGATCTCAAGTGACGGCATCTCTTCCGTGGATTGACCTCCCAATCTACCAAGATTGGAAGCCAAAGCGTCACATTTTTCCTTTGCCCCTCAACTTTCTCTTCATAATTGCTGAGGGGCACAGGGCCCTGGGTGGGTCTTTGGTTTCCCGGGCGTTTCCGCACCCTCAGTTCCCCGCCATGGAGTGGCTTCGGTCACCCAGGCTTTATTGTGGTCGGCAGGGAGGGTTCTGTGGGGGCGCTCGGTTATGGCCTTGGCCTTGCTCGGGGCCTTGGGGCTGTTCGGCCAGGCAGCTTGGGGAACAACAACAACACAAGCTAGCCCTTGCACACTACGCACTCAAATTTCTCGATTTCTGACTCATCCTTCGGCAGGGGTCCTTTTATTCTACTACAGCGCTTACTCCCATGGTGCACCCAACATCAACAGACGCTACACCGAATCGAGTTAGCGCCTACACCCTTTCCACACACTGCTCATGGGTATGCACTGCACTTTTCCACATTGCCTCGTCTCAATCTACAATGCATAACCTTGGTTTTGTTAATATTGAGTCTTAAACCCTTGTTTGCCATGCCCTCTCTCCATCTTCTGAATTTTGCCTCAACATCTTGCACATTGTCAGCTATTAGGACTAAATCGTCTGCATAAAACAGTTCCCATGGGAGTGCGTTAAATATTATTATTATTATTATTATTATTATTATTATTATTATTATTACTGTACTGCATTATTATTATTATTATTGATAATAAGAATGTTGTTTGTGTTTGTACAGCCCCAGCCAGTGTTCAATGCTAGCAGTGGAGGCTTTCCCATTCAACCCGGCCCTGGAGCTGGAGTGAGGATGGAGGCCGGGATACCCAAGGACGACGCCAGCATTCTCCCGGATCAGTTTGGTGCATCGTTCTCTGACAAGGCAGTGAGACACGCCTTCATCCGCAAGGTTTACCTTATCCTCATGGTCCAGCTGCTGGTCACACTTGGCATCGTCTCACTCTTTACCTTCCAGTCAGTATACAGGTTTTATATGTTAACCCTATCTAGGCCATGGCTTCTCTTTTGGGGCTGCCACTGGTTTCACCCCATTAGTTTGCTGATTTTATGACATTTGAGTCCATTACTTTGGCGATTATAATACGCTTCTCCCCTTTCAAAGGTTGATTTTTTTATGTCTGGTCGAGTGATAGTGAGCTTTCAAATTTGAGCATTATGTCCCCCCCCCCCCCCCCCTTCTCCCCCAATTTTGTGTTCAATTTAGATAGATATATATATATATACGGTATATAATATATATACAGTGGAATCTCGCATCTAACGCATTTTGATCTAACGAATTTGCATCTAACGACCCTATTGGAGCTCTACCCGATCTCAATCTAACGAACCAAAATCCATATCTAACGGCAATTATTCTGGGTGCCCGGTATCGAATTTACAAATTTCCCGCCAAATAGGCCTACCATACTGAGCTAAGTGGCGTCCCTCCCTCCTCCCTCCCTCCCCGTCACTGTCGTCAGTCCAGTCCGCGCTGCGCTAGGCCTACATTACTCAAACCAACTCATATCTTTTGTTGTGTTACTCGCCCCAACCATAAGCTTTTGTTGTGTTACGCCTTTTGTGATGTCGACCCAATCCTCAGGTACTGGAGAGGGGAGTGGTGAAAATGGAAATATGCATGAAAGAAAGACAAAAGTACCAGTGAAGAGGGTTACGCGTGTTGGAAAAAAAATGAATAAATTGAGGATAAAGCGAAAGTGATTGAACTAATTGAAAAAGGCCTCAAGAACTGCGAGATAGTGAAAATAACTGGGTTTCCCGAGGGGACAGTGCGTAACTTTAAGAGTCAGAAAACTAAAATTAAAGCCAGCCTATCTGTTGCAAAGACGTGTTTTAGTGGCAATGTTAAGAGAGGGAGGCGGTGGTGGAGGTGAGAAGGTGCGCGGCACATCCCAGTTAGCCTAGCCTCCCTGCTCGGATATCTTCGACATCGTCTAACCTACACACTTCATTATTCACTCACAGGTTGGTTTATTATTAATTCTTCTTATAATTAATATATTACATGATTTTAATATATTTGATGTCACAAAATAGCACTCGGAAGGGCAAAAATAGGTAAAAATGGGGACTCTAAATTTTGGCACCAATTACCATTTTTCCCATTAGTTTATGTATTCATATCTAACGAATCTGGATCTAACGCGATTTTTTCGGCGGCACCTATTATTCGTTAGATACGAGATTCCACTGTACCTGTATATCTTAACTTGAATTAAGTCTGGGGGAAAAAAATTAGGGGGGGTGCAAATGAACACTAGATTACTCAAATATGGTGATATCAATAAAAACCAACAGTATTATATTAAAAAATATATAAAGTAGGGTCCCGCATAAAACGTGTTCGCATAAAACGAGTCTCGATTAAAACGACCGACCTAAAATATTAATATTTAATTTTCGATCAGAACGAATGTGATCACATAAAATGAGTCTGCCGCCAAAGTGGGGCAAATCCGAGGAGTTTTCATATAGAGCGCCGAAATATCGTACAAATATACGAAATATCGTTCGCTTTGTACGAAAATTTTCACTTACAGTGAACATTGACGATATTGCGCCACCAAAATGCTGTGTTCACATAAAACTAAATCGCATAAAACGCCCTCGTTTATCGACCATAAACTCGTTTTATGTGAGACCCTACTGTATATACATACCGGTATATAATCAATAATAACCCCTCAACATGTCAGATGAGCTAGTATTAAATAAGATGAGAATGTCTTAATGTTTTAATGGTAGAGCAAGAGGATCTTACTTCACTTTGAAAGGACCTATAACTATACGAGATATAAAGGGATAATATATTGTTAATCTCAATTAACACTTGAAATTTGACTAAGCCTTCTTAGCCCTATTTGGTCTGAGGGGTTATTGAGAAGATCATTAATGAATATTACAAAGAAAACTTGAGATAGTACAGAACTCTGAGGAACACCAGAGTTGATAGATTAAGGAAGTGAGTGATGGCCGTCCACAACCGCAGCTATGAAACGGCCAGAAAGAAAATTCCCTGAACGTGACGATAGTGCGTTGTTATGTGTGCAATTAGTTTGCTTGGGAACCAGATTAACTTGCTCATGTAGTAATGTACACCCTATGTGGTGGATTGTATTCTTTCATTTCATAAATTTTATATTAGTAAACGTTGTTTCCACATAGCAATTTTGATATTTTGTTTTGACTTTATATTGTCTTTGTCCCAGTTTTGGTTTGACTTTGTTTGCAAGTTTTACATTTTAATTAACCCTCTCCGACATATGACGCGATATTGAGCCTATTAGGGATACTTTAAAGCCTTTGTTACCATCAGGGGTATTTAGAAACCTTTAGTTTAGTTACTTCAACCTCTGCAGTTGTCTTTGAGTTAGCTGTGGGCAGAAAACTAATTTTGGAGAGGTAATTATAAGAGTGAGAGAACTCTATTTCTTATTGCTAATCTGGCAACCTCTGCGTCATATGAGTCTGAAAGGGTTAATAAAGACACAGATGGAGGGATAGAAACTGATGGAGAGTAGTTTGGAGATTAGAGATTTGTGCCAGACTATCTAAGGCTTTCGATATGTCTAGCTCAATAGATAAGCAAGGAGGTCACCAGTAGAACGGCCCTTAACCCGTTCAGTACCAGGGACGTCCTTTTTAATCATACTCTGGTAACTATTAGACTACAGTAAACTCCCTTTCATCCAAAATTCATATAGGCCTATCCAAAAAATTCAGGCAACCAAAGTTTTTGCTCCATATTTTTTACTAGTTTTCACTTATTTAAGTTTCTCCGAGTGCTCAATTGCATCAATTTAACCTCTCTGAAGTAGACATAGCTTGAATTAGATGATAATTTGAAGTGAAGACAACCTAGAAATAGTTTTAAGTGCATTGAAAACAGTATATTTGGCCATTTGTGCACATATTTAGCTCTATATAGAGGGACTCGTTTATCCGTAAAAATCGCTTATCCAAAATTTCAAAAGACCATGATTTTTGGATAAAAGGTAGTTTACTGTATTTCATTCAGCTTAGGAATGACCTTTAGCAATAGTAAGCCTTCAAACTATCTCAAGCAACCCTTTTAACTACCACAGATCCTTCCCAAGCTGCCTAATATCGTCTAAATACAGTAAACCCTCGCCATCTCGGACCTCTAGAGGTCGGAAACCCGTACTAGCCGGACTGGCTATGGCCTCTCGGACATGTACTTCCGTATTTCGGACATTTCCGTCATCGTTCCGACAGTGTCCGACGTTGTCGGATGATGCCCTCACGTCACCGGGCAATAAGGGTGAATATCCGACAAACAGAAGGGACGTCCGACGCCATCTACATCCGGGGCAAATTTTCGTTGGGTGAACTATTAGTTATATGGGATTAATTAGGTTAGGTCCGAACCATCAGGCATATACCCCTATAATGTTCGTAAACACCAAATAAAAGTCATAATAAATTGTTATAATTAATAAATGATATACAGTAAATCCCCACTAACTATAAGGGTCTTATTTGTCATTAATATGATAAATTTCACATGGGGGGGGGGGGGGGGAAATATAAAATAAAATAAAAATCCCCACGCTGTAGGCCTAATCCCTCCCCTCCCTGTCCCAAGCCTCAACTCCGACCCCGTTACTGTGATGATGTTGATAAGCCTATCTTATTTATTATTTATCTATTATATAGCTTTGCGCAGTGGCAGTATCGTAACCAATGAGGTTTAGTTTTCCGAGTGACGTATCTGCTACTGCTGAAGGCCCAAAACACGGTTAAAGTTTTCACATTTCATCTTTGCCTAGTACTTGCGACACCTCGGTTGGGTTACCTTCTTTGGAAGGTAATCAAGTCGTACCCCACCTGCTCGTGGTGACCTCGCAAACACCCATTTCTATTTATTTTTTCCATTTCTTCTTTTTTCAAGATAGGGTGACACAAACGGGGGCGGCGCTACCTGGGTTTATCCCAGGTAGTAGTTTAATTTTACTCTAAATTTTATTAAGTGTTTTGTATATTTTTAATTGTAGGCTACATAAATATAAACAATGGCCGGCCAAGGCAAACGGAGGCAGAGTTTATTGGGAGATGAAGAGAGCTACGAGTTTGAGGGATTTCTGGCAGAGGGTGGTGAAGTGGAGGATCAATTGACTGTAGTGAAAAGACAGATGATGGGTCTGTTAAGATGGAAGGGAGTTATGGAGAATTGGAGGAGAGATATAGGTGTGAAGGTGGAGTCACTGACAGAAATATGTGGAGCCAGTTCAGTAGCAACTGCAGATGGGCCATTAATTGCTAACCTAGATGCAGTGATAAGGAAAGTAGATGAGCTGGAGGCAGAGAACATGGCACTCAAGGAGCAGCTAAAGGAGTATGAGGGCCATTTAAGTGAGAAAGTAAAGGGAGTAATAAGTGAGGAGAAAGATGAGTGGACAAGGGTGGGGAATGCTAAGGTGGATGCATTGGAAGAAATCATGAAGGAGCAGGTGGAAGAGAGAGAAAAAGAGAAAAGAGAGTTTGAGAAGAATGTAGTGCAGGTTTTGAAGAGCAAGGAAAAGGTAGTGAGGGAAACAGCGGAGACCAAAAAGGAGCCGACCAAACGCACCACTGAGGTGGTAGATGGTGGAAAGAAAAAAAACTGTCTGGGACCATCAGGTCCTGGTAGTAAAGCCAAAAGACCGATCCTCCGAGCCAGTAAGCCCACCAGATACAAAGGCAATCGAGACTGCTTTGGCTTCGGTTCCGGTTAACAAGTTAACTAGAACTGAGTCAGGTGTACTGGTGGTACGACTTCCATCCAAGAAAGCCAAAGAAGATGCAGGAAGGGCCATCAATCAGTATTTGGGGGTGGACAGTGCCTTCAGTGTCTCCGAACCAAAGAAGATGATGCCAAAAATGACTGGTAGGCATTGCTAATGACGCTGAGGATAATGAGATCATTCCCAGCATCCTCAACAAGAACCCAAGAATAAAGTCCCTGGTCGACGATGGCTTAGCTATGAATTTGCTATTCACTAAGCAAAAGAGTGATGCACACACTAAGATTGCGGTAGTAAAAATGTCACCTGAAATACGCTCTTCCATTGTGGATGATGGCAATTCTGTGTATGTTGGACTTGTGAGATGTCGTGCATACGATCGCTTCTGGTTAACACAATGTTACCATTGCCAGGGCTTTGGTCATACCAGTGACAGGTGTTATCGGAAAAATGAGGATCCAAAATGCAACTTCTGTGCTGGTACTCATAACTCAAAAGACTGCACCAACAGGACTTCTCCCAAATGTATAAATTGTATGAGCTCCACATCAGTTACGGAGCCGCCAAATAATTTTGCCTCAAGTAGAAATTGTCCTTTAATGACAGCTCAGAGAAATAAAGTTATTGAGAACACCGATTTTGTAGGTTCAAAAAACTGAAAAATGCACATGGGAGCCGGTTGAAACTGGGTCTGTTGAATGTTCGTTCCTTGCGTAACAAAATGGATCATATTTGCGAGATCTTGGATGAACGTAACCTTGATGTATTATGTCTCACTGAGACCTGGTTGTTCGAGTCAGATCTGAATATTATCCAGGCGGCATTGCCTAAAACCCATTCCATAATAAATGTTCCTAGGCCTAGGGGAGATCATCCGGGTGGTGGAGTGGCAGTTGTCTACTCCACATCTCTGGTGAATATCTTGCAAATAAGCCATAACCCAGCCCCTCTTTATTATGAACTGTTGGAAGTGGAAATAAAACTCCATCAACAAATTCTAAGAATGGCAGTTGTCTATAGGCCTGGCCATCGTGGCACAGATAGGGGTTTTATGGAAGAGTTTGGGCAGTTTCTCGAGGAATTTTCTGCTAAAACTGGAAGACTTGATGTGTGGAGATTTTAATTACTGGGTTGACAGCCCTCATCTGAAGCCATTCTCTCCTGAGTTCCTTGAGTTGACTGATCAGAACAATTTTATAAACCATGTGTCCCACCCAACTCATATCTTAGGACACACCCTTGACTTGGTTTTCTCTCCTGTGGGTTGTGGTGGTGTTCTGGATGTTGATGTTGAGAATGCTGACCCTAATACCTCTGATCATGCTTTGATTACTTTCAGCTTTGATTTCCCTAAGCCACTCACACATGAAAAAGTAATCAGATTTAGAAATTATAAAAATGCAGACCTAAATTTGGCTAGCAGTGAAGTAAAACAGTACTTGGGAAGTATTGATACTTCCAACCTTACTTCAGATGAGCTGGTGGAGGTACATGGAAATGCACTTAAATTAGTGTTCGATCATCACTGTCCAGAAGTAGAGAAGAAAATCATAGTACGAGATGATTCGCCCTGGTATAGCACTCGAGTTAAATTTCTTAGAAGAGCGCGTAGAAGAGCTGAACGTGAATGGCGGAAAAATAAAACAGACTCTACATGGTTGCAATACCTGTCAGCCAGAAGAGCTGTGGTCTACAAAATCAAAGATGAAAAGAAAGTGTATTATCAGGGAAAAGTTGACTCGTGTGGTAACGACCAGAGGAGGTTGGCTTCAATTGTAAACAGTTTACTTGGAAAAACAAGAGTCAGCTTAAGACCTTCTGTACCTGATGCCGAGTTGGCTGCCAACTTTGTGGCATTTTTTGCTGGCAAGATAACTCGCATAAGACAGGAATTGGATGATGCTTCTGTTGGTGAAGAACTTTCAGTTGTACTCCAACCCCGACACATTCCTAATAATGTCCTCTCATCCTTTCACTCAGTAGAGGTGGACATGATCTCGTCCTACATAAGAAACCTCAATAAAACATTTTGCCCGTTGGATCCCATAAATGTTTCCAAGCTACCAAGAGTCTATGATCACACAGTTGAGTTTATTTCCAAAATAATTAATAAGTGCTTCTCTGAAGGTAGCTTCCCACATTCTGAAAAGCATGCACTACTCCGACCTACTCTAAAGAAACCTGGACTTGATGTTGAGAACATGTTGAACTATCGTCCTGTCTCCAACCTGTCCTTCATATCAAAGATATTAGAGCGTGCAATACTTGACCAATTACAACCACTACTTCAGCAGAATGAAACTATCCCAATTTTTCAGTCTGCTTACCGACAGCATCATTCAACTGAAACAGCATTGATTAGAGTACATAATGATCTAGTTGAGAACATTTGCAATGGTGTGGCCTCACTATTGGTCTTGCTTGATCTCTCTGCGGCTTTTGACACAGTGGATCACGAGTTGTTATTGAGTGATCTTTATGATTGTGGTGTGCGTGACTCCGCTCTCTTGCTTCTTGGGTCGTACTTGTCAGGTAGATCCCAGAGTGTGATGGTAAATCAAGTGGTCTCGGACTCGACACCCCTGCAGTATGGTATTCCGCAGGGATCAGTTTTGGGTCCTATCCTATTTATAATTTATATTAGCAGTTTGTCTCTTCTGCTTCGTGCACATAATGTCACCTTTCACTTTTATGCAGATGACACCCAGATTTATGTGAGAATCACAAATATAGTTGATATACGGAGTAAGATGGAATTGTTGATGTCTGATATCAAGAAGTGGATGAGAGCGAGAAAACTTAAACTAAATGATGGTAAAACTGATATTCTCATCATCCGAGGAAATAGAAGAGCTGATGATATGGTAGGTGCCCTCTCCATCAATGTGGGTGGATCTCAGCTGCGACCGGCCAACTCTGTTCGAAATCTGGGTGTATATGTGAACTCCCGATTAGATTTCAAAGAGCATGTAAACCAGATAGTAAAAAGTTGTTACTTGCACATCAGAAATCTCTATTTGGTGAAGCCGTTTATAACCAGACGTTGCCTTCTGACGTTGGTTCACTCATTGGTCTTCTCTCGTGTTGATTATTGCAATGCCCTGTTGGTGGGTCTTCCAAATTATATTTTGAAGAAAGTTCAGTCTGTTCTTAACAGGGCCGCAAGACTAATTTTTGGTGTTCCACCTAGAACTCCTACTACATCTCTTCACATAGAACTGCACTGGCTGCCAGTAAGAGCAAGAATAGAATTTAAGTTGTGTTTGGTGACTTTTAAGGTTCTCAAATTTGGTGAGCCTAGGTACCTTGCGGAGCTGCTCAGGCGCCCACCGGCACACCATGGTGTAGTTGTGCGTCATGACAATGACCCTTTTCGTCTTGATGAACCAAGGGCTTTCCAGCAGTCTTCTTTCTTTGAGAGGTCATTCTCCTACATGGCTCCGAGGTTGTATAACAGGTTGCCACTGTCCATGAGACAACTGAGTTCTGTTGAATGCTTCAAGAGACAACTTAAGACTTTTCTCTTTGAGAGAAGCTATGATCTTGAGAGAGGTGTCATGACAGATGGCTATAGAGTTTAGGCTATTTTGCCACTGCTGGTGATTGTTAAATGTGTGTTGTATATGAGCCTTCTTTTGATGCATTGATTTTTGTTCTTTTTTCTTTCTCTTTTCGAGCGCTAGTGAATTCTTCGGAAAAATTGGCGCTTATGAGAAATAAGTAACATGCTTATTATTATTATTATTATGTGCTGGAAGGATATTATATTTTTCAATTCCATCACATTAGAAATGATTCGAAGATTACAAAAAGTCCAAATAAGACATAGTTATGTTAATGTATAAGGGAGTTAGGTAGATGAATTAGAGAGATAGATAGATAGAAAGAGAGTGTATATCGAGGGAAAAAAAAACAAACAAATCTATCAAACGTAAATCTTCCGTCTCTGCTCGCACGGAGGGGAGGGTTGAAATATTTTGTTGACTATCTTATTTATTATTTATCTATGTGCTGGAAGGATATATTTTTCAATTCCATCACATTAGAAATGATTCAAAGATTACAAAAGTCCAAATAAGACTTATGTTAACCCTCGGAATCCGGAAGGCCTCATATGAGGCAAAATTGTCGGCTAAAAATCGCCGCTATAATCATCATAACTCGGCAACCACGCGTTGTAGCGACGTCATCTCTACGGCATTCTACAGACAACAAAAAGTTTACAATTTGCAAAACCATTGACTGCTCTAGGTGGTCTCAATCAGTAGCTACTGAATTATGAAGTTGATTTTACCAAAATTCATATGAGGCCCCCCCGGATCCCATGGGTTAATGTATAAGGGAGTTAGGTAGATATGCATTAGAGAGATAGATAGATAGAAAGAGAGTTGCAGAGGGGGAGTGAGCAATTTTATGTGGAAAAAAGCTAAAAATACCCTGGCAAAAAACTTCCGAACCATCGGTAAATCTCGGTAAAAAATGTGTAAAGTCGAGCCAAAATGTTTGTTGTGCGGGCAAGGGGTAGTACTATGCAACCTTCGGTAAAGTGAAAATTCGTTGCAAGAGTGTTCGTTGTGCAGGGGTTTACTGTACTGTGTTTTGTATTACAGATTATAGGGTTCGAATAGGGTTGTCTTCGTTTTCTAGGTTGACGCGGACGTCTCTCTTGAGGTCGGATTTTTTCCGTAGTCTTCGATTTCATTGTTGTCTCGGACGGACATTGGTCGGACACAAGCCGGACTCCGGACATCTCGGATTTTCGGTCATCTCGGACTGGGTCTCCCCCCAATTAGTCCGAGATAGAGAGGGTTTACTGTACAGCTAGAATATAACATAGCCCACGTCGCTGGTACTCATAGGGTTAAGGAAGCCATACTGACGATCTGAAAGTACATTATGGGAAGACAAATGCTTGAGAAATATTGAATTAAAATTAGTTTTAAACACTTAACCCGGGAACTGAAGGGAGACTCTTAAGAGTTCCCCCGGCGGACTGCGGGAAGACTCTTAAGAGTGAGAGAAAACAAAAATCAACTTTAAACATAATTTTGTGTGTGTTTTTTTTTTTTTTTGGGGGGGGGCCCTGGGCCATGCAAAATATCACTCCTCTACCTCCCCTCCTTCCCCACTTTCCTCTCCTCCTTCAGTTATCATGTATTTGCCCTGTTATTCCCTTATTCTGAGGTATATTTTCGTGCTAACATTAGCGAGTTGCAAGCAGGGCGTTGTCATCACTGATAGCAAGCGAGTGCAAGAGAGAGAGAGAGAGTATCGATCGACTGTGTCTCAGTGGCCTTGGGGGAAATTGGCGGGAAAGCAGCTTGCCTCACCCATACATTATATAACTCGCGGCCTATATCTCCGATTTTGACCATCCAAACGCTGTTTTCACTCGTTTTATTGTTGTTGTTAATACCTTTATAATCAACCCATAATAGGCGTGTATGGATAAGTATTAATGCTATTTATGGTAAAATGAATATTTTAGTGACGGAAACACCTCAAATACACCTCAAATGCACAGGCAGAGGTGTCTAATTACCCCCATGCGCACTTCTTAGGTTAAGAGATGCAAGAAATGAGAGCAATTGGACGATAGTTGGAGGGTTGAGAGCAGTCGCCCTTCTTTGGGATAGGTTGAAGGAGAGAAAACTTCCAGGAAGAAGGCTCTCACAGTGATAAACATCGAACAAAGCAATGTAGAACAATGGGGTTTTCACCATTGTCAAGCTGAATGAAGGTACAGTATGTGATCAAGATGTTTAATTTGATAATGTATTCATAGTACTGTATGCATGAAGCTATAAAATGTATGGACAAGGCATTTGCGCACCAAATTTACCTAGGTAGGGCGAGTGGCTTGTAATTTAAACCGCCGGGCTGTGGGAGCTAATAACTCTTTGAAAATTGTGTTAATAGCATCTAAAACATTGATTCTGTAATTTATATGTTGCAAAGGATGTCACAGTTGTTTATTTGCAGTGATAGGATAGGAGGAATAGTATTTATAGATTCCTCTGTGAAAACGTTCTCTAATTTGACCCTGTAAAAACAACTTTTAGGATTTTTTTTTTCTTTCCGTAGTGAAATAGATTACTTAACCCTTGAAAAATATTACTACGCGTCTACTACGCATTTGGCAGCTATAATCCTCAATATCCTATTACGCACAGAGTAACAGGATCACTTATAAACTTACAGTTCAGTAAGTTTCTGGAGTTTACGCAGTTCTGAAAAATGCAGCATCTCCTACATTTGTTTGTCTCTGGAATAAATGAGGCATGACGTGGCTGTCAGGTAGGAGGTACACTGATAAAAATCCTCCCGCTCTCGGAGTTGTTGTTGTTCCCTAAACTGCTAAGCCGAACAGCCCCTAGTCCCTAAGGAAGGTCATGGCTATGGTCAGGCTTTCCCACAGAGATTGTGTTGTTGTTGTTGTTGTTCCCTAAGCTGCCTGGCCGAACAGCCCCGAGTCCCTGAGGAAGGCCATGGCCACGATCGGGCTTTCCCACAGAGCTCTCATTGAGTGTAGATTGTGTTGTTGGCGTAAGTGGTTGTGTGAAATGCAGTCTTCTATGATGTGTTTAATGGTATGGGGTGCTGTTACATCCCGGGCAGGAGTCGACAACGGAGTCATCCAGTCTCTTCTGATAGCTCAGGAGAGCTGGATGGTGTCCGCATCTCAGCCTGGCCAGGTGGACTCTGTCCTCGCGAGGAAGGGAGGATTCGGAAGGATGGATTTCGGGAGGTCGTGCATGCAGCTGCGTGTTGTCTGTGAGTGAGTGGATGGATCGGTGAGAGATATGAGTATGGATGTGCTTCTGGAAGTTGGTTCGGGGTGGGCAGGGAGGACAATAATTGTGTGTGATACCGTGTGCTGGGTGTTGTTTTGATATTTCTTGGTGTCTGTGGGTGTGTTGCCATGTAGTTTAGTGGGTGGTCTTGGTTCGTGGAGGCTGCTGCCAGGAATTGAGTGCCTCTCATGTCCAGATGGTCTTTGACTTTGAGGATTTTGGTTTCTTGATGTAGGTGATCTGTGGGTGCAGTAGCTGTGCAGCCTGTAATGATCTTCAGGGCTTTGTTTTGAATAGTCTGTAAAGTCTTATGATGTGTTTCAGCTAGGTTAGAAGCCCAGGCTGGGCTTGCGTATTCCATCACTGATCTTATGTATTGTTTATATACTGTGGTGGTAGTTTCTTTGTTGTGTCCAAATTTTGTGTGAGCAAGTGACCTGAGGGCGTTAAGTCTGGGTGTCAGTTTCTTTTTAATGTTTGTGGTGTGCTGTTTGAATGTCATATGAGTATCATATGTTACTCCTAGGATTTTGTGTGTGTGTGTATGTGTTAGGGGTGTGTTGTTTATGGTGAGTTGAGGGATGTATTCGTGTTCTCCTGTCCAACTTGTGAGCAGGGTTGCGGTGGATTTGGCTGGGGCTAGATTCAGTCTGTTTGTAGTGCACCAGCCATGTAGTGTGTTGAGATAGGGTTGAAGGAGATCTGTTGCTCTTTTTGGGTCATGGTGTGTGCATGTGAGTGTTATGTCATCTGCATAGGAGGCTAAGTTTATTTGGGGCGTATTGGGTGTGGTTATATCGTGCATGTACAGATTGAAGAGTGCGGGCGATAGGACGGATCCTTGTGGTACTCCGTTTGGAAAGTTTCTGATTTTAGATGACTGACCGGCAAAAGATACGTGTGCACATCTGCCTGCTAGGAAGTTGGCCAGCCACCTTTTTGTGTTGTTGTGCATGTTTGTGTTGTAGATTTTGTTTGTTAGGTTGTGGCGGGGGATGGCATCGAAGGCTTTACTAATGTCGAGTGTGGCTAATAGTGATCTGTGTGGTGGTCTAGCTGAGTTGATGCCGTCGAAAGCTCTTTGTGTAAGGTCTGTGAGAAGAGTGTTTGTGGAGTGCAGTGGCCTAAAGCCATGTTGTGTTGGAGCTAGGGGTAGGTCAGGTGTAATTAGTTGTAATACTAGGCGTTCCATGACTTTGGAGGGGGAGCAAAGGAGTGTGATGGGGCGGTGCGAGGAGGGTAGCGTGGGGTCTTTGTTGGGTTTGGGGAATGTGATGATGATACCATGCTTCCAAATGTCTGGTATTGTGTTGTGTGAATAGCTGTAGTTTGATATGTTAGTGAGTGCTTGTATGCCTTGTGGTCCTAGGTGTCTGAGGTGTATGTTGCTTATGTTGTCTAGGCCACAGGCGGGTGAGTGCTTGAGATTGTTGATGATATGCTTTGTCTGGTGATTGGTGAAGGGTGTATAGTCAGGGTCTGTGGGGAATTGTCTCTTACGTCGGATGACACGTCGGTCGTCTTTGTGAGGTTTTAGGTGGCTGACATGTGAGAAGTGATTGATGAGAGTGTTTGCTTGTTGTTTACATGAAGGAGTAGAGTCTGTTGTTGTGATTGCAGCATGTGATTGTGTTGTGTTGCTGTTGGAAAGTGTGATGCTGTTTAGTGTTTTGTAGAGTTTTTTGGGGTTTGTTTTGTGATCAAGTGTTTGTAGGAAGTTATTCCAATTTAGTTTTTGTTGTTCTTGTATTTTGTTGTTAGTTTGGGTGTTGAGTGCTTGAATTTGTTGTGTGATGTCTTGTGTGTGGGGTGCTGGGGAGTGTTTCAGTATGTCGCGTTGTCTGATGAGGTTTTGAATTTCTGGTGTGAAATTGGGGTTGTGTCTTTTTCTGTTACCTCTTGGAATGTGTTTCTTGTCAGCGTTTTGGATAGTTTTATTGAGTATGTGTACAGCATTGTTGATGTTAGTGATGGGTGTACTGTTTAGAGTTATGAAGTGTTCTGTCTCATTTGTGAATGCTTCCCAGTTAGCTCTGTTAGATTGTGTTGTTGGCGTAAGTGGTTGTGTGACATGCAGCCTTCTATGATGTGTTTTAATAGTATGGGGTGCTCTGTTACAACCTGGACAGGAGTCGACGATGGAGTCATCCAGTCTTTTCTGATAGCTCAGAAGGGCTGGATGGTGTCCGCATCTCAGCCTGGCCAGGGGGACTCTGTCCTTGCGAGGAAGGGAGGATTCAGAAGGATGGATTTCGGGAGGTCGTGCCTGCAGAGTGGATGGAACGGCGAGAGATATGAGTATGGATGTGCTTTTGGAAGCTGATTTGGGGTGGGCAGGGAGGGAGAGAAGATAGTATTTTTGTGTGATAGTGTGTGCTGGGTGTTGTTTTAATATTTCTTGGTGTCTGTGGATATGTTGCCATGTAGTGTAGTGGGTGGTGTTGGTTCGTGGAGGCTGCTGCCAGGAATTGGGTACCTCTCATGTCCAGATGGTCTTTGACTTTGAGGACTTTGGTTTCTTGATGTAGGTGATCTGTAGGTGAAGTAGCTGTGCAGCCTGTGATGATTTTTAGGGGTTTATTTTGAATAGTCTGTAAGCTCTCGGAGTTACTCAGTGTGCTACCACCAACCAGCCAGTGAAGGTCTTTACTGCAAATGTCTTATGATTTATATTGAGTTGCCCTCTTCCCAGTTGTTTTGGGGGCCAATATTCAAGAGTATTTTTTACTACATATTAACCCATTGCCTGCGGGTGACGTTTTGAAACGTCCTGGCAATTTACAGCAATTTCCAGGCTTTAAAAGCCTGTAAAATCCGTAGAAATAGAGTGTCAGTGGGCGGGAGCGGGAGGAGCCCACCTCCGACCCTCAGAGCAGCGAGCGGCTCACTGAGGGAGACTTTCTCTCGCGCGGGAGTCTCACAACAGTGTTGCCGAGCGAGCGAGAGCTAATAATTAGCAGTTTTGCCGCATGTTTATGGCAACACTGCGGGTGGACCCCGTCACCCACGAAGCTCGTTCTGGTCTCATTTTGAAGCTATTTTCACCTAGTTTTCGGCAGAATACAGTTCACTTAATGCAGCTGCTTGATTAATCATTCAGGAGTGCCTGAATATGCCCTAAATAGCCCAAAACACCCCGCAGAGAAAGTGTTAATTACAAAGAGTAATTAGGGTGTGTTTTATATATTTGTGATGCTCAATATATATTTGAAGTGAAATACCGTTGAAAGAGGAGGAAGATGAGCTAGAGAGAAAAAATGCAGAGGAGAAAGAAAACATAATTTATTAATTTAAAAATAACTACAAGAACTAGAAAAATATATATAAATTATATAATGTTCCTAGAGGATGTGGCTACACAATATAATTAAATGTATGGTAATAACATCCATAGTTCTTTACATAATCAATGATTTTATACAGTTAAACCTCTCGAAATGCTGTTATAATCTTGAAAACTGTATGCCGTATCGAATTCTAATTTGTTTCATTGGACACTGAGAGTAATTTCCTATAATTTGTACAAGACCACCCATATCATGTAAGGCTAACCGTTTCCGAGATATTACGAGTATAAGTGCTCAGTCGGACTAATCTACTTTATTTATATTACAGGAATGTACTGTATATATCTTTATGATTGTATTTTCATATTAATTATTTCATGTTAGGTACCGGTAATAGTTTCATGTTCTGTGATTGTCATGGTCTAAAAGTTATACTAATAAATCAATTTTGAGAGGGGAAAATTGGCCATGAAAATAAGTGATTGATAGTGTGCAAGTGGTGAGAGAGAGCAGGACAGGAGTAGGCACCCTCACAGAGTTACTTATGAGCCACTTTAGGATCTCTTAAAGGTTAATGCTGAAATGAGATCAAATATAAATAGATAAAGGTGAAATAAGTACTGTGGAGAGATACGACTGGTAAACTGTGCTGTGAAGGGGAGTACAGTAGTCTGATCAAAATATTTTCCCAGTGATACAGAAGCTGTTTACCACCAATTATTTTCCCCACAAATACTATTGATAAAATTGAGGTGCATCTAAGCCATTGGTGTGTCTTATATGTAGGGTGTTTAGTGCATGTAGCTTTATGTGTGTATCTTAAGAGCAAGCTACAAATTGCTCCTGTTAATCCTATGCCAATAAACATAGTTGGATGTGGTATGGGAGGGAGAAAAAGAGAAGTAGTGTAGGAGGAGGTGGGGATCAGGAGGTCAGAAGTGTGTGAAGCCATGACAAGAGTGAAGATAAGGAAAGCATCAGGAATAGATGGAGTGTGTAGGGAAATGCTGAGGTATGGTGGTGAGATAGTGATCAAATGGGTATGGAAAATGTGCAAACTAGCATGGGAGAAGGGGAGTGCACCTGATGACTGGAAGACAGGCATAATAGTCCCCCTATATAAGGGTAAAGGGGAAAGAGGAGTGTGTGGTAACCATCGAGGAATATATATGTCTTCTATGCGTAGTAGGGAAGGTGTACGGTAGGGTAGTGATTGTGAGAGCGAGAACGGAGAAATGGATAGGTGACGAGCAGGGCGGTTTTAGGAAAGGAAGAGGATGTGTAGATGAGAATTTTGTCCTGAAATGTGTTATGGAAAAATATCTGGAGAAGTGACAAAAGTTGTATGCTGCCATTATGGACTTGAAGAAGGCCTGTGACAGAGTGGATAGAGAAGGTATGTGGAAAGGACTGAGAACATACGGAGTAGATGGCAAGTTTCTGAAAGCAGTGAAGATGCATGTATGAGGGTGAAAAGGCGTCGGTGCATGTGGAGAATGAACAGAGCGAGTTCTTTGATCTGAATGCTGGGTTAAAGCAAGAGTGTGTGATGTCCCCATGGTTGTTCAATATACAGGTATACTGTATATGGATTGAGTCTTGAAAGAAATACAAGGAAGAGTAGTGGATGTTGGTGTACCGCTGATAAGGGAAGGAAACGGGTGGAAGTTGCCTGTACTGCTGTTTGCCGATGATACAGTTCTGATGAGCGATAGTGAATGGGAGTTGCAGGGCTTGGTAAATATGTTTGGAACAGTGTGTGAAAAACGGAATCTGAAGGTAAATGCAGGGAAGAGCAAGGTTATGAAACGGGTGCAGCCACAGAGTGTGAGGTAAGGTTGAACGGTCTTGCTACGGAGAATGTCGGCTCATTTAAGTATATGGGCAGTGTGTTCAGTAAAGATGGGATTATGGATGAAGAAGTGCGTGAGTGGGTGCAACAGGGGAAGAGGGTTGTAGGAACACTGAAAGCAGTAACAAGGAATAGTGTGGTCAGCATGGAAGTAAAGAAGTCCTTGCATGACAGTGTGGTAATCCCGACACTGTCTTACGGAAGCGAAGCTTGGACATTGGTGAAGAGAATCAAACCAAGACTGAGAGGGGTGGATATTAAGTTACTTGAGAAATGCTTGCGGAGTTACATGGAGGGATAGACAGATGAATGAGGAAATACGAGAGAGGTGTGGTGTGGATGTAGATCTGCTGGAGAGTGTGAAAAGGAACACCTTGAGATGGTTTGTCCATGTGGAACGTATGGGAAGCGAGAGAATGACAAAGAGAGTGTACGAGAGTGAGGTGGAAGGGCAGAGAGGGAGAGGTAGACCGAGTGAGAGGTGGAAGGATGGAGTTAAGAAGTATATGCATGAAAGGGGTGCTGGATGGGAGGAGGGACGTCGACTGACTGGGGACAGAGGTGCATGGGGGCGTTTTATTCATGGCCACCCCCTTCGGGGATTCCGGCTTCCGGCAATAGATAGGTAGATAATCCTATGTTTCATGCCAAAATGCACTAATAATATTCCTTCCCTGACCCTGTGATGATGATGATGTTGCAGTTCCGGTGTGCGTATGTTTGTCCTGACACATACCTGGGTGTACCTTCTGTCATATGGGGTGTTTGTGGTGACATACTTAACCCTGGTGTGCTGCTCCGGGGTGCGGCGTAAGTGGCCCATGAACTTCATTATGTTGGGGATCTTCACACTGGCACTCTCCTACATGGCCGGCACCATTGCCTCCACCTATGAGACTCAGATTGTGGTCATGACTGTGGGCATTACCTGTGCCATCTGTCTTCTCATCACACTGTTTGCTACACAAACCAAGGTTAGTTACTACCATCTGTCTCCTTACTTATAACACTGTTTGCTACACAAACCAAGGTTAGTTACTACCATCTGTCTCCTTATAACACTGTTTGCTACACAAACCAAGGTTAGTTACTACCATCTGTCTGGGCGGGTGCTCAACCACGAAAGGAGTTAAAATAGGGGAGCAATCCCCCCCCCGCCAAAGGCGGCTTTCTAGGGCCTTTCCTAGCTGATGCTGAGAGGATTGGGTTCTAGTCATGTGGTGATGGGCTGGTCTATCAGAGTGAGAGCTGAGCGTTCTCTGCCCTACCCATAGCTTACTCTGACTGTTCCTTATACTTATATATTTTCTAGATCTCAAGTGACGGCATCTCTTTCGTGGATTGACCTCCCTACTGCCAACCTAGAGGTTGACAGATTGGGAGCCAAAGCGTCACATTTTTCCTTTGCCCCTCAACTTCCCCTTCATAATTTCCCAAGGATTGCATGGGTTAGGATCCAGTGGTCCCAGTGGCACTACATCTGGCCTGGCATGATACAATACTGTACACCTATATTATGCACCTCTGAATTATTAGGCTGGAAGTGCCAATCTGGAAAAACACTATGCACTGTACCTTCTGGATCCTTCAACCAGGTCGGCCCCAAGGTGCCAGAGCTGTTGTCTGGGGGGGTGTGACATTCAGTGCCAGTGTGCCATCATTAGGCAGCTTGGACTATAGAACAATAAAGTTTTGCCACAACACTACCCCACCTCTTATTAATTTTTAACCTTACATGTTTCAAGCAAGCAATTATGATAGATAGATAGATCATAGTTGTAACTAAAAATGTTAAGCCAGCAACGATATTGATTATGATAGACTCATGTAGTGAAGTTGTAATTAATACTATTCTCCTCCTTAGTATGACTTCACTGGATGTGGCATCTACCTGTTTGTGGCAGCAATGGTGATGTTCATCTTTGGCATCATAGCCATCTTCACCTATAGCCGCATCATGTACACCATCTACTCTGCTGGTATTGCTCTCCTCTTCTCCATGGTAGGTGCTCATCAACACCAACACTCCATACTAATTTATAATGCTTCATTTCAGATTATTTCTCTCAGCTCAGCAATTATCTCTCTAGTAGAGGGTAAGTTAATTTTTTTCACTGAGATTGACTTTGTAAAAATACAGCAAGAACAACTTCATTAGCTTAACCGTTTCAATCAGGTTATACCAATGTGTACTATTTTAGTTACCTTCAGATAATTTAATCTTACTTAGGAAGGACCTGTCAGAGTTAGATGATTAATATAAATAATTTTTAACCTTTTGATTCCTCAAGTTCCTTCCTAAGCTGCATAAAATTGTCTAAAAATATGTATATTGGTTAAAGCCAAATTTGGCATCATCTAATTGAGACATACATACATACATAAAATGTTAAGACAAGAGTGTTCCACACATAAGTGCAGTTTCAGTCTCTTGTCCTAATGGCGGCGTTCAAGGCAACCCTGTTAACCTCTGAAGTGCGCATGGGGGGTATATATAGTATGAGACACCACACTCCTGTGCTGACGTATTTGAGCTGTTCCCATCACTAACATTGTTATTTTACCATAAATAGCATTAATACTTATCCATATGTGCCTATTATAGGTTGATTATAAAGGTATTAACCTGTTACAACAATAAAACAAATGGAAACAGCGTTTGGATGGTCAAAATCAGCGATACAGGCTGGGAGTTACATAATGTATGGCTGAGGCAACCTCCCTTCCCACCACTTTTCCCCACGTCTGGAGAGAGATTGTCGATCGATACTCTCTCTCTCTCTCTCTCTCTCTCTCTCTCTCTCTCTCTCTTGCACTCACTTGCTAACAGTGATGACAATGCCCTGCTTGCAACTCGCTAATGTTAGCACGAAAATATACCACAGAATAAGGGAATAACAGGGAAAATAGGTGATAACTGAAGGAGGTGAGGAAAGTGGGGAAGGAGGGGAGGTGGAGGAGTGATATTTGGCATGGCCCAGGGGCAATAAAAAAAAAAAAAAAAAAAAAAATGGGGTGTTTTAAATGGATTTTTTAATAGCCTTACTCTTAAGAGTCTTCCCGCAGTCCGCCGGGGGAACTCTTAAGAGTCTTCCCGCAGTTCCCGGGTTAAGGGCTGCTTCACTTGTCAAGTTCTTGGATTTGAGATCGGTGCGTATAGTCCGATCCCATGTCTTCCTCGGTCCACCCCTTGGTGCAGCTCCCTCCACAATCACAGACCTGCATTTTTTCACCCAATTTTTTTCATCCATTCTCTCCACATGTCCATACCATCCCAGTCTACTTGTACGCATCACCTCGCTAATACTCTTTATACCTAAACGTCTCCTCAGCTCAACATTTGTTATTCTATCCTGTAGCCTGGCCCCACACATCCATCTCACCATTCTCATTTCATTACGCTCCATTCTGTTGACATCCTCTACTTAACGGCCCATGTTTCTGAGGCATACGTCATTGCACTTCTAACACATGAGGCATACACCTTTCCCTTCAGGGGGAGAGGCATTCTTTTCATGGTCAGGATTGGCATAAATTCTCTGAACTTCCCCCAGCCACACCTAATTCTAGCAACAGTGGCAGCCTCGGCCCCACCACCGGCAGAGATGGTATCTCCTAGGTAACAAAACTTGTTCACCAGCTCCAAAGACTCATTTCCAAAATTCACAGCCACAGGATCATCACTTAACACAAGCTCGCCTTTGCACACTACGCACTCAAATTTCTCTATTTCTGACTTATCCTTCGGCAGGGGCCCCTTTATTCTACTACAGCGCTTACTCCCATGGTGTACCCAACATCGACAGATGCTACATTGAATTGAGTTAATGCCCACTCCCTTTCCACACACTGCACCGCTCTTTTCCACATTGCCTCAACCCAATCTACAATGCATAACCTTGGTTTTGTTAATATTGACTCTTAAACCCTTGCTCGCCATGCCCTCTCTCCTCTCTCTGAATTTGGCCTCAGCATCCTGCATACTGTCAGCTATTAGGACTAACTCGTCTGCATAAAACAGTTCCAACGGGAGTCCGCCTCTAAAAACTCTAGACAGTGCCTCCAAGACCATAATAAAGAGGAGGGGGCTTAACACTGAACCCTGATGGACTCCAACACGGACTGCGAACTCATCACTCAGTACACCCTTCACCCTCACCGCACTTCGCGAATCCTCATACATCTTCATTATCACACACACCAGCCACTCTTCCACACCAAGTTTCCTCATAGCCCACTGCACAACATCTCTAGGCACCCTATCAAAGGCCTTCTCCAGGTCTACAAAGTACAAACACAAAGTAAAGATCCCTGCCTTTTAGTAAGTATCTTTCCTGTATCTGCCTGACTATGAAGATAGCATCGGTTGTACCACGTCCTGGCATAAAACCAAACTGCATATCATCAATAGAGATCACAGACCTTCATGATTTGGTCAAGCATTTTCAGGCCCCTATAATTTCCTCTATCTAGCACATCCCCTTTTCCTTTGTATATATTTACTATTACACTTTTGAGCCAATCCTCTTGGATTTTCTCATCTTTAATAATGGTGTTTATCAACTCTGACTAAGTTTACACCAATCTCCCCTGAGGCTTTTATCATCTCAGTGACAATGTCGGAGCAACCTGGAGCTTTACCGTCCTTCATTTTATTGAGTGCGTCGCTCACTACAGCTGGTGCTATCAAAGGAGGGGTGCAGATATTGGTTTTTCGATACTAAGCTGTTCCTTATCCCATTCAAACTCTACATTTAGCAATCGTTTATAGTGTACCTTGCATGCTTCTCTGAGAGAGGTGAAAGTATAAAGTAGTGGTACTATATTGATGGAGATGAGAGTTATAGATTTTGTTGAAGGTGTGTAAAGTCGGCATCACACCATCGTTTTGTCCTTCAACTTTTATCGTCGACACTTATCCGACAATTTAGGAGTTAAACTTTTTAGTAAAATTGTACCACCAAAATTAATTTACAGTTGGTCCTCCAGTAACGCGTGTTTTGGAAACGCGGTTTTGGTGGCACGCGGTACACCCCAAATATCCAAAATGTTGCTAACACGGTCAATACTTACACTGGCGCGGGGTCTAGCTGGGCGCCGAACCTTTACTCCCGACTTTCGTAGCTCATATCTCTGCATCTATATGGCCTAACCAAGTGTTTATGCCTACCAGAGGTAGATATGATCGTTGTTATGCGTTGGGTGAAGACTAGAACACCCTACATTGTGTAGTTATTGTGTGAGGTGAGAAATAATAAGACGGCGAGTTATGCGGGAATTCCGAAGGTACGATTTTCTTAATTTACCGATGCTCATATCTCTGCAAATAAATGGCCTAACCAAGTGGTTATGCATACCAGATGAAGATATGGTTGTTGCAGTGCGTTGGGTGAAGACTAGAACACCCTACATTGTGTAGTTATTGTGTGAGGTGAGAAATATGATGGCGGGATTTCAGAGCTTCGATCGAAAAATGTCGGCTACTGCTGTGACTCTCTCTCCTTAGCCTAGCTGCCTAGCCTAAACAAAATATTTATTCAGAGGTAAGAGTTGTTGCAATGGGCAAATCAACTCATTGCACATGTCAAATAACCTTTGTAATTTAGTTAATTATTATAACATAGGCTTCTATGGAGAAAAGTGGACTTTGTGGAAATCCTGGCAGCAGCCTCCACGAACCAAGACCACCCACTAAACTACATGGCAACACACCCACAGACACCAAGAAATATCAAAACAACACCCAGCACACGGTATCACACATAATTATTGTCCTTTCTCCCTCCCTGCCCACCCCGAACCAACTTCCAGAAGCACATCCATACTCATATCTCTCACCGATCCATCCACTCACTCACAGACAACACGCAGCTGCATGCACGACCTCCCGAAATCCATCCTTCCGAATCCTCCCTTCCTCGCGAGGACAGAGTCCACCTGGCCAGGCTGAGATGCGGACACCATCCAGCTCTCCTGAGCTATCAGAAGAGACTGGATGACTCCGTTGTCGACTCCTGCCCGGGATGTAACACAGCACCCCATACCATTAAACACATCATAGAAGACTGCATTTCACACAACCACTTACGCCAACAACACAATCTACACTCAATGAGAGTGTAGATGAGTTGGGCGGGTGCCCAACTCCGAAAAGGGTTGAAATAGGGGAGCTATCCCCCCGCCAAAGGCGGCTTTCTAGGGCCTTTCCTAGCTGATGCTGAGAGGATTGGGTTCTAGTCATGTGGTGATGGGCTGGTCTATCAGAGTGAGAACTGAGCAATCTCTGCCATACCCATAGCTTACTCTGACTGTTCCTTTTACTTATATATTTTCTAGATCTCAAGTGACGGCGTCTCTAACGTGGATTGACCTCCCAATCTACCAAGATTGGAAGCCAAAGTGTCACATTTTTCCCTTGCCCCTCAACTTTCTCTTCATAATTGCTGAGGGACACAGGGCCCTGGGTGGGGCTTTGGTTTCCCGGGCATTTCCGCACCCTCCTCAGCTCCCCGCCATGGAGTGGCTTCGGTCACCCAGGCTTTATTGTGGTCGGCGGGGAGGGTTCTGTGGGGGCGCTCGGTTATGGCCTTGGCCTTGCTCGGGGCCTTGGGGCTGTTCGGCCAGGCAGCTTGGGGAACAACAACAACAACAACAACAACAACACTCAATGAGAGCTCTGTGGGAAAGCCCGATCGTGGCCATGGCCTTTCTCAGGGACTCGGGGCTGTTCGGCCAGGCAGCTTAGGGAACAACAACAACAACAACAACAACAACTGGTTCAGTTGTGATGACGATTTCCATGGAGAGAGTTTCGAGGCGATGTTAGCGTGTACGTAGTACACGCCTTGCAACACAATTCCACCCCTACTCTGTGCAACTCTCCAACCCAAGAGTGAAACGCTCTTTTCAGACTTTCTTCTATTCAACTGCTGAGCTCTGGAACTCTCTCCCAGAATCAGTCTTTCCCTCTTCTATCTATCTATTGCCGGACGCCTTACTCCCCTTACGAGGGTGGCCATACACAGAATGCCCCCAAGCGGACCTATTCCCTGTGAGAGGGACAACCCGAGCCAGTTTAGTAAAGGACTTACAGGATTGACCACTCAATTTAGGATCCGTCCGACTCCGAGGCCCTCTATGTATCTTGTTAGCACTATTTTTCTACAGTGGTGTTCGGCTAATCCATCCACTAACCTGCCTTACCCTTAGGTAAGCAGTACGGATTTGTATCAGGTTTACTCCCCTAGACAGGTTGCCAACCAAGGCTGACGAGTCCCATCCACCCGGATTTGTATAAGGTTGTCTCCCCTAGATGAGTTGCCGACCAAGGCTAAAGAGTCCCATCCACCCATAATTTCCCTCTTCCTATGACTTAAATTTCTTCAAACTCCGTCTGTCCAGGCATTTTAGCTCGACCGTCCCTTGATTTTGGCCCTGTCACTCTTTGAAACCTGGGGGAGGCACTCGTTGCAGGCAGTTATGCCTTTTGCCTCCCTCAAGCTCGACCGTCCCTTGATTTCGGCCCTGTCACTCTTTGATATCTGGGGGAGGCACTTGTTGCAAGCAGTTATGCCTTTTGCCTCCCTCATTCACATAGAAAAAAAACAAAATCGGGCAATAACAACACTATTCCTTGTTCTCCGAAACAATAACAACAAAGGTGCGCTTTTCCTTATTGTTCTGGTAGGTGCGCGCTGCTCCGACAGGCTTTGTTTACATGCGTCGGACGCACGGCTTTCAAAACACGCTTAATAGGCTTTCAAGCTTACGGTGCTCATGAGCCCACCCAGGTGCCGGGCCCTAGTTTGTTATGGGCTCCTCAGAGCCCTTCCGGGTACCAGGGGTTAACCCTTGTAACATGGATGGCCTATGAGAAGGCATTAGCAGCTTTCCCTGTGGACCCCGGAGGGCCTCCGAGAAGGCAGTGGCCTATTCTAAGGCTTAAAACCACTTAACACTACACTAGAGAAAGTTTTGTTGTCTTGGCGGGTGGTCCGTATAACCAACAAGAACAAGAACACACAGCCAGCCAGTCATGTGACTCCTGCCTTCAAGCAAGCCTTATGAATGCTTGTACAGTATTTATTGATTTCCCGGAGTCGTAAACGATGCATGAAAGTAGACGACAGCAGGGCCGGATTTAGAAGTTGTGGGGCCCTGGGCACTATGGTTATGTGGGGCCATTAACCCGGCAAGCGCGATAGGCCTCACGGAAGGCTTCCTATAGGGAACGCGATGGGCCTCACGGAAGCAAGACCATAAAAAAAACCTTCCAAAAAAAAAAAGGGCCTATCAAAATAAAGGAATTTGTCTCTAGGTGAGATAATTCCCCTCCAGTACTCATCCATGTAAATCTCACCCACCCCTCTCCCCTCCTTCCCCACCTTATTCCCCCCCTCCCTCCCCTCCTCAATTATCACCTATTTTTCCTCTTATTATCATCATTTATCGGTTATTTTTCTCTCCCGCGATAATGTAGCACAAGTGGGTTGCAGAAAAGATCGTTATGTAACACCCAGACACCGGCCCACACCGCCCCGCTCGTCTCAGTTACCTCACAGACAGCGAGAGAGGAGGGTTGCCTGTGGCTCTCTCTCGCCTGAGATTATGACCGGGTGGCCAATATCTTCGTTTTTCACCACCCAAATGCTTTTCCCACTTATTTTAGCACTCTTGAAGGTTCATATATACATCATATATGTAAAATAAAAGCATACCGAAAACAAATAATGCTCTATATTGTAAATATAACGAATTCTGTCAGAATCCAAGGCTAGAAATGCACAAATAACTACCCTAGCCCCTAGGTCTATTTCGCGCTTGTCAGGTTAACAAGGGTGTGGGTGGTGAGTATAGCGAGCCAGAACAGTTGAAGCATTTTTAGATGCATTTTAGGGACTATGGCAAGAATGGAGTGTTACTAACATTTATACAGTTGGTCCTCCGGTAACGCGTGTTTTGGAAACGCGGTTTTGGTGGCACGCGGTACACCCCAAATATCCAAAATGTTGCTAATACGGTCAATACTTACACTGGCGCGGGGTCCAGCTTTACCGAGGACCACCAGCGATAAGGACCGAAGACAGCGAGGACCGAGGACAGCCATGAACATACATGTAGATCCGACAAGAACCAAAAATATTATTAAAGAGCGTTCCGTGAGTTCTAAAATAACAAATTTAAAGGTTTTCTATGCAAACGCTCGTAGCATACGCAATAAATTTTCAGATTTAGAGGAGCTAGTGTTTACAGAAAATTATGATGTGATTGGCATAACAGAATCTTGGCTCAATACAGAAGATAGAGACTTTTTAGCAGAGTATTCACTTCCCGGTTATGTAATGTTTGAGAAAAGCCGAATAAATCGAAATGGAAGTGGCGTTTTACTTTATATCAAAGAAAGTCTTAACCCTACCCTCTTGTCAAAACCTCAAATTGTGAACGTCGACGCATCTTTTGTGCTAATAAAGAATAATAAAGGTACAAAAATAATACTTGCATTAATATACAGACCTCCAGCTCAATCAGTGCAAACTGACCGAGAAATTTACGAACAAATTGCAGATGTAAGTAACTCACAAGATACCGTAATTTTTGGCGACTTTAATTTACCCGTGACCAAGTGGGGCGATACTCTTACTTCACACTCCGGACATGACTTGTATACGAACTTGCAAGAGAGTTCGCTTTATCAATTTGTTCGAACGCCGACCCGTGGTAATAACGTTCTTGACATTGTACTTGCAACAAAAGAAGAATTAATAGAGAATTTGAATGTTGGTGATGAATTCAGTAACAGCGACCATCGTACGATAAATTTCACTTTAAAGTTTACTAGTAACGAACCAAATAGTAGCATCGAAAAAGTCCCTAATTTCAAGAAAGCAAACTTCCATAAACTTAGAGCTATGTTTAAAGAAACTGACTGGAGCTTTTTAATTAACAATAACGACATAAATACATCTTGGAAGTTATTCGAAACCACTTACCTAAAAGCAGTGCAAGACTGCATACCATCGAAAATACGGCGTCCAGGCCATAATAATAAGCCCAAATGGTGGAATAAAGATATTTCAAACTGCCTGCTTGCTAAAAAATTTGCTAATGATAGATTACAATCCTCACAAAATGACGAAGAAATTTGTAGAGCTACGACGCAAAGCCAAAAACTTAATTAAGCAAAGTAAAAAGACCTTAGAGTTACATATTGCGAATCAAAGTAAAACAAACCCGAAAGAATTCTATAGTTATATCAGAAAGAAAAAAGTAGTTACTTCAACTGTTGGACCGTTAGTCGATGAAAATGGAGAATACACCAAAGACGAAGTACAAATGAGTAATGCCCTCAATACCTTCTTTGCATCAGTTTTTACAACAGAAGACCTCAGTGATATCCCTACACCATCGCCAATTCAGATTGATAATTCAGATGTTCTAAGCAATATCACCGTTACAGAGAGAGAAGTATTGAATTGTTTAGATAAACTCAAGGTAAATAAAACGCCTGGACGGATACAATCTCGCCTAGAGTTCTAAAGGAAGCTAAGGATGAGCTCTCCAAACCACTGACATTACTATTCAATAAATCCTTGCAGTCTGGAACTATGCCTGATCAGTGGAAGCTAGCCAACGTAACACCGATATTAAAAAAGGCAGCAAATCCCTACCCAGTAACTATCGTCCAATTAGCTTAACCTCAGTTGTATGTAAAATGCTAGAAACGGTCATACGAGACAGACTCGTAAATCACTTAGAGGAAAATAACATACTTAAAGATACTCAACACGGCTTTCGTAAAAAACGTTCCTGTTTAACAAACCTCTTAGACTTCTTCCACGATATCCTCAACCTCTACGATGAGAGTAAAGCTGTAGATATTATATACCTTGATTTTCAAAAGGCCTTTGATAAAGTTCCCCACAAACGTTTACTGCTAAAACTAAAAGCGCATGGAATACAAGACGGTGTGTTGAAATGGATAGAAAATTGGCTCAGCGACAGAAAGCAAAGAGTAGTCATAAACGGTAAGGCATCTAAATGGACCAATGTAAGTAGCGGGGTACCCCAGGGATCGGTATTAGGACCAATTCTCTTTCTAATTTACATCAACGACATAGATGAGGGTCTCACCTGTACAATCTCAAAATTTGCTGACGATACAAAAATTGCAAATAGCGTACTCTCAAAAGAACAAGTTGACGATATGCAACACAATCTAGATAAGTTGTCATGTTGGGCCCAAATTTGGCAAATGAGTTTCAATGCGGATAAATGTAAAGTACTACATATCGGATACCTAAACGAGAAAGCAAACTATTCGATGAATGGCACTCCGCTTAAGAATGTAAACAGAGAAACCGATCTGGGAGTAACAATATCGAGTAACCTAAAACCGAGTCAACAATGTTCAGAAGTTGTTAAGAAGGCAAACAAAATAATTGGCTTTATAGGCAGGTCATTTGAGCAGAAATCCAAAGAAGTTATCCTAACCCTTTACAATTCCTTAGTCCGCCCTCTTCTGGAATACTGCGTTCAATCCTGGTGCCCTTATTACCAAAAAGATATAAACAAGCTAGAACGAGTTCAACGTAGAGTTACCAAAATGATACCTAGCCTAAAGAACAAACCATACGAAGAGCGTCTTAGAGAATTAAATCTATTTCCCTTAACCCAGCGCAGATTAAGAGGTGACTTAATTCAAGTGTTCAAAATCATCAAAGGCATCGACAATATGAACTGTAGTAAGTACAGTACTTCACTATCGACCAATCTAATTACACGCGGGGAAACGGTTGCAAAATTATTGGTAAATCTTTTAACTCACACGAATCTAAGAATTTCTTCTTCAATCGAGTTGTCAACTTGTGGAATGGGCTTCCCCGAAACGTTATAGACTGCATCACCGTTGATTCATTTAAACTCCGCCTAGACAAATATCTCGCATCAAACCCGCAACTGACTGCGTTTGTAAATGAATAACTTTATTTTATCTCCCCCTCAGTTACTAACCCATCTGTCCCCTACTAACTTCCTAATCCTGCCACAGATATTAGCTCCAGGGCAGTAATTCCCTTTCCAATGTTCCCTTACCCACTCTAAACCACTGTTTGGACACTTGATCCTCAGTGTTTTGGAGGACAAGCAACCTAGAAGGGTCACTAGATCTGTTGTTGCTTGATTTCCTTTGTACTCCTTTGTACTCCCAACTTTCGTAGCTCATATCTCTGCAAATATATGGCCTAACCAAGTGTTTATGCCTACCAGAGGTAAATATGATCGTTCCCGTGCATTGGGTGAAGACTAGAACACTTCACATTGTGTAGTTAATGTGTGAGGTGAGAATAATTACCGAAACACACTTATGTTATTGTTTGGCTGTCGAGTGAGTGTGTGTGTTGTCATTGTGTGGAAAACTTGGCTAGACTATCTCGGTCGCCAAATCTTTACTCACGACTTTCGTAATTTGCCGATGCTCATATCTCCGCAAATAAATGGCCTAACCATGTGTTTATGCCTACCAGAGGTAGATATGATCGTTGTTGTGCGTTGGGTGAAGACTAGAACACCCTACATTGTGTAGTTATTGTGTGAGGTGAGAAATAAGACGGCGAGTTATGCAGGAATTCCGAAGGTACGATTTTCGTAATTTACCGATGCTCATATCTCTTCAAATAAATGGCCTAACCAAGTGTTCATGCATACCAGATGAAGATATGGTTGTTGCAGTGCGTTGGGTGAAGACTAGAACACCCTACATTGTGTAGTTATTGTGTGAGGTGAGAAATACGATGGCAGGATATCAGAGCTTCGATCGAAAAATGTCGGCTACTGCTGTGACTCTCCTTAGCTTAGCTGCCTAGCCTAAACGAAATATTTATTCAGAGGTAAGAGTTGTTGCAAATGGGCAAATCAACTCATTGCACATGTCAAATAACCTTTATAATTTATTTAATTATTATAACATAGGCTTCTATGGAGAAAAAGTGGACTTTGTGGAAATCCCCAGAACACCAAGGTACCTTTAACATGTAAACATATGGGTTCGGTAACGCGGTTTTTGGTAACACGGGAGGTTAGCAGAACACATTAGCCGCGTTACCGGAGGACCAACTGTATAAGCTCTTTAACATTAACCCTTAGTGATTGCTATATCTATCTACAGTAGAGTCCGCCAATAACGACTTCTAAAATAAATGTTTCGGCAATAACGGCAAGTCAGAAGAGTTACCCTCTTTCTAAAATAACGTTTGGATTCATGTAAATAACGGTTATTTCGCGGGAAATAACCAGGCGCACCTTGGAGAGCGTTTATTTTCCCGCCATCTTCCCGCCATTTCTAGTTGGACGTCACCCTGGAGTTGAAGTTGTATTTTTTCACCAACCAACTTCACTTCTAAACTCAATTAATGAAATCAACAAATACATGTGGCACTCCAAGGACTCGAACCTAGGACACTCACACCAAAATTCCGCGCACTTATACATTATGCTATCAAGACAGTTACCACCAAATACAACCTCCAAAATTCAACCACTTGATCAAGAAGTTATAGCAAATGCCAAGTTGTTGTACTATAAATACGTCCATCACAAGATGAGGAAGGAAACTGACAAGCAAGAAGAAATTAAAGAAATTGCTGAAATTGTGAGCAGTAGCGAGGAGGAGGACACACCCCTCGCCGCCTCCCCTGCTGAAGGTCAAGGTCAGCCCTCCACCTCCACAGCTCCACACACTCCAGTGACAAGTGACAACACAAAAACTGTCACTCATATTGGGTGTCTGCACCAGCCTTCAAGAAATGATTCAAGAAATTGGTGAGAATGATACAGGTGAAAGAGACAAAATGCTTGGACTTGTAAATCATATTTCTGGCAACTATCAGAAGCTGTACAATGACCGATTGAATGACCACCAGCAATTACTTATCACTCGCTTTCTCTGGTGATGGGCTGGTCTATCAGAGTGAGACCTGAGCGATCTCTGCCATACCCATAGCTTACTCTGACTGTTCCGTTTACTTATATATTTTCTAGATCTCAAGTGACGGCGTCTCTTCCGTGGATTGACCTCCCAATCTACCAAGATTGGAAGCTAAAGCGTCACATTATTCCTTTGCCCCTCAACTTTCTCTTCATAATTGCTGAGGGGCACAGGGCCCTGGGTGGGGCTTTGGTTTCCCGGGCGTTTACGCACCCTCTCAGCTCCCTGCCATGGAGTGGCTTCGGTCACCCAGGCTTTATTGTGGTCGGCAGGGAGGGTTCTGTGGGGGCGCTCGTTTATGGCCTTGGCCTTACTCGGGGCCTTGGGGCTGTTCGGCCAGGCAGCTTGGGGAACAACAACAACAACAACAACAACTCGCTTTCTTTCACAACGTCGGCCAGCCCAAGAAGAACAAGAACAGGGAGAGGATGACGTGGATGAAGACATAGATGATCTAGACTTCAGCAGATTTGATGAATTGTTGAAGGAGGTGGGCGAGCCTGATACGAAAGACCGGAGTGGCGACGAGACCAGCGAGAGGGCAGAGGGTACACCGCAGTAGCCTCCCAGCTTATGCCTCGGAACAACAATAATCACACCAAACACCTCACTAATTCCTTTAAGATGAGTTATAAAGTCTCATGTCAATTTAATAACAAATTTTGTTTTTTTTAGCTAAAGAAAATAGCGATATGAGAGCATTTATAGGAAAAAAGTGTGAAAATCCAGGGGTGACTGCACTAATTTTTGCTTTATACATGTACAGTCAGTCCCCCCAATACACGTATCCTCAGTCCGCGTTTACCCTAATCCGCGTTGAGGGGTCCAAAAGGTACTTCTCTATCTATATGCTCAGGCCCAATCCCCATTTTGGGGGTAGCCGACTCAAGACAGAGCAAGAACAGGGAAAACACAAAAACAACACAAAACAAAAAATAAACACAGATAAAAAACACAAACTCACACACATCCAGGTCACCCAGGAGAAGACCCAGAGACCAGGGTTACCAAGGTCGCTCCAGCACTCCCCCGGCCCCTGACCACCCGGAGAGGTTCCGATCTCGGCAGGCAGACATGCAGCGGAGCCAAAGCCACAAGCCCTCCCACCACACTTCCAGGCACACCCTTCATATTAATCGTCCCCCCGGGCCAGGCGCCTGATGGACTATTATCTAGTCGAACTTGCGCCCGACCCCTTACTCCAAATGACCACGTGTTCACTCAACTATTCACAAGCATTCTCCATTCACTCCTGTCCACCACCACTTCCCCTGCCTGATCTATAGTCATTCCTCTATCATCCAAAGCCTTTTTTACACAGTCTCTCCATCTCAATGGGGGTCTTCCTGCCCTTCTATCTCCCCTTGTACCTGACTCACATATTCTCTTTGTAAGCCTTTCATCTCCCTAAAACATGAATTTACTCCACAATACCCGGATTGCGGTTGAAGAGTGGTGTAAAAATGCTGTTTTTCGTACTACTCCGCGCCACCCTCCTCCGCCGCCAGACTAGGCCGGTGCCGCTCAGCTGTTGTTGTTGTTATTGGCTCATTCCCGTATCTATACTCTATGTAACTCACCTTTGCCGCCGGCCTGTAAAGAAGATATAAGACCGCACCCGTGATTGGCTGGCAATGACATCACTCCCTAGGCATTATAGAAGGTTCCAGAATTTCCAGAGTTTGTATTATTTGCACTTATCCTTGACGTTATGGTTACAATTGAGCCAAGTTATTCTACTAGAAAGTAGCATACAAACCCCTTTGTTATTTCGCATATAACGCACCGAGCATAATATTCAAAAACCGCCGAAAAGCTGGAAATGCAGTGTATAAATATAAAACAATCCACCTCCTGGCAACACTGCACTGGCCCGGCTTGATCGCAGATATTATCCTATGTGTGTGTGTGTATGTGCAGATATAACCATTATCTATTAATTTTTACCTTTCGTTACCTTCGTGCTATTGTTTATAAGGTCGTAGAGTATGCTAAACAAAGACTGGGAGGCAGGCAAGCAAGTATAAGCAGCGGGAGACCGTCCCGTGCGTCCCGTGCACCCCCCATCATGTCTGAGCCATCACTTGTGGCAGCAGTGGCATTTCTAAGGGGGGGGGGGGCCAGGGGGGGGCGTGCCCCCCCCCCCCCCCCAGAATTTGGGCTTGCCCTTGGGTTGGCCCCCCCCTCCCCAGTTTATATTCCTACATCTAATATTATAATCTGGTAAAACTGGTAATGGCATTTTGACTCCTTGATAATAAACACAATGGATAATGTAATGATAATTGGGCTTTAGGCATTACCCAAGGTATTTTGTATCCTCATCATAAGTTCATAACATGTAGCCAACTAACCAAGACCTTGTATCACCATAAAGAAATAAACATTATAGTTATCCCTAGTCTTTCGCCTGCCATCTCCGTTTTCCTTCATGACGACATGCATATAATTTTACTTTAAAGTTTCTGATATTATTAATTAGTGTTAGTATATTATAATATTCTAAATTCTTCTATGTTATTATTATTACAGTGATTGTATTATTAGAACTATGTTCTGAATTTCACGCAGACTCGAATGTTACTAGCGACGCAAGGTAAACAAATGGAAAAAGAAAGGAACACATTTTAGAGGTGAAAGAAGAAAATGTTGAGGCTTACAAAAGGCAGAAGAATAAAGTACAGGTAATGATAAAAGTACAGGCTAAAGAAGAACATGAAAATAAGTTAGTAGAGGAAATAAAGAAAGATAAAACCAATAAAAAGTAATAAAGACTAAAAGGCAATACAAATGTAAACAATAACGAGGAACATTTGTAGGCTGCAAGTGCCAGTGGAGACTGGGAGAAATCGGATGAGGGAAATACAGTAAAGCCTCTGGGTTATTGGTTTATTTGTGTTTTAGTTTGTGTAAGCCTACCTAATTGAAAGAAAAGTAAAATGTTTTATCATTTTCAAAACAGTCCCCAGATTGGGGGAGTGTTCTGATTCTCTTTAGGTCGGAAATTGTGGGGCAAGAAGAGGAGAAACATTCTTGTATGAAGAGGACTTAACCCCTTACGGATGGGGATATTTGTAATTTCTACTACCTGTGTGGCGGGCATATTTACCCTAAACGAGCTTCATTCCATGCTCTTTTTCATGCATAAACAAGAGCCAGAGCGTAATACAATTATGTATCTGTGAAAGGGTGATAATAGAGCTTTCGAATGACACCTGAATCATCCTTGTACGACCACGGGTTCCCTTGCAACGATGTTGCATCATGAGGGCAAAAACCCTAATATACGGTAATTTCCTCAGAATATCCTTGTTCTCGAGAGGCCAGGGATGTGGAGGGTTGTGGCGGGGACGTCAGTCACCTCGCTCGGTCCATACCGAGCGGTCAGAGCCTGTCTGTCGTCCTCCCAACGCGTGGACTCTCTCTCAGAGCCGATAATGTGCTCAACATGCCTTTCGACAATTGTCGGGCCCTGCGGGATAGGCCACTTTTCTCTCACTCGACATATGTCGGGACCCGCGGCTTGAGTGTTAAAGGCTTTTGCAAATGGATACTCAGTAAATCAAAGTGATTTAAAACATGAGATCCCCCTGGTGAAAAAATTACTTATGAAAGAACCTAACCAATCTACATCCTTAGTGCAATTCCTATAATTCATAACTCCTTACAAGGCCGCATTTGATTGCTTGTACAAACTATTGTTCATAGCCGTAACTCTTCCTGTTACCAGCGCTTCATGTGAAAGAAGTTCTTCAAAAATGAAATTAGTGAAAACATTTCTCAGAAATTCTATGACCAGTGACAGATTGAGTAACATCGCTCTACTATCGATTGAAAGTGCTCGGGCTGAGGGGATTGATTTGGAGAGTTTTGTTGATGAGTTTGATAGCCGACACGATAATCGTAGGATTAAGCTACACTAAATATATTGCTACCTATACTCTACTGAAACAATATACTGTAATTACCACTACTTGGATTTAACATAGGCTATGAAACTGCAATATTATATAGCAGTTTCATGCCCATATCAGGAAACTTTATTCATCTACATTATGTTCAATGCATGTGCGGTCATACATTATGTTCAATGCATGTGCGGTCATACATTATGTTCAATGCATGTGCGGTCATACATTATGTTCAATGCATGTGCGGTCATACATTATGTTCAATGCATGTGCGGTCATACATTATGTTTTGTTTTTTGTTAACGTACAGTGGCCAAATATATAGCGGTTATATATTTGGCTCGCTCTTTGTTGTATTAATACCTGTCTGATGTTGAGTAAGATATGAATGTATAGAATTATACTTGTGAGTAAAGTCAAATTATTGTTGAATACCTTCACTATTTTTTTATTGTTGATATTTGGTGCAAAGGCATCACTTATTTTTCTGACTGTACAGTTGGCCCTCCATTAACGCGGTCAATATGTTCTGGTTACCGCCCGTGTTAGCCAAATCCGCGTTACCGAACCCATATGTTTACATGTTAAAGGTACCTTGGTGTTCTGGGGATTTCCACAAAGTCCACTTTTTCTCCATAGAAGCCTATGTTATAATAATTAAATCAATTATAAAGGTTATTTGACATGTGCAATGAGTTGATTTGCCCATTGCAACAACTCTTACCTCTGAATAAATATTTTGTTTAGGCTAGGCAGCTAGGCTAATGAGAGAGAGTCACAGCAGTAGCCGACATTTTTCGATCGAAGCTCTGAAATCCCTCCATCATATTTCTCACCCCACACAATAACTACACATTGTAGGGTGATCTAGTCTTCGCCCAACACATAACAACGATCATATCTACCTCTGGTATGCATAATCACTTGGTTAGGCCATTTATTTGCAGAGATACGAGCATCGGTAAATTACGAAAATCGTAGCTTCGGAATTCCCGCCTAACTCGCCGTCTTATTATTTCTCACCTCACACAATAACTACACAATGTAGGTAGGGTGTTCTAGTCTTCACCCAACGCACAACAACGATCATATCTACCTCTGGTAGGCATTAACACTTGGTTAGGCCATTTATTTGCAGAGATATGAGCACCGGTAAATTACGAAAGTCGTAAGTAAAGATTCGGCGACCGAGATAGCATAGCCATGTTGTCCACACAATGACAACACACACACTCACTCGACAGCCAAACTATAACATAAGTGTGTTTCGGTAATTATTCTCACCTCACACATTAACTACACAATGTGGAGTGTGCTAGTATTCACCCAATGCACGGGAACGATCATATCTACCTCCGGTATGCATAAAAACTTGGTTAGTTCATATATTTGAAGAGATATGAGCTACGAAAGTCGGGAGTAAAGGTTCGGAGCACAGCTGGACCCCGCGCCAGTCTAAGTATTGACCGCGTTAGTAACATTTTGGATATTTGGGGTGTACCGCGTGCCACCAAATCCGCGTTTCTAAAACTCGCGTTACTGGAGGACCAACTGTACAATGTAAAACACTGGCATATTATCCCATGTTCATAATTTGCCATCAAGCTTAGTGGGGAGTGCCTTTTTTATACAATAAACGTGTGAGCTATGAGCTTGAATTTTCACATTCGTAGACAAAGTACATTAAACACTTTAGGGGAGGTGTGGCAGAGTGGTCTTGCCACTGGACTGGTAATCCAATGGACCCGGGTTCGAATCCCAATACTGTATGTCAATGGGAAGATATTATTGGGATGGAATTTGTGCTGTACCTAGTTTCAGTGCATTACCACAGCACACCGAAATGCCAAAAAAAATACCCTTATTGTTCCCTGATTAAATAGCACTGTATGAATATTCACATATTCAAAATATGCTACAGGGGAGCAATGCCTAGTGAGTTAATTGCTCAATAGGTGGCGTTCTGAGAGTGAGGGTCCGAGTCTGGGGAATGAGTCTGTGAAGCACGGAGGCGGAGCAGCTTCAGAGATAGGATTGCTTTGAGCCGGGGTGCTTCGCATGTCTCACTCCCTAGACTGGAACAAGACCTCACGGGCCTCACCGTGTTAAGCGGTTGAGTGTGCAGGCTCTCAGCCTATGCCCGAGAAGGAATAGTTGGAATATAGAAGAAAAAAAAATGGGACTTGCAGATTTTTGTCTACATCCCATAATGCTCTCTTATAAAGCCTTATTTTTTAGCCAAGGTCATGGTCTTCCTCTATCATTTTTCCATTACTGCTAAGCTGAATATTATCTAAATACTGTACAGTAGTCTCTAATATTATGCCTCAGTAGGACTCAGAATGCACCTAAAACTGCTTATTTTTCTAAAAAAAAATCCTGGGGGGGTTTACAGCCCCCCCCCCCCCCCTCTCCAGCTGGAGAGGCTCGCTTAACTCGCCACCCACCACCTTTAGCCCCCCCACATTTACCTTGGCCTTAAAGTGGCCCCCCCACATTCTGAGTGCTAGAAACGCCACTGAGTGGCAGTGGGAGACGTGACAACGTCTCAAACTCCCTTACAGACTTAGGAATTATTATGTTACCTCCACCAACCGACTTTACTCCTAAACTCAATTAATGAAATCAACAAATACATGTGGCAGTCCAGGGATTCGAACCTAGGATGCTCTCACCAAAATTCAGTGCATTTATCCATTGCGCTACGAAGACAGTTAAAGAATGGTGGACAAGCCTACGATATATTATGCAGCTTTAAATCCTGCATATCAATCTAAGCATGTACTGTACACACTTTCCAACTGCACTATCATAGGCTATGGATAGATGAATGGAAGGAGTAATTAATGGGGGCTTAACCCTAAGGAAGGCCTCTCTATAAACTACCCCTGAACCTGAATGAATTATTATGTTACCTCCACCACCGACTTTACTCCCAAACTCAATTAATGAAATCAACAAATACATGTGGCAGTCCAGGGATGTGAACCTAGGATGCTCACACCGAAATTTAGTGCATTTATCATTGCGCTACGAAGACAGTTAAAGAATGGTGGACAAGCCTACGATATATTATGCAGTTTCGAATCCTGCATATCAATCTAAGCATGTACACACTTTCCAACTGCACTCTCATAGGCTATGGAAACCGCTCAAACTCGCTATTTTTTACCGATTTAGCGTCACCTGTGCAATTAAAATGTAAAACTTGCAAACTAAACAAACCAAAATTGGGACAAGGACAATATAAAGTCAAATTAAATTATCAAAATCGCTATGTGGAAACAACGCTTACTAAAATGAAAATTATTAAATAAAAGAACACAATCCACCACATAGGGTGTACATTACTACATGAGCAAGTTAATCTGTTTCCAAAGCAAACTAATCGCACATATAACAACGCACTATCGTCACGTTAAAGGAAGTAGTCAAGTTTGGGAAGTCCGGGACGTTCTGGCAAATTTTACTAAACTCTGCATGAATAAAGAAACTAAATGTTAAATGTCAAAATATTATTTAAAATCAAATTTGCAACATGACAAGACATTAACAATAGTACAAAATACAAATATTGATAAGATATCTATACTATTACAAAATAATATATAAAATACAGTACAGCACTCACTAACGATAGTGCTATCGGGTAGGTACCTGTAAGCATAGCATGCCTCAAGTGACCCCTATCAATAACTACCCTACAAATAACCTACATTTATAGCACAAATAAACTAAGGAAATCGCAAAAGTAAGCAATTGATACTATCGACAATGAATACATATAATATAAAGACAATATGGGCGGGTGCCCAACCCCGAAAGGGGTTGAAATAGGGGAGCTATCCTCCCGCCAAAGGCGGCATTCTAGGGCCTTTCCTAGCTGATGCTGAGAGGATTGGGTTCTAGTCATATGGTGATGGGCTGGTCTGTCAGAGTGAGAACTGAGCGATCTCTGCCATACCCATAGCTTACTCCGACTGTTCCTTTTATTTATGTATTTCCTAGATCTCAAGTGACGGCGTCTTTTCCGTGGATTGACCTCCCAATCTACCAAGATTAGAAGCCAAAGCATCACATTTTTCCTTTGCCCCTCAACTTTCTCTTCATAATTGCTGAGGGGCACAGGGCCCTGGGTGGGGCTTTGGTTTCCCAGGCGTTTCTGCACCCTCCTCAGCTCCCCGCCATGGAGTGGCTTCGGTCACCCAGGCTTTATTGTGGTAGGCAGGGAGGGTTCTGTGGGGGCGCTCGGTTATGGCCTTGGCCTTGCTCGGGGCCTTGGGGCTGTTCGGCCAGGCAGCTTGGGGAACAACAACAACATATAAAGACAAATAATTGCAAAATATGAAGTAACAACAGATTTAAACAAAGAGTACTCTTTTAACAAGAACAATAAATTTAAAAAATCATCAATATTAATATTAAAATAGAAAAAGAAAAAGATAAACAATAAATACAGACAAAAAACAATAAATACAGACAAAAAGTAAGCAGAGGTTATACAAGAAACTTCAAGTTAAAAATGCTTGATTAAAATTATTGATGTAAAATTTTAGAATACAGTCACAATAATTGACCCTAAAAAGATTAAATTTATGGAACAATTTACTTGCCTCAAAACCTCTGTCCACTAAGAGTCTGTATAGTAACCTAGCTCTAGCCCAAAAGTCATCTACTTTAGTGCAGATTTTACAAAATCTTATTAATTGGGAATAAAAACAATTATAAGTTATTTTACTATCGATATTACTACTAGGGAAAGGAAAGTTTATTACGTTAAAATTAAAATCATCAGCTTTGTGATATACTTTAAGTATGCACTGTTCATTAACAATCTCTATATTTATATCAAGAAAATTTTCAACTTTATAATTTACGTTACATTGTGTGAGGGGAATAGAATTAGGGTAAATAAGTTTAGCAACTTTATTAAAATTTAACAAATTGCAAACAAGAATATCATCAATATATCTACTATTATTACTTAACAGTTTAGCAAGTGCTAATTTTTCTGGGATTTTATTTTTCTTGCTACTGTCAACTAAGTCTTTTATATATTTAAATTCTAAAGCAAGCAAGAATAAGTCTGCAATTAAAGGGCTAGCATTTCCACCCATAGGAATTCCTAATATTTGTTTGAAAATGTACGGCCCGAATCTAACATAAGTATTGAAAAGGAGGAATTTAAGGGCATCTTTAAGTTTAGTTCTATCAAAATATACAGAACTAGTGGGAGTAGAGCTAAGTGATGCATTATTAAAATATGTATAAACATTTATGAAATAATTACCATTCCTAACGAACCTGTCAAAGTGCAAATCTATAATAAAGCAAAGCTCTGAATATACTAAATCTAAAGGCAAATTGGTATACAAAGTTGAAAAGTCGAAGCTATGTACCGAGGTAACTTTCGGCATGGTATTTATTTTATCAATAACTTCTAACGAATTGTCAACACTCCAATAATAGTTAATGCCAGTTCTTCTCATGATGATTAATCATTGCACGGCAACCAGTGGTCGTACAGACATGATTCAGGTGTCATTGGAAAGGTCTATTCCTCTGCTTTGAAGGATATATCATTGAAATACATTCTAGCTCTTGTTTATACATGAAAATGTGCAGGGAATGAAGCTTGCTTTTAGTCCAAAACCTCCGTACGGTACAGTGCTGACCAAGCAATTGTCATATGACAAGTGCCGCAACAAAAGTGATGTTATTCTTTTGTGTAGCATACTCTGCGACCTTATAAACAATAGCACGAAGGTAACGAAATGGTAAAATTAATTATTCTCAATTTCACTCAATAAATGCTGGTGTTCCCCAGGGATCAGTTTTGGCCCCAATTCTGTTCCTCATTCATATCAATGATCTCATATCTACCACTCATAATCCAATACATTCCTACGCAGATGACTCAACACTCCACAGTTCCTTCACATTTACCAATTCTTTCACCCAACCCGATCTTACAAATTCAAAAATAAACACTGCAATTTCTCTGAACCAGGACCTTTCTAGAATTAATGGATGGGGACAAAAGAATCTAGTTTCCTTTAATGCACAGAAAACCAAGTACAGTAAAAGTCCGTTAATCCGACGACCGATGATTCGAATCTCCCAATAGTCCGAATTTTTCAATTTGAGGCCAAATCCGAATTCACCCGATGGTCCGAATTTCAAGAAGTCCCAAAGTCCCCTTTTTGAGGCATTAGGCCACTCAAATGACACATAATGGAGCACACACATATCATATGTTCATGAATTCACTTTAAAAGTTTACCATAGTCATTGTAGCCTATTATCTACTTCAAAACATTCAGATTAATGGTCAAAGGAAGCTACTGATATAATCGTAAACACCTTCGTCTTCTTCTTCTTCCACATCGTCTGCTAGAGAGTTTGTTTTGCTCTTGAATGCATCCTTGGGACGCTCCGATGCGCTACTGGCTTGCACCGCATTTTCTGCAAGCGCATTCAGTCTTGAGCTTGAAAACGCACCTTTCAAGAAGTCCCAAAGTCCCCTTTTTGAGGCATTAGGCCACTCAAATGACACATAATGGAGCACACACATATCATATGTTCATGAATTCACTTTAAAAGTTTACCATTGTCATTGTAGCCTATTATCTACTTCAAAACATTCAGATTAATGGTCAAAGGAAGCTACTGATATAATCGTAAACACCTTCGTCTTCTTCTTCTTCCACATCGTCTGCTAGAGAGTTTGTTTTGCTCTTGAACGCATCCTTGGGACGCTCCGATGCGCTACTGGCTTGCACCGCATTTTCTGCAAGCGCATTCAGTCTTGAGCTTGAAAACGCACCTTTGGACGTATTAGTCTTGAGCTTGAAAACGCACCTTTGGATGTTCCGATACGCTACTATTTATAGTTCAGTGATCGGAGCATCCCAAGGGTGCTTTCAAGACAACAAGACAAGGGTGCTTTCAATACAATATAATATAACAGAGCACGTCACAAAAGGAAAATCACAAAAGGAAAATTACAAGAACCTCTCAGGGAAGTGCCGTTGTTAAGGCATTACTTCCCGAACCACATCTGATCTTCAAGAGCAAGACAAACTCCTAGTAGACGGAAGAAGAAGAAGACGTTTATATCAGCAGATTCCTTTGACCATTAATCTGAATGTTTTGAAGTAGTTAATAGGCTACAATGACAATGGTAAACTTTTGAAGTGATTTCATGAACATATGATATGTGTGTGCACCATTGTGTCATTTGGGTGGCCTAATGTCTCAATGTTTTCGTCATACACAGGTTCATAGGGGTAAAGTCCGATAATCCGAAAAATCCACTAATCCGAACGAGAGCCGGTCCGCTGCCCTTCGGATTAACGGAAGTTTACTGTACATTCAATTTTCTAACCGACAGAATCTCACTGACTCCCTTATATTTTTTAATGATGTAAATATTCCCACTTCCCCTAGTATTGACATCTCGGTGTAACATTAACTACTAACTTGAGCTGGACACATTATGTTAGAAGCATTGCTAAGAATGCCTCTAAAAAACTGGGACTCCTGTACAGAGTTCGAGAATTCTTCACTGACGAGCAGTTGGCCGTAATATATAAAAGTCATGTGCGTTCTCAGATGGATTACTGTTCACCTCTGTGGGGTGGAAGTGGAGTGGTTGCATTGAGGCAGTTGGACAAAATTCAAAATAAAGCTATTAGATTAATCAATAACCCTGCAATCACACAGGACCTTCCTACATTATCCATACGAAGAAACGTTGCATCCCTTGCATTATTCTACAGATATTTTCACAGCAATTGTTCCGAGGAACTTGCTTCAATTGTGCCGCCTCTCCACATCTTTCCCGTAGAACTAGGGCAGCTGAGAGCGCCCATGAATTTACACTTTCTCCTCCACAATGCAGAACTTCTGCATATCAGAATTCATTTATCCCCAGAGCTACTACTCTTTGGAATTCACTTCCCTCGAATTGCTTTCCACAAACTTACAATCTACAAATGTTTAAATCCAGTTGTTACAAACATTTTATGAATGGAGGATGCCTTTAGGCACATGGACCTTTTTGTTTTATCTGTGTTTTTTCTTCCTCCGTTCATTGTCTCTTAAAAAAAAAAAAAAAAAAAAAAGATAATGGTTATATCTGCACATACAGACACACATAGGATAATATCTGCGATCACGCCGGACCAGTGCAGTGTTGCCAGGAGGTGGATTGCTTTATATTTATACACTGCATTTCCAGCTTTTCGGCGGTTTCTGTATATTATGCTCGGTGTGTTATATGTGAAATAACAAAGGGGTTTGTATGCTACTTTCTAGTACAGGTATAATAACTTGGCTAAATTGTAACCACAACGTCAAGGACAAGTGCAAATAATACAAACTCTGGAAATTCTGGAACCTTCTATAATGCCTAGGGAGTGATGTCATTGCCAGCCAATCACGGGCTCGGTCTCATATCTGCTGTACAGGCCGGTGGCAAAGGTGAGTTACATAGAGTATAGTAGTTCGTTCTTTGAACGATGGCAGTTTTATTTATTTGTATTAACTTTCTTCATATTACTGGCTTGCGAGATGTTGCAGGGGGAAGATGTTTGTCTCTCGGTTGGCCTACCCAGAATACGACTGGGCGCCGAAAATATAAGTTTTCCAACACCCAATTGCTGTCCCATTTTCTATTATTGATCTTCAATGTTCATATAAGTTCAAATAAACGCACATGGAAAAGAAATAGGCCTAATGCCTAAATATCACTAATTCTGTTAGAATCGAAGGGTTGTAGGCCTATATAAAAGCTATAATAGGTCTAGAATAATAGAAACAAACAATAGCCATTGCTAGCCTTAAAATTAAATGCTTAGCAAGTGTCAAGGATATGCAGTAGGCCTATTAATTGCGTATCCTGGACGCGTATCCTTGACACTTGCTAAGCATTTCATTTTAAGGCTAGCAATGGCTATTGTTTGTTAATATTTTTGTAGACCTATTATAGCCTTTATATAGGCCTACAACCCTTCGATTCATACGGAATTTGTAATATTTAGGCATTAGGCCTATTTCTTTTCCATGTGTGTTTATTTGAACTTATATGAACATTGAAAATCAATAGAAGTTGGGACAGCAATTGGGTGATGGAAAACTTATATTTTCGGCACCCAGTCGTATCCTGGGTGGGCCAACCAAGAGACAAACATCTTCCCCCTGCAACATCTCGCAAGCAAGTACAGTAAACCCTCGCTCTTTCGGACTAATTGGGGGAGACCCCTGTCCGAAAGAGTCAAAAGTCCGAAAGGGCCGAGTCCGAACTCACACTTCAGCCATTCGGACTTGTCCGAATTTCTGAAATAATGCATCTATCTCCCTTATACATATATATAACTATGTCTTATTTGGTCTTTTTTTAATCTATGAATCAATTCTAATACGATGGAATTGAAAACAATATTACCCCTCTAATACACAAATAATAAAATGAAAAAGAGAGTAAATAAAAATGTCTCCTTTGTCTTTCAGAAACATAAGTTCGTCTTGTATATGTTAGTATTTTATTGCTCGCTCGCCCCTAGCCACTCTCTCTCTATCTATTTATCTCTAATGCATCTAACTAACTCCCTTATACATTAACATAACTATGTCTTATTTGGACTTTTTGTAATCTATAAATAATTTCTAATGAGATGGAATTGAAAACAATATTATCCTTCTAGCACACAAATAATAACATGAAAAAGAGTCAATATAAAAGTCTCCTTTGTCTTTTCAGAACCAATTAAGTCCGTCTCATAATAGTTTGTGTTTATCGCTCACTTCCCCTTCTGCAACTCTCTTTCTATCTATCTTGTCTTTTCAAAACCAATAAGTCTGTCTCATAATAGTTCGTGTTTATCGCTCACTCCCCCTCTGTAACTCTCTCTTTCTATCTATCTATCTCTCTAATGCATCTACGTAACTCCCTTATACATTAACATAACTATGTCTTATTTGGACTTTTTGTAATCTTTGAATCATTTCTAATGCAATGGAATTGAAAACAATATTATCCTTCTAGCACACAAATAATAACATGAAAAAGAGTCAATATAAAAGTCTCCTTTGTCTTTTCAGAAGCAATTAAGTCCGTCTCATAATAGTTCGTGTTTATCGCTCACTTCCCCTTCTGCAACTCTCTCTTTCTATCTATCTATCTCTCTAATGCATCTACGTAACTCCCTTATACATTAACATAACTATGTCTTATTTGGACTTTTTTTAATCTTTGAATCATTTCTAATGCAATGGAATTGAAAAATATAATATATAATAAATATAAGGCCGAAACTCGGCTCTTCGGTCCGAATGCGATTTAATTTTTCTCAGCCTTTCGGACAAATCCGAAAGGCTGAAGCATGAGTTCGAATTGAAATGCTTGTCCGAAAGCCTTGGAATTCCGAAAGAGTGAAGTACGAAAGAGCGAGGGTTTACTGTAATATGAAGAAAGTTAATAAAAATAAATGAAACTGCCATCGTTCAAAGAACGAACTACTAGATACGAGAGTGCGCCAATAACAACAACAAAACAACAGCTGAGCGGCGCCGGCCTAATCTTTGTTTATGTTTATTGCCGAAAATGTGAGGGTCTCAGGCGGGCTGCCGCCCATATGTATTTTCTCCATAAGTTATGTTATTCCTATTACACGAATTCACAATACACGACGCGCTTTGCCGCCCATATAGACACGTTTTGTGGGGGGGGGGACTGACTGACTGTACTGTACTGTATTTAATACTCACGCAAATAACGTTTTCAATAATAAAGTTTTTCAGGCACCAATTACAGTAGACGTTATTGGCGAGAGACTACTGTATCTATCTATTGCCTGACGCCGTGATCACCGAAGGGGTGGCCACGAAAGAAACGCCCCCATGTCCCCAGTCAGTCGACACCCTTCCTCCCAACCAGCACCGCGGGTGCCCAACCCCGAAAGGGGTTGAAATTATGCCAAAGGCGGCTTTCTAGGGCCTTTCCTAGCTGATGCTGAGAGAATTGGGTTCTAGTCATGTGGTGATGGGCTGGTCTATCAGAGTGAGAGCTGAGTGATCTCTGCCATACCCATAGCTTACTCTGACTGTTCCTTTTACTAATATATTTTCTAGATCTCAAGTGACGGCATCTCTTCCGTGGATAGACCTCCCAATCTGCCAACCTAGAGGTTGGCAGATTGGAAGCCAAAGCGTCACATTTTTCCTTTGCCCCTCAACTTTCTCTTCATAATTGCTGAGGGGCACAAGGCCCTGGGTGGGGCTTTGGTTTCCTGGGCATTTCCACACCCTCCTCCTTGGAGTGGCTTCGGTCACCCAGGCTTTATTGTGGTAGGCAGGGAGGGTTCTGTGGGGGCTTTCGGTTATGGCCTTGGCCTTGCTCGGGGCCTTGGGGCTGTTCGGCCAGGCAGCTTGGGGAACAACAACAACAACAACAACAACAACCAGCACCACCTTCACCCATATACTTCTTCACTCCATCCTTCCACCTCTCTTTCGGTTTATCTCTCCCTCTCTGTCCTTCCACCTCGCTCTCGTACACCCTCTTAGTCATTCTATCGCTTCCCACACTTTCCATATGGCCGAACCATCTTAAGGTATTCCTTTTCACACTTTCCAGCACATCTACCTCCACACCACACCTTCTTACTTTCTCATTTGTCTGTCTATCCCTCCATGTAACTCCGCACGCACTTCTCAAGTACCGGTAACTCATTTCCACCCCTCTCACTTTTGGTCTGAGTTTCTCCACCAACTTCCATGCTTCACTTTCGCACACTGTCATGCAAGGACTTCTTCACTTCCATTCTGACCACCCTATATTTATTAGTGGCCCCTCCATCATTGACGAACATGCCTATTACATAAGGCATCCTCTTCAAACACTAATCCGCCGTAGTTTGAATCTACCGCGCAGAGCATTTAAAAACTGAGGAGCCTTCATCATGAGCGCACGCGACCTCACTCATGGCTTCAGTCATTATGAATTGGGTTCTCACTACGAAAAAACTTCGTAAAAAATAAAAAGAAAAAGAAAATAAGAATAACTATCCAATAAGCTTTCCATCATATCGTGGATGTACTTGTGTGGATTTCTGACCAGACGCTGATTCAGGCGTCATTCCTCCTTCTCTGCTCTGCGCTCAGCCTGCCCGGACCTGTCTCCCCACGCTCCGCGGGTTCCGCATTTGTTGCGTCCCTAGTGAGTTTTTTCTCATTGGTTTACTCCGGGATGTATCGAGTAAGGTTAGGATATGCGTAGCAGGAGTGTCCTGGGCTGGTTGCCCGCAGTGCAGTGTATTTTGGGTCGTATGTTTGGGGCATCTATTTCGGATGTACCCTCGTGGTCCTGTTGTGGACAGGTGAATTTTTTTTTTCACAGTTAAGCTAGCTTTGTGATGCAGGCGGCTTTCATTACGCGTTATTGCTTCCTTTTATCTTTCTGATGAGGTAGCGTATTTTTGCTGTCGTTCCCAGCGTATTTTTCTTCACTTAGTGAAGTTTTTTCTGGGTCCCGAGTCAGTTCTTCCCTTTGCCGGAAGTGTTTGCTACAGTGGTGTGTTGGCGGTGGTTCCTGTTGTGATATAATTCAGTGCTTTTTGTTTATATTCCGACATGTTACTGTTATCCGTCTGCTAGGCCTAGCCAGCCTCTCGTAGCTTTATCACATATACAAGTGTTATTGATTTATTTTCTAAATATGTACTACTGTGTCATGTGTATCCTGGTTTAGTTGTGTATTGGCTAATTCCACGGACTATTTATGTGTCCTGGGTTAGTTGTGTTTTGGCTAATTCCACGGACTATGTTGGGCCCGGCGTTAGTTGTGTTTTAGCTACGCCTCGGTCCGGTGTTGCGTTCAGATGGTATCTGGACGGGGTGGGTTTTCCGGCGGGTTTTTCTCGGTTTCACCTTGATAACCCCGGCTGGTTGCCTAGTTTTGGCCACGCGTGGTTTAAAACAGGCTTGTTTCCCCGGCGAGTGGGTGTCTGTGGCTCCCCAGGTCTGCGTCTCTGGGGTGCCTGTTTCATCCCGGCGGTTTGGCTGTATCCATCTAACAGTGTTCATACGGACACGTGTTGTTTGTAGTTTTTTCGGTTTTGCAAAGCCAATATAAAACTATGCTGTAGTTGTATTTCCTCCCCGGCGATCTGTTTCAAAGAAGTGGGGATAGGAACAATTGGGGTTAACTTTTAAACTTTAATTCACCCGGTGGGTGCAACCTGGAAGGTTGGGATGACCGAATTTGCAAAATTCAGTTTAGTTGACCAGTCAATTGAGGGATGCTTTGTGTATCGCCTCCTTCAACATACGGCGCTTTAGGGCACATTTGGGGTTAACGTTTTTTAAACTATTATTCACACCCGGCGGGTGTTTCTTGCACGGATGAGAATAACGAATTTACAATTCAGTTAGTTAACCAGACATTTGAGGGATACGTTTTGTATCGCCGCCTTCAACATACGGCGATCTAAAAGATACTTCGGCAGAAGTTAGATCTCGTATATTTGTCAGGCTTCCCAGTTTTTTATCTACGAGATAATTCGGGGGCCGGCGTCTTTTTTAGGGGGTTTTTTCCAATATTTAATATGGAAACAAACACCACCGGAAAGACTTAATCACTTATAAACGCCATGATGGTCTTTATATATTATGTCAGAGGGTATTCATAAATCTTTTGGACAAATTAAGATATTCTGAGGAATATGTCTTCTAAGCGTAGTAGGGAAGGTATACAGTAGGGTAGTGATTGAGAGAGTGAGAGTGAGAACGGAGAAATGGATAGGCGACGAGCAGGGAGGTTTTAGGAAGGGAAGAGGATGTGTAGATCAGATTTTTACCCTGAATTGTGTTGTGGAGAAGTATCTGGAGAAGAAACAAAAGGTGTATGTTGCCTTTATGGACTTGGAGAAGGCCTATGACAGAGTGGATAGAGAAGGTTTGTGGAAAGTACTTAGTATAGACGGAGTAGAGGGCAAGTTGCTGAAAGCAGTGAAGAGCATGTATGAGGGTGCAAAGGCGGCAGTACGTGTGGAGAGTGAGCAGAGCGAGTTCTTTGACCTGAATGTTGGTTTGAAACAGGGGTGTGTGATGTCCCGTGGTTGTTTACTGTATATATGGATGGAGTTATGAAAGAAATACTATCAAGAGCAGTGGATGTTGGTGTATCGCTGAAAAGGGAGGGAATTGAGTGGAAGCTACCTATACTGCTGTTTGCGGATGATACAGTTCTGATGAGTGATAATGAATGGGAGTTGCAGGGTCTGGTAAATGAGTTTGGAACAGTGTGCGAAAAACGGAATTTGAAGGTAAATACGGGGAAGAGCAAGGTTATGGTCTTCGAAAGGGTGAAGTCACAGAGTGTGAGGTGAAGCTGAACGGTCAGGCTATGGAGATCGTCAACTCTTTAAGTATCTGGCAGTGTGTTGAGTAAAGATGGGACTATGGATGAAGAGGTGCGGGAGAGGGTACAACAGAGGGTTGTAGGAACGCTAAAAGCAGTAACAAGAAATAGGTGGTCAGTATGGAAGTGAAGAAGTCCTTGCATGACAGTGTGGTAATCCCGACACTGACTTACGGAAGCGAAGCATGGACGTTGGTTGAGAGACTCAGACCAAGAGTGAGAGCAGTGGAAATGAATTACTTAAGGAGTGCGTGCGGAGTTACAGGAGGGATAGACAGACTAATGAGGAAGTAAGAAGGAGGTTGTGGAGGTAGATTGCTGGAAAGTGTGAAAAGGAACAACTTGAGATGGTTCGGCCATATGGAACGTATGGAAAGCGAGAGAATGACTAAGAGGGTGTACGAGAGCGAGGTGGAGGGACAGAGGGGGAGAGGTAGACCGAATATGAGGTGGAAGGATGGAGTGAGGAACTACATGAACGAAGGCGGTGCTGGTTGGGGGGCGGGGCGTCGTCTGACTGAGGACAGAGGTGCATGGGGCGGTTCGTTCGTGGCCACCCCTTCGGGGATCACGGCGTCAGGCAATAGATAGATAGATAGAAGATATTCTGAAATCTTTTACTTAGGAAACCCCACCGCGTGGCGAGCTGTGGTCGTTGAGTATTACGTCTCGTTACCCGGCGGGTTATTTAACACCTGTGTGCGAACATGAGTGGGTTAACCTTATGAGCATTAATTCCTGGAAATTTTAAATTTTCCAGAGCTGGGTCCCGGCGGGTCTATGCAGAACCTGGAGTAGTTTCCCTCCAGTCTCTGTCATGGCTACCTTTGCCCCGGTTTTTGCTGTATGCATTATGCCCTCCTGTTCAGGTATCCCTATTTTTGCGCACACACTTTGTATAAAATGTGTTAAAATGTCTCGTTTGGTGGGGGTTACCTTTCCGGCGTTTTTCTCGTTGCTCCGAGAACACCGTTTTGGTTTACCGAGTTTTAGTCAGGATGGCTAAAATAGGTAAGTTACCCCGACGAGTTTGGTCGCTTGAGGGCTCATCAGAAACTGCGTTTTTCTGTGGTCGAGCCTGGGATCAGGCTTCCTGTGTTATTCATTGCTTTATGCATTACGCCCTCCTGTTATGTCTCGTTTGGTGTGGGTTACCTTTCCGGCGTTTTTTTCTCGTTGCTCCGAGAACACCGTTTTTGGTTACCGAGTTTTAGTCAGGATGGCTAAAATAGGTAAGTTACCCCGACGAGTTTGGTCGCTTGAGGGCTCATCAGAAACTGCGTTTTCTGTGGTCAAGCCTGGGATCAGGCTTCCTGTGTTATTCCCGGTGAGGGGGGCTCCACACAGTTATTTTGTTTGGTCTTTCCCTCCCGGCGACCTTTTTTACAAAGAGGTCTGGGGCAGGTATAAGTGGTTTGACATTGCATATAAAACCCGGCGGTTGTACCTTCGGGTGGTTATATTAACGAATTTGCGATTCGCGGTAATTTGCCAAACAATTGATTGATACAATAGGGTATCACGGCCGTCAAGACGGCGATCTATGAGGGCTTCTGGCAGAAGCCGGATTAGAGATTAAGATAGGCTTAGACTTTTTATGGGATAAAAAGATGCCTGAATCTTACTAGTGTTTCAAGTGTAAAGGGATACTTGAAGGACTTCATCTTTAATAAAGATATGTTTCATCTTTATGAGGATTCAGAAGTTATGCTTAATTCTTTCGAACAGGTAAAAGATATGCTGAAATCCTTAATAAACAATTGGAACAATGTTGTTTGTTTGTTTAGTCTTTCTCTCCCGGCGACCTTTTTACAAAAAAAAAAAAAAAGGTCTGGGGCAGGTACAATTGGTTTGACATTGCATATAAAACCCGGCGGTTATACCTTCGGGTGGTTATATTAACTGATTAGCAATTCGCGATAATTTGCCAAACAATTGATTGATACAATAGGGTATCACGGCCTTCAAGACGGCGATCTATGAGGGCTTCTGGGAGAAGCCGGATTAGAGATTAGGATAGGCTTAGACTTTTTATGGGATAAAAAGATGCCGGAATCTTACTAATGTTTCAAGTGTAAAGGATACTTGAAAGACTTCATCTTTAATAAAGATATACTTCATCTTTATGAGGATTCAAAAGATATGCTTAAAAATCTTCTGGACAGGTAAATATATCCTGAAATCTTTAATATGAAACTAAAGGAAAACGAAAAGTAGTGGTGGAGTGCTACGGTTCGTTGACCGGCGGTCTTGTGACACATATTTTGTACCATTTTTTGGGTGTAACCCTATGAGCATTAATCCCCGGAAAATTCTCTTTCCAGGGCGGAGTACCGGTGTTGCACCAGGTGACCAGGTAGTTCCCGGGGGCGGGGTAGTTTTCCCCCAGTCTCTGCCATGTCGGCACTTGAACCTCTCATTGCTGTATGTTCAACGCCGTTAAGATCAGGTATCCCTATATATTATTTTCATTTGTTAATGAAATAATTTAATCACTGAATAATAATAACCATATATATTTTCTATGATTATATTAGGATAATATTGTGTTTATTTATAGTAATTTATTTTAATACAATTAAATATAAATTAAATTAATTAGTATACTTTATGATTTTGCTCACCAGCTCTGCTTTCAATGTGTTAATGAGCTATGGGAGCTTTTAATTATCATAAACCTTTACAGGGCTCTCTTTTAGAGAGTATACCGAGCTCGCAAGCGAGGGACAGCCACAGCCAAGGTGTATGGCGATACTCACAGTCCTGGCAGGACAGAACACATCCCTTTGTGACTCAACTAGTGCTGACGTCCACGGGATGCCGATGTACCATCTTCTACCCCAGTTTTAACATGGCAACATGTGGAGGTCCCGGCTTCGGCGGGATCTTCCCATGATAAGCCAGACTTAACGGATGAAGAACAACGATCTCTGGTCTCAGAGATGGAGGTTGAAGAGTCCAGTCACCTTTTAGGCGACTCTCAGGGTACTGTCGAATCTCCACGGAGTTCGTCATCGGCTAGGTATGTACCGGCGGAAGAGATTGATGGACTACTATTGAATGCACTTAATAGGTTCTTGGGCCCTACGCCGGAAACTCCTCCTGATACGGGAGATCCCGCGATGTCGACGAATGTGCGACCTCTGGCTACATCCTTTGCTTTAGCGAAAATACCTAGCCATCCGCTTGTGTCAGGCCCAATTTCCAATGTGCCAGGCACAACAGCTCTCACTACTTCCACTGAATGCAGTTCACTGTATTCAGAAACAAGGGTCAACGAGGTCAAGGAAGTTGCTACTCGTGTCGGAAGAGATTTTTGTTCTAGCCAGCAGTCTAGATATTTATCTTCACGCATCTTATCTCCCAGGCGTAGCGAACGTCTGGGCAGACGCTCTGTCCCGGAGACAGAGCACGACAGTAGAATGGGAGCTCAAGCAACCCATTTTCGACCTAATGATTGCGGAGCTCTCCCATCCACAAGTGGATCTTTTTGCGTCCGAGGAGACTCACAAGCTCCCTCTATACCTCACCCGCCGGGCGATAACGCCGGCAGGGGGCCAGACGCCCTAGTGACAGACTGGAACAGATGGAGCTCCATCTATCTGTTTCCGCCGCCAGATGCGTCACTAATGTGCCACGTAGTGAACAAACTACGAGTTTATCGAGGCTTAGTCTCGCTAATCGCGCCCCTGTGGCCGGCGCAGGTGTGGTACCAGCAATTAATAATGTGGTGCCCGGACCCGGTATCGCTCCCGGTCGGGTACTTCCACTTAGACACGATTGGCAACCTAGCGACCTCGCTGACTTTTGCATTATGGACATTCAGGAGGCCAAGTGGCTAGCACCATACGGTAGGGATGTGACCAATAAATTGCTCAATCAATATACTCAGTCTACTAAGCGACAATATCAATCACATTGGAAAGCTTTTACTTCTTGGATTGTTAGAACGGAACAAACTGTACCCTCAGTGGCATTGGTTTTTAATTACTTGAACTATCTGTTTGAGCAGAAACGTTTATCTGTGGTAACTTTGAAGAATCACTTAACTGCGATTAGAGTGCCCTTTTTCGACCTTACAGGTCTATCCATACCGGTGGCGGAGGAAACAGGATTTATGAGAGCGTGTTTTAAACTCCGCCCACCTCCCCGTCAGCTCATGCCTACTTGGTCTCTGGACAAAGCTTTGTCTTTACTTCATTCTCGTCTGTATCAAAATACTGCAGACTTTGCTTTAATCTTAAAGAAGGCAGTTTTCCTTTTGGCTTTGGCCACCGGAAACAGAGTGTCTGAGCTGGCGGCGATGAGCAACACACCTAATTGTCTTAGGTTTGGTAGACTTAATGATTCAATTTCCATTGCACCCTCCCCGGCGTTTGTAGCCAAGAATGAGCATAGTGCACACGTGTTTCATGAGTTCACGGTGCCGGCGTTAAAAAGGGGAAAAGTGCATCATAATTTATGTCCAGTGCAAGCTCTAACCAAATATTTGAGAATAGCTCCTCAAAACCCCCAAGGTGCTTTATGGGTAGCGAGTACGGGTAAACGCTTACTTAAACGGCGATTAGCCTCTCTTCTGGTAGAAGTCATTAAAGAGAGTAATCCCGGCGTTGTGGGTAGGGCCCACGATTTACGCAAGTGGGCGGCCTCTTTACGTTTCCTGAAAAACTTTTCAGTTGAAGATATTGCGTCCACACAGTTGTGGGCGTCTAATCATACGTTTCTCTCTAGATACTTGTCAGTTGCTCTAGACAAACCTTCCTTACCATGTATAGCTTTAAGGCAGAGGGTCTAGGTGGCCCTGCAGTCACTTATGTTTACTTTCACGGAAGGGGGGGGGGGGTGCAGTCAGTTGACATAGGACACCCTAGACCCCGCCGGAGTATGAGAGCTGTGATACAATTTAAGGTTAAAATGTGATATGAAAATTTCTCCGAGAAATTGTGCTAGTACAAGGTTTAGTACAAAACAACGGTGTTGTTATAGTAGTTTTAGCTGCGAAAGCAATGTAATATTAGTTCAATGGAGTTCATTTGCAATTGATCTCCACATGTATTTTGGGGTTTATGATGTGCACATATAAACTTATAACTTATTATTTTTGTCACCACTCGTTGAGTGGGGTGCCTTTTGTAACTACAGATCTGTGTTCAGAATCTTCAGGGTTACCCTTTTTTGTCGGGCAGGCTTCTTTGAAGCACGCACCTGCCTGAACCCCTTTTTCTTGTATATTTCCGGCCTACGCCGTATTAAATACATTTTTCAAAAGTAAGAATACTATGTGGTTGTTTTTATTATCTGCTTTTCTAGAGTTATGATATGATTACGAATGTCCCCCTCCAGTCTTAGATATCAGGCATGTTCGTCAATGATGGAGGGGCCACTAATAAATTATAGGTTTGACTCCTGTAAGGAGATAAAGAAAACCTAATATTTAGTAGTGGCCCCGTAATCATTGACGACTGGGGCCCTCCCGACCGTCCCCTTCCCATTCGTTGATGTATTAAGGATTTTAGTTTACTTGATATGTCAGTGAAGGAGGAATGACGCCTGAATCAGCGTCTGGTCAGAAATCCACACAAGTACATCCACGATATGATGGAAAGCTTATTGGATAGTTATTCTTATTTTCTTTTTGTTTTTATTTTTTACGAAGTTTTTTCGTAGTGAGAACCCAATTCATAATGACTGAAGCCATGAGTGAGGTCGCGTGCGCTCATGATGAAGGCTCCTCAGTTTTTAAATGCTCTGCGCGGTAGATTCAAACTACGGCGGATTAGTGTTTGAAGAGGATGCCTTATGTAATAGGCATGTTCGTCAATGATTACGGGGCCACTACTAAATATTAGGTTTTCTTTATCTCCTTACAGGAGTCAAACCTATATTCTTGTTCCTGCTTTCAGCATTCCTACAACCCCTGTTGCACCCTCTCCCGCACTTCTTCATCCATAGTCCCATCTTTACTCAGCACACTGCCCAGATACTTAAATGAGCTGACAATCTCCATAGCCTGACCGTTCAACTTCACCTCACACTCTGTGGCTTCACCCCTTTCGAAGACCATAGCCTTGCTCTTCCCCGCATTTACCTTCAGATTCCGTTTTCCGGACACTGTTCCAAACATATTTACCAGACCCTGCAACTACCATTCATTATCGCTCATCAGAACTGTATCATTAGCAAACAGCAGTACAGGTAGCTTCCACTCGTTTCCCTCCCTTATCAGCGATACACCAACATCCACTGCTCTTCTTGTTGTTGTTCCCCAGGCTGTCTGGCCGAGCAGCCCCAAGGTTCTGAGCAAGGCCAAGGCCATAACCGAGCAGCCCCACAAAACCTCCCTGCCACTAATAAAGCCCAGGTGGTGATTGAAGTCACTCAAAGGAGGGTGCGGAAACGCCCGGGAAACCAAAGCCCCACCCAAGGCCCTGTGCCCCTCAGCAATTATGAAGGGAAAGTTGAGGGTCAAAGGATAAATGTGACGCTTTGGCTCCCAATCTAGTAGGGAGGTCAATCCACGGAAGAGACGCCGTCACTTGAGATCTAGAAAATATATAAGTAAAAGGAACAGTCAGAGTAAGCTGTGGGTATGGCAGAAATCGCTGAGCTCTCACTCTGATAGACCAGCCCATCACCACTCCACTGCTCTTCCTTGTATTTCTTTCATAACTCCATCCATATATACAGTAAACAACCACGGGGACATCACACACCCCTGTTTCAACCCAACATTCAGATCAAATAACTCGCTCTGCTCATTCTCCACACGTACCGCCGCCTTTGCACACTCATACATGCTCTTCACTGTTTTCAGCAACTTGCCATCTACTCCGTATATTCTAAGTACTTTCCACATACCTTCTCTATCCACTCTATCATAGGCCTTCTCCAAGTCCATAAAGGCAACATACAGCTATTTTGTTGCTTCTCTAGATATTTCTCCACAGCACATTTCAGGGTAAAAATCTGTTCTACGCATCCTCTTCCTTTCCTAAAACCGCCCTGCTCGTCACCTATCCATTTCTCAGTTCTCGCTCTCACTCTCTCAATCACTACCCTACTGTACACCTTCCCTACTACGCTTAGAAGACATATTCCTCGGTGGTTACCACACACTCCTCATTCCCATTTACCCTTATATAGGGGGACTATTATGCCTGTCTTCCAGTCATCAGGTGCATTCCCCTTCTCCCATGCTAGTTTGATAATTTTCCATACACATTCAATCACTATCTCACCACCATACCTCAACATTTCCCCACACACTCCATCTATTCCTGGTGCTTTCCCCAACTTCACTCTTTTCATGGCTTCATACACTTCTGACCTCCTGATCCCCACCTCCTCCTCCACTACTTCTCCTCTTCTCCCTCCCATATCCCATCCAACTATGCTTGCTGGCACTTCATTCCATACATTTTGCCATTCCTGTTTCACTCCATTTGTTCAGAGATTTAATTACATTTCACCTTAATAGTTTAAGATTCTTCACCCCATTAAGACGTCAATTTATTCTGGTTGATCGATAGCAAGCCTGCAGTTTAGGAGAAACCGGCCCATTTTCCTACCGAAAAATTTACACATTTAACTCTTGAAGGGGTTCTGTGGAGGCATTATATTTTGTCTATGGGGTAAACTAAAAATACTTTGCTTGAACGCCACCTTAGGACAAGAGACTGAAACTGCACGTATGTGTGGAGCACTCAGTCTTGAAATTTTATGTATGTACAGTATGTATGTATGAAAATGACTGATCAATCAAAACTCTGGATAGTAAGTAATCAAAATATCTTAGCCCATTCACACACAGGATGCCATTTGAGCCTATTCTGGGATACTTTAAAGCCTTTGTGACCATCAGGGGTGTTTAGAAACCTTTAGTTTACTTACTTCAACCTCTGCAGTTGTCTTTGAGTTAGCTGTGGGCAGAAAACTAATTTTGGAGAGATAATTATAAGATTGAGAGAACTGTATTTCTGATTGGTAATCTGCAACCCTTGCGTCCATACGTGCGTGAAAGGGTTAATAACCCCCAAGACATTGCAGCAGATAGTGTTTTTGTAGTACTGTACTGCAGTAAGTGAGTGTTGTCATGTACACTTAGATTCACATTGCAAGCTTGTACTATGTTAATTAATTTTGTATTATAATTACCAGTACTGTACATTCCCCTGCAAAACTCCCTGAACACTTGGCCAAGGATATCCCCTTAATATTCCATGCAAAAAGATCACAAGCCAAAGTTGGCCATTCCCCTCCCCCACTACCTGTACTTATCACCTCAGACTCCTTCTTCTACCTCCCTGTTTTGGCTTAGTGGTAGTTCTCTGTGTAAGTGAGGGTGGGTGTTAGGTAGTGCCAGATTTTGTGTACATACATACATATATACATAAAATGTTAAGACCGAGTGCTCCACACATACGTGCAGTTTCAGTCTCTTGTCCTAATGGCGGCGTTCCAGGCAACAGTGTTAAGGGCTGCTTCACTTGTCAAGTTCTTGGATTTGAGATCGGCATGTATACCTGTAGTCCGATCCCAGGTCTTCCTCGGTCCACCCCTTGGTACAGCTCCCTCCACAATCACAGACCTGCATTTTTTTACCCAATTTTGTTCATCCATTCTCTCCACATGTCCATACCATCCCAGTCTACTTGTACGCATCACCTCGCTAATACTCTTTATACCTAAACGTCTCCTCAGCTCAACATTTGTTATTCTATCCTGTATCCTGGCCCCACACATCCATCTCACCATTCTAATCTCATTACGTTCCATTCTGTTGACATCCTCTACTTTAACGGCCCATGTTTCTGAGGCATACGTCATTGCACTTCTAACACATAAGGCATACACCTTTCCCTTCAGGGGGAGAGGCATTCTTTTCATGGTTAGGATTAGCAGCAGTTCTCTAAACTTCCCCCAGCCACATCTAATTCTAGCAACAGTGGCAGCCTCGGCCCTATCAAAGGCCTTCTCCAGGTCTACAAACACAAAGTAAAGATCCCTGCCTTTTAGTAAGTATCTTTCCTGTATCTGCCTGACTATGAAGATAGCATCGGTTGTACCCCGTCCTGGCATAAAACCAAACTGCATATCATCAATGGAGATGCTTTGCCTGATCAAACCCTCAAAGACTCTCTCACAGACCTTCATGATTTGGTCAAGCATTTTCAGGCCCCTATAATTTCCTCTATCTAGTGCATCCCCTTTTCCTTTGTATATATTTACTATTACACCTTTGAGCCAATCTTCTGGGATTTTCTCAACTTTAATAATGGTGTTTATCAACTCAGTGACTAAGTTGACACCAGTCTCCCCTGAGGCTTTTATCATCTCAGCGACAATGTCAGAGCACCCTGGAGCTTTACCGTCCTTCATTTTATTGATTGCGTCGCTCACTACAGCTGGTGCTATCAAAGGAGTAATAATAATAATAATAATAATATTTATTCAGTTAGCATTTTACAGAGTTGGTACCACATAATATGTTACAAATATGACATGTACCAGCCTTGCATAATTCCAACTAAGGATAGCCCAATAAGGCCATTAGGCGTATTTCCATTGGGGTCCTTGTGGTCCTTGTGGTCCAGATATTGGTTTTTCGATACTAAGCTGTTCCTTATCCCATTCAAACTCTACATTTAGCAATCATTCATAGTGTGCCTTCCATGCTTCTCTGATTTAATTTTCTGCATACACAATCTTCCCATTATCGTTTCTAACACTCATTTAACACAAGCTAGCGGGGGCGGGTGCCCGACCCCGAAAGGGGTTGAAATAGGGGAGCTATCTACCCGCCAAAGGCGGCTTTCTAGGGCCTTTCCTAGCTGATGCTGAGAGGATTGGGTTCTAGTCATGTGGTGATGGGCTGGTCTATCAGAGTGAGAACTGAGCTATCTCTGCCATACCCATAGCTTACTCTGACTGTTGTTGTTGTTGTTGTTCCCTAAGCTGCCTGGCCGAACAGCCCCGAGTCCCTGAGAAAGGCCATGGCCACGATCGGGCTTTCCCACAGAGCTCTCATTGAGTGTAGATTGTGTTGTTGTCGTAAGTGGTTGTGTGAAATGCAGTCTTCTATGGTGTGTTTAATGGTATGGGGTGCTGTTACATCCCGGGCAGGCGTCGACAACGGAGTCATCCAGTCTCTTCTGATAGCTCAGGAGAGCTGGATGGTGTCCGCATCTCAGCCTGGCCAGGTGGACTCTGTCCTCGCGAGGAAGGGAGGATTCGGAAGGATGGATTTCGGGAGGTCGTGCATGCAGCTGCGTGTTGTCTGTGAGTGAGTGGATGGATCGGTGAGAGATATGAGTATGGATGTGCTTCTGGAAGTTGGTTCGGGGTGGGCAGGGAGGGAGAGAGGACAATAATTGTGTGTGATACCGTGTGCTGGGTGTTGTTTTGATATTTCTTGGTGTCTGTGGGTGTGTTGCCATGTAGTTTAGTGGGTGGTCTTGGTTCGTGGAGGCTGCTGCCAGGAATTGAGTGCCTCTCATGTCCAGATGGTCTTTGACTTTGAAGATTTTGGTTTCTTGATGTAGGTGATCTGTGGGTGAAGTAGCTGTGCAGCCTGTAATGATCTTCAGGGCTTTGTTTTGAATAGTCTGTAAGGTCTTATGATGTGTTTCAGCTAGGTTAGAAGCCCAGGCTGGGCTTGCGTATTCCATCACTGATCTTATGTATTGTTTATATACTGTGGTGGTAGTTTCTTTGTTGTGTCCAAATTTTGTGTGAGCAAGTGACCTGAGGGCGTTAAGTCTGGGTGTCAGTTTCTTTTTAATGTTTGTGGTGTGCTGTTTGAATGTCATATGAGTATCATATGTTACTCCTAGGATTTTGGGTGTGTGTGTATGTGTTAGGGGTGTGTTGTTTATGGTGAGTTGAGGGATGTATTCGTGTTCTCCTGTCCAACTTGTGAGCAGGGTTGCGGTGGATTTGGCTGGGGCTAAATTAAGTCTGTTTGTAGTGCACCAACCATGTAGTGTGTTGAGATAGGGTTGAAGGAGATCTGTTGCTCGTTTTGGGTCATGGTGTGTGCATGGGAGTGTTATGTCATCTGCATAGGAGGCTAAGTTTATTTGGGGCGTATTGGGTGTAGTTATATCGTGCATGTACAGATTGAAGAGTGCGGGCGATAGGACGGATCCTTGTGGGACTCCGTTTGGAAAGTTTCTGATTTTAGATGACTGACCGGCAAAAGATACGTGTGCACATCTGCCTGCTAGGAAGTTGGCCAGCCACCATTTTGTGTTGTTGTGCATGTTTGTGTTGTAGATTTTGTTTGTTAGGTTGTGGCGGGGGATGGCATCGAAGGCTTTACTAATGTCGAGTGTGGCTAATAGTGATCTGTGTGGTGGTCTAGCTGAGTTGATGCCGTCGAAAGCTCTTTGTGTAAGGTCTGTGAGAAGAGTGTTTGTGGAGTGCAGTGGCCTAAAGCCATGTTGTGTTGGAGCTAGGGGTAGGTCAGGTGTAATTAGTTGTAATACTAGGCGTTCCATGACTTTGGAGGGGGAGCAAAGAAGTGTGATGGGGCGGTGCGAGGAGGGTAGCGTGGGGTCTTTGTTGGGTTTGGGGAATGTGATGATGATACCATGCTTCCAAATGTCTGGTATTGTGTTGTGTGAATAGCTGTAGTTTGATATGTTAGTGAGTGCTTGTATGCCTTGTGGTCCCAGGTGTCTGAGGTGTATGTTGCTTATGTTGTCTAGGCCACAGGCGGGTGAGTGCTTGAGATTGTTGATGATATGCTTTGTCTGGTGATTGGTGAAGGGTGTATAGTCAGGGTCTGTGGGGAATTGTCTCTTACGTCGGATGACACGTCGGTCGTCTTTGTGAGGTTTTAGGTGGCTGACATGTGAAAAGTGATTGATGAGAGTGTTTGCTTGTTGTTTACATGAAGGAGTAGAGTCTGTTGTTGTGATTGCAGCATGTGATTGTGTTATGTTGCTGTTGGAAAGTGTATTTACCTAATTGTATTTACCTAATTGTAGTTTACAGGAGTTGAGCTAAGCTCGTGTTGTCCCGTCTCTCAGTCTACTTTTTATCCAATTTTTTCTTGAAAATATGGATGTTCCTTGCCCCTACCACCTCCTCCTCCAGCCCATTCCATTTATCAATACATCTATAGGGGAAGCTAAACTTCCTGATATCGTTCTTGCAGGTAGGTCTTTTTACTTTGTGATGCTGTTTAGTGTTTTGTAGAGTTTTTTGGGGTTTGTTTTGTGATCAAGTGTTTGTAGGAAGTTATTCCAATTTAGTTTTTGTTGTTCTTGTATTTTGTTGTTAGTTTGGGTGTTGAGTGCTTGAATTTGTTGTGTGATGTCTTGTGTGTGGGGTGCTGGGGAGTGTTTCAGTATGTCGCGTTGTCTGATGAGGTTTTGAATTTCTGGTGTGAAGTTGGGGTTGTGTCTTTTCCTGTTACCTCTTGGAATGTGTTTCTTGTCAGCGTTTTTGGATAGTTTTATTGAGTATGTGTACAGCATTGTTGATGTTAGTGATGGGTGTACTGTTTAGAGTTGTGAAGTGTTGTTCTGTCTCATTTGTGAATGCTTCCCAGTTAGCTCTTTTATAATTGGTGTATGTGTGTTTGTGGCTAGCTGGGGTGAGTCTGGTTTTGGTGGTGATAATGATCGGGAGGTGGTCAGAGCCTAAGGATCTGACCACTGACTCTGACTGTTCCTTTAACTTATATATTTTCTAGATCTCAAGTGACGGCGTCTTTTCCGTGGATTGACCTCCCAATCTACTGTACCAAGATTGGAAGCCAAAGCGTCACATTTTTCCTTTGCCCCTCAACTTTCTCTTCATAATTGCTGAGGGGCACAGGGCCCTGGGTGGGGCTTTGGTTTCCCGGGCGTTTCCGCACCCTCCTCACCTCCCCGCCAAGGAGTGGCTTCGGTCACCCAGGCTTTATTGTGGTCGTCAGGGAGGGTTCTGTGGGGGCGCTCGGTTTGGCCTTGGAATTGCTCGGGGCCTTGGGGCTGTTCGGCCAGGCAGCTTGGGGAACAACAACAACAACAACACACTGTTCACCTATAATATCCCTACTGTAATTTTTAACTTGCCTAGCTAGGTTGAAGATCCCATTGGGATTGTCAGTGTTACTCACTTGTTCGAGGACCAGGTCCTTAATGCCTTTTTTAGCATTGTAAATAACTTTTGGCAGTTCGTTTAGCTGCCTGGTATTCCTCCTTGTTGCCTCCCTTCTTCCATGTTTTGAAGCATCTCTTTTTCTCTTTCACAGCATGTTCTACTTCATCGTTTCACCACCAGGAGGTCTTATTCCTGGGGTGACCCTTTATTTTCCTACAGACTTTGTCAGTGACAGCAATAAAGCTATGCTTAAGAAAGTTCCATTGACTATTTACATCGTTAGGCCTAGCTTCCTTATTTCTATTAATTTCCTCCAGCTCACTATGAAACCTATCCCTAACTTCCTTGTTCTTCAGCAGCCACACTTTCCTTTTGGGTATGTATACCTTCTTGCACAGGATCTCTGTATAAGCTCATGTCGCACACAAGTAGCTTATGCTGGGGGATACATTCTTCGCTCGGGATGACCTTTACATCTCGAACCAGTTTCCAGTCTTTCCTGTTAACCAAGAAGTAATCTATCTGGCTACTGGAGAACCCAGAGTTATATGTGATCAGATGGCTCTGTCTTTTCTTGAACTTTGTGTTACACACAACCATGTTGAGTGCAACGCAGGACTCCAATATATATTCGCCTTCCAGATTCCTCCTTCCGTAACCATTTCCTCCAGGTACTCCCTCGTATCCATCTGCAGATGCTCCCACGTGACCATTCAGGTCCCCGCCCACAATTACCTTTGGATACCTTTGGATGTGTTCGCCGCTCCTCTAGTGGCACCAAGGAGCGCGACGCCCCTCGTTATGGGTGGTGATTTGGTGCAGTAGACTGTTTGAAGCGACAGCTCGCTCCCTTGCGAGGATGGGCTCGTCTGGCACTTTTTGCAGTTCGACATCTAGGGCTCTCTTGAAGTTGTCTAACGAGATGTCCCTCATGTCTCTTACTCGCCGTGGGAGTTTGTTGAAGAGACGTGGGCCTCTGTGTGATAACCAGCCCTCTCGCAGAAAGCCCATAGCACCCCTGTTATTCATCCGGGGGATTTCGCATTCCCAGCCTCTCCTATCACTGAATTTCATGACTATCGGAGTATGTAGGTTTATTACTAAACCCTCTGCGATTTTCCACGTGTATATTATTAGGTAACGTTCTCTTCTACGTTCCAGTGAGTACAGATTCAGTGCTCTTAAATGCTCCCAATAGTGTAGATGTTTTATCGAACTTATATGCGAAGTGAAATTTCTTTGTACACTCTCTACGTCATTTATTTCACCTGCTTTGTATGGGGATGTTAATACGCTACAGTATTCAAGCCGCGGTAGCACTAGAGATTTGAAGAGCGTTATCATAGGCAATTCACCGCGTGTTTTAAAAGTACGCAGAATCCAACCCGTTAGACGTTTCGCAGCCGCCACTTTGACCTGGTTATGTACTTTGAAACCCATATTTTCAGACATTAATACCCCAAGGTCTTTCACACTGTCTTTCCGTTCTATTATGTGGTTAGATTCTGTTAAGTAATTTGTAATTTCTTTAACACCATTATTATCTCCGTACCGTATTAATTGGAATTTTTCCTCATTGAATTGCATGTTGTTTTCCCTGGTCCACTGGAACACTACATTCATGTCTTCCTGCAGTCGGCCCGTGTCCTCTTGTGTGTTTACTATCTTGCTTAATTGTTATTTCATTCTCCAAGACTCTGAAATGACACTGACGGTGTCATTCCAGAAGTCTTCTTTTATCTCTTTCTGTAGACCAGCCTTTTTTTTTTTTTTTTTTTTTTTTTTTTTTCTCTGTGATTGAGGGAGGCAAAAGGCAGAACTGCCTATAACGAGTGCTTCCCCCATAGTTGAAAGAGTGACAGGGCCAAAATCAAGGGATGTTCGAGCCAAAATGCCTGGACACACAGAGTTTGAAGCAATTTAAGTCATAGGAAGAGGGAAAGACTGATTCTGGGAGAGAGTTCCAGAGCTCAGCTGTTGAGTAGAAGAAAGTTTGAGAGTAACGTTTCACTCTTGGGTTGGAGAGTTGCACAGAGTAGGGGTGGGATTGAGTTGCAAGACGGGTACCACGTGCCCTACGTAAAGGAGGTGGTATGCACTGGGATAGCTCTGAGGAACACTGATTATTATAGTAGCGATAGAATAGCGAGAGAGATGCAACATTGCGGCGGAGAGAGAGAGATTGCAGAGAGTTGGTGAGTGGACGGGAGTTAATGATACGAAAGGCCTTCCTTTCAACTTTGTCTAGGAGAGCGGTGTGAGAGGAACCTCCCCACACATGTGAACAATACTCAATACAAGGACGCACTATGCCCCTGTACAGAGCAAGAAGAACCGCCCTAAGGCGGTTGAGCACACCCAGCTTCTGGGAGGCTGCCTTAGCAAGACTGGTAATATGGTCCTTCCAATTGAGAGCAGAAGAAAAAGAGACTCCAAGAATATTGAGAGAAGATGAAGGATTGATTTTTGTATTGTTGAAGAATAAGTGATAGTCCGCTGGGAGATCCTGACGGGTAGATAGATGGAGAAATTGGGTTTTGGAAGCATTAAAGGTAACAAGGTTTTCTCTGCCCCAATTGGAGATAGTATTTAGATCAGAATTTAAGAGTTCAATGGCTTCATTACGTTTGTCGTTGAGGGATTGCTGGCTGGGGCGTTCTGAAAAACTAATGGAGTAGTGTAAGGTTGAGTCGTCTGCGTATGAATGGATGGGAATTGAGGTACAGTTGAGATCATTTATAAAAATTAGAAAGAGAATAGGATAGCCTGTGGGGCATATGCAGATATCACATTCAGAATTCTTTCACCAACTTTCAACTTCAAAACAATCAGCCTTTCACTAACTCTCGTAATCTGAAGCACACTTTCTGCCAGCTCTTCAGCCACCTGAACACCCACTCCTTTCGCTTTATCAGTCTCCACCCCCATCCAGTAGATCCTATATTTTTTCTTTCTTCCGACAATCCACTGTACCCCATGCCTCTTCCAGAGTGTTTCCTGGGCACAGCAGACATCCACTCACCTCCTCTCTCACATCTCAGCCACTTTATTTGCACGCAGATTCAAACTACCAACATTCTCACTAGCACGTCTGAGATTGTGGGGGGCATTTGTCCTTGTCCTGTGTGATTTTGATTCATCGGACTTACGTTGTTTCTTTTTAGGTTGTTTAGTCATAATTGGGTAATTTGGCTGGCAAATGGGCATCACATCACCCCCCCCCCCCCCCCCCCCCAGAACTCCGGTTCCAGTCTACCCCGGAACCATTCCCAGTACCTTCCCCCAAGAGATTTCAAGGGGGTAGGATCCAGTGGCCTCGGCAGTGTGTTAGAGTGAGTGAGAGGAAGTTGATGTGGTTTATATTCTTTCTATTTATTAATCTTCCTTAGTACCTATCTATTTTAATTCATAACAATTATCATTCTCTACCTGTAACCTTCCAATTCTCTATCGCCTAACACATTCGATGTTTAGGTTGATAAGTTAATGTTTATATGATGAATAAGGCTTTCTCTTGTTACCATACTTTACCTTTCAATAGTCAGTGTTTTGTTCCATCAATTGCAAAATTATGGAATGCAATTCTTAATGATTTTGTGATGTACAGTATACTGTACTGTACTGTATATGAAAAATGCTCAAACGTTTTGATCTGAAACAAACACTTTGCTTTTGCATTTAACCTTTTGTGTTCAGCGTGTTTTGAAACTTCCTGCCTCCCATGAACCGAGTGAATAGAATGAGTTACTAAAGATGAATGAATTCTCACAATCCTAGTTAAATTTGCCTGCAGTGTGAGTTGCCAGACAAGCAGGGATAAAATTGCCTCTAGACCATATTCTCCAAAATGTGTTTGTTTGTAGCTTTCTACTTAGTCCTGCCACAGGATCCAGATGGTGTTACGACAGTTAGGTGTACAGGTAATTGGAATATGGCTAATTAACGGAACTGAACACAGACGTTATGATTGACCATATCACAGTGGATACCACACTATAGGTAAACAAGGGTTTCACATTCAAGTATGGACCAAAGCTTTTAACACCTTAAGAGCGGCCTAGGCGGTAATTTCTGTGTACCGCCCAGCGTTTTTTTTTTTTACCCTAAATAGGGTTGTTTCCGTGCTCATTTTCATGCATAAACAAGACCCAGAGCGTAAAACAAGTATCTATCCCTGAAAGGGCGTAAACAGAGTTTTCCAATGACACCCGAACCATCCTTGTACGACCACTGGTTCTCTTGCAACGATCGTGCAACACGAGTGCAAAAAACCTAAAATAAGGTAATTTCCGTACATAATTCCCTGTGTAGCGAGTGAGAAATGGGGGAGAAGGGTGGGATACAGTTCAGTAGGTCCACGGTGGTCGTGGGGAGCGGTCATAAGGTTACTACGCTCGTCCCACCGCTCAGCTCTCTCTCTCAGCAACATTACGTGCTGAAAATGGCACTCGACAGCTGTCGTGCACCGCCACATAGTCCAAATTTATTTCACTCGACATATGTTGCGCGCCGCCAGTTATGGGTTAATATTATAATGATACTGTTTTTGTTTTTAAAAATGATATGCATTTTTACTTGATTTTATTTAAGTTAACTTATTTCAAAGTGTTGTTATAGTTATTTGATGTGTGTGTTTTTGTCTTATTTATAAATATTTACTTGTACTGTTGTGTGGCACCAACATTGTTTACATTTATAATGTGAGTCAGCAATTGATATTAAGACAGATCAGTTGGGCCAGGATGCCTTCATTGCTCAACCAAATGCATTTCTGGGCTTATAGCCTATGATGATTTCTGTCACTTGTTATCTCACTTTATCTCTGTTTAACCACTTACCTTATCTTTATGGCTATGGCTTCTTTTATATGAATTTTGTGTGTTCAAGGGTCAGTTTCAGCTAATCAATTTGAGTACTGCAAATGACTCGACAAGAACCATCTGGGCGAGTGCCCAACCCTGAAATAGGGGAGCTATCCCCCACCGAAGACAGCTTTCTAGGGCCTTTCCTAGCTGATGCTGAGAGGATTGGGTTCTAGTCATGTGGTGATTGGCTGGTCTATCAGAGTGAGAGTTGAGCGTTCTCTGCCATATTCATAGCCTACTCTGACTGTTCCTTTCGCTTATATAGTTTCTAGATCTCAAGTGACGGCGTATCTTCTGTGGATTGACCTCTTTACCGTTGGCAGACTGGAAGCCAAAGAGTCACATTTTTCCCTTGCCCCTTAACTTTCCCTTCATAATTGTTCAAGGGACACAGGGCCTTGGGTGGGGCTTTGGTGTCCTGGGCGTTTCCGCACCCTCCTCAGCCCCTCGCCTGGGAGCGGCTTCGGTCACCTGAGCTTGCTTAGTGGTAAAGCTGGGAGGGTTCTGTGGGGGCACTTGGTTATGGCCTTGGCCTGGCTCAGGATCTTGGGGCTGTTCGGTCAGACAGCCTGGGGAACAACAACAACAACAACAACAACAACAACAACAAGAAACATCTATGAAGCACATTCTCAACTGAAATAAAAATAAAAATAATGTTAACTTGATCACAACAAATATGTTGACAACAATCTTGTTTTCTTTTCTGTAGCCTAAAGGGCATTCAATTTATAAATGTGGTATGGATTATAAAGGGACTCTTTTTCACAGGAAGAAAGATTGTAGAGCTAAAGTAAACATAGGTTTATCTAAAATTTCAGTGCAGAATGTGCCTCTCATCTGCATCTATTGGGATCTTGCAAGTGTTTTGCCAAAACTGACCCCAAGAAATACCTGTACCTGAGAAATGGAAGCACACTTGTTCCTACTACAGCATCCATCCTCTACCTTTTTTCTTGTCTACTCAATAGTTGTGTGTGGTGCATTGTTTACAATCCCTTGATGTTCCCAGTGTGATTGATCTCTTGCTCTTTGACTTCTCTACCTCTGTTAGCCCAGATCCATGTAGTTTATCTGTGCCTGTCTTATCCCCCATCTCTCACCTAGGCCACCTCTCTCTCCATTCCAGTACCTGATCTTTGACACCCAGATGATAGTTGGAGGAAGGAAACACGAGATGTCCCCTGAGGAGCACATTTATGGTGCTCTTGTGCTCTACTTGGACATCATCAACATTTTCCTTGCCCTCCTTTCCATCTTTGGTGGCAAGAACTGAGAGGGAGGGGAGAAAGTCAAAAAAATGTCATCAAACAATTAGTAAAGAAAAAACAGCTAAATTTTGCCCTGTGTATTGCAAAATTATGGCTGGGGGGGGAGACAAATTGAGGAACTAATCACAAAGTAATTACTAGAACAAAAAGCTAAATTTGGCCTATGTATTGTAATATTAAAAATCAGCATGGCCCTTGAATTATTGTTATTTATTGTTTTTTCAATGAAATTGATGATTATATTATATTTTTTATCTGAATTAGTTGAGGACTCATAGCTGATATTATTATTATTTTATTGTATTTATTTTTTTAATTGGCCAGTAGATAATAAGTTGTTGTGATGAAGGGCATCAGTAAATGTGAAGATGGGAGAAGATGAGTTTGACCACATTCAATTTACAGTTATGCTCTGTAGGTACCAGAATTTCAGTTCGAAGAATGCAATATGAGACAACAAATTTAGAATCTCAGTTTAAAGAATGCAATATCAGACATTTCTAGAATCTCCGTTTGAAGAATGCAATACGAGACAACATTTCTAGAATCTCGGTTTGAAGAATGCAATATGAGACATTTCTAGAATCTCAGTTTGAAGAATGCAATATGAGACACAACATTTCTAGAATCTCAGTTTACAGAATGCAATATGAGACAAAATTTGTACTTTGAGAAATAGTTTGGTTAGGGTTGTATTTGTATACTGTATACAGTACTGTAATGTAAAGGGTATCCCAAAATAGTTTGGTTAGGGTTGTATTTGTATACTGTATACAGTACTGTAATGTAAAGGGTATCCCAAAATAGTTTGGTTAGGGTTGTATTTGTATACTGTATACAGTACTGTAATGTAAAGAGTATCCCAAAATAGTTTGGTTAGGGTTGTATTTGTATACTGTATACAGTACTGTAATGTAAAGGGTATCCCAAAATAGTTTGGTTAGGGTTGTATTTGTATACTGTATACAGTACTGTAATGTAAAGGGTATCCCAAAATAGTTTGGTTAGGGTTGTATTTGTATACTGTATACAGTACTGTAATGTAAAGGGTATCCCAAAATAGGCGTGCCAAACTTCAGGATGCGATTATATAGTTGATTCTAAGCTCAAAATGTTCTATAATAAAAATTTGAAATCTCAATTGTTAAAGAGATATTGAAGGATTTATATAGTGTGCTCACCTGCACCACTCTATTGAACTTCTTCCATTATAATGTAAAACTTGCAAAATAAGCAAACCAAAACAGGAATGGCATAATATAAAGACATAAGAACTTATCAAAATCACTATGGGGAAATAACAATATAGCAAAATACAGTAGAATGGTTTCCAACATGTCCAATGTGAGCTAAAAATTTCTTCTCATTTTGTAGCCTACAAAATAATAATATCTTGATTATAACGGTAAAATATAAAATAAATTAATAAAATAAAGCACTTCAACGAATTGTTGAACGTTAGGAATGAAACTCCAGCAAACATAGTTGGATGGGGTGGGAGGGAGAAGACGAGAAATAGTGGAGGAGGAAGTGGGGAACAGGAGGTCAGACGTGTGCGAGACCTTGAAAAGAGTGAAGATGGGGAAAATATCAGGAATAGATGGAGTGTGTGGGGAAATGCTGAGGTATGGTGGTGAGATAGTGACTGAATGGTTATGGAAAATGTGTAAATTAGCATGGGAGAAGGGAATGTGCCTGATGACTGGAAGACAGGCATAATAGTCTCCATTTATAAGGGTATAGGGGAGAGAGGAGTGTGTGGGATATGTCTTCTAAGCGTAGTAGGGAAGATTTACAGTAGGGTAGTGATCGAGAGTGAGAGTGAGAACGGAGAAATGGGTAGGTGTGGAGCAGGGCGGGTTTAGGGAGGGAAGAGGATGTGTAGACCAGACTTTTGCCTTGAAATATGTTGTTGAGAAATATCTGGAGAAAGGACAACAGTTGTATGCTGCCTTTATGGACTTAAAGAAGGCCTACAACAGAGTTGATAGATAAGGTCTGTGGAAACTCGAGAATATACGGAGTAGCTAGCAAGTTGCTGAAAGCGGTGAAGAGCATATAGGAGGGTAGCCTACAAAGGCGGCAGTGCGTGTGGAGAATGAACAGAGCGAGTTCTTTGATCTGAATGTTGAGTTAAATCAAGGGTGTGTGTGATGTCCCCATCGATGTTCAATATATATATACTGGGTGTCCCGCAAGTTTTGTCATACTTCCAGAGATGAAAGATCAAGTAATTCTAAGTAAAAACGCTTATATATACAGTATATGGTGTCCCGTGAGTTTTGTCAAATACTTCCAGAAATGAAAGATTATGTCATTCCGAGTAAAAAAAACAAATCTATAAACATAGGCGTTTGGAGAAATTTGTTTGCAGTTATGGTCCATTAAAGTAAAAAAAAATTGTGTTTTACGTAATTTTTAAAGCAGTTTTCCCTTTAATGAAATGGTATAGAGAAGAAAATAAGTAATATGTGATAATGTATCATATCAATAATTCATAGTTAACCCCAACAAATACTATGTAGCTTTCTTAATTTTCCTGTGACGATGAGTTGAATATTACAAATATAACACAAAATTATATATTCACCACATTGCCACGGGCAGATGAAGAAAGCTACAGAGGATTTTCTTATGCCTCTTTAAAGTATTTATACCATACTCCATCATACACTACTCAGTTTTATATCCATTTCTTTATTTAGAGGACACAAAGAGAAAAATCTGTTAAAATACATAAAACTGCCTTGTATGTTTTTTTCACATATTTTCAGTGATGACAAGTTTAAAATAAAGTTTTGTTGGTTTGTAATATTCAATTCAATGCCAAGGCAATATGAAGAATGATCTAGTGAATTTTTGGAGTCAGTTTGAAGTATTGATACCATGCTTCATAATACACTTCTTAGTTATTTTTCCTATCCTCATCATATTGAAGAAAACGGGGTACAAAATAAAATAAAAACGCCAAAAGCCGCCATTAAGGGCCCATGAATGCAAAACAATCCTCCCAAAAGTCTGTGTATATACTGTATGATTATATATATATATACAGTAGCCACCGTAGCTACCCCCCCACCCATCCCACCCGGCCCATTCATCTGCACTAGTGCGGGCACAAACAAAAAATAATTATAAATAGAAAATATTTCAAAAATCAATAAAAAACTCGCCTAACATTTAGTCATCTCTCCCTTAGCCTTGATGACTTGCTTAATCCTCCTAGGCATGCTGTCAGCGAGATTGATGAAGTAATTCACACCTATGTTGTACCACACTTGTTCTATGAGCTGCTGTAGGTGTGGCAATGAAGTGACTGGCTCCTCTCCAATTTTAGATTTCATCTCTTTCCACACATTCTCTATTGGGTTTTAAGTCTGGAGTCTCTGGACTGTTGCCTGGCCACTCTAACACACTAATGTTTTTCCTTCTGAGGTAGTCCATAACTCTTGCAGCTGTGTGGCAAGGTGCCCCATCTTGCATAAAATTACGGGCTCCATGGATACGGAAAGTGTCCACCATGTTCTTACTTAACACATACACATAACGACGAGCATTCATCATTACATTCTTTTTCAGAAAGTACAGAGATCCACTACCCAAGTTGCCACTAAAACAACCCCATACCGAAACGGAGGCACTATGTTTAACTGTCTTAACCTAACAAGTGCGCATGGGGGTAATTGGAAACGTCCCCCTGTGCTGACGTATTTGAGGTGTTTCCGTCACTAAAATATTCATTGTACCATTAATAGCATTAATACTTATCCATATGCGCCTATTATGGGTTGATTATAAAGGTATTAACCTGAAACAACAATAAAACTAGTGAAAACAGCGTTTGGATGGTCAAAATCGGAGATATAGCCCGCGAGTTGTATAATGTATGGGTGAGGCAAGCTGCTTTCCCGCCAATTTCCCCCAAGGCCACTGAGACACAGTCGATCGATACTCTCTCTCTCTCTCTTGCATTCGCTTGCTATCAGTGATGACCACACCCTCCAACCGGATTTCTAATGTTAGCACGAAAATATACTTCAGAATAAGGGAATAACAGGGAAAATAGGTGATAACTGAAGGAGAGGAGGAAAGTGGGGAAGGAGGGGAGGTAGAGGACTGAGATTTTGCATGGCCCAGGGGCCAAAAAAAAATAAAAAAATTTTTTTTTTTTTTTTTTATTTTTTGTTTTTTCAATGTCAAAAGTTAATTTTTGTTTTCACTTACTCTTAAGAGTCTCCCCGCAGTCCGCCGGGGGAACTCTTAAGAGTCTCCCCGCAGTTTCCGGGTTAAATAGTGTAGTGTGGATCGTAGCGATTCCGGTTAAGAAAAGACTTCTCACTCGAAGTCGGTGGGAGGTTATAACACTAAAACTGTTTTTGTCTGACCATAACTTATTATGCCAGTGCTCGTGTTCATGTGCAAAACGAAGCCGCTTTAGTATAATTTTCTTAGTTAATAGCAGCTTCAGAGCCGCCACACAACTCGGTATGCCAAGGTGGTACCACGTTTAAGTCTATGTTGAATGGTTCGTATAGCAACGTCTTTCAACAAACAGCTGTGAGTAAATTTTTTCAGTATTTTTTTGCTGTCACCGTGGATTTCTAAGTACTTCCAGCTTCAGTAAACGATCAGGGAGCTGGCTAGTCTTTCTTTTTCGTCCTGGGCGTTTCTGGTATTGTGGCACTGTGTTGGGTGGTAAGTCACGAGCTGCTTTCAGGAAGCGCTGAACGGTACGTCTTAAAGTGCCTTGACAGAGCCTCAAGGACCAAAACAAACGGTAATGGGCTCAGCACTAAACCTTGGTGAACTCCACATATACAGTATAATATATACAATATATACTGTATACTACAGTTGACCCTCGATTTAACGGACCTCAATACAACGGATTTCGGATTTAACGGACTCTGTCCGTTAGGTGGCGGGCACATATTAGTTTCAGGTAAGAAAAACAACTTTATTTGTATCATTGAATTGTTAATTCTCTTTTATCTACTGTTTACCTATATTGTTTTATTCTCTTCTATCTAATTAGGTTGAACTTATACATAGAAAGTTTAAAATCTTTATTATTTTGGCATATTTGGGCAAAAACAGAAGTCTGGAGGGAATTTTCCAGTAACAGACTTTTTTCCAGTAACGGACAAGCTTTCCCCCCTATAAGTCCGTTAAATCGAGGGTTGACTATATATATATATATATATATATATATATATATATATATATATATATATATATATACTGTATATATATATATATATATATATATATATATATATATATATATATATATATATATACACAGTACAGTAGGGTCCCGCATAAAACGTGTTCGCATAAAACGACCGACCTAAAATATTAATATTTAATTTTCGATCAGAACGAATGTGATCACATAAAACGAGTCCGCCGCCAAAGTGGGGCAAATCCGAGGAGTTTTCATATAGAGCGCCGAAATATCGTACAAAACGTACGAAATATCGTTCGCTTTGTACGAAAATTTTCGCTTACAGTGAACATTGACGATATTGTGCCACCAAAATGCTGTGTTCACATAAAACGAAATCGCATAAAACGCCCTCGTTTATCGACCATAAACTCGTTTTATGTGAGACCCTACTGTATATGAATGGAGTCGAGGAAGAGCAGTGGATGTTGGTGTACCGCTGATATGGGAAGGAAATTAATGGGAGTTGCCTGTACTGCTGTTTGCTGATGATACAGTTCTGATGAGTGATAGTGAGTGGTAGTTGCAAGGTATGGTAAATATATTTGGAACAGTGTGTGAAAAACAAAATTTGAAGGTAAATGCGAGGAAGAGTAAGGGTATGGTCTTTGAAAGGGGTGCAGTCACAGAGTGTGAGGTGAGATTGAATGGTCAGGTTATTGAGAATGTCAGCTCAATTAAGTATTTGGGCAGAGTGTTGAATAAAGATGGGAGTATGGATGAAGAATTGCGGGAGAGGGTGCAACGGGAAGAGGGTTGTAGGAACGCTGTAAGCAGTAACAAGGAATAGGCTGGTCAACATGGAAGTAAAGAAATCCTTGCATTATAAGTGTGGTAATCCCGACATTGACGTACGGGAGTGAAGCATGGACGTTGTTGGAGAGACACAAATCAAGAGTGAGAGTGGTGAAAATGAGTTACAGTAAGATCTTGAATCCCTCGCCTTTTTGTCCCGCGGCACTTCCCACTATATACCCATTCATATGTCCTGTGGTCGGATTCAGCTATCCCGCGAATGTGGATTAGTGTAATCTTTACATTTTGGGTGAATCCACCTGTATTAAACCGAGTATTCTTGACTAAACCGATTTGTGAACCTTACATCTATTATAATATGTTTACTGGTATACTAATGTACTGGTTGCTACTCTGTCCAACTCTCCAATCCAAGAGTGAAATGATATTCCCAAACCTTCTTCTATTCAGCAACTGAGCTCTGGAACTCTCTCCCTGAATCCATCTTTCCCTCATTCTATGACTTAAATTGCTTCAAACTCTTGTGTATCCAGGCATTTTGGCTCAAACATTCCTTGATTTTGGCTCTGTCATTCATTCAACTGGGGGAGGCACTCGTTACAGGTAGGTCTGCCTTTTGTCTCCCTCATCCACATAGAAAAAAAAAAAAAATCACTCGGACAATGCGCAGCTGCAGGCACGACCCCCCAAAATCCATCCTTCTGAATCCTCCCCTCCTCGCGAGGACAGACTCCACCTGGCCAGGTTGAGATGTGGGCACCATCCAGCTCTTCTGAGCTATCATAAGAGACTGGATGACTCCGTCGACGACACCTGCCCGGGATGTAACACAGCACCCCATACCATTAAACACATCGTAGAAGACTGCATTTCACACAATCACTTACGCCAATAATATAATCTACACTCCTTGAGAGCTCTGTGGGAAAGCCCGACCGTAGCCATGGCCTTTCTTAGGGACTCTGGGCTATTCGGCCAGGAAGCTTAGGGAACGACGACAACAACAACAAGTGAGTGTGAATCACCAAGTCTAAGCTTGTTTTTGTCTAAGTAAAGATGCATTATGTGTTTAATTGGCCAGTTGCATGTTACATAGTACAGTAAATGTAGTTGTAGATTAAGAGTTGGGGAATCATAATAAATACAAATATTGATTCAAACTGCTTTCGGTAATATGTTAGTTGGTATAAAATCAAAACTCCCGGACTCCATTAGCATTTTCCCCATTTGTTCAAATATGTATATCCCGCGATTTTTCGATCCCGTGGCAACCCTACGGTACCAATTAGCCGCGGGATTCGAGATCTTACTGTACTTGAGAAGTGCGTTGTGATGTGAATGTGTTGGAAAGTGTGAAAAGGAACACCTTGAGATGGTTCGGCCATGTGGAACGTATGGGAAGCGAGAGAATAACTAAGAGAGTGTACAGAGAGTGAGGTGGAAGGATAGAGAGGGAGAGACAGAACAAGAGAGAGGTGGAAAGATGGAGTTGAGAAGTATATGCGTGAAAGCGGTGTTGGATGGGATGAGGGGCATCTGCTGACGGGGAACAGAGGTGCATGGGGGCGATTCATTTGGGCATCATAGAGTCTGGCAATAGATAGATAGAAAATAAACACATTTAGGTGGTGATGGGATAGGACCTTTGACAGCGGGGCATTGTCTTATTGGGGAATGCATGAGGAAATACCATTGTCAATATGAAATAGCTCTGTAACTTGAGATTTTTATGTTTTCTTATAGAACACATTATGCTTAGATTATTTGATATAATTTAATCCCGAAGGTTGGCATGCCTAATTTGGGACACCCTGTATATACATTTTCCAGGCGCGTCTTTTTTAAATCATTCATTTAGTTATATTATTTATAGTATATTATAAGTTCCTATTACATACATCCATTAAAGGCTATGATCTATATGTGTGTAGGTAAGTTTTTTTTTTTTTTTTTTTTTTTTTTTTTTTTTTTTTTCCCAGCTTATGGCGGCATTCAAAGCAGCTTGGTCTCCGGCGTCCCTCTTTGTCAGTCCTTTGGCTGCCAGATCAGTTTGTACTACCTGATCCCACGTCTTTCTTGGTCTACTCCTATTATGCATGTGAAATAATTTCCATTATTTTTATCTTGATATCAAAAGGCTTTTATGCTCATAGTTTTACTAATAAATATATTGATACTATTATCAGTATAGGGAACTGGTATATTTTTAAATTGTGAGATGTGTTAAGTATTAATTTAATCCCTATACCCATCTGGTTGACCTAACCATTTAAAGAAATTAAAACTGTGAACCAAAGCCATTTCCTTTGATGCAGAGATTGCCATGAAACCAGTGGTGGTGTATGGTGGTAACTCCATACATGTACTCTCTTGTGTGTAACTCTATCCTTCAGAGCAATAACTCTGTACCCCTTGTGTACTTTACACACAGGTTCACATAGGCTATCATTCATCTTACCCCCTTCACCACCATGATGCATTTTTACCTTTGGTTCTGGCTAAAATTATACCATTTTATGCTATGCAGTTGAAGAAGGACCCATGTTATTGAGAGGGCATATTGAGATCGTATTTACCCATTTGAGTTGTAAAGGTAGGTTATAAACTAAAGAAATATTTTCTAATGGTAACCAGAATATGATGAAAATTACGTGATGGTGGTGAATGGGTTAAGGGCTACCTTCTGTAATATACCTGTACACTTAAAAAAAAAAAAAAAAAAATCATCCAATATCAACTAAACTAAAATCTGAATTATATTGAGATATTAATGTCTGTACCATCCATATACTGTACTGTACTTTATACTGCCCATATAATTACTGTACTTGTACTAATTTGTCAATTGAGTGGGTTACGGAGGTGCAAGCTCCTTGTTTATGCATTTTGTAGCTTCATACATAATAAACACCATAATCAACCAAATACCAAGATCACATACCTTTATTCAGCTTGAGAATGGTGAAGCCTACATGGTTCTACATTGCTTTATTCCATGTTTATCACTGCTTGAGCGGCAGCAAAAAATCCAGTCCTTGAGCGTGCGTGTGTACTGTATATACGTGTAGGACTAGACATTGGTCAATACTTATGTATGTATTCGTGTATATCGATCACGTGGCCCTCTCTCTCGGTGACACAGTCCCTCACTGTCTCCCAAACCACGAGCAAGGATGCAATCACGTGACAGGTAAGGGGGAGGGGGGGGAGATGGTTGGGGGGTGCATGTGGGGGATAGGGAGATGCTTGGGGGAATGCGGGAGGGGCTGGGGATGGACAGTTAAGTCCCTGTAAAAAGGGCACATCCTAGCCCTGTTAACCCTTTGGCGCACCTAAAGTATCCAATTCAGTTTTTGTCCCACTCCCTAAGTCTCACTAAGGCTCACTCGGAGCCAGTTTCGCGCCCGGCGATAATTTGTTTCTGTGACTTTTTTTATCCACCAAAAAATCCTTGTATTTTGATAAATAAGGTACCATCGGCTTCATTATTGATTGAACTTGAAGATAAGCAAATAAAAACATAGAATAAATACAAAACAAACACATTGGGGCACTCCGAAATAAGAATTGTAAACAAAATATCTAAATACCTTATTTCCAACTCGCGCTAGCTCAAAATTTTGTGGGCAACATTTTTTATTTGCATACATATATGGAAGCGGAATTTTATGAGGATTCCACTGGTAACTTCAGAATTACTATAACCCAAATAGTTACTGAGATACACGACAAAATGTGAAAGTATCAAAAACAGACTGAGCTGTACTCTGCCCTCTTCCCAGCCAGCCGTGAGTAAACCGATAAACTGAGGGGGTTGCCAATTTTTTCCATTGAACTAGACTTAATACTGAGTATCTATACCAAAAATGACACGCGTTAGACGAAAACTTAATTTTTGGCGAATATATTTAAGTTTAATGACGCACATGGAGTCATCGTGCACTTAGGGATATTTTACCCTAATGACGCACATGGCATCATCGTGCGCAGAAGGGTTAATCAAGGGAGTGCACGGCCTTAGAAACTGCATCATCATCAACACAGAGATTGGACAGCTTGTGGAACAGGGTGCTAAACTGGACTTTTTCTTGTCAAAGGAAAAATATGAAAGTTTTTACCCTAATGACGCACATGGCGTCATCGTGCGCCGAAGGGTTAATCAAGGGAGTGCACGGCCTTAGAAACTGCATCATCATCAACACAGAGATTGGACAGCTTGTGGAACAGGGTGCTAAACTGGACTTTTTCTTGTCAAAGGAAAAATATGAAAGTACATGTATGTTGTAATGAAACTTTCTGCAAGCTTGAACCTATTAATGTATCCAAGATGTTATTTGTCTATCTGCATGTCGCAGATTTCATCTGTAAAATTGTAAACAGATGCTTCATGGAGGGTAACTTTGTTCAATCTGAGAAACAAGCTCTATTGGTGCCTCTTCTAAAGAAACCTGGACTTAATGCTGAGGATATGTCAAATTACCGACCTGTTTCAAACTTGTCATTTCTTTCAAAAATAATTGAGCGGGCCATACTTGATCAATTGTTACCATTGCTTGAACAGAACAAAGCTGTTCCTCTTGCTCAGTCTGCATATAGGAAATACCATTCAACTGAGACCTCTTTATGTAAGATTCAGAATAACTTGGTGGAGAACACATGCAACGGGAAGGCGTCTCTCTTGGTTTTGTTGGATCTTTCTGCGGCCTTCGATACAGTAGACCATGACCTACTGTTAACCCGGCAACGGCGAGAAAGCTCATAAGAAGTTTTACTGGGCGAGGGTGGCAAAGCTCTTAAGAGGGAAGGCCAAAACAAATTTTTTTAAACGGCCCCAGTAGCACTAAACAATTTTTTATTTTTTTATTTTGTTTTCCCTATACCTCATATCACTCCTCCACATACCCTCCTTTCCCCTCCCCCTTCAATTATCACCTATTTTCCCTGTTATTCCCTAATTCGTTGGTATATTTTTGTGCTAACATTAGCAAAATGTGTGGAGGATGTGCTTATTTGCCTAGTGGGTGTGTTACACAAGCGAGAGTGTGGATGAGTAAGTTCAGTCAGGCTTGAGGCCTCGTGAAGGGAGGGGTTGATGTTGATGTTGTTCCCCAAGCTGCCTGGCCGAACAGTCCCAAGGCCATAAACGAGCGACCCCACAGAACCCTCCCTGCCGACCACAATAAAACCTGGGTGACCGAAGCCACTCCATGGCGGGGGGCTGAGAGGGTGCGTAAACGCCCGGGAAACCAAAGCCCCACCCAGGGCCCTGTGCCCCTCAGCAATTATGAAGAGAAAGTTGAGGGGCAAAGGAATAATGTGACGCTTTAGCTTCTAATCTTGGTAGATTGGGAGGTCAATCCACGGAAGAGACGCCGTCACTCGAGATCTAGAAAATATTTAAGTAAAAGGAACAGTCAGAGTAAGCTATGGGTATGGCAGAGATCGCTCAGGTCTCACTCTGATAGACCAGCCCATCACCAGTGAAGTTGCCTCAATTTGCTCCATAATTCATGAATACGCTGATCCATGTATATTCGCGATTTTGACCAGAAAAATTATATTTCCACTTGTTTTATTGTTGTTACAGGTTACTATCTTCATAGTGAAGGTAAAATAGGCGCATATGAATAAGTAATAACGATATTTATCGTAAAATGACGATTATAGGCATGATTTGAGCCTAATATGCTCGCCCAGGGGCATCGAGTTCAATACCCCCTGCTCGCCGTTTATAGGTTAAAAGATCTGCACTCTTATGGTGTTCGTGAAAGAGCACTCTTGCTCCTCAAATCATATTTATCAGATAGATCTCAGCGTGTGATGATTGGCCATACCATCTCTGACCAAGCCCCCCTGTTGTTTGGAGTTCCTCAGGGATCGGTTCTGGGACCGATCCTCTTTATAGTTTACACTAGCAGCTTGGCATCCTTGCTAGATGCTCATGGTGTTGCCTATCACTTTTACGCTGATGACACTCAGTTGTATGTGACGATAGAAAACATTAATGATACTAAGACCAAAATGGAATCTTTATTGTCTGACATTAAGATCTGGATGGCAAAGCGGAAACTCAAACTGAATGAGAACAAAACAGAGATCATTATCATTCATGGAAATAGAAGGGGAAATGATGCTGAAAATGTAGTGACTCTGGATATAGGAGGTTCTCAACTTCACCCAGTAAGCTCAGTGCGAAACCTTGGAGTATACTTTAACTCTAAATTGAACTATGAGACTCGCATCAATCAGGTCATCCAAATTTGTAATCTCCAAATCAGAAACTTGTATTCAGCGAGACGGTTTCTTAACAAGCGCTGTCTTCTAACATTGGTTCACTCAATTGTCCTAGCACGTGTGGACTATTGTAATGCCTTATTGGTTGGCCTCCTAATTACTTGCTACAAAAAGTTCAGTCCATACTAAATAGAACAGCGAGGCTCATATTTGATCTACCTCCAAGAACCCCCACTTCTTCATATTTGATGGAGCTGCACTGGTTGCCAGTTAAAGCTAGGATAGAGTTTAAGTTGTGTCTTATTACTTTTAAGGCACTTATGTTTGGCGAACCTAAGTATCTTGCTGACCTCTTGAGACGCCCTTTGGCACGTTCTGGTGCGATCCTGAGAAGCAGTGATGATGTGCTGCGTCTTGATGAACCGGTAGCTATCCAGCAGTCCTCTTTCTCTGATCGGTCCTTTTCTTTTGTGGCTCCTAGGTTATATAATGAATTGCCTTTGTCAATTAGACAGCTGAACTCCATAGGCTCTTTCAAAAAACAGTTGAAAGCCTTTCTCTTCTGTAGGAGTTATGATCTTGCTAGTGGCACAGTGACAGGTCGTTACAGACTCTAACTGATGCCATGTTAAATAGTTGTTGTTGCTTGAACTACAGGTGAACTGCACCACACTTCTCTTGATTGTGGTGCAATGTGTTACGAGCGCTAGTGAATTCCTCTGGAAGAACTGGCGCTTGCGAGAAATAAAAGACCAGATTATTATTATTATTATTATTATTATTATTATTATGGGTTGAACCTCCCCACCCATGCGAACAATACTTGATACATGGGCTCAATTTGCCCCTATACAGAGCAAGAAGCTGTGTGGGGATGTAGAACCAACAGTGATGGTTGAGCACACCTAACTTCTGGGAAGCTGATTTAGCTAGAGTGGTAATATAATCTTTCCAAGAAAGGCCAGAAGAAAAAGAAACACCAAGAATACTGTACTGAGAGAAGTTGAAGGGTTGGTTTGTGTATTGTTTGTTGAAGTACTGTTCTGTACAGGTATAAGGGATGCACTGTACCTGTGGAAGTTGTTGACGGGAAGATAAATGGAGAAATTGGGTTTCGGAAGCATTGAACATAACAAGATTTTATCTGTCCCAATTAGAAATGGTTGATAGATTAGAAGATAAGTGTGCTATGGCCTCATCACATGAATTTTTGAGTGATTGCTTGCTGGGTCGTTCTGGAAACTTAGTTGAAAAGTGTAAGGTAGAATCATCAGCATATGAGTGGATATGACTGGAGGTAGAGTTGAGGTGATCATTAATTGCTTATTGTATCTTCTAATAAGTATTTAGTGTACTTAACTTGGCAAATGTGTGAAGGCATCTAAACCGCCAAAAATATGACTCGCAAAATTGGATGAAAAGTACATCAATGTATTGTAGATACATACCCTCATCCACCATAAGTATATAAGAACAGAAATGATAAGAGTAATGGCATGGTTGTGCTCAATAATTGTGGAGTAATAGTGTGGTGTGTGTGTGTGAGGGGTGAGTGTGTTTGGTATCCAAAGTTGCCACTTTGTCCTAGTTGTCACCCAATTTTCATATGTATCTCGCCTTTGCCACGGTTTTGGTGTACAGTACTGTATATTTGAAGCTCATGATTTGATCAAGTCCTGCTGCATTCGAGTAACATCATCAATTGAGTCATGCCACAGCTGAGAGGTTAAGCATTACCTGTATATTTAGTTTAACTTCAAAGCTAATCATTAAACTGAGCTAAAGTAGGAGCCGACTGAAACACGTCCATTTAGTTTGAATCGAGGCTCTCCACAAACAAGTGACAATGGTTGATTCACATTAGGGGGTATACACCTAATGACAGGGCAGCCTCCTGGACCGGTACGATCAGGTTCGGGCCCCAATACTGTTAGGCGGGGAGTACCAGTCTGGAAAAACACTATGTACTGTACCCTCTTGATCCCCTCGCATATAAACTCCGTAAAACATCTAGACGGTTTGGAGCATTTAAAATCACTGACGCTATACTCAGTGGAGCGTAGAAAGAAAAGATGCTTAACCCTGCTCAGGTAATGTTCCAGAAGTGTAACGAAATTAGCAATGTGGCCCTATATGGGGACCGGCACTTTAAACGGCTCTCACCCGAAAAATGATTGATGGATTTTAAATTTCTTGTTACCAATAGAAACTACAATTAATGCTTAATATTATGTTAAAAGCAAATTACACTACTGTAAATATTAACCCTCCAGCCCCGGCTATGTATTATATATATATTCCCCGAAACCCGGGTGTTTTGGCCGAAAAACGTCTACGCCTAGGCTACCGTATCTTTGTTATTCTGACTGCTTCCGCATTCCCGCACATCCCCAAGCGTAGATGTGTTTCTTACCTGTAGAATGGCGTTAAGTAGAGCTCTCTAAGTCAACTGGTTCAGTTGGGCGGGTGCCCAACTCCGAAAGGAGTTGAAATAGGGGAGCTATCCCTCCGCCAAAGGCGGCTTTCTAGGGCCTTTCCTAGCTGATGCCGAGAGGATTGGGTTCTAGTCATGTGGTGATGGGCTGGTCTATCAGAGTGAGAGCTGAGCGATCTCTGCCATACCCATAGCTTACTCTGACTGTTCCTCTTACTTATATATCTTCTAGATCTCAAGTGACGGCGTCTTTTCCGTGGATCGACCTCCTTACTGCCAACCTAAAAGTTGGCAGATTGGGAGCCAAAGCGTCACATTTTTCCCTTGCCCCTCAACTTTCCCTTCATAATTGCTGAGGGGCACAGGGCCTTGGGTGGGGCTTTGGTTTCCCGGGCGTTTCCGCGCCCTCCTCAGCTCCCTGCCTTAGAGTGGCTTCGGTCACCCGGGCTTTGTTAGTGGTAAGCAGGGAGGGTTTTGTGGGGGCGCTCTATGGCCTTGGCCTTGCTCGGGACCTTGGGGCTGTTCGGCCAGGCAGCCTGGGGAACAACAACAACAACAACTGGTTCAGTTGTGATGATGATTTCATTGGAGATAACTATGGCAAAAACAGCCACTTTACACTACTTTTCGATACTTCACCTCTGAAGTGCGCATGGGGGTAATTAGAAACGTCCCCCTGTGCTGACGTATTTGAGGTGTTTCCGTCACTAAAATATTCATTGTGTCATTAATAGCATTAATACTTATCCATATGCGCCTATTATGGGTTGATTATAAAGGTAATTAACCTGAAACAACAATAAAACGAGTGAAAACAGCGTTTGGATGGTCAAAATCGGAGATATAGCCCGCGAGTTGTATAATGTATGGGTGAGGCAATCTGCTTTCCCGCCAATTTCCCCCAAGGCCACTGAGACACAGTCGATCGATACTCTCTCTCTCTTGCACTCGCTTGCCATCAGTGATGACAACACCCTGCTTGCAACTCGCTAATGTTAGCACGAAAATATACCTCAGAATAAGGGAATAACAGGGAAAATAGGTGATAACTGAAGGAGAGGAGGAAAGGAGGGGAGGTAGAGGACTGAGATTTTGCATGGCCCAGGGGCCCAATTTTTTTTTTTTTTTTTTTTTTTTTTTTTTTTCGATGTCAAAAGTTGATTTTTTTTTTCACTCACTCATAAGAGTCTCCCCGCAGTGCGCTGGGGGAACTCTTATGAGTCTCCCCGCAGCTCCCGGGTTAACAACAACATACAGGCACACACGAACAAGCGACTCACTCCTTCTTGTGGCCGGAGATGCGGGGCGTCGGTCCAGCCGGCTGTTGTTTACATGCGTCGGACCGACGCCTCGCACACCAAGCTCACAGGCTTTCAACCACTGGGCGTTCAAGAGCCCTTCCGGGCAGCTCGGGTATGCTTTTTTATGGGCGTTCAAGAGCCCTTCCGGGAACGAAGGGTTAAGTCATAGGCTATATTAAAAAAAAAAAAAAAAAATGAAAAAAAGGGTCAACAAAAGTGAGGCATATCTCATACATTACATAAGCTGGATTAATTTGGTTGCAGGGCTGTGGAGGGTATGGCTGAGGGTCTAGGGTGACAACAAGGCAGAACTCTGGGGCTAAACAAAAGTTTGATAGGAAGGGGAAATTTGTAGTACAGTACACATTTGTGATTATGGACCCCATATGGTGACCGGACAGGTTGGTACAGGAAAGGGGAGGAGAGAGAGTGGCGGCTCACACCCTCTCCCAGTTGTAGGACGATGCGGACTGACTGCTCGTCTTCAAAACTTCTAGCCATCGGCCTCCGGCCGTGAAATATTCGCGAAAAACCTGTTTTACGCATATTTTTTGGCTCATATGGGGCCAATATGCCTGAGCAGGGTTAATAATATACATATGGAAAATTGTGAAGGATTAATACCAAGTCTACAAACCCCAATAGTCCTAAAGTTCACTGATACGAGACGCTGGGAATGCGATATTCCCTGGATGAAAAATCAGGGCGCTAAGGGCTCGTTGCGAGAGGCTTGGTTATCACATGGTGGATCACGCCTCTTCAATAAACTTCCACAACGAGTAAGCATCTCTTTGGACAACTTTAAGAGAGCCCTCAATGTCAAACTGCAAAAGGTGCCAGATTAGCCCATCTTCGCAGGGGAACATTCTGCCCCTTTGAACAGTTGTCTGCACCAAGTCTCAACCAACAACGAGGTGCGTCACAATCGTCGGTGCTACTAGCAGAGTGGCGAACACTTCACGAGGTCGTAAGTAAGGTAAGATCAACCAGGTCGGCCCGAAGGCACCAGATTCCGGTCTGTGGGGGTAACATTCAATGCCAGTGAGGCAACTCGGACAATAGAACAATGAATTCCCGCCACAACGCTTCCCTACCATGTAACACTGGCCGATTACGGAGTTGCGGCAAACTTTCCCCAGGTGAGACTATAGCAGAGTCCCCTGTGGTACCTATCGGCTCCTCACCAGCCTCGGCAGTGCCATACCAAGGCAGCGCCAATAGCAGGGCTTTATTATATAGTAATGGCTGTTGGTCCACAAATCCACTGCCATCCCTCCTATTAGTCGCCTTGTACCTCACTCAGTAGGATGCATGTTGTTTTTCCTCCACCATAAGATTTATAACATTTATAACGGTCATAAATTACAAAAGAGGCTGTACCAGACTCACCATAGCAAAAAAATTATTTGATATGTGTTATAGGTTCAGATGTGTTTTTGTGTTAACCATGACCGAACAATAATATACAGTTTGCAAAAATATCAAATAGATAAATATTATTTCATCATGGTTCACACTGACAATTAAGTTCCTTGAGATCTAATGTAAATCTGAAACATTGCATATTGTCTCTAAATAGTTGCATGTTCTACTAAAATTATGTTTGTTTATTTGTGTGTGTGTTCTCCAAATACATTCCATATACTGTACTGTACTAAAGTGTGATAACCTTGCAAATATAATCACATTTTGATTCTCTTTAGCTACTAACAAATCACTAACAAATTCGAAATATTTGTAGAGTTATTCATAGTTTTATGACCTTATCAGTAATTTGAAAGCCTGTATAAATATATAATATATCTAAATTAAATTATTATTATGCCTGTATTACTGTATCTTAAACTATTTAACCTGTTCATTTCGTGACACCATCTTTATTTTATTGTGGCTAATAATGTAATTGTATTCAGCCTAGCAAAGTGATCTCATATACTAGAGGTCCCCTCAACTTTCTCTTCATAATTGCTGAGGAGCACAGGGCCCTGGGTGGGGCTTTGGTTTCCCGGGCGTTTCCGCACCCTCCTCAGCTCCCCGCCATGGAGTGGCTTCGATCACCTAGGCTTTATTGTGGTAGGCAGGGAGGGTCCTGTGGGGGCGCTCAGTTGTTGTTGTTGTTGTTCCCCAGACTGCCTGGCCTAGCAGCCCCAAGACCCCGAGCAAGGCCAAGGCCACAACCGAGTGCCCCCCCCAGAACCCTCCCTGACTACCACAAAAAAGCCTGGGTGACCGAAGCCACTCCATGGCGGGGAGCTGAGGAGGGTGCGGAAACGCCCGGGAAACCAAAGCCCCACCCAGGGCCCTGTGCCCCTCAGCAATTATGAAGAGAAAGTTGAGGGGCAAAGGAAAAATGTGACGCTTTGGCTTCCAATCTTGGTAGATTGGTAGGTCAATCCACGGAAGAGAAGCAGTCACTTGAGATCTAGAAAATATATAAGTAAAAGGAACAGTCAGAGTAAGCTATGGGTATGGCAGAGATCGCTCAGTTCTCACTCTGATAGACCAGCCCGTCACCACGCTCGGTTATGGCCTTTGCCTTGCTCGGGGCCTTGGGGCTGTTCGACCAGGCAGCCTGGGGAACAGCAACAACAACAAAACTAGAGGTTCCAAAGTATCTCCAGTAACTTTGAGTGCAATGATACTTCACCTGAATTACTTATATTCTGGCCAACACTAGAATATTATACTGTACTGTAGTCAATGCAGACAAGACCTATTTTCTTGGTGAACAGGTTAGAGTTAACAACAAAAATGGCATGAGAGAATGGTTAGTGGTATGTAGTGGATGAGGGACTGAGGGTGATTATGGTGTTGGTGGTTTGTATGAATAGCACTGCACAACTACCATTTCAATCAGAAGCTCTCAACTAATTTAAGATCAGCTCTGGAAATCTCTTCCTCAGTTTATCTTTCCCTCATAATATGACTTCAATCTTTTAAACGTGTGTCCAGACATTTTGACTCTGCAACATATCTTGAATTTGACTTTGTCACTTTTAACCCCTTCTGTACTGACAATATCCTTTTAACTTTGTTCTGGCTACTATTAGACAATTTTATTCAGTTTCAAAAGGGCCTCCAGCAACTAAAAAACTTCAAACAATCTCACTTAACCCATTTTACTATCACAGATCCTTCTTAAGCTGTACAAAATTGTCTAAATATTGCTAAAATAAAATTGAAAAGACTTTGTCAGTACAAAAGGAGTTAATTTGGAGGGGATCCTCATTAAAGACAGCTTTGCCTTTTGTTTCTTTCTTACACACAAAGATAATGGGCCAGATAACCCAGTAGCTAATTAAAGTGGCAACCAAACAGCATTGGTTAAGTTGGCACTGGCTGAAATAGTGTACTGGTGGTGGTAGTACTGTACATTCATACATACATACATAACATTTTAAGACTGGGTGCTCCACACATATGTGCAGTTTCAGTCTTTTGTCCTAATGGTAGTAGTAGTAGACTGTAGTAGTAGTAGTAGTAGTCGTACCCTAGGCTGCCTGGTCAAACAGCCCCAAGCTCCTAAGGAAGGCCACAGCCATGGCCCGGACAGGTATTCTAATATAAATTAATTTCACTCCAACACCAAACACCTCCCAAAGAAATTTATGAAAGTAAGCATGTGATCCACCGGGATTTGAACCTGGGTTACCACATACAGTACAGATGTTAAACATTCTAACCATTACACCCGTCTGTTAGAGATCCTAGAGCAAAAGAAATTGGCCATTTTATTTTTATTTTATTTTATTTTTTCTGCCATGTTGGTGATTCAATTACAAAGAGCAGGGTTTTGTGGATGGGACTCGCTAGACGCTAGCCTTGGTTGGCAACCCATCTAGGGGAGACCTTATAAAAATCCGGGTGGATGGGGCTCGTCAGCCTTCGTTGGCTAACCATCTAGGGGAGTACTGTAAACCTTATATAAATCTGTACTGCTTACCTAAGGGTGAAGCAGGTTAGTGGATGGACTAGCCGCACACCACTGTTGAAAAATGATGCTAACAAGATGCAGTACTGTACATAGAGGGCCTCTGAGTCGGACGGACCCGAAGTTGAATGGTCAATCCTATAAGTCCTTAAATTACTGGCAAGGGTCATCCTTCCCACAGGGAACAGGTCCGCTTTTGGGTGTTTTGTGTATAGCCACCCTCATAGAGGGGAATAAAGCATCTGGCAATAGATAGATAGGAATATATTTTACTTTTGATCATGTACCAAAGACCAAACTATATATCCTCTACTAGTATTCCAGAATGTTTATAGTAAGTATGGAGGTACTTAAGTATAAAGAGAAGGAACCATGACGAGTGGCACCAACATAGCAGAGGTTGGCTAATCTGTGTTACTATAGGATTTCTAGTGACTTGTTTATTACAGGGAGTGTGATCCATGTATTACTGTGACTCAATACATCATACTCACACATTTGCTGCATGACTGCTATCACAGTGTTCACCTTGTTTGTTGCCTGATGCTTATGGTACATTATAAAGGTTACTCAGATGGTGGATAAGTCAGGAAGGCCGTGTATTGTTGTGGAATCCTAATGACGACTGCCCTAGTCGTCCTTCAAATTACTAGATTTCCACCACCCCAAGTAAATATTTTGGACATAAAACAATTTTATAAAATGCTTACAATTAACGAATGTTTACTTCTTTCTCTGGAACGCTAAGATTCCTCACTGCAAAGAAGTACATTACAGTAAAACCTGCTGTTTCAGACCCCGGAGATCAGAAAACCCAGCAAAACCGGACTAGCAATCCGTTTCGGACTTCTCCTCCCTCACTTACAGAAAAGACTGATTGAAACAAGTATAATCCGAAATGACGGGGCCGAGCAATGAATAAAAGAAGGAATATATAAGAATAAATAAATAAGCCATACAAAAACATCGTAACTGTGGTGATCCCTTAGAAAATAGATAGAAAACATTGTAACCTCGGTGACCCTTTAGAAAACAGACCGCTAGTTATTTGTGTACATTTCTCATTATAATTTCTCCTGTCATCTGCTTTCTCTCTAATACATGTACAGTACTTATATTTCTCTCTACTGTATTTATATCTATCTGTATCTAGCTATCTCCCTTATTAATATGCTCTGATGTTTGATATTTGGTCTCTATGGAATCTGTGAATCATTTCTGATGTGATGGGTTTAAAAAATATCATTATTCCACTAACTCATAATGAGCAAAAATGGCACTATCTACAGTAGGGTCCCGCATAAAACGAGTCTCGATTAAAACGACCGACCTAAAATATTAATATTTAATTTTCGATCAGAACGAATGTGATCACATAAAACGAGTCCGCCGCCAAAGTGGGGCAAATCTGAGGAGTTTTCATATAGAGCGCCGAAATATCGTACAAAACGTACGAAATATTGTTCGCTTTGTACGAAAATTTTCGCTTACAGTGAACATTGACGATATTGCGTCACCAAAATGCTGTGTTCACATAAAACGAAATCGCATAAAACGCCCTCGTTTATCGACCATAAACTCGTTTTATGTGAGACCCTACTGTACAGTATATCTATTGCCGGACGCCTTACTCCTCTTTACGAGGGTGGCCATACACAAGATGCCCCCAAGCAGACCTAACCCCTGTGAGAAGGACCTGTGCCAGTTTACTGAAGGACTTATAGGATTCACCACTCAACATAGGGTCCGTCTAACTCCGAGACCCTCTATGTATATTTTTAGCACTATTTTTCTACAGTGGTGCACGGCTAGTCCATCCACTAACCTGCTTCACCCTTAGGTAAGCAGTACGGATTTGTGTAAGGTTTACTCACCTAGACAGGTTGTCGACCAAGGCAGATGAGTCCCATCCATCCAGATTTGTATAAGGTTGTCTCCCCTATATGAGTTGCTAACCATGGTTGACGAGTCCCATCCATCCGGAAATAACGCAAGTCAATTAAAAAAATATATTTATTATATTCCCCAATCTTTCAATACTTCAGGCAAGCTCACTAGAGTGGGAAATGCCCACTGGGAGCGAAAAAGTGCACAAAAATATATGAAATAGATTTGACTTTCTGAAAAGATAAGTTGTCAATAACATTCATTCAGGCAGCACACAAAAGGTGAGGGAAGAATATTTATATACGCTTTTGTCATACCGGTAATAATTATTAATGTAATGTAATGGAACGTATGGAAAGCGAGAGAATGACTAAGAGGGTGTACGAGAGCGAGGTGGAGGGACAGAGAGGGAGATGTAGACCGAATGAGAGGTGGAAGGATGGAGTGAGGAAGTACATGAACGAAGGCGGTGCTGGTTGGGGGGAGGGGGGTCGACTGACTGGGGACAGAGGTGCATGGGGGCGGTTCGTTCGTGGCCACCCCTTCGGGGATCACGGCGTCAGGCAATAGATAGATAGAATACAGTACTATTTTTTCCAATTCCATGGCATTAGAAACTAAGCGCTGATTAAAAAAAAATATCAAACGGCAAATAATTGTGTCCATTAATAAAGGGAAATGGGTGGATACAGGAGATAGATAAATACAGTAGATAGGGAGAAGCAGGGAAGAGGTTGGTAGCGAATAAATATGAAATAGACCTTATTTTCTGAAAAGATAAAGAAGGAATATTTGTTGACTTTTTCCTTTTGTTTATTCATATGTTGGAAGGATATTATATTTTTTATTTTTTATCACATTCAAAATTAAACACTTATTAATTGGTTTATATTTCTTCCGCCATAATCTCGCATTTCGCATTATCCCCTTTCGTTTCGCACTTATTTTCTGAAGTCTGAAGGAGTTTACGAAGTTTCAGACTTTCGGAAAATATCTTTCGAACGGCCTCATCCCCCAATTAGTCCAAAAGACAGAGGTTTTACTCTTTTTAGACTCGGTAGATTTAATTTCTCTAGCCTCCCTTCATATGGCAGTTCTCTGAGACTGAACTAATCTAGTAACTGCTCTCTGGATTCTTTCTAATTTGTGAATATACTTCTTAAGATGTGCAGACCACACCACTGCTGCATACTCCAGTCTTGGTCTAATCATATTTTTTATAATTTTTGCTAACATGTTCTCATCCAAGTAGTTCAGAGCAACTTTCATATTCCCGGCCATTGCATATATTCCGCTAAAGAGTTTGTTAATAGTTTCTCTGGCGACTTGTTATCTTGTATGATGTAATTGGAATACGGCTAATTGAAATACATTACAAGGTTCTTCAATCTATCTATGACCATCACTGTGAAGACAATTACTGTGTGCGACTAGTCACCTTGGTACGCCCCACCTGTTAACTCTCGGTAGACAACGTAGGAAAGATGAACGGAAATACAGTTCGCAGTTAACGGACTTCACTTGTTTACAGTACATATCTGCGAGAAAAGCTGTAGTCCGCACTGTGAAAGCTGAAAAGATAAAGTATATACAAACAAAGTTGATTCTTGTGGCAACGATTGAAATAAGTTGGCTGCAGTCATGAATAACTTGCTAGGTTGGAGAAATGTAACTACCATCTTACTTTTACATCCCCGAGGATTGGCACTAAAGTGTAATAGTAAATATATACAGTACAAAGGAAAAGGGGATGCGCTAGAGAGAGGTAATTATAGGGGCCTGAAAATGCTTGACCAAATCATGAAGGTCTGTGAGAGTCTTTGAGGGTTTGATCAGGCAAAACATCCCCATTGATGATGTGCAGTTTGGTTTTATGCCAGGACGTGGTACAACCGATGCTATCTTCACAGTCAGGAAGATACAGGAAAGATACTTACTAAAAGGCAGGGATCTTTACTTTGTGTTTGTAGACCTGGAGAAGGGCTTTGACAGGGTGCCTAGAGATGTTCTGAGGAAACTATGTGGAAGAGTGGCTGGTGCGTGTGATAATGAAGATGTATGAGGATTCGCGAACTGCGGTGAGGGTGAAAGGTGTACTGAGTGAGGAGTTCACAATCCATGTTGGAGTTCATCAGGGTTCAGTGTTAAGCCCCCTCCTCTTTATTATGGTCCTGGAGGCACTGTCTAGAGTTTTTAGATCCGGACTCCCGTGGGAACTGTTTTATGCAGACGATTTAGTCCTAATAGCTGACAATGTGCAAGATGCTGAGGCAAAATTCAGAAGATGGAGAGAGGGCATGGCGAGCAAGGGCTTAAGAGTCAATATTAACAAAACCAAGGTTATGCAATGTAGATTGAAACGAGGCAATGTGGAAAAGAGCGGTGCATACCCATGTGCAGTGTGTGGAGGGGTGGGCGCTAACTCTATTTGAAGTAGCATCTGTCAATGTTGGGTGCACCATGGGAGTAAGCGCTGTAGTAGATTGAAAGGACCCTTGCCGAAGGATAAGTCAGAAATAGAGAAATTTGAGTGCGTAGTATGCAAAGGCGAGCTTGTGTTAAATGATTCTGTGGCTGTGAATTTTGGAAATGAGTCATTGCAGCTGGTGAACAAGTTTTGTTACCTAGGAGATACCATCTCTGCCGGTGGTGGGGCTGAGGCTGCCACTGTCGCTAGAATTAGATGTGGCTGGGGGAAGTTCAGTGAACTGCTGCCAATTCTGACCATGAAAAGAATGCCTCTCCCCCTGAAGGGAAAGGTGTATGCCTCATGTGTTAGAATTGCAATGACGTATGCCTCAGAAACATGGGCTGTTAAAGTAGAGGATGTCAACAGAATGGAAAGTAATAAGATGAGAATGGTGAGATGGATGTGTGGGGCCAGGCTGCAGGATAGAATAACAAATGATGAGCTGAGGAGACGTTTAGGTATAAAGAGTATTAGCGAGGAGATGCGTGCAAGTTGTTGTTGTTGTTGTTGTTCCCTAAGCTGCCTGGCCGAACAGCCCCGAGTCCCTGAGAAAGGCCATGGCCACGATCGGGCTTTCCCACAGAGCTCTCATTGAGTGTAGATTGTGTTGTTGGCGTAAGTGGTTGTGTGAAATGCAGTCTTCTATGATGTGTTTAATGGTATGGGGTGCTGTGTTACATCCCGGGCAGGCGTCGACAACGGAGTCATCCAGTCTCTTCTGATACCTCAGGAGAGCTGGACGGTGTCCGCATCTCAGCCTGGCCAGGTGGACTCTGTCCTCGCGAGGAAGGGAGGATTCGGAAAGATGGATTTCGGGAGGTCGTGCATGCAGCTGCGTGTTGTCTGTGAGTGAGTGGATGGATCGGTGAGAGATATGAGTATGGATGTGCTTCTGGAAGTTGGTTCGGGGTGGGCAGGGAGGGAGAGAGGACAATAATTGTGTGTGATACCGTGTGCTGGGTGTTGTTTTGATATTTCTTGGTGTCTGTGGGTGTGTTGCCATGTAGTTTAGTGGGTGGTCTTGGTTCGTGGAGGCTGCTGCCAGGAATTGAGTGCCTCTCATGTCCAGATGGTCTTTGACTTTGAGAATTTTGGTTTCTTGATGTAGGTGATCTGTGGGTGAAGTAGCTGTGTAGCCTGTAATGATCTTCAGGGCTTTGTTTTGAATAGTCTGTAAGGTCTTATGATGAGTTTCAGCTAGGTTAGAAGCCCAGGCTGGGCTTGCGTATTCCATCACTGATCTTATGTATTGTTTATATACTGTGGTGGTAGTTTCTTTGTTGTGTCCAAATTTTGTGTGAGCAAGTGACCTGAGGGCGTTAAGTCTGGGTGTCAGTTTCTTTTTAATGTTTGTGGTGTGCTGTTTGAATGTCATATGAGTATCATATGTTACTCCTAGGATTTTGGGTGTGTGTGTATGTGTTAGGGGTGTGTTGTTTATGGTGAGTTGAGGGATGTATTCGTGTTCTCCTGTCCAACTTGTGAGCAGGGTTGCGGTGGATTTGGCTGGGGCTAGATTAAGTCTGTTTGTAGTGCACCAACCATGTAGTGTGTTGAGATAGGGTTGAAGGAGATCTGTTGATCTTTTTGGGTCATGGTGTGTGCATGTGAGTGTTATGTCATCTGCATAGGAGGCTAAGTTTATTTGGGGCGTATTGGGTGTAGTTATATCGTGCATGTACAGATTGAAGAGTGCGGTCCAGTCTACTTGCGTGCAAGTAGACTGGGATGGTATGGACATGTGGAGAGAATGGATGAACAAAATTGGGTGAAAAGATGCAGGTGTTGTGATTGTGGAGGGAGCTGCACCAAGGAGTGGACCGAGGAAGACCTGGGATCGGACTATACCTGCCGATCTCAAATCCAAAAACTTGACAAGTGAAGCAGCCCTTAATTAACAGGGTTGCCTGGAACGCCGCCATTAGGACAAGAGACTGAAACTGCACATATGTGTGGAGCACTCAGTCTTAAAATGTTAAGTATGTATGTATGTAGTGCTCAACTAGCCTCTGATTTTTCTTCATTTTTCCCTACCAAGATAACTCGCATAAGACATGAGTTAGATAATGCTTCCTTCAATGATGAAAGAGTGACAGGGCCAAAATGTCTGGACACACAGAGTTTGAAACAAATTAATTCATAGGATGAGGGAAGGATGGATTCAGGGAGAGAGTTCCAGAGCTCAGCTGTTGAAAAGAAGAAAGATTAAGAGTATCATTTCACTCTTGAGTTGGAGAGTAGGGGTGGGATGGTGTTGTAAGATGGGTACTATGTACCCTATGTAGAGGAGGTGGTATACAGTACATTGAAAGAGCTCTATGGAACACTGATTATTTTAGTAGTGATAGAATAGAGAGAGAGATGCAACATTGCGGCGAAGAGAGAGAGATTGCAGAGGGTCGGTGAGTGCACAGGAGTTAATGATGCGAAAGGTTTTCCTTTCTACTTTGTCTAGAAGTGCTGTGTGAGAGGAACCTCCCCACACATATGAACAATACTCAATACAAGGACGCACTGTGCCCCTGTACAGAGCAAGAATTTGTGCAGGGGTAAAGAACCACTTGAGGCGGTTGAGCACACCCAGCTTCTGGGTGCCTTGCCTTAGCAAGAGTGGTGATATGGTCCTTTGAGAGAAAAAAAAGAGAGATCAGAAGAAAAAAAAGAGACACCGAGAATACTGAGAGAAGATGAAGGGATGATCTTTGTATTGTTGAAGTACAGTATAAGGGATAGTTCTCTGGGAGTTCATGGCAGGTAGATAGACTGAGATATTGTGTTTTGGAACCATTAAATGTAACAAGGTTTTCTTTGCCCCAATTGGAAATGGAAGTTATATCAGAAGATAAGTGTTGTATGGCTTCATTACGTTTGTTTTTGAGGGATTCCTGGCTGTGGCATTCTGGAAAACTAGTTGAGTAGTGTAAGGTAGAATCGTCTGTATATGATGGAGTTGAGAGGTGTATGAGTGAAAGCGATGTTGGGTGGGAGGAGGGGCGCCGGTGATGGAGGACAGAGGTGCATGGAGGCGGTTCATTAGTGGCCATCCCTTTGGGGATCATGGCGTCTGGCAATAGACTAGAATAGATGCTTGATCAACTGTTACCTCTACTTGAACATAATACTGTGGTGCTGTTCCTCGTGTTCAATCTGCATACTGTATAGAAAATATTACTCAACCAAAACTTTTTTAAGCAAGATTTATAATGACTTGGTGGAAAAAACTTGTACAGGTAGTGGGATGTCTTCTCACTTGGTTCTGGTAAATCTGTCTGCAGCCTTTGATACAGTAGACTACAAACTGCTGATCTAGGATCTGTACTCTGTGTATGATGCATTCTGAGCACTAGTATATTGCTCCGGAAGAACTGGCACTTTTGAGAAACAAAGCACAAATATTATTATTAATATTATTATTGCTCAAAAGATACTGTACTCATAAATCAGTTTCTATAGCTTAAATTCAAAGTAAGTTTTTGAAGAAAATGGGATAGAGGTAAAAAAAATCAAGGTGTTGTAAAACACATATTTCCATTTTATAAATTCCATATCGAAAGCTGAATTTACACATTCTTATAATATCGTTAGAAATGTTAAAAGTTTATTTAATATCAAATACAGCTACTGTTAAGCTTTCCTTTTTTAGGTATAGATTTTAGTACAGTACTGGTAGGCTATATATTACAGAAAAACTGATGCTCTTCTCCCCCTCTTTCTTACTGTCCTCCCTTCCCTTTCCTCTTTTCTTCAATTCTTTGTTTTCTCTTCTGTTTGGTTCTGTTTTTCTCTCCTCTCCCTATGCCCCTATATTGTCCACAGTACTTGGTGTATGATACCCAGATGGTGGTGGGCGGCCGCAGGCACGAGGTGGGCCCTGAGGAACACATCTACGGGGCTCTCACACTCTACATTGACATCGTGCAAATCTTCCTCTCCCTCCTCTCCGTCTTTGGCGGCAAGCAATAAGGTGGCTGTGGAAGTCCTCATATGATCCTGTTGTCTTAACCCTTACAATCAGATGACGCCAATTTGGGTTTTTCTTCAACAACCTCCATAGTCTTTTCTTCAACTTGTCAGGGTTAGAGGAATACATGTACTCGAGATCCTCTTTGATTCCTAAATGCCCTTCTTAAGCTGCATAGCATCATGTGGCAGTAGCGTTATCCCCCCAGTGCCATCAATGTATGCCGCATGTCGGAAATAATGCATTCTCTGTTTACTAGCAGTGTACTCTGTACCTCTTGAACTTGACCAGCAAAATAATTGTCATGTGAGATAGATATAGGCATAGGAGTAAATCCTTATACCAGGAGAGTTGTTCCAACAATTCACCTGTGGTTGTGATCAGTGTAGCAGGGTTGGTAAAAAGAGTTCCCCAAACCCCAATGTTTGTCAATATTAACACACACTGCATTAACACACATGATGGTCACGTTGACCCAGGTGAGAGGAATTTGTATGGCATTCCTTATTTTCAGTCTATAACCAGGCCATTTAATGAAAAAGAAATGCCTTAGCACTGGATGGATTTATTATAAATAAGGTAGCTCTGGACGGGTTAATGAAGTTCAATCTGATTGAAAGGGTTAAACAGGAGAGGGTTCACCATCTCCTTTACAAATGTTTCAAACCTGGGAAGAATTGTGGTTGACAAGTGGTGTGAGGGTAGTCCCTTGTTATCAATATCAACCACATTATTATAATGTTCTGAATGTCTGTGAAGATGAATGGCACACCTTAATGGTTAAGACTGGCCATCAGTCTCTCTGCACTTCTCTCTCTGTAATTGTGTAATTGTGTATTTTGGAAGTGCAGTGTTCCAAGATCTACATTGTATCACAATAATAACTCTTGCACTGTACTGGGCTCATGTGATATACAGTACAGTACTACACAAATTTATGAGGACATACAGATGTTAGTTATATTCTGTATAAGTATCTCTAATTTCCACATATTTGTATTATAGTTCTTAATTTCCATGCTATGATATAAGTGTACATAGCTGGTTGCCTAATTGATTATTATTAGATCATCTATTCATCTTACTACAGTATGTTGACATTGGAAGTGGCTATTATGCTCCGATATTTTCAAATACTGTACTCACTGATATGTAAGTATTTTTGTACAAATTATTTGTTATACTTTTGAAGTTGGTGTGTTTGTATATTGTATTGATGACTTGTACACCATTAAGCTATTTATTTGTTTGTATATAAACTGAGTTTACTGTTATTTATTGCACCAGTACAGGAGCTTTGTGCTTAATAATAAACACTTCTCTATTATCCCCATAACTTCAGTGTCCAGAGTGATAATGTACCAGTGTCATGTTAACTTTCAATTGTCAGTTACTTGCAATGTTCATGTAGAGTCATGGATTCCATTAAAACTACAAAACACTTAAGCTTTCTTCAACTCTATTTGTTTTTCTTTACACTTGAGAATGTCACTAATATTGTGAGACAAACAATGACAGCAAAGTTAACTTGTTTAGTGCTTTAGCCTTATCCTAGTACCAATGTTCCTTACACTGTAAAGATAGTTGTCTATGTGTTGTATAATGTGCATCCTGGATAGTTCATATATACTGTACTATTATAGTTTGGTCATTATACAGTACCATCACAATTTAGGTACAGCATTCAGTAATGCTTTCACTATAGACTGAGTGCTGATTATTCAAAAGGTTGTTGCCAGCTTTGGCATATAAGTTTGAACCAATGTCTCTGTCTGCAAGACTTGACTTTGGGCCAGTTTGACAATTTAAACTATGTGACTCACTCACCCCAATTGTGGAGGCTCTCTATTCTTGTCTTCTACATAAGCCCTTCACAGTATATAAACATAATGGTAAAACAGAATTCTATTCTTTTTTAGGATGCCAAGTTAATTAAAATTAATTAAGCTTAATAAATAGTGTGGTCCTCCTATCCTATATCAAATATAATGTGCAGGAATTCCAATAGATGGTTGATAGAGGTGTTCAAGGGGGTTAGTGGGATTAATAAAGGAGACATGAAAGATGTACTAAAGCTGAGTGATAGCGAAAGAACTCTAACAAATGTAAATTAGATAAATTTTGGTTCAGAAAAGATATAGGCAAATATTAGTTTGGTAACAGAGTTGTTGATAGGTGGAATAGGCTACCGAGTGCAATAGTGGGATCAAGAACAATAGAGAGCTTTAAGATAAAATTAGATAGGCATATGGACGAGAAGGGTTGGGTGTGAGGGGGATCTGCCGGGTGTGGCCCATCAGCTCTCTGCAGATTCCCGTGTTCTTATGTTGACCTCTGACCATTTTGGTTAGGTCGGTCCTCATGTGTGTTAGTGAGTTGGGCCTGTAATTAGGCCTTATAATTAGGGTTGGGCGTGGGATGGATCTGCCTTGTGTGGGCCAATCGGCTTTCTGCAGACACTCATTTTCATATGTTCTTATTTGGAGAGTAATAAAATGGAATGAGGAGAAAAACAGGACAATTTTATGATACAGGTGGAGTAGAGTGCATGTAAATAAAGTTTTCCATAACACTAAACTATTACTGTTACTGTACTGTGTAATCTATGCACTTGTTTAACTTTCAAAACACTCACAAAACTATTACAAATTGGAATGAGTTCCTTTTAAGACGTACTAATTGAACCAATATGTACAAATTGGCTCGTCTACACATTACACAATAAGGTGGATAAAGGTTCTATTCATAAACCAACTTGTCCGAGTATTGTTAAACGTTGATCTTTATAACTGACTGTTAAACACACTATCTGGCTCATACAGATACCATTTTATCATGCTTATTCTAGGCTGCTGAAAATTTACTATGAAATACTATTACTTCTTATACAATAGTTTGCAGATTATAGCATTATCACTATCAATAACTGTAAGCTGGAGTATAACCATACTTGTGAGTAAAAACATTGCTTAATGAGGGTATTGAGGGGAAGAAACAAAGAATAGAGTACTGTATATGAGATAATATACCCCATACAAATTTGTTGGATTTTACAAGGATAACACACACACACACACATATATATATATATATATATATATATATATATATATATATATATATATATATATATATATATATATATATATATATATATATATATATATATATATATACATACACACAGTAGGGGCTCACATAGAACGTGTTCGCATAGAACAAGTCGCTTATAGAACGCCGACCTAAAATATTGTTCCAAAATTTTCGTTAGGAACAAATGTGATCATATAGAACGATTTCGCCATCAAAGTAGGGCAAATCCGAGGAGTTCTCATATAGAGCGCCGAAATATCGTACAAAACGTATGAAATATCGTACGCTCCTGACGAAAATTTACGCTTACAGTGAACATTGACCATATTGGGCCACCAAAATGCCGCGATCACATAGAACGAAATCACATAGAACGGCCTCGTTTATCGACCAATTTCTCGTTCTATGTGAGACCCTACTGTATATATATATATATATATACCTGTATATGCCATATTGTTTCTGTTAACTGCTTGTATAAATTTGATTTAGCATATGTCGCCCTGGAGGAATGTTTACCACTTGTTGATTACAAGAGCAAGCCAAACAGTTAAGAAGGCTGATGATGATACAGTTCTTAACGCCATGTACTCCCTTGTTTGTCAGAGTTAGGGCGTGCCCTTGTTACAGGGACTTTACTAGACATTTGCCATGAATCGCTAGACTGAGCTGCCCAAACTCTTGCCGTCTACCAGTGGCACAATGTGGGATCGAACTGCAGACCTTCGATCAACAATTAGACATGCTACCTACCAGTCAATAAAATTAAGAAGACTACTGAAATTTTGAAATTATATATATATATTTTTTGTGTCATGCTATTCCTACTGTTTTCGTACAGTTAAATCCCTTGAAATGTCATCTTCCAGACAGGGATTATATCGGGTTATCAAATATCTAATAACAAATAATAATATGAGCACTTTATCACCGATGTGTACACTACCTTCTACTCATATCTAAATATCATGAATACACTTAAAATTGTTGGGAATTCCTGTAAAGGACATGTAGCAATAGAAACTAAATGGCAATCCTGAACACTAGAATGATAATGATTGTAGCTTATTGAAGACAATGGCTTGACATGTACAAGGTGCGGCTGGGCTATGACATACACATACATACATACGGGCTATTGGTTCTACTATCATATGATAAACTAAACAATGTTATTTGTAGACAGAATTGCATTTTGTAATTATATGCTTAAAATGTTACATTAGCTAAGTAGGTGGGAATGCCCATCATTCACATTCTGTGGCCAATGTGTTGGTCAGAGAATTCAATTTTTGCTGGAAAGTGTAACAGGTCATTGACCTGTTATCAGCATCATGTCAAGGTAGCTGACAATATAGCCCGGGGGCACCAGTAAGGACATACAGCCCTGTAGCTGGTAGTAGTGTCCTGCTCCCAACAGTCTCATATTGGTCCCTGGAGGTGGTAATATAGTAGAGCAGCCAGGGACTCCTACATAACTGCTGTGTAACAGTTGGGGATCACCCTTTATGTTTCCACAAACACCTTTAGGTGACCAGGGCTCACACGTGCATGTTTGTCTGTCGTCTGTGTGTATCTAGGCCTTTTAACAGAAATTCAATTTCAATTCAAAATTCAAAATAGTTTATTGTCATAGTAATACATTGTTAATTATTGCTACGTTTAACATCATATAAATAAACACAAACTACAACAATAATTGTTGATTTTTCCTAGTGAATTTTGATCAGATCCTCTTCTGGAGTACTGTATGTTACCTGGTTAACTTCTGGAGGCCATGCATGGACCCCGATACTGGTGCGGTACAGGGTGCCGTGTGGATCTGAGCATGCACAACAATTTTGATTTTTTTTTTTTTTCAGAATATATTTTATTAGGCTATATTTATTAGACTATCCTAACTAAACTAACATAACATAACATAACATAACATAACATGACATGACATGACATGACATGACATGACATGACATGACATGACATGACATGACATGACATAACTTAACTTAGTTTTCTATACTAAAGATACAAGCACAAAAATATTGTATTGTGCTGGGATCGAACGGTAGACCTCTTGGGTGTGAGCCCTAACCGTTACCTCTGAGTTACGAGATGCCATGCTGAACTTGTTTTGAAAGGCCTAGTTAAAGTGGAGAAGAAAATCAAAGTTGTCGCGCATGCGCAGATCGACACGGCACCCTGCACCACACCATTACCGGGCTCCGTACATGGCCTCCCGTTAACTTCAGGGGGGGGGGGGGGGGGAGTCTTGTGTCTAGGAACTTGACCATGAGGGGATTGCATTTGTGGCTAGGATTGTATCAAGACTGTTTGGAAGTTTATTATATATTTTAATAAACAGTATGTATGTACAGTAGTACTTGGTGATTTTATTCTTGGTTTTGTACAATATTGATGGCTGGGCAATGGAGAATTACAATTACAGTACTTCTGATTGTAAAACGAGTCTTATTGACTTAACAAAATTTATAAACTCGATAGCTTCATTGTTGTGCTGAATTCTAGTTTTTAAGTGAAGATTTATTATGCTTCAAAGCTATTATTGTAACTAATAACCCATTCAATCAGATTATACCAATTGTGTGTAAGCTACTGTATTTCCAGGTCATATTTATTGAACATAAGATGAACTTCTTGAAAGCCTAGGGTTCAAGCTTGCATAGTCAACCCTTTCACTCGAAGAAATCATTCATAAGTTTGGCCAAATTATATGGGGTAACTAAATTAATAATAGATTATTAATAAATTAATAATAATAATAATAATAATAATAATAATAATAATAATAATAAACGGGAATGAATAGAGAATGCTTGTGAATAGATGAGTGAACACGTGGTCATTTGGGGGAAGGGGTCGGGCGCAAGTTGGACTAGATAATAGTCCATCAGGCGCCTGGCCCGGGGAGACGGTTTATATGAAGGGTGCGCCCGGCAGTGTGGTGGGCGGGCTTGTGGTGGTAGCATGTCTGTCTGCTGAGATCGGAACCTCTCCGGGTGGTCGGGGGACCTTGGTGACCATGGTCTCTGGGTCTTCTCTTGGATGACCTAGATGTGTGTGAATTTGTATTTTGTTTTTGTGTATTCATTGTTTTCTGTTATGTTGTCCCTATTCGGGCGGGAAGGGAAGGGGAAGGAGGGAGGCCTCCTATTACGTCATTTGTCTCTGGAGTCGCTTCTAAATATTTGGTTTTGCTCTCTTCCCTTCTGGTGTCAAACCCATAATATATAAGTGGCGGTCCCTTGATCAGGCAGTGGTGAAGCCAAATGTTGAGCTGTGCACATTCATACAATTTTTAAGTTTCTCTCATCAAAAAGACCACAGATTCTTCCACCTCCCATGTTGAGTATTCCCGCCATTCCATCCTGTGACGTCATGGTAAATACAAACATAAAATATGTTAGATAAGCTATATTTCAATGTTGTTAAGACACATTAATGAAAGTTCTTCAGTATCATATCCCTAAAACCAAGCAGATCACAATCGACATTGTTGTTGTTGTTGTTGTTCCCCAAGCTGCCTGGCCGAACAGCCCCAAGGCCCCGAGCAAGGCCAAGGCCATAACCGAGCGCCCCCACAGAACCCTCCCTGCCGACCACAATAAAGCCTGGGTGACCGAAGCCACTCCATGGCGGGGAGCTGAGGAGGGTGCGGAAACGCCTGGGAAACCAAAGCACCACCCAGGGCCCTGTTCCCCTCAGCAATTATGAAGAGAAAGCTGAGGGGCAAAGGAAAAATGTGACGCTTTGGCTTCCAATCTTGGTAGATTGGGAGGTCAATCCACGGAAGAGACGCCGTCACTTGAAATCTAGAAAATATATAAGTAAAAGGAACAGTCGGAGTAAGCTATGGGTAAGGCAGAGATCGCTCAGTTCTCACTCTGATAGACCAGCCCATCACCACATGACTAGAACCCAATACTCTCGGCATCAGCTAGGAAAGGCCCTAGAAAGCCGCCTTTGGCAGGGGGATAGCTCCCCTATTTCAACCCCTTTCGGGGTTGGGCACCCGCCCCAATGGACGTTGTAGTTTGAATAGGGTCGGATTTTCAGTCGTCTTAGCACCACGGCGGGCTGTTAAAATCACGATCTCGCGCTCGATAGGTTAATACAGTATCACTCAGTTTATTAAAGGTTGCTGTTCATTTCTACTTACTTCATTTATCAATGCATTTGGGAATCACAACAGTTAAGTTTAAGAATATGGGCTTAACAAATAGGGTAATTCTGGGCCAGGAAATTCAGTAATTTTGTTTTTGTTGTGCCCGCAAGTGTGTTTGTGTGCTTTAAAAATCCCCATTGTAGCCTTTGTAAGGTATTGGTTGGTTGGTGTCTTAAATTAGTTACAGTATTGTAATGTGCTGGCAGTGTTTTCACATACTGTAAGTAACTATTGGGAGTTTTTGGTGGAGGCAATGTATAAATTTATTACTGTTTTAAGTATATCTGGGTGTCATTATATAATCTCATTACAGTACAGTATTGTATACTAACCGTGTCTCTCTCAATTATCCACTTTAACATCTAGCATTTTCATTTTATATGCCACCATGAACTTCGCATAATTACACAAACAAAGAATACAAATACTGTACAAAGGAAGACAAGTAACAAGAGACCTAATGGTCCTTACTAGGCTATTTGTTAAAAAGAATACAAATGATTGCCACAGCAATCAATTGGAGGGCTTAATTCAGCTCCAGAAAAACTGTGGATCAGAAAATAAAATTATAATTATGAACAATCTTGATGTGGTCACGTTACTTGGGCACAAACACAGTCAGTCTGGGATTCATGGCAAGATATTTATCTAAGCGATATTTAAATGCCTAGACTGAATGGCGTTCTCCATAAGACAATATTATGATATGAAGATGTTACAGTTATCTTGTATGGTTCGTATTTGTAATCTCTGGCTATATATATATTAATTTTTAGCTTATACAATAATTTGTACTGTATATCAAATGTACTGGTGTGTGCTGCATTCATAATCTAACTACAGTAGTGTACCATGCATGTTTTACACATATTTTGTATAGATAATGTGTAAGTGGCTGAGTTATCCAAAGAGATTCAGGGAAGATTATATGAATATACAGTAGGCCTACTTAATTAATAATATTTAAACAGTTAACTGCAGTTTCATCTGACCATTATTTATGACACTTTGCACTACTAAAAAAAAAAAAAATATACTGTACTGTATAATGCTATACAGTACTGTATAATTATACAGTAATATATATATATATATATATATATATATATATTTAATAGTGGCCCCTTCATCATTGACGACATTGCCTATTAGTATAATAGTCTCCATTCAACACCCACGTCAGTCGTTTGAATCAACCGCCACGAGGAAGAAAGAGATTCATCTTCATAAGTGCAACGCTACTTCTCTTATGGTGTCGTCATATTGATCGGGTACCCACTACGAAAAAACTTCGTAAAAAATAAGAGAACAAAAAAGGAAAAAGAATTTTCCACTTTAACACTGTTATTCACAAGCTTCCCACATTCGGTGGATTTTCTTGCGTTGTGGCTTCTTACCGCCTCTCGCCAAGCGCAACAATTCCTCCTTCTCTTCCTCGCGGGCCAACCGTCAACACAAGTGCCCCCGAGCTCCGGCTTCATTCGACATTCCCTTTCCTCTAGTGAGTCCCTACTCATTTGTATATATCTGGGGGATAGTGAGCAAGGGTTTAGATTAGCTAGCACGGGTTGTGTATTGTTGGCCCGCAGGAAGTGTTAAATTAGGGTACTTTCAGGCGTTTACTTGTTGTGTTCATTCTTGTTACCACACGCGTGGTTTTAATTGTTGCTATGCGCCTTAGTTTTTGCTTTTCCTTTAGTTAGGAGGCTCTTTTATTCATCGCTAGCTGTTCCTTTGTCCAGCTTTGGGTCTTGGGACCCCGTCTTTGTCTTGTTATTAGACGCGTCGGGTTACGGTTGTCACACGTGGTTGTGGGACCTTCCGGCGTTCCGTGTCTGCCGGGAAGTCCCATTTGGGGGCTTTCCCCGAGCCTTTGTTAGTTCTTTTGCTTTCCCTTTAGTTAGGAGGCTTTTATTCATCGCTAGCTGTTCCTTAGTTCAGCTTTGGGTCTTGGGACCCCGTCTTTGTCTTTTAGCAGACGTGCCGGGTTACGGTTGTCACACGTGGTTGTGGGACCTTCTGGCGTCCGTGTCTGCTGAGAGGTCCCGTTTGGGGGCTTTCTCTGAGCCTATTGCTCTGCTTTCGCTGCTCTTTCGTGTTTATTCATTTTGAAAGTTATTTTCTCATGTTTAAGCCTTTAGGTTAGTTTTTGGGGGGGGGGTATATTTAATTTTTCTCTATGTGTGAATTATTTTGTGTCCCCTTTTCTTGCGCTCCCTGTGGGTTAGTGTTGCACACTTCCCGGGAGTCCAAGGAGACGTCCTTATGTCAGGGTTGGTTTGAGAGTAGGGTGCTTTTCTCTCGTTGTTGTGCTTTTCACCGAGTGAACTCCTCTCTTGACCCGCCGGCCTCGGTTCTGCGACCCTAGTTTCAGTGCCGGCGTGTGGTTGTGTTCCTCTTTCCCCCTGTCTTGTGATCTTTGTGGTGTTTACCTCCTTCCGGCGACCTGGTATGGCCGGCGGAAGGAGATATGTCCGGCAAAGATAAAGATTTCGGCGTGCCGCCCGGCCCATTGTTGTGTTTACCTCGTCTTTCACGGCGGCGAGGTGTGTAAACGTTCCGGCGCCTGCTAGCAATTTTTCATAATAGCACGCAGATACCCGCCGCCAACTGGCCTAAACAATGATGACTCATGTCATAGGATGGCACTCCGTCTTCTGTGTAAACGGCCCTTTGTTGTGTTTACCCCGTCTTTCACGGCAGCTAGGTGTGTAAACGTTCCGGCGGGTGCCCAACCCCAAAAGGGGTTGAAATAGGGGAGCTATCCCCCCGCCAAAGGCGGCTTTCTAGGGCCTTTCCTAGCTGTTGCTGAAAGGATTGGGTTCTAGTCATGTGGTGATGGGCTGGTCTATCAGAGTGAGAACTGAGCGATCTCTGCCATACCCATAGCTTACTCTGACTGTTCCTTTTACTTTTATATTTTCTAGATCTCAAGTGACGGCGTCTCTTCCGTGGATTGACCTCCCAATCTACCAAGATTGGAAGCCAAAGCATCACATTTTTCCTTTGCCCCTCAACTTTCTCTTCATAATTGCTGAGGGGCACAGGGCCCTGGGTGGGGCTTTGGTTTCCCGGGCGTTTCCTCACCCTCCTCAGCTCCCCGCCATGGAGTGGCTTCGGTCACCCAGGCTTTTTTGTGGTCGGCGGGAAGGGTTCTGTGGGGGCGCTCGGTTATGGCCTTGGCCTTGCTCGGGGCCTTGGGGCTGTTCGGCCAGGCAGCTTGGGGAACAGCAACAACAACAACAACGTTTCGGCGCCTGCTAGCAATTTTTCATAATAGCACGCAGATACCCGCCGCCAACTGGCCTAAACAATGATGACTCATGTCATAGGATGGCACTCCGTCTTCTGTGTGAACGGCCCTTTGTTGTGTTTACCCCGTCTTTCACGGCGGCGAGGTGTGTAAACGTCCCGGCGCCTGCTAGCAATTTTTTATAATAGCACACAGATACCCGCCGCAAACTGGCCTAAACAACGATGCCTCATGTCATACATTGGCATTCCGTCTCCTGTGTGAAGTCGCCGCCTCTAGAGAATTTTGGACGGTTTTCCCAGCGTTTTTTTCGTAGCAGGGCCGCCGGGTTCTATTTTGCAAATAGTTGAAAAACCCTCCGAATGTCCCGGCGTGTGGGCTTTCATACATGCCTCCCGACGGGAAGTGCTACTTATTAAAGGGACCCTGTGCTCGACCCGCCGAGGGAATTCGCCCTGATCGTTAGCCGAGCGCAATGAGACTTACCCTCTCTGACAATAGATCAACGGCAGAAGCAGTAGCCAATGTAAGCTGGAAATTAAATTTGACAGAGCTGAATCATATAAGGGTAAAAAAAAACCTAAGTGTAGAAGAACGAGAACAGTTAAGGGAACTACAAGCTAAGGCTGATGAAGAGAATGGAAAGTTATCTGAAGAGCAAAAGAAGAAATTTTTTGGGAGAATAAGGGAGGGGCAATTAAGGAAGTGGTACATCAGGAGCCACCAAGAACCGAAAGTAAGAGGAGTGATAGGGAAAGAGGCAGAGAGACAAGTACCAAGTCGAAGCAAGGAGACGGAGCGAGAGATAATGCAGGGAGCAGGGGACCGGAGAGACAGCCAAGACATGGTGGAGAAGGTGAAACAGGGGAAGAGAGAGGGGGTACGGGAGATTGTGGAGGGGGGGGGGGGGAGAATAGAATTAGCAGGGAAGGTGGAGTTAGGTCAGGGAAGGGATGGAGGAGGAGGTGAACCTGGTAGGAGGCAGAGAGGGAAGAGAAACAAGGAGGTGGAATCCAATATACTGTGCTCCTACACTAATATAGATGGAATAAACAGTAAAAAGGTAGAGTTAGATGATATATTAAGAAAAGATAACCACAGATAGTCTGTTTGACGGAGACAAAGCTGAACCAGGACTTTGACAGCAATATAGTGTTTAGTGAAGGATATAATATATGGAGATATGATAGAAAGGGAAAAAGGGGAGGTGGAGTGGCAGTATTAGTTAAGAACCCTATGACAGCAAAGCAAGTGGAGTTAAATAATGACAAGGCAGAAATAATGGCAGTTGAACTCAATGATATAGAAGGAAAAAAGCTAGACATAGCAGTAGCTTACATGCCACCAAAGACCAGAGCATGGAAGGAGTTAGAGTTTGAGGAGATGGTCGAGGATATGATTCAGTCGTTGAGAAGATTGCTTTTAAGAAAGCATAGATTGATCTTGGTGGGAGATTTCAACTGTAGTGAGGTTGATTGGGAATCGGGAGATGCAGGGCCAAATCAGAGATCTTGGGGAAGTCGGCTATTAGAGTTGGTTACGGATAATGTACTTACACAACATGTGAAGGAGAATACTAGAATGAGGGGTAATAACGAACCTTCTAAACTCGATCTGATTTTTACAAAAGATCCTCACGAAATTAGTGATATAAACTATCTATGTCCTGTAGGCAAAAGTGATCACCTAGTACTGAAATGGAAGTTGATCTCGAGTATTGCCAATAGATTAGACAATAGCTACATAAATGACAGACTAAATTATAGTAAAGCTGATTATGTATCCTTGAAAAGATATTTAAGAGGGAGTAGATTGGCATCTTATTTTGAAGGAACAAGATGTAGCCTACAAGGTAAATATAGTAGGTTCCTCGAAATTTATAGAGAAGGAACCAATCTGTTTGTCCCAAGATATAAAACTGGAAATTTTACTAAGCAGAAAGAATGGTTTAATTTGAAATGCAAAAGAGCTTTGGGTAGGCGTGATGCAGCTTGGGCTAGATTAAGAAGGAACACTGAAAGTAATCGGAATAAATATAAACAGGAGAGGAATAGATATGTTAACATAACTGCTGTTTGCGGATGATACAGTTCTGATGAGTGATAATGAATGGGAGTTGCAGGGTCTGGTAAATGAGCTTGGAACAGTGTGCGAAAAACGGAATTTGAAGGTAAATGCGGGGAAGAGCAAGGTTATGGTCTTCGAAAGGGGTGAAGTCACAGAGTGTGAGGTGAAGCTGAACGGTCAGGCTATGGAGATCGTCAACTCTTTTAAGTATCTGGGCAGTGTGTTGAGTAAAGATGGGACTATGAATGAAGAAGTGCGGGAGAGGGTACAACAGGGGAAGAGGGTTGTAGGAACGCTAAAAGCAGTAACAAGAAATAGGGTGGTCAGTATGGAAGTGAAGAAGTCCTTGCATGACAGTGTGGTAATCCCGACACTGACTTACGGAAGCGAAGCATGGACGTTGGTTGAGAGACTCAGACCAAGAGTGAGAGCAGTGGAAATGAATTACTTAAGGAGTGCGTGCAGAGTTACATGGAGGGATAGACAGACTAATGAGGAAGTAAGAAGGAGGTGTGGTGTGGAGGTAGATGTGCTGGAAAGTGTGAAAAGGAACAACTTGAGATGGTTCGGCCATATGGAACGTATGGAAAGCGAGAGAATTACTAAGAGGGTGTATGACACCGAGGTGGAGGGACAGAGAGGAAGAGGTAGACCGAATGAGAGGTGGAAGGATGGAGTGAGGAAGTACATGAATAAAGGCGGTGCTGGTTGGGGGGAGTGGCGTCGACTGACTGGGGACAGAGGTGCATGGGGGCGGTTCGTTCGTGGCCACCCCTTCGGGGATCACGGCGTCAGGCAATAGATAGATAGATAGATAAATGAACTATGAGAAGAACATAGTAAATAAATTTTGAAAGTGACCCTAAATTGTTTTATAAATATATAAACAGTAAGTTGAAGGTAAAGAAACAAAGGACTAAATTAAGAGTAGATGCTAGGACGTATGAAAATGTATCGGACATGTGCGAGGTAATGAATAACAAATTGCGGTCGGTTTTTACTAGAGAGGAAAGTTTTGACGAACCACAGGCGGGAGTACTGGAGAGTGGTCTTAGCAAGATGGAAATAACTAGAGATGAGCTGCTATCTGCGATGAGAGGACTTGAAGTAAGGAAAGCTATGGGACCGGATGAAGTGTCTGCCTGGGTTTTAAAGGAGTGTGCAGAGCAATTAGTGGAGCCAGTGAGGGATATAATTCAAGCTTCCTTAGATAAAGGACAGGTTCCTGTTGAATGGAAAAGGGCTAATATCATTCCGATATACAAGAATGGAAACCCTGAGGACCCTCTAAACTATAGTCCAGTTTCACTTACTAGTATTGTATGCAAGATTTGTGAAAAGCTAATTAGGAAGAGATGGATGAAAATGTTGGAGAAAGAAGATAACGCCAAAGCAATTTGGATTCAGAGAAGGGACATCTTGTGTTACCAGTCTGTTATGTTACTAGAGTAGGGTGATAGATGTACTGCAGGAAAGAGGCGGATGGCTGGACTGCGTCTACTTAGACCTTTCCAAAGCATTCGATAAGGTACCACATAAGAGATTGCTATCTAAGCTTGAGACGATAGGATGTGTCAGGGGGAGTTTTCTGAAATGGATGGAGAGCTATTTAACAGATAGAGAAATGAGGACCAACATTAGAGGAACTTACTCATCGTGGCGGAAGGTTGAGAGTGGTGTGCCACAGGGATCTGTGTTGGCACCTCTCATGTTCCTTATGTACGTGAATGACCTGCCGATAGGCATAAACTCCTACAGTACATGTCAATGTTTGCAGATGACGTAAAAATTATGAGACAAATAACAAATATAAGTAGTTGTGAGGAGCTGCAAGGGGATTTAGATAAAATATACGAATGGAGCACCAAGTGGAAAATGAAATTTAATATAAGTAAATGTCATGTGTTAAATATGGGAAGAAGTGTGAATAGACCAAATTGGGAGTACAGGATAGGAGATAATATAATTAGCAAGGCCGAAAAAGAAAAGGATTTAGGGTTGATTATACTAGATAGCTTGTTGCCAGAGAAACATATTAACAAGCTCTTTAGTGGAATGTATGCAATGGCCGGGAATATGAAAGTTGCGCTGAACTACTTGGATGAGAACATGTTAGCGAAAATTATAAAAAGTATGATTAGACCAAGATTGGAGTATGCAGCAGTGGTGTGGTCCCCGCATCATAAGAAGCATATTCACAAGATAGAAAGAATCCAGAGAGCAGTTACTAGATTGGTTCCAAGTCTCAGAGAAATGCCATATGAAGGGAGGCTAGACAAATTAAATCTACCGAGTCTAAAAGAGAGGAGAGAGAGGGGAGACATGATAATGATGTACAAATGCACCCGAGGGCTGGAGAGGCTGGATAGGGAGGATATATTAATTATGGATACAGGAATAACTAGAGGCCACAGCTACAAAGTAAAAAGACCTACCTGCAAGAACGATATCAGGAAGTTTAGCTTCCCCTATAATAATAATAATAATAATAATAATACTTTATTTCAGACTCACACAGTACAGAGGGGACCATACTGGGGTCCATATATACCTTACAGTAACATAAATATATATAAATATATATAAGCTACTGTACATAGGCTACATAAAATAAAAAGAAATTAAATAATACCCAGCTTGCTATCATGTAGTTCACAGCACTGCCTCAACCAAAAACAGTGGTCATCAAACTACTGTGTTACCAAAACCACTGTCCTAATTGTGTACAGTACCATGCCTCACATCATTTAGCTTCCGGTACAGTATGTTGCTACAGTACAGTATAGGAATATCAGTACTGTACTGCACTATGAGGATCAGTACCGGTATGCTAATTCTGTAGAGTAGCAGACCTGAAATCATTACTTAAGGTTAAATATAGAGCAACTTCCTCCAGTGTGCCTGGATCCTGGAGGTGTACACTATGCTTGGAGTTTGTAGCATTTTAATGATCCTGTTCTCAGAAGTGTTAAGGCACTGAATGAATTTATATGTTAGCTTTCTAATGAGTGATTTGTAACAGTGTAAGTTCATATAGGCACATAGCGTACTTGTACTCTCATATTTTGAGAGCCCCAGAAACATTTTCATGATATTGTGATATGAGATACTTAGTCTATTCACTGTCATTTTCTTATAGTTCCACCATAGTTGTGCTGTATACATTGGTGAGCAGTAGGAGTTGAACAATGTTATTTTTGTATCCCATGTGCACATATGAAATTTTCTTAATATTGAATTTCCCTGCATGTAAAGTTGCCTTCGCTGACGACCCATATCCTCATCATCTGAGCGATCACATGAAATATAGTGTCCTAGATACTTTACTTTACTTACTTCTTCTATAATTTCTTCATACAAATGGAATTTAGGTAGCTTTGATTTCAATAGAGGGTTAGATTTAAATATTATGATATTGCTCTTTATAGGATTAAATTTGACTGAATGTTCGATTCCAAATTTTTCACATACTCTTAATAATTTATCCAGTCCTGCTCCAGAGGGCGCGATTAAGGCTAGGTCATCAGCATACATGAGATGATTTACAATGGTGCTGCCAATACAGCACCCAGTGCGAGTCTTGTTCAGCTCCAGACTAAGATCATCCATGTAGACGTTGAAAAGATACGGAGACAATATCCCCCCCTGCCTAACACCATTGGTTACGGCGAAAGAGCCTGACATGATGTTGCCCCATCTTACACACATTTTTTGATTAGCATACCAGAAAATAAGTATCCTAACAATATAGCTAGGCACTCCCCTGTTAACTAATTTTTCAAATAAGGTTTTGTGACACACCCTATCAAAAGCCTTACTTGCATCAAGAAAACAAGAGAAAATTGAGCTATTTAGTTTGTTGTATGTATCAATCACTTCTTTCAGCACATATATGCATTGGTCTGTGCCGTGATTTTTCTTAAAGCCAAACTGATTGCTGCTGGTGACAATATATGCAGACATTCTTTCTAGCATTATCATTTCAACTACCTTACTCACCACACTAGCAAGTGCTACTGGGCTACTGTAGATGTATTGACAAATGGAATAGGCTGGAGGAGGAGGTGGTAGGGGCAAGGAACATCCATATTTTCAAGAAAAAATTGGACGAAAGTAGACTGAGAGACGGGACAACACGAGCTTAGCTCAACTCCTGTAAACTACAATTAGGTATAAATACAATTAGGTAAATACAAGTTTGAGCCCGTTTCACGGGCAACCTCGGGTGTCATAAAAGGGCTAATCGCTCAGCGATTCCGCCATGGTGAGGGAGTCTATATACCCAGGACCTCCGGCTTCATCGCCCTGCGGCGATACAGTGAAGAAGGACAGATTATATGCTATAATCTACACGGTTCTTGGGCCAGTGACACTAGTCACAGGTAAGCTTTTTCTACACCAATTAATTCTACTAATTGACAGAATCAGGTCCGGTCGAAGGTTAGACTAATAGTGGCTATTTTTCTAACTTTCCGGCGGACTTGCACTAGCATATTTTTAACACCTCTCAGGTTATCCTTATGAGCATTGATTCCTGGAAATTCTTTCCAGATCAGCACGGTAGGGGACAATCCTGTTCCCGATGTGGGGAAGGGAGAAAAAGTGGGGGGGGGGGTCGGTGGTTCAGTCAAAATTTTCACTTTCACACGGACCTCCCATTTTGAATTTTAACATTTTAATAGTCGGCCTTCGGGTAACGCGGCTTTAGGTTCCGCGGTTTTGTTCTAACACGGGTACCCCAAGTGTGCCGAGTCATCATCTAACACGCTTTGTTTATGTAGCGCTCGTGGCGGGTGGCGGCTGGTCGGCATCTCTCGGCCTCTCTCGGCCTGTGACGGCAGACTCATCAGACCCGTATATACCGGCGTGTATAAGACATTTATAAACCTCCAAAACCCTCCAAAACCATGGATGGCCTTATACGACTAATATAATTTCAATGCAAGTTAATTTGAAACACCGAGATTCATCAGCTGATTTTCCGAGTGACCGAAATCGTGTGTGTGTGTGTTGTTCTTGTGTGGCTATGTCTAAACCCGAGTTATTTCTGCATGCAATAAAATGTTATTATAATTTACTCTATGGAATTGAATTTCATTTTACCAAATAATATTTATAATAGTAAAAGCCAAAGAAAAATACATGAAACTATAACTCTAATGAAGGCGGTAGATTGTTGGCAAGTTTAGCCAAGCTGCCGCCGCCTGCCTCACACGCAGACGACATGTGGGCTGTTTAACCCGGGAACTACGGGGAGACTCTTAAGAGTTCCCCCGGCGGACTGCGGGGAGACTCTTAACCTGACAAGCGCGAAATAGACCTAGGGGCTAGGGTAGTTATTTGTGCATTTCTAGCCTTGGATTCTGACAGAATTCGTTATATTTACAATATAGAGCATTATTTGTTTTCGGTATGCTTTTATTTTACATATATGATGTATATATGAACCTTCAAGAGTGCTAAAATAAGTGGGAAAAGCATTTGGGTGGTGAAAAACGAAGATATTGGCCACCCGGTCATAATCTCAGGCGAGAGAGAACCACAGGCAACCCTCCTCTCTCGCTGTCTGTGAGGTAACTGAGACGAGCGGGGCGGTGTGGGCCGGTGTCTGGGTGTTGCATAACGATCTATTCTGCAACCCACTTGTGCTACATTATCGCGGGAGAGAAAAATAACCGATAAATGATGATAATAAGAGGAAAAATAGGTGATAATTGAGGAGGGGAGGGAGGGGGGAACAAGGTGGGGAAGGAGGGGAGGGGGGTGGGTGAGATTTACATGGATGAGTACTGGAGGGGAATTATCTCACCTAGAGACAAATTCCTTTGTTTTGATAGGCCCTTTTTTTTTATGGAAGGCTTTTTTTATGGTCTTGCTTCCGTGAGGCCTATCGCGTTCCATATAGGAAGCCTTCCGTGAGGCCTATCGCGCTTGCCGGGTTAAGAGTCAGAGAAAAAAAAAATCAACTTTTGACATCAATTTTTTTTTTCTTTTTTTTTGGCCCCTGGGCCATGCAAAATCTCAGTCCTCTACCTCCCCTCCTTCCCCACTTTCCTCCTCTCCTTCAGTTATCACCTATTTTCCCTGTTATTCCCTTATTCTGAGGTATATTTTCGTGCTAACATTAGAAATCCGGTTACTGGGTGTGGTCATCACTGATAGCAAGCGAATGCAAGAGAGAGAGAGAGAGTATCGATCGACTGTGTCTCAGTGGCCTTGGGGGAAATTGGCGGGAAAGCAGCTTGCTTCACCCATACATTATACAACTCGCGGGCTATATCTCCGATTTTGACCATCCAAACGCTGTTTTCACTCGTTTTATTGTTGTTTCAGGTTAATACCTTTATAATCAACCCATAATAGGTGCATATGGATAAGTATTAATGCTATTAATGGTACAATGAATATTTTAGTGACGGAAACACCTCAAATACGTCAGTACAGGGGAATGTTTCCAATTACCCCCATGCGCACTTGTTAGGTTAAGGAATATTTAGAAGTGAAGGAATATAAAATGATGAAAGTAATTAGGTTAGGAAAGAAATTTGACGGTAGGGTTGGTAACATTTGAGAAAGAGGGGATGAAGTGGGCCAAAATGCCAAGTAATGCCAGTAATGCCAAAAGACTTAGAAATAGGGAAGAACTTGGAGCAAAGAAGATAGGAATATCACCAGATCTAACAAAGGAAGAAAGGTTGAAAAACAAGGAATTAGTGGTAGAACTTAAAGCCAAACGGCAGATGGGAGGAAGGTGGATAATTCGAAGGAACGAGGTGATAAGTTACAGAAGATGGCAGACCCAGATTTGAATACAATATGGGTAACCCTAGTCCTAGGCCAAGGCAGGAGGTCCCTAAGAGGAAGGAGGGGGAGAAGGAGGAACTTATGCCAGACCTTGAATCGGAGGATGAGGAAGAGCAAGATAACAAAGACTGAAATAAGACGAAGGGGAGTGAGTATTTAGTATTTAAATTAATAAATGTACAAGGATTGACTAAAGCAAAATATGAAGAATTAAAGGGTTTAGTTACCTATAATAATAATAATAATAACAATATTTTTCTTTGTCTAACTGAGACACAATTTAAAATACGAAACATTTTGGTGGATGGATTTGAAGTAATTGAAAGTATGAGGAATATTAATGATAGGAAGGGTGGTGGTTTAATGTTACTCTTTGAAACAACATATAAAGTAAGTTTAAGCAAGGTAGAGTGTAAAAATAAAGATTTACTTTATGTAAAAGGATCTATACATGGGAAATTTGTACACTTGTTCTTGCTATACCTTTCTGTAAATGATAAGGTAAGGAATGATGAAATGAAGAAGGAGATAGAGAGACATTTAGACCAAATGGAAGATGAAAGTTATAATATTAGGTGACATGAATGCCCATGTAGGGTTCAAAGGTAAACAAAAACTAAATTATAATAGACACATTATACTAGATTTAATAATAAATAATAATAATAATAATATTTATTCAGTCAGCAATTTACAGAGTTGGTACCACATAGTTTGTTACAAATATGACATGTACCAGCCTTGCATAATTCCAACTAAGGATAGCCCAATAAGGCCGTTAGGTGTATTTCCATTGGGGTCCTTGTGGGATTAGGTTAGCTGGGGAAAAGGGGAGGATAAAGAAATAGATACTTTAGAAAAAGTATTTCTAGGGGGTTATTTTAAGATACCTTACATCCTATAGTAAATATCAGTAATCCGTAATCAGTAATAATTTCAGTTTGGTTTGTTTATCTCTTATGTCGTATTTAGTAGTAGACATAAGCTTGGTGCTCCCTTCTCGCAGCTGTCCGGTTCAGGTGTTCCTTCAGGCTACGTCTGAAGGAATACAGTGTTCTCTTTTCACGGACTGACTGGGGTAGGTCGTTCCAGTCTTTGATGGCAGTGAAGAAGAATGTTTGCTTACCCTGTCCTTGGATTCTCGGGACCTTAAAATTAAACATCATGTTTCTTGTATTATGTCCACTCCTCTCATTTGCTTTAACAAAATCATTCTTTAGATACTCTGGAGCTCTGTCATAGAAAATTTTGAAGGCATTAGTTATCCTGATTTGTTTGGCCCTGTCAGAAACATTGAGCATACCTAGTGACTGAAGTTGTTCCTGGCCAACATGTGATCTGGGTCCTAGGTTCAGCATGAACCTAACCATTTTATTTTGAGTGACCTGAAGTTTGTGCTGTGCTGATTTAGATGATGCAGAGTACCAGGATGACACAGAATAGTCAAAATGATATTGAACAAGCGCTTGGCAGAGGGTCTTTTTGGTCGCCGCGGGCAAGCATCCCACCTGTCTATACAGGTATTTTATACGTGCTCTACACTTACTCAGGATAGATTCCAAAATTGTTTCACCTGACAAACTCGCGTCCAGTTTCAGTCCGAGATATTTAACTTGTGACACTGTTGTTATAGGAATATCATTACAGTTGACCGAGAAGCCCACAATGTCTTTCAGTTTGCGTTTTGTTCCACATAAGATGGCTTCCGTCTTGCCCAGGTGAAGAGATAGTCTATTGTCCACTAGCCATTCACTACATGATGCTAGTTCTTTGGAAAGTGAAGCGGCAATACTTATTGGGTCTTTTCCTGAAACCAGAAGCACGCTGTCGTCTGCATACAGTAATAATTTACATGAGACGCTCAGTTCCATGTCATTCACATAACAGAGAAAGAGTAAGGGACCAAGGATGCTTCCCTGCGGGACCCCACAGTTAATTGGCATAGGATCAGATATATTATCATCAATTTTGACTCTTTGGGTTCTACCACTAAGATAAGATTTAAACCAGTTCACAGACCCTATGCCCATAGATTGTAGTTTATTACATAGGATATCATGGTCTACTGTGTCAAACGCTTTTTGTAGATCAAGAAGAACCATACCGGTGTAGTTACCTTTAGACATTTCTTTACGAATGTGATCCGTTAAGTGGATGAGACAGGAGTCTGTCGAGTACATGCATCTGAAACCTGATTGAAACTTATAGAATAGATCATTTTGTTTGAGGTAGTGTTCAATTTGGGTGTATACCGCTCTTTCAAGGATTTTAGATACAATACATAATATGCTAACTGGTCTGTAGTTGCCAACTTCTAGTTTATTTCCTTTCTTGAATAGAGGGGTTACAATAGCTTCCTTCAGTTCAGCAGGTACTGTGTTGGTGTTAATTGACAAATTGATGATGTGGGTTAGGGGGCCTGCTATACCAATGGCTCCATCTCGTAGAAATTTGGCAGGAATTTTGTCTGGTCCTGTGCTCTTATGTACATTTAGGTTAGACAGCTCGTCAAAAGTGTATTTTGGTGTAACATTTTGCAATCTAAATGTGTTCGGGTGTATGTCTTTATCTCTGTAGAAATTACGAAAGGTGGCCGTTGTTGTCGTGTATTTATTGAGAGGTTGAGGTAGGTTCTGTGCAAGTGTGTTTGCTATGGAAGTGAAGAAGGAGTTGAAGTAGGTTGAAATTTGTCGTTTATCGTGGCAAACCTGATCATTAATGGTGAGAGCAATATTAGTGTTAGACGAATCCCTTGTCTTGTTGCTGTAGCCTGTTGTTTTTAGGTGCCTCCATAGTTTCTTTGGGTTATTCTGATATTCCTCTGCCTTATTGTGAAAATAATTATTTTTCGCTGATTTCATTTTCCTACTTAGTTTATTCCTGGCCCTGTTGAACTCATGTTTCAGACCTTGATCCTGTCTATGTTTCGCTAGCCTTTTTAACAGATTGTCTCTGTGTTCCAGATGGTGTAGTATGTCATTGTTGATCCATGGGTCTGACCTTGCTTTAATTCGTATGTCTTTCAGAGGAGCTATTTCGTCTAGGATGTTTGTGATGATGGTTCTGAAGCCAACCCATGCGTCATTAACGTTTGTACTTCCAAACACTGGAGACCAGTCTGTATTCCATAAAATGTCCAGAAATGTTTCCTTATTGTAGTTTCTGAGTGACCTTGTTTTGATAATCTTGTGATTCTCTAGGGTAATTTTTGTGGTTTTCCGTGTGCAATATGTGACGAAGTGATCACTTATCCCAGTCTGTATAACCCCTGATTGGGATATTTTGTCCTCTCTGTTACAGTTTATGTGGTCTAATATTGTGGCAGTGTTCTCAGAGATAATAATAATAATAATAATAATATTTATTCAGTCAGCAATTTACAGAGTTGGTACCACATAGTTTGTTACAAATATGACATGTACCAGCCTTGCATAATTCCAACTAAGGATAGCCCAATAAGGCCGTTAGGCGTATTTCCATTGGGGTCCTTGTGGGATTAGGTTAGCTGGGGAAAAGGGGAGGATAAAGAAGTAGATACTTTAGAAAAAGCATTTCTAGGGGGTTATTTTAAGATACCTTACATCCTATAGTAAATATCAGTAATCCGTAATCAGTAATCATTTCAGTTTGGTTTGTCTATCTCTTATGTCGTATTTAGTAGTAGACATAAGCTTGGTGCTCCCTTCTCGCAGCTGTCCGGTTCAGGTGTTCCTTCAGGCTACGTCTGAAGGAATACAGTGTTCTCTTTTCACGGACTGACTGGGGTAGGTCGTTCCAGTCTTTGATGGCAGTGAAGAAGAATGTTTGCTTACCCTGTCCTTGGATTCTCGGGACCTTAAAATTAAACATCATGTTTCTTGTATTATGTCCACTCCTCTCATTTGCTTTAACAAAATCATTCTTTAGATACTCTGGAGCTCTGTCATAGAAAATTTTGAAGGCATTAGTTATCCTGATTTGTTTGGCCCTGTCAGAAACATTGAGCATACCTAGTGACTGAAGTTGTTCCTGGCCAACATGTGATCTGGGTCCAAGGTTCAGCATGAACCTAACCATTTTATTTTGAGTGACCTGAAGTTTGTGCTGTGCTGATTTAGATGATGCAGAGTAAAATGCCCCAGAACGAGAAGCCCACCACAGAAGCCATGAACGAACACCACATAGAAACACCAAAGGAAAGGTCCACAGAACGAAAGGACCAGCTGACCGAGCCCGCCATTCCAGACAGGCCCAAGCCCGCAGGGCTAAACAGCTCCAGGACACACCCATTTACCTTTTCTAAACTGACCATTTTCCACACCTCACGTACACTAACCCCCTCGTGTCCTACACTCCTAACTACAAAGATGATGAACAGGAATATACATTCATATTAAAAACACCCATGCCTGTCCCGACGTTGAGCCAATGCCAACACCTCAGACAGCCATAATTATATCTATGTATGTTCTTGCATCCGAGAAGTAGATGTTATATATCTTAGAAGTTAAAACACCCACGCTGTCCCTAGACCTCGTATATAATTTTCCATGACGAGTATAGATATGTGTAACCTGTGCTCAGTCGCCCCTTGCATTGTTCCTCTAGTAACTAAGTATTAATATTAACATTCCCTAACATCTTGTCTTGCCAGACTAAGCTTCTGAAGACCCATCGCCCCATAAATCTATGTATGCAATCCTTAGGTTAAGTATTTCTATCCGCCATTGTGTTCACCTTTTTCCATTTACTTTCCACAATTGTCATACGTCTTCCCCTTGCCTCCTTCGTATCCACAGCCCACACTACGCCAATTTACTTCGTGTCTTACACCTCTTACCCCAACCAGAGATTGTATAAGATAACCTGGTTACCAGTATCTGTCATAAGTACCCCGAAAACAATAACTAAGTACCCCTACGAACTGCCGCTGTGGTTGGTATTTTATATTTAATAGAAAATGCAGTTCCCAGGGCCAACTAATAGTATCCATAACCCTCTGACTGATCACATAACTCTATCTTTTCCAGACTCATATACCACCCCATAGTTGCATTCCCCGGTAGCATTTGGCTAACGTATTCTACTGCCTTTTCAAACTTCCATATCAATTGTAGCCTAATGCCACCCCCACGCCCAGGGACCTTAGGGGCAAAATTTCCCTGTAGCCCTTGAACTCTTCCCCCCCCCCCCCTCTCATTAAGACACCCGCGCTTCTCGACTCTTGTCCGACCTAGCCTCTCTCTCATACCTCTTGAAGATCCTTGAATTGTCCGTTGCTAACGCTCTCCAACCTTTTATATATATACTCCTATCCAGCCTACCTTCACTTAGTAGGCCAGAACAACATTAGAACTTTACTAGCCCCTTGCATGCCATCTATTCTCTTACAACACATTCACAACCCTGCACCCAATGGTCGTCGGTGCGAGGCTAGCCGCCCCGCCAGTAACTAACTTCTATTGCCATACTTCCAGATAAATGTGGCAGAGTTAGCAACCCAGTCTCCACCATATCCAGCAAACCCTACAATTAACAACCAGCCGAGTAAAACCAGCTAGCTAAGGCACCTTCGGTTTTGGTATTAAAGACACCCACATCTGTCTCATACATAGAGGGTTATTACAAACACTGGTGATATGGCAAGCCCCTAGCCACAGCCGCCGGACGACTATCACAGAAGAGAGGGCGCCCAGCTCCCCCTTTTTGCCCACCCGAGGAGGGAGACCCCCACCCCCGCGGAGGTATACCTGGCCCCTGTTTTGACTTTCGAGTCATTGCCAGGTAGCACAGGAATTCTTCCTATCAATGAACTAACCATGAATGACTAACACCTTTACTAACCTCTATTAACTCACAATAAACCATTTACCTTTCTTGCATGCTCTGATCACTAAATTAGCACCTCAGCTATACCATAGAATGAAGATTGAACAATCTAGAGAGACGCTCCTATCACAGCTGTCCCCATCCTCCTCGCAAAGTAGATCCAGTCTCTCTCCCCTAAATACGTCCAGTATAGCCAAAATAGTACCTCTTACTAAGGCTCAGTTATATGAAAATATAAAGGCTTCCTATCGCCCTGTGCCACAACAGTAAATACCATCTTACCTAGTCCCCATATCTATTGAGAGCTCAATTAAGTCCATAAGACTCGAGATCCCTACTGTCTACAGGGTCCAGAACCGAGCCTATAAATCTAACTCCCGCCCCCAGTCAAATCAGTTGAAAGCTAGACACCAACCAGGGGTCACTACCCTGCAGTTAATTTCTAGCTCTGCCCTTGTGTTGTTCCGGAGTGAGATCCCAGAACCGGCAGACTCCGTGGCAGATTTGGATAGAAGGACCTGCCCACGTATTGAAGAACTTCACACATATGGCCCCCCTGGACGGCCGCGGAACCAGTCGTTAGCCCCCAACATCATGGACGCAAGATAACCAGGACCAGACCCATCAGATACTACCCAAGATTCCCTTTAGCAGTACTACGTATTACTGTGCTGTTTAGAGATTCACTAATTAATATTTCTACGAAGTGGCTAAGACCTTGCCCAGTGTAATTCATACTTAACCATTCCATTTGGGACGTACTAAGCGATCAGTGCTCTTTAATTAACAGGCGACCTTGACTCTCGTAATTACCTTATTCAGATATTAAAACTCTAGTGATATCTAACGTTCGCCCACTGATTTGCGTTCTATGTATTTCTGAAACAAGGATATAAAACTTAGATCAGTACCCCCTGAGGTTACTAGAATTCCCGTGCTCTAAAATACGCGTGTCTAATCTAGTCTGTGAACTACTACTTGTGCACCAGAGCTACCAGTAATAAATCTAACAGTGAATATGAATCTATAAGTAACATTGATGGTCTTCGGTATATAAACCTGTGGAATCGAAGCCAGTGATCAGAAGATTAATACCTGAACGTTGGAAGTGGGAGACTAGGCTCCATCCAGATCCACTTATGCTAGTGTTGTTCAATTCTATTGTATTGTCTTACACAAGTATTCTGCAGTGGTATATCAATAAACGTGATCATGTAACTTGCTACCATGTGTTTCTTTGTGTTCTCTATTCCTCATATCTTGTATTGTGCATGCAGCCTTATATACCCAGTCAATTTAGAACTCACATTACCCAAGTTAAACCTGTAGAAAAACAGGGCATAACACAGAGTACCAGGATGACACAGAATAGTCAAAATGACATTGAACAAGCGCTTGGCAGAGGGTCTTTTTGGTCGCCGCGGGCAAGCATCCCACCTGTCTATACAGCTATTTTATACGTGTGGGGGTTGTGATGAGTTGTTTGTGATTGTGCATTGTCAGTATATGCCTATATTCTCGTACAAGCCTATCATTTCGTTGTTTGTAACACAGGTTAAAATCCCCTAGTATGATGGATTCATTCCGAGGGTCTAGCGATGACAAAGTTCGTTCAAATTTGGTCAAGAATTGTGTGTCGGCTGGTGGCCTATAGCATACCCCAATTGTGATGGGTCTTGTCCTCGGCAGGTGTAGATCGATCCACAGAGCTTGGTGATTTTCTACATGGAGGTCGGTCCTAGTTGTGTGTGTGAGGTTGTTTTTTACATACAGACATACTCCTCCCCCATGCCTATTGCGATCATTCCTAACCATGTTGAAACCTTGAATGTTTATTTCACCATCGTTTATACTTGAATCCAGCCAGGTTTCTGTGATTGCAATTATTGAAGCTTTGGCCTTATTAGCTAACAAGTTTATTTCTGACAATTTATGGTACATTGATCTGGCGTTAATGTGGATAAGATGGAGCCCTTTGTTGGTGAACACTCTGTATTCATCTTTGATTTTGAATGTGTCCTGGCTGGATTCTGAGTTGTTTATACTTGGATCATTTACATTAATATTCGGTAATGAATGCAAGGCACACTTATTGCAAAGGAATTCCCGTTCTTCACTGTTGGTCTTCTTAGAGATGCACTTCATGTGAGCTACCTGTTTACACTTTACACAGTTTTGGATCTTCTGACGTCGTGTTATGAGTGATTCACAAATAAAACAAATGGTTTCGCGATGTTGTACAGCTGAGTTCCTACATTTAACACATTCAACTTTGTTTCTACTGTTAACGTAAGTACATCGGTTATGAACAATTTAATTACAACTGTTGCATTGTAAAAGTGAACTATTGTTGAAACCAATATTACAGACTATACATAGTTTTTTCTTACTGTTTATCATACGACTGGAGGTGTGGTTTGGTCCGCGTCGATCAGCTGTTTGTGCGGGAGAGAGTAGGGGATACTCGCGGTCGGGCTGTGGTTGTTTAATTGCTGTTGTTGTTGTTGTTGTTTTCATTGTCCGTTGATGCTGCTTCCCTGTAGATGTATTTGCGAGTGCTACCTGTTTTTATTGTTGTTCTTGTTGCATGTTGTGCTACTTGGGTCGTCGATATCTGTGGTATTAATGGTAATGCTGTGGGTAATGTATGTAATAATGTAATGGGTAAATAAAATTTGATGGATAAATTTAAATTAAATATGTTAAATGATGACCAGGAGTGTAATGGGGAGATAACATGGCGAAGAAACGAGGAATCTAGCGTAATAGATTGTTTTAATTTCAGATAAAATGTATGAAGATTTTAAAAGTATGAAAATAGATGAAAAGCAAGACGTTTATGATCTGTCAGACCATAACCTTATTGAGGTATATTTTGAGTGGAATAATTCAAATAGTAAATCCTTTAAAGGGAAGAAATGGGAAACAAAAGAATACTATAAAACAGACGAGGAGACCATAGTCAAATTTATTAGGGAACTAGAAAATAGAATAACGAGAGAAGAGAGTAACGATATAAGAGTCTTTAATAGAGTAATGAAGGAGACAGCTGATGATATACTTAAAACTACCTATAGGAGGAGATTAGGAAGAGACAAAATAAAACAAGAGGCACCATGGATGAATGACAGTATTAGAAAAGGTATACAAAAGAGGAGATATTATAATAGATTAAGAAGAAATGCTAAAAATAGAGAGGAAGAGGAGAGAAGCAACATACTTTTCTTGGAACAAAAAAGTAAAGTACAGAAAGAGATCAGGGAAGCCATTTATATACATGAGAGGAAAAAGACTAGAGAGATAATAGAGGGAGGAGATGCGAGTAAAAAGATGTGGAAATATATAAATAAACTAAGAAACAAACGTCAAAACGAAATAAAAGAATTAAAACTTTATAACGATGAAGGAGAAGTATTGTCAGATAAAAGGGCTGTAGAGGAATTAAATATGTTTTGGAGTGGTATATATAAAATGCATGACAATAACATCGAGGAAGTTTGGAATGAGGATATAAATAGGGAATATAGAGAATTAAAAGAGAAAGAAATGGAGGACAGGCAAGAAGGTAAATTATTTAAAATAGGGATGAATGTAAATGATGAACACAATTATAACATACAATCAGTCACAGTTAAAGAGGAGTTACGGGAACACATGGAAATGGCTTTAAGAGTTAATAAAAATATAAACTACATGGAGAAACCAAACATAAACTACATGGAGAAACCAAACATAAACTACATGGAGAAACCAAACATAAACTACATGGAGAAACCAAACATAAACTACATGGAGAAACCAAACATAAACTACATGGAGAAACCAAACATAAACTACATGGAGAAACCAAACATAAACTACATGGAGAAACCAACATAAACTACATGGAGAAACCAACATAAACTACATGGAGAAACCAAACATAAACTACATGGAGAAACCAAACATAAACTACATGGAGAAACCAAACATAAACTACATGGAGAACCAAACATAAACTACATGGAGAAACCAAACATAAACTACATGGAGAAACCAAACATAAACTACATGGAGAAACCAAACATAAACTACATGGAGAACCAAACATAAACTACATGGAGAAACCAAACATAAACTACATGGAGAAACCAAACATAAACTACATGGAGAAACCAAACATAAACTACATGGAGAAACCAAACATAAACTACATGGAGAAACCAAACATAAACTACATGGAGAAACCAAACATAAACTACATGGAGAAACCAAACATAAACTACATGGAGAAACCAAACATAAACTACATGGAGAAACCAAACATAAACTACATGGAGAAACCAAACATAAACTACATGGAGAAACCAAACATAAACTACATGGAGAAACCAAACATAAACTACATGGAGAAACCAAACATAAACTACATGGAGAAACCAAACATAAACTACATGGAGAAGCCAAACATAAACTACATGGAGAAACCAAACATAAACTACATGGAGAAACCAAACATAAACTACATGGAGAAACCAAACATAAACTACATGGAGAAACCAAACATTAACTACATGGAGAAACCAAACATAAACTACATGGAGAAACCAAACATAAACTACATGGAGAAACCAAACATAAACTACATGGAGAAACCAAACATAAACTACATGGAGAAACCAAACATAAACTACATGGAGAAACCAAATATAAACTACATGGAGAAACCAAACATAAACTACATGGAGAAACCAAACATAAACTACATGGAGAAACCAAACATAAACTACATGGAGAAACCAAACATTACAGTGGGAGAATTAAAGGAAAATATAAAGAAATTAAAGAATAGAAAAGCAGCAGGCCCTGATGCAATGAAACCTGAGTTATATAAAGCATTGTCACAAAGTGATAAGTGCTTAGAAAAACTTGCAATGTGCTTTAATAATATTATGGACACAAATGTAATTCCAGAAGAGTGGAAGAAGTCAAAAACTGTTATGTTACCAAAAGTAAATAAACCAAAGGTAAATTAATTGAGGCCAATCGCTCTAACAGACATATCATATAAACTTTTCATGACGACAGCAATTACAAATAAAATAGAAGAACACATTAGGGAGAATGGAGAGGTAAGGGAGACACAGAGTGGGTTTACAAATAAGGGTAGAATCGAAAATAATCTTTTTATATTGAAATACTGTATAGATAAAATATTTAAACAAAAGAAGTCACTCATAGTAATCTCAATAGACTTTAAAAAGGCCTATGACTCCATCAGAAGGGAGAAACTGATAAAAGTATTAACCCTCTCCGACATATGACGCGATTTTGAGCCGATTAGGGATACTTTAAAGCCTTTGTTACCATCAGGGGTATTTATAAACCTTTAGTTTAGTTACTTCAACCTCTGCAGTTGTCTTTGAGTTAGCTGTGGGCAAAAAACTAATTTTGGAGAGGTAATTATAAGAGTGAGAGAATAATAATAATAATAATAATAATAATAGTTCTTAAAGCTAGCGCATGCTAAGCCAGCTAAGGATAGCTCAATAAGGCCGATTAGGCGTATTTCCATTGGGGTCCTGTACTACTATCCCATCCCTTTGCTCATGAGGGATGGTAACGACTCAGTGCTTGTGAAAAATCTTTAATGCGCCGAGCGTGGGCGCGAACCCGGGCCTTTGGGTGGAAGTCCGAGACGCTAGTCACTACACCAAGCGAGCCGCTGAAAAAAAACTTCTATTTCTTATTGCTAATCTGGCAACCTCTGTGTCATATGAGTCTAAAGGGGTTAAAAGATTACAATATAAATTCAAATGTTATAGACATAGTAAGTAACATATATGAAGAAGATAGTACAATTATAAATAAGGGGCAAGTAAATGAGACGGAGATTAAGGTAACAAGCGGCATCAGACAAGGCTGTACGGGGTCCACAACATTATTTAAATTAATAACTTATGAGATAATTAAACAGTTAGAAAATAAAAGAGGGTTTGTAGATGAGTGTTTCAAAATAAATTCATTGTTTTATGCCGATGACGGGCTACTCTTGGCTCATACAATCCAGGAAGCAGAAAGAGTAATAGATAAATTAATAGAGATAGGGGGAGAGTGTGGCTTAAGTATAAATAAAGACAAAAGTAAAATCCTAATATTTAATATGAAAAACAAACCAAACAATATACGAGAAATAGAAGTGGTAAAACAAATTAAATATCTAGGAATACAAATTAATGATAATAAAAAATGTTTTAAAACCCAGAAAATAGAAGCTTTGGATAAAGCAAATAGAATGGCTAACCTTACATACCCGGTAATATCACAAAGTTGTAATAAGATACTTATTGGAAAAACATATTGGAAAAGTATTGTGATACCAGCAGTCCTGTATGGCTCGAATGTTATAGGTTTTTCAAAAACAGAAATAAATAAATTACAAAATATAGAGAATAGGGTTTTTAGACACATATTAGGGGCACCCAGATATGCCCAAAAGGTAACCTTAAGGGGTGAAATAGGAGCCTCATCAATGGAGGCAAGAATTATGGAAGGTAACATAAAATATCTTAAATATTTAGTAGGAGAGGAAAGTAATGACTTGCTAAGAAGAATCACAGAGGAAAAACTTAGAAATAGTAAAGATCCCTGGACTGCAGAAATTAGAAAGTATGTAGGGAATTTGAAGTTAGGAGAAACAAATTTAGCAAATATTAAGAAGGACGACATTAGAAAAAGAGTTCTGGACTGGGATTCGGGAAGATGGCGAGAGGAGTTGGCAGAGAAGAGTAGCCTAGAAGTGTATAGGAGTTATAAAAAGGAGATTAAGAGCGAGGAAGATATTTATGACAACACACAGGCATCTATAATATTTTACAGATGTAGGACAAATAACTTAAATCTAAAAGATAGAAATAGGCATGTGGGAGGAGAGACACAATGCGATCTGTGTAAGGAAGGAACAGAAGACCTAAAACATTTTCTACTACACTGTTCATTTTATAAAGCATGCAGAATAAAAGATCCAGGGTTCCAACAGCCTTATATTGAAAATGAAAACCAAGTAATCGGACATCTTTTATTTAACAAAGAAATAAGCGATAGAGTGAAACAGACAATCTATCAAATGTGGAGAGTACGAGAGAAAAAATTGAAAGAACTGAAATAAGAAGACTGAAGAGAGAAGAAACAAGAATGAAGGAAGAAGAGAGAAGAAAGAAGATTTCAGAAAAAGGGATGAAAAATGAGATATATTTATTTTTAGACAAATGAGCACGTCACAAAAAGAAAAATAACAAAACCTCTTAGGGAAGTGCCGACGTTAAGGCTAAACTTCCCGAATTCCAACTGAACTGAACTGTTATTGTGGTTTGTTATTGTTACCACATCTGATCTGATCTGTTGTACTACAGCTGAGCAGCATTGGTTTTGTGTCAAATAAATGGCATTTCATAGTACCAATGGTCTTAATTGGATATATTATTGACCCCTAGTATGAAGGTATGTTGCCAACGTAATAATACTGACAAATAAATAGATAAATCGGGTGGTAAATGGTAAAAAAAGGGGACTTTGGGAAAGTGGCCAGAACGAATGGAATTTTTCCCATATAACCTTTGCTTTATGTAATGCGTGTTTGCCTAACATGGCCTTGGGCCAGTACGATATACCCGCGTTACCCAAGGGTGGACTGTACTTGCACTCTAAGATTGCGACAGGCTGCGTCTAAGTTGCCGCTGGAATTCCCTGCAATGCCCGGCAGGCATAGATCCTGGTGCGGATTGGGTGAGTTTTTGTATAGATCATTCAGGCCTTGCGGCCATGATCGATAGATACCTAAATGGCCACAGTATGGGAATTATTTACAGTTGCTAACTTTCAAAACAAAATTTCCCAGAATCAAGGATAACGTTACATCTAGGAAGTCAATCCTCACCACTTAGCTGAGCATTGAGCCATTGGTTATGACTCAGACCCTGTGAGGTAACACCTGACACCTCCCCCCCCCCCCCATGCACCCCCCTGATACAAGAACCCTCCAAGCTTCGCCGGACATCGTTCTAGATTGACACTCCCGAGTAATGGAACCTAGGTCTCCAACTAGAGTAAGTACATTTTTCTTTCCTTAAAAAAATCTAAGTTAAGAGAAGTCGATCAATATCTTGGTTAATGGTTCTTGCGATTCATTACGCCAGTCATAAGGCTCATAATTGTCAACCAATTAGGCCGACGAGACGGCTCGGTTGTTTACGCTAATCTTCAGCCGGCGAGACGTCTCTCATCCTACAATGAAGTAAAAAGATGCAAACAAATTTTTACCTTCTTTTGTTCACGAATCTGTGTTAGGTTACGAGATCTTACGGATAACGAATTTGGTTGCATTCAACGGTAACTTAATTAACGACATAACTTTTACAAGTACAGTTTCTTACAGTTTCTTACAGTAGATCCTCTGGAAAAAGGCAAACTAGGCCTGTGTATCCAGCTCAGTGCCAGTACTTGCATTGCTGCGGTCGTTCACGGTGTTGGCGGCGGCGGTAGCAGACGCAACATTTTTACTATTCTGTATTTTTGCTTTATAATCAAACTTCAAATCTTGTCTTCCCCATGCTTTATCAAGATTACTTTCAAACTTCCTTATTGATTCGGAATCGACTACATACTGGGGCAGTGCGTTCCACTCATTTTCCACTCTATCACAAAATGAGTTCTTTGCCTTTTCAAGCCTATTTCTTTCTCTGTAAATTTGTTATTTTATAAATATGTTATTTTATACTGCCGGGGTATGGACCGTTTTACAAGCTTATCTATAGACATCAGCTTGCTGTGTATCTCCAGGGTCTTTTCCTATTATAGGTACTTGAAACTGCACGGCTCCAGGCCTAGTGGGAACGGTTCAGTTTCATCCCAAAACACAATGTATAAGTGGCTGATCCCTGCGTCCCGTCGCGGCGGGTTAATTGGAGATCTAGTGTTAGTCTAACCCTTCTGAATGGAGTTGGCAATGGTGTACACGGTATACCTAGTAGACCTTTTCTCACTTATTCCATAGATTAAAGTCTCGATTTGTTTTATCATTCCAGCCCTCCCGGCGCTTTCGCCCTGTGTTAGGCATGATTACAAATAAATCATTACGGACTCAGTAAGGCCAAAGTGGATGTTAAGTTCATTACTCAATGACCTCTAGTTTTCAATCCCACTTGAATGTTGAAATCGAGGAAGGATCCTCATCTATTTCGATTATTGAGGACCGGTAGTGTGAGGGGAATATTTTATCTCACTATAAACTCTAGGGACTTAGCCCGCCGGAGTTCACTGTCTCCCGGTCAACATACCACAAACGGATGGGCGATCTTGGTAGCATCAGTCCCAGGGTTTTTTTCTCAGATCGACTCGATAGTAGTACAACCGATCATCTCAGTTTTTATCCAATGTTGTTTCCTAAGCCTTAAAATATCTCCCAAAAAATTCTCGACATAACATGTTGCTTACTGTATATATGGATGGAGTTATGAAAGAAATACTATCAAGAGCAGTGGATGTTGGTGTATCGCTGAAAAGGGAGGGAATTGAGTGGAAGCTACCTATACTGCTGTTTGCGGATGATACAGTTCTGATGAGTGATAATGAATGGGAGTTGCAGGGTCTGGTAAATGAGTTTGGAACAGTGTGCGAAAAACGGAATTTGAAGGTAAATACGGGGAAGAGCAAGGTTATGGTCTTCGAAAGGGGTGAAGTCACAGAGTGTGAGGTGAAGCTGAACGGTCAGGATATGGAGATCGTCAACTCTTTTAAGTATCTGGGCAGTGTGTTGAGTAAAGATGAGACTATGGATGAAGAGGTGCGGGAGAGGGTACAACAGGGGAAGAGGGTTGTAGGAACGCTAAAAGCAGTAACAAGAAATAGGGTGGTCAGTATGGAAGTGAAGAAGTCCTTGCATGACAGTGTGATAATCCCGACACTGACTTACGGAAGCGAAGCATGGACGTTGGTTGAGAGACTCAGACCAAGAGTGAGAGCAGTGGAAATGAATTACTTAAGGAGTGCGTGCGGAGTTACATGGAGGGATAGACAGACTAATGAGGAAGTAAGAATGAGGTGTGGTGTGGAGGTAGATGTGCTGGAAAGTGTGAAAAGGAACAACTTGAGATGGTTCGGCCATATGGAACGTATGGAAAGCGAGAGAATGACTAAGAGGGTGTACGAGAGCGAGGTGGAGGGACAGAGGGGGAGAGGTAGACCGAATATGAGGTGGAAGGATGGAGTGAGGAACTACATGAACGAAGGCGGTGCTGGTTGGGGGGAGGGGCATCGACTGACTGGGGACAGAGGTGCATGGGGGCGGTTCGTTCGTGGCCACCCCTTCGGGGATCGCGGCGTCAGGCAATAGATAGATAGATAGATAGATGTCCCTATGCCGGAAAATAGAAATATTTTCGCTTGGACGCTAGTTGTCAGGATCAGGAAACGGTATTGCGGCGGGACAACACATAGTTCCCCCTCCATTACCGAGTTTGACTGGCTAATACAACATCCGGGAGGGGTCCCCCTCCCTATTTTGATTTTTTCATCGCCCCTCAATTAACTGCAGAGGATTTTCCTTTGCCCCTCATTGCTCCTGAACCTCTTGAACTCCAAAGGTAATTTTCTCGTCAGAGATAAGGCCCACAGGAAGTTTTTTAGCTTCCTGTTTCCTAGGGATATGCCCCCACGGCGGAAGGAGGAATTAGCTAAGGCTTCTCAACAATATCTCCTCCCTTCCCCGGCGAGAACTTTCACAGAAATCCGGACAGCCTTATTTGAGGCAGTCAGGTCACGACAGCTCCTCAGACTCGGTATGGCTCAGGGGTACCTATGAATGCTTATTATAGGATTTGGTTCTCTCCGTTCTTCACCGCGAAGCTCATGATTAGCTAGACAGAGAGATGTGAAGGTAATGATGATATCGAATGTAGAGAACCCCCATTAGCTCACCCAGAAGGCTCCAAGCGGCCGACGGACGGTTTCCGCTCCCACTATCTAGTACATTTAAAAAATGCTTTAAGGACTGGTTCGTGTGTACTCCCTCCGCCCTCTTCTCTCCCTCGGCAGTGCTCCTGCAATAGGGTTCCGAGGTTCGACGAGGTGTTAGTTCCTAAGGGTGGCTGCACCACCTTATCTCTTCTGTGCGACCGGACTGCGCCGGTCACCGCAATGTGCTCGCCAGAAAGGAAGTCACGCGACTTTGCCTCACCTGGCGTTGCATAACAGAATGATACAACCCTCTGCATAAGGGATGTGATACCTAATCATTACACAGAAGAGGGAGACACATGATCCCCGGCCCAGGTCTGGTGTGCGAACGCCGTTAACCCTGCGGCGGACACACACCAGGAGGGGCCGCCTCTCTCACACTAACTTGGGTTATAAGCCAGACAACCGTCCGCCGGCAAGCGGCTACCTGGGTGTCTTTAGGATGATGTACTACTAGTCAGTAAATCTGGAAGGGTTGGAGGACGGTATCCCACAGGGGTCTCTAGTACAGTTTCACTTGTCAATTCCCCAGGATGTCCCTCTGTTTACGTTACGTGCGGTACAACGCAAATAAGTATTCACTCTCGCTAAGCTCACTTCATGATTACGCATTTTTAAGCCCTCAGCAAGCCTTGTTGGGGTTGTCCCTTTTTGGGAAGAGTCCCGCCGCGGGGGGCTGGAAGTTTGTCCCGGCGGGATGTTATTCCCATCTCCAACATTATAGGGGACTTCTTCCTCTTTCCATATGCTTATTCGAGCTGTGCGCACATACCGAGATGTTTTACCGGGGTCAGGGACGGCTCAGGGACAGAATGATCCACAGGTACACGTGGAAACGGGTGTGGACGATGGAGGATGAGACAGTGGTGGAACGAAAGTCATTGATTGATTATGTATGTGTGGATGAACGAATGAAGAAATCTGTGATGGATGCTAGGGTGTATATGGGTATTGGAGGGGGTCTGTCTGATCATTATGTAGTGGTAGCTAAGGTTAGGATACAAAAGAAGTGGGTGAGGAGAGATGGAGGGAGGTGAGAGGAGGGTGGAATGGTGGGGAGGGTGGAGAGGTTGCAGGAGGAGGAAGTCAGGGAGGAGTACAGGAGAGCAGTGGAAAGACGACTAGGTGGGTTCGACCTGGAAGTTATGGAGGAAGTGGAGGAGATGAGCAAGGTGTTTAAGAATGAGATCTGTGCAGCATGTGAGGAGGTGTGTGGAGTGAGGAGCAGAGGGAGGGGAGTGAAAGGTACAGCATGGTGGACAGAAGAGGTAAGAATAGCTGTGGAAGAAAAGAAGAAAGCATATAGAGAGTGGTTGGGTAGTAGAGGGAATGAAGATTTCGAGAGACAGAAACGAGCGAGGTACGTGAAGAGTAAGAGGGTGGTGACTAGAGGAGTGAAGGAAAGTAAGAGAAGAGTAGATGAGGAATTTGGAAGGAATCTGAGTGTAAAATGGAGGGAGAGTAAGAAACTGTTCTGAAAAGAAGTCAATAAAGTTAGGGAAGGTAGCAAGGGAAACAGTAAGGGTGTGAAAGATAAGAATGGGAGAATGCTAGCCGAGAAGCAAGAGAGTCGAAAGATGGAGGGAGTACTTCAATGAGTTGCTAAATGTAAGGAATGAAGAGCCAGCAAACATAGCTGGATATGGTATGGGAGGGAGAAGAAGAGAAGTAGTGGAGGAGGAGGTGGGGATCAGGAGGTCAGAAGTGTGGGAAGCCATGAAAAGAGTGAAGTTGGGAAAAGCACCAGGAACAGATGGAGTGTGTGGGGAAATGTTGAGGTATGGTGGTGAGATAGTGATCGAATGGGTATGGAAAATGTGCAAACTAGCATGGGAGAAGGGGAGTGCACCCGATGACTGGAAGACTGGCATAATAGTCCCCCTATATAAGGGCAAAGGGGAAAGAGGAGTGTGTGGTAACCACCGAGGAATATGTCTTCTAAGCGTAGTAGGGAAGGTATACAGTAGGGTAGTGATTGAGAGAGTGAGAGTGAGAACGGAGAAATGGATAGGCGACGAGCAGGGAGGTTTTAGGAAGGAAAGAGGATGTGTAGATCAGATGTTTACCCTGAATTGTGTTGTGGAGAAATATCTGGAGAAGAAACAAAAGGTGTATGTTGCCTTTATGGACTTGGAGAAGGCCTATGACAGAGTGGATAGAGAAGGTTTGTGGAAAGTACTTAGAATATACGGAGTAGATGGCAAGTTGCTGAAAGCAGTGAAGAGCATGTATGAGGGTGCAAAGGCGGCAGTACGTGTGGAGAGTGAGCAGAGCGACTTCTTTGACCTGAATGTTGGTTTGAAACAGGTGTGTGTGATGTCCCTGTGGTTGTTTACTGTATATATGGATGGAGTCATGAAAGAAATACTATCAAGAGCAGTGGATGTTGGTGTATCGCTGAAAAGAGAGGGAATTGAGTGGAAGCTACCTATACTGCTGTTTGCAGATGATACAGTTCTGATGAGTGATAATGAATGGGAGTTGCAGGGTCTGGTAAATGAGTTTGGAACAGTGTGCGAAAAACGGAATTTGAAGGTAAATGCTGGGAAGAGCAAGGTTATGGTCTTCGAAAGGGGTGAAGTCACAGAGTGTGAGGTGAAGCTGAACGGTCAGGCTATGGAGATCGTCAACCTCTTTTAAGTATCTGGGCAGTGTGTTGAGTAAAGATGGGACTATGGATGAAGAAGTGCGGGAGAGGGTACAACAGGGGAAGAGGGTTGTAGGAATGCTGAAAGCAGGAACAAGAAATAGGGTGGTCAGTATGGAAGTGAAGAAGTCCTTGCACGACAGTGTGGTAATCCCGACACTGACTTACGGAAGCGAAGCATGGACGTTGGTTGAGAGACTCAGACCAAGAGTGAGAGCAGTGGAAATGAATTACTTAAGAAGTGCGTGCGGAGTTACATGGAGGGATAGACAGACTAATGAGGAAGTAAGAAGGAGGTGTGGTGTGGAGGTAGATGTGCTGGAAAGTGTGAAAAGGAACAACTTGAGATGGTTCGGCCATATGGAACGTATGGAAAGCGAGAGAATGACTAAGAGGGTGTATGAGAGCGAGGTGGAGGGACAGAGAGGGAGAGGTAGACCGATAGAGAGGTGGAAGGATGGAGTGAGGAAGTATATGAACGAAGGCGGTGCTGGTTGGGGGGAGGGGCGTCGACTGACTGGGGACAGAGGTGCATGGGGGCGGTTCGTTCGTGGCCACCCCTTCGGGGATCACGGCGTCAGGCAATAGATAGATAGATATATAGGGACGGCTCAGCAGCAGGTCCCAACTTTTATGATAGCCACTTAAGGCCGAATCAGTTATTTACTTTCCCCCCACTTTTCTTCTTAACCCGTGGAGCCCCGGCTAGTTTTGTAATGTTTGTTCACCAGAACCCAGCCGGTTTTCAAAAAATGGTTTTATTCCAGAAACAATAGCGAATGGGTTAGGAATTAAGGAAAAACCACGAAAAACCGCTCAAAAAGCTTAAAGAATGGTCCTACAGAGCCTCCGAAAACGTATTTTACAAGAGTACAAAATTGAAGGCAATTACCCCAAAAAACCAGGTTATTGCGCGCTCACGCGCACGCACGTGGACTTTGAGAGTTTTCAACCATCGGCACGGTTGCGTGGGATACGTACACAGTTCCCATACAAATCTGAGCCCTCTTGAGTGGCTACACCTGAGGTTACGGTCGGCGCAATTAGGGTGACGCGTTAGACGCGTCTCTGGGGCTGTGCGTTACATACATCGCCGACGCGTCAGACGCGTCACTGGGGCTGTACGAGTTAAATGTGATAGACAAAAACCGTTATGGGCTCTCTCGCCCTTATTTTGTTCCATATGAAATTACAGCCAGTAGAGCGGCTTATATTGATCTGGCAAAAGTGTGCACTTTTCGTTACTTAGGCTTATACTTCAAGTAAAACCTAGCGATAACTTAACGCTGTTAGCAGTCCTTACGCACCAGAGATCTCTCTATGTCAGTCTCATCCTTAGCCTTCCAAACATATCAGCTCTCTTAAATTTGTCTGTAATTGCCGTGAACAATCACTCTTCAAAGGTGACAGTTTTCCCCTTCAATCCCAGGGTCCTTGTTTTCCCTCCGGCTTACACTACAAGCCTGTCCCTCCTTAATATATGGCCAGCCGCGCTGAACCGGAGCTTTCTCTGACCTCTAAGTAATCATGAACTGTTTTTTAGTGGTATGAGACAAAAAGTTCAGACTGAGGTATTTTTACCGCCGGGGGAAGCCGGAGTCGGGGCCATTCAGGTCCTACGGCTCATATCCCCCAGGTATCTTGCTCGATCCTCTTAGACTAGAACATTTTTGACATCCCCCGGCCGACTAACTGATATAGCCAGTTGTTTTTCTAGCTCTCTAAGTTTTTTCCAGGATCCTACGGGTCCTCGCTCCAAACCAAGTGGGCAGAAGACGTGGTAGTCTCGCTCGGTAGTCTCGGCTCGCTTGGTGTAGTGACTAGCGTCTCGGACTTCCACCCAGAAGGCCCGGGTTCGCGCCCACGCTCGGCGCATTAAAGATTTTTCACAAGCACTGAGTCGTTACCATCCCTCATGAGCAAAGGGATGGGGTAGTAGTACAGGACCCCAATGGAAATACGCCTAATCGGCCTTATTGAGCTATCCTTAGCTAGCTTAGCATGCGCTAGCTTTAAGAACTATTATTATTATTATTATAGTCACAAGAGGCGCCCTCGGTGCAGACTTTTTTCTTTGCATGTGTTTTTTCCCTTTTTTGGTTACAAACTCGGTTTTCTATTACGGCCCAGCCCTTTTTTCTTATGGTCTGCACAAGGGCACACTCCTTCTGTTTGTTTTCCTTGTAATTCCAGCCGTTAGTACTGTGATGTGGACGCCCAATAGGGGCTTAAGAAAAAGGGGGGGGGGGGATGCAGATCCCAGTACAAGAGATGAACCCCCTTCCACAGGATTACAAGTTAATGCAGGGCAAGCTAGGCGTTATTTACGCCGGGCCAAGCCCAAATAGATAGGCACGAGCTAAGAAGCTCGGGAAAATTTGTTTAATTATTAAATCTGATGTATTCATTTTAAGTTTGCAAAGCTTAATTAAAAGCTCATGTAGTTTACGAATAATAAAAGATTGTGTTACACTACTGTTCATTATACTGTATATGTTAATTTCAGGTTTCTTTGCTAGTTGCACTAGATTAAGAAAGGTTGGTGTTGGTCAAGGTGACTCGATATGTACATTAATTCTATATATGTCAATTGCAGGTTTCTATGCTAGTTGCACTAGATTACGAAAAGTTGGTATTGGTCATATTGACTCCATACATGTTCCAGCCTAGTATGCACTAGATTCACTAAGTTTACTATATATGTCAATTGCAGGTTTCTATGCTAGTTGCACTAGATTACGAAAAGTTGGCATTGGTCAAAATGACTCAATACATGTACCAGTCTAGTATGCACTAGGTTCACTAAGTTCAGTATTGGTCGAAATGACTCAATAAATGGACCTAAGGACCAAGCTGAGCTCAGCCCAGGTTATGGGTCGAGGTGACAAAGGGTTTTTGCAATTAACTCTCTGTGTCACACGGTACAACAAATACCTCATGGAAGAGGACTCTGTTGTTGGAGCAGGCTTCTTTAAAGCAACGCACTGCTCCCACTCTTTCATATTTTATAATGTTGTATGCACAACAAAACACTTAATATTTCTTTTTCCTGTTATAAGATTTCTTGACTTAACCATGCGGTTATTGAGAGTGATATTTACGAATGTCCCCCCTCCAATCTTGGAATTCAGGCAACGTCGTCAATGATGAAGGGGCCACTATTAAATTATAGGTTTGATTCCCGAAGGGAAGTAGAGAAAACCTAATATTTAGTAGGGGCCCCGGAATCATTGATGACGACGTCCCTCCCAGCCATCCCCTTCCCATTCGCTGATATTTTGAGTTTATCTTGGTATATCATTGAAGGAGGAATTGTTGCACTTGGCGAGAGGCGGTAAGAAGCCACAACGCAAGAAAATCCACCGAATGTGGGAAGCTTGTGAATAACAGTGTTAAAGTGGAAAATTCTTTTTCCTTTTTTGTTCTCTTATTTTTTTACGAAGTTTTTTCGTAGTGGGTACCCGATCAATATGACGACACCATAAGAGAAGTAGCGTTGCACTTATGAAGATGAATCTCTTTCTTCCTCGCGGCGGTTGATTCAAACGACTGACGTGGGTGTTGAATGGAGACTATTATACTAATAGGCAACGTCATCAATGATTCCGGGGCCCCTACTAAATATTAGGTTTTCTCTACTTCCCTTCGGGAATCAAACCTATAATATATATATATATATATATATATATATATATATGTATATTTATTTATTTATTTATTTATTTATTTATTGAAATAAATACTGATAGTCTAGTTTTTTCATGTAGATTTGATGCACATGATGCAGTTTTTAACGTTGTGCTTTCCAGGGCTAGGGCATGACCGTGTTACAGGGAATTAACATGACATTTATTTGAATTATTATATCAAGTTTGAAGTGTAAAGTGCAAGGCTGATGTATGCGATGTTATTGTTCACTAGACTTAGAAACTCCCTTGACACATGTACCATTACTGGACTTTCATTACTATTATCACTATTTATGATCATCTGTACAGTAATTGGCTACTATCAACATTACTTTTTGTTATCAAGCTACTTTATTACTCCAAGAAATTAGTGTTGGTGAATAATGATATATTGGTAAATGTAAAGGGGATTTTGTTGTAAACTGCTAAAGATGAAGGGTGGGACTCCCACCAATGAGTGAATGCCGTTGCCTTGTAGCCTATCTATTTGTAGGTCATTAGTTCTAGCTTACCAGTGTAAAATATATGTTTGTGATATCATATACTGGAATAAATATATTTAAAGCAAGGTTGTAGTATGATTCTGGTCTTCGCAAATTTTGTGAATGGGAAATGAAATTATATATACCAGTAGGAAAATAATAGTTGTATTGTTTGTTGAGTGTCAGCCTAATTATATATACCAGTAGAAAAATAATAGTTGTATTGTTTGTTGAGTGTCAGCCTAATTATATATACCAGTAGAAAAATAATAGTTGTATTGTTTGTTGAGTGTCAGCCTAATTATATTGTTATGCCCTGTTTTTCTACAGGATTAACTTGGTTAATGTGGGCTCTATCTGACTGGGTATATAAGGCTGCATGCACAATACAAGGTATGAGGAATAGAGAACACAAAATAAACACACAGTAACACGACACACGATCACGTTTATTTAAGTAGGTGAATAAAGAGCATAGAAAGATAGTAATACTCGTACAAAACAAATAATAGAAGGGAACTGCTAGCATTAGCGGATCTGGATGGAGCCTAGTCTCCCACTTCCAACGTTCAGGTATACTCTTCTGATCACGGGTTTAGTTATCAAGGTTTATTATACTGGAAGACCTCAATGTATTTATGTATTCAATTTCACTAATTAGGTCTCTTACTGGCAGGTCGCGTGCCCAAGTAGCAGCTCACAGTTAGAATTAGACACGCGTATATTTCAGAACACGGAAATTCTAGTAACCTCAAGGGGTACTGATCTAAGATTTATATTCCTATGGCAGAAATACGTAGAACACAAATCAGTGGGCGAACGTTAGATATCACTAGGGTTTCAATATCTGAATAAGGTAATTACGAGAGTCAATGTCGCCTGTTAATTAATGAACACTGATACGCTTAGTACGTCCCAAATGGAATGGTTAAATATGAGTTACACTGGGCAAAGCTATAGCCACTTCATAGAAAAGTTAATAAGTGAATGTCGAACTCGTACTATGACACGTTCGTACTAATAGAGTGAATATTGAATATTATTTGTTGGTCTGGTCCTGGTTATCTTGCTTCCGGTGATGTTGGGGGCTAACGACTGGTTCCTCGGCCGTCCAGGTGGTCCAAATGTAGGAAGTTCTCAAGTCGGATCTTTTGGCGATCGGTGCTGGCTACACACTTATATACCCACTCATTGGTGTGAAGGTTATAAGGTGCACGTCGGGACTTGTACATGGACAGATGCTTCTATTTGTCTTCTCTGCCACGGAGTCTGCCGGCTCTGGAATCTCTCAACTCAGGAACAACACAAGGGCAGAGCTAGAGGTTAACTTCAGGGTAGTGACCACTGGTTGGTGTCTAGCTTTCAACTGATTTGACTGGGGGCGGGAGCTAGGTTTATAGGCTCGGTTCTGGACCCTGTAGGCAATAGGGATCTCGAGTCTTATGGACTTATTTGAGCTCTCAATAGATATGGGGACTAGGTAAGATGGTGATTACTGTTGTGGCACATGGCTATGGAAGCCTTCATATTGTGATATAACTGAGCCTTAGTAAAAGGTACTATTTTGGCTATACTGGAAGTATTTATGGGAGGGAGACTGGATCTACTTTGTGGGGAGGGCTGGGACAGCTGTGATAGGGGCGTCTCTCTTATATTACTCAGTCTTCGTTCTATTGCATAGCTGAGGTGCTAATTTGACTATCCGAGTATGCAAAACAGGTGAATGGGTTATTGTGGGTAAAGAGAGGTGAGTAAGGGGGTTAGACATGCATGGTTAGTTCATTGATAGGAAGAATTCCTAGGCTACCTGGCAATGACCCGGAAGTCAAAACAGGGGTCAGGTATACCTCCGCGGGGGTGGGGGTCTCCCTCCTCGGGTGGGTAAAAAGGGGTAGACGGGCGCTCTCTCTCTGGGATGGTCGTCCGGCGGCTGTGGCCAGGGGCTTGCCATATCACCAGTGTTTGTAATAACCCTCTGTTTATGAGACAGATGTGGGTGTTCTTAATATCAAAACCGAAGGTGCCTTGGCTAGCTGGTTGTAATCGGTTGGTTGTTAATTGCATGGTTTGCTGGATGTGGTGGAGACTGGTTGCTAACTCTGCCACATTTATCTGGAAGTATGGCAATAGAAGTTAGTTACTGGCGAGGCGGCGAGCCTCGCACCGACGACCATTGGGTGCAGGGTTGTGAATGTGTTGTAAGAGAATAGATGGCATGCAAGGGGTTAGTAAAGTTCTAATGTTGTTCTGGCCTACGAAGTGAAGGAAGACTGGATAGGAGTATATATATAAAAGGTTGGAGAGCGTTAGCAACGGAAAAATCAAGGATCTTCAAGAGGTATGAGAGAGAGGCTAGGTCGGACAAGAGTCGAGAAGCGCGGGGTATTTTAATGAGAGGGGGGGAAGCTTAGGGAGGCTACAGGGAAATTTGACCCTAAGGTCTCTGGGCGTGGGGATGGCATTAGGCTGCAGTTGATATTGGAGTTTTGAAAGGACAGTGAAAGTACTTAGCCAAATGCTACCGGGGGCTGCAAATACGGGGTGGTATATGAGTCTGGAAAAGATAGAATCATGTGGACTGTGGGATGGTGGGGGAGAAGGAGGTTAACTGTAGGTGTGTGCTTGACTGTGGATAAAGTAGGGAAAAACATGGTGTATTATTACTCGTCAATATGAGGGGTTATGGACCTATTATTTGACACGATTTCTTGTACGTCTAGGTGTCCCTGGGAACTGCGTTTTCTATGAAATATAGACCAAAGAAAAGCGGCAGTTCGTAGGGGTACTTCGTTATTGTTTCGGAATACTATGATAGCTACTGGTAACAAAGGTTATCTATACAATCTCTGGTTGGGGTAAGAATTGGAGTTACAGCATGGTGGCTAATCTCTGTATTCATGGCTGTCTAAGGCTTATGGGGGCAATGGTTCTATATCCTGGTGTACCCGTGGGTATCTTAATTTCTTATGAGTTTGGACATATGGTTTTTAACATCTACTTCTCGGATGTAAGAACATACATAGATATATGGCTGTCGGATTTGTTGGCATTGGCTCAACTTCGGGACAGGGCATGGGTGTTTTTAATATGAATGTATATTCTTGTTCATCATCGTGTAGGTAGAATCGGGCGGGTAAGAGGTGTAGGACACGAAGTAAAATGGCGTAGTGTGGACTGTGGATACGAAGGAGGTAAGTGGAAGACATATGACAATTGTGGAAAAGTAAATGGAAAAAGGTGAACACAATGGCGGATAAAGATACTTAACCTAAGGATTGAATACATAGATTTTATGGGTGATGAGTCTTCAGAAACTTAGTCTGGCAAGACAAGATATGTTAGGGAATGTTAATATTAATACTTAAACTAAGGATTGAATACATAGATTATGGGGGTGATGGGTCTTCAGAAACTTAGTCTGGCAAGACAAGAGATGTTAGGGAATGTTAATATTAATACTTAATGTTAGGGAATGTTAATATTAATACGTAACCTAAGGATTGAATACATCGATGAACGACGACATTATAGTCGTCGTCCTTATAAGGTGATGAAACCTGGTTGATCTGCACGTGGCACAATACGACACAAGGACAGTGCCGCTATGTCGTATCAATACTGGTGGCAGTTAATATTATAGAGACACTTAGTTACTAGAGGAACAATGCAAGGGGGCGACTGAGCACGGGTTACATATATCTATACTCGTCATGGGAAATGATATACGAGGTCTAGGGACAGGCGTGGGTGTTTTAACTTCTAAGATATATAACATCTACTTCTCGGATGTAAGAACATACATAGATATATGGCTGTCTGATTTGTTGGCATTGGCTCAACCTAGGGAAAGGGCATGGGTGTTTTTAATATGAATGTATATTCCTATTCATCATCATTGTATTTAGAAGTGTAGGACACGAGGGGGTAGTGTACGTGAGGTGTGGAAAATGGTCAGTTTAGAACGGGTAGGTAGGTGCGGCCTGGAGCTGCTTAGCCCTGCGGGCTTGGGCCTGTCTGAATTGGCTGGCTCGGTCAGCTGGTCCTTTCGTTCTGTGGACCTTTCTTTCGGGTGTTTCTGTGTGGTGTTCGCTCGTGGCTTCTGTGGTGGGCTTCTCGTTCTGGGGCATTTTATATATATACCAGTAGGAAAATAATAGTTGTATTGTTTGTTGAGTGTCAACCTAATTATATATACCAATAGGAAAATAGTAGTTGTATTGTTTGTTGAGTGTCAGCCTAATTATATATACCAGTAGGAAAATAATAGTTGTATTGTTTGTTGAGTGTCAGCCTAATTATATATACCAATAGGAAAATAATAGTTGTATTGTTTGTTGAGTGTCAGCCTAATTATATATACCAGTAGGAAAATAATAGTTGTATTGTTTGTTGAGTGTCAGCCTAATTATATATACCAGTAGGAAAATAATAGTTGTATTGTTTGTTGAGTGTCAGCCTAATTATATATACCAGTAGGAAAATAATAGTTGTATTGTTTGTTGAGTGTCAGCCTAATTTATGTTGTTTAGGGGTACATTTGTGCAAGATTATATAAGATGAGACTTGAATGTGAATACAAGTATTGCTGAAAGCAAGTATTGGTATTGGACAGAGAAGGAATAATGGATACAAAACATACATTATCACATATGGATTAGTAAAGCAAATTGTTAGCTCCTTGTCAATTTTAACATAATCCCAGCCACAATACTAAACCCTCACTTGGTCAACCTCTAAGGCAAGAGACCAGCTTCAAATGTAACTATGCAAGGAACAGATGTTATCAGAGGACCCACTTATAATCCACAAGCAAAATCAAATTATTCATTTTAAAACTTGGATAGATACATGTATGTACAGTTGGCCACATGAAATTGTATTCACTCCATGATTTTATATATGAAAGTACAGTAGTGTGATTGACTTACAAGAATATTTTGTTATAGATCTATTAATTGTTCATATGAATCAACTATTGCATAAGAAATTACAGTACCTGGGATAAAATAGAGAACTCTATAACGTCTTTGTGGGTTTAGAGAAAGACTTTGAAAGGGTGCCCAGAGAGGCTATGCAATGGGTCATGAAAGAACATGGCATGGAGTAGCGGTTGGTGCAAGTGGTAATGAAGATGTAGGAAAGCTCCTGAGCGGCATTGAGGGTGAAAAGGGAGCTGAAATATTAGTTCTCGGTGAATGTTGGGGTGCACCAGGGTTCAGTCCTGAGGCCGCTCTTGTATATCCTTGTCTTGGAGGCACTGTCGAGAGAGTTCTTGTTGGGTCTGCCTAGGGAGCTGCTCTACACAGATGATCCAGTGCTGATCGTTGACAGTGCGGCTGAAGCTGAAACGAAGTTTCTAAGATGACTAGGGAATGGCAGATAAGGGATTAACCCATGAACTGATAGAACCTGTGCGAAATAAAAGGTGAAGTTGAAGGAGGGAGTGGAGCTGAGGTATAAAGGGAGGGAGGAGTGAAGGATGTGGTATGGAGAGATGCCACTACTTTCTATGTGTTTCCCAACTTTGAGACATTTCCCAGCACTGACACAGTATTTGAAGGGTTGGTTTTACACGTTTGAATACCATGCTTCCGGAAGGACCGTCGCAGTCCCTGGGTTAAGCGGGAATGTAAGCAAGACAAAAGTCATGATCGGCGGCAATGAACACGGAACCTCAGTACAGAGTGGTAGTTTCCCTTGTCATGTCTATAAAAAGGGGGTTGGGTGTAATTCTATCCAGTATTGCATATGCCATGGATGGGTAATAATAATAATAATAATAATACTTTATTTCAGACTCACCCAGTACAGAGGGGACCATACTGGGGTCCATATATACCTTACAGTAACATAAATATATATAAATATATATAAGCTACTGTACATAGGCTACATAAAATAAAAAGAAATTAAATAATACCCAGCTTGCTATCATGTAGTTCACAGCACTGCCTCAACCAAAAACAGTGGTCATCAAACTACTGTGTTACCAAAACCACTGTCCTAATTGTGTACAGTACCATGCCTCACATCATTTAGCTTCCGGTACAGTATGTTGCTACAGTACAGTATAGGAATATCGGTACTGTACTGCACTATGAGGATCAGTACCGGTATGCTAATTCTGTAGAGTAGCAGACCTGAAATCATTACTTAAGGTTAAATATAGAGCAACTTCCTCCAGTGTGCCTGGATCCTGGAGGTGTACACTATGCTTGGAGTTTGTAGCATTTTAATGATCCTGTTCTCAGAAGTGTTAAGGCGCTGAATGAATTGATATGTTAGCTTTCTAATGAGTGATTTGTAACAGTGTAAGTTCATATAGGCACATAGCGTACTTGTACTCTCATATTTTGAGAGCCCCAGAAACATTTTCATGATATTGTGATATGAGATACTTAGTCTATTCACTGTAATTTTCTTATAGTTCCACCATAGTTGTGCTGTATACATTGGTGAGCAGTAGGAGTTGAACAATGTTATTTTTGTATCCCATGTGCACATATGAAATTTTCTTAATATTGAATTTCCCTGCATGTAAAGTTGCCTTCGCTGACGACCCATATCCTCATCATCTGAGCGATCACATGAAATATAGTGTCCTAGATACTTTACTTTACTTACTTCTTCTATAATTTCTTCATACAAATGGAATTTAGGTAGCTTTGATTTCAATAGAAGGTTAGATTTAAATATTATGATATTGCTCTTTATAGGATTAAATTTGACTGAATGTTCGATTCCAAATTTTTCACATACTCTTAATAATTTATCCAGTCCTGCTCCAGAGGGCGCGATTAAGGCTAGGTCATCAGCATACATGAGATGATTTACAATGGTGCTGCCAATACAGCACCCAGTGCGAGTCTTGTTCAGCTCCAGACTAAGATCATCCATGTAGACGTTGAAAAGATACGGAGACAATATCCCCCCCTGCCTAACACCATTGGTTACGGCGAAAGAGCCTGACAGGATGTTGCCCCATCTTACACACATTTTTTGATTAGCATACCAGAAAATAAGTATCCTAACAATATAGCTAGGCACTCCCCTGTTAACTAATTTTTCAAATAAGGTTTTGTGACACACCCTATCAAAAGCCTTACTTGCATCAAGAAAACAAGAGAAAATTGAGCTATTTAGTTTGTTGTATGTATCAATCACTTCTTTCAGCACATATATGCATTGGTCTGTGCCGTGATTTTTCTTAAAGCCAAACTGATTGCTGCTGGTGACAATATATGCAGACATTCTTTCTAGCATTATCATTTCAACTACCTTACTCACCACACTAGCAAGTGCTACTGGGCGGTAGTTGTCTTTTGCTGTAATTTTACCTGATTTATCTTTAATGACAGGAACAAGTATTACGGATATCATAGACTCCGGCAGGACACCATGCGTAAATAGACTGGTGATGCAAGAACTAAGTTTATCTATTAACAACTTATCTGCATATTTAAGATGTTCTGCATATATACCATCCAGCCCACAAGCTTTATTTAGGTTAAGTTTTCTTATGGCATTCTCAAGATCACTTTCAGTCACTTTAATGTCTTCATAATTACTATCTTTCACATATTGAATTGCACCATTAGTAGACCTTTGGTTTACACTGTTAAGTAGTTCCTTAAAATGAGTTTTCCATAAGTCAGCAATGTTCTCTTCACCCGTAACCCCCTCAACACTGACAGGTAATGGTGTGTTACAATTTTGCATGGATCTGATGTCCTTCCAAAAACAGTTAGTATCCTTTTCTGCCAGACTCTTTGCAAGGGCTTCCTTCCTTAATTGGTTTTCATTTTGCTTAATAAATCTAATGGCATATTTGGTCCTAGCCTTTGCTCTTTTGTGAAGTTCAAATATAGGCCCCTGTCTAGGCTGACCTACTTCAAGCCAATGAGACCTAGCATCTCTGGAGGCCTGATACAGGTCAGCCACATAGTCTTGCCAACCTGGCTTATTGAATGAGGACTTATATTTACGGCTATTAAAAATACTTTCCCCCGCTTTTGATAAAGAATCTATTATACTATTGTAAAATTTAATAATGTCCTTTCTGTGTTGTGCATCACTACATTTTGGATCCCTGCATTGTGCTACACCATTACCATCATATTGCACCCTATTTAATAAGTCCTTGGTTTTATCACAGTACATTTGGCACTCTTCATTTGAGATTACATTCCATGGAACTTTTGCCTTGATGCTATTGCTAGTTTCTGTTATTTCCGGTGGTTTATTAATTTGGATTGTTAATTCTATAGGTATGTGGTCGTCATCCGTAATGTCGTATCTTATGGCCATTTCTGAGATAGAGTCATGAAAGTCAGAGCTAGAGATTGCATGATCAAGCCACGACCTGGTCTCCCATGCTTCACTAACATATGTATAGCTATTTTCTGGAAGCAGGTTTTTGGAGGACAAAATTAAACCTTGCTCCTCACAAAACCTTAACATATGTTTAGCAAACATGGAACCACCCAACTCGTGAGGGGTAGCATTCCAATCACCTACCACTGAGTAACACGTTATCTCTAATTCAGAAATTAGGCCACCAAGCTCCCCTAACTTTTCCAAATAAAGTTCTTCATTTTCTGCACACTGATACGGTAAGTAAACACAAAATATTGCAAATTTTCTGTGTCCCACTTCCAGCTGTATTCCCGCACACCAGCTTAAATTTGTCTCAATGGTTTTAATTACACTATCTAGGCACGATCTCCACATTATTGCAACTCCCCCTGGGGGGTGACCTGCCACAATACCATCACGTGTGTCCGTAGTGGAGACCCCGTACCCATGGAAATCTTTATCTAATATGTTCAAATTACCTAAGTCCTGTTTTGTGTACCAGGTTTCCTGAAGGCAGACTATGTCACTGGTCCTTAATGTAGATACGATGTCAGGTCGCAACAGGAGATTCCTCTTTGTTTTGGGGAGTCCTCTGCAATTGTATGAAGTTACTTTTATACTTGCTGCTGTTGTTGGTATCCCCTCCATTACTGCGAGTTGGATAGTGGTGTGCGATGCCTCCAAGTCCCAGAAGCCTCTGCACTGTCCTCATTGGGATATTGTCTTGGTTCTCTGTACCAGTTGACATATGCATTTTCTGGCCACAGGTCAGGATTCATGAAAACATCTGGATCTGGACATTCGCTAGTTATACAAAAGGAGGCACAGGTAGTGGACCTGGAGAGGGTGGTCAGCTGTCTTACCTCTATATTTATAAGTAGATTATCAGCCAAGTATGTCTTGAGATTCTCAGCAGTAACACTAGGGTTGAATCCTGTGGCAAACACCCTAGCTAGTCGGGGCCTTTTGATGGGTACATGAGAGGTGTAGGCTAGTGGTTTTGTTGCGGGCCGTCAACTTTGAATGTGACATAATTATGTTAGGGTGTCTTCGCAGTACCAGATCCACTTGGTAGCATAGAGTTCAGGGATGTGCACCTGGCATGTGTCAATAAGTTGATTTTTTTTTTTTTTTTTTTTTTTTTTTTTAAGGAGATAATGAACGGAGGAAGGAAAACCACAGATAAAACATAAAGGTCCATGTGCCTAAAGGCATCCTCCATTCATAAAATGTTTGTAACAACTGGATTTAAACATTTGTAGATTGTAAGTTTGTGGAAAGCAATTCGAGGGAAGTGAATTCCAAAGAGTAGTAGCTCTGGGGATAAATGAATTCTGATAAGCAGAAGTTCTGCATTGTGGAGGAGAAAGTGTAAATTCATGGGCGCTCTCAGCTGCCCTAGTTCTACGGGGAAAGATGTGGAGAGGCGGCACAATTGAAGCAAGTTCCTCGGAACAATTGCTGTGAAAATATCTGTAGAATAATGCAAGGGATGCAACGTTTCTTCGTATGGATAATGTAGGAAGGTCCTGTGTGATTGCAGGGTTATTGATTAATCTAATAGCTTTATTTTGAATTTTGTCCAACTGCCTCAATGCAACCACTCCACTTCCACCCCACAGAGGTGAACAGTAATCCATCTGAGAACGCACATGACTTTTATATATCACGGCCAACTGCTCGTCAGTGAAGAATTCTCGAACTCTGTACAGGAGTCCCAGTTTTTTAGAGGCATTCTTAGCAATGCTTCTAACATAATGTGTCCAGCTCAAGTTAGTAGTTAATGTTACACCGAGAATGTCAATACTAGGGGAAGTGGGAATATTTACATCATTAAAAAATATATGGGAGTCAGTGAGATTCTGTCGGTTAGAAAATTGAATGTACTTGGTTTTCTGTGCATTAAAGGAAACTAGATTCTTTTGTCCCCATCCATTAATTCTAGAAAGGTCCTGGTTCAGAGAAATTGCAGTGTTTATTTTTGAATTTATAAGATCGGGTTGGGTGAAAGAATTGGTAAATGTGAAGGAACTGTGGAGTGTTGAGTCATCTGCGTAGGAATGTATTGGATTATGAGTGGTAGATATGAGATCATTGATATGAATGAGGAACAGAATTGGGGCCAAAACTGATCCCTGGGGAACACCAGCATTTATTGAGTGAAATTGAGAATAAAGGCCATCTACCATTACACATATTTTTCTGTTATGAAGATAAGAAGAAATTAGTGGAACTAATGATGCAAGGCCGTAGTGTGACATCTTCGACAATAAGGATTGATGCCAGACTCTATCAAATGCCTTTGATATATCCAGTGCTATTGTATGTGTTTCACCATGTTGGTCTGTAGCTTGGTTGATTTGATGCGTAAGAAGGCAAAGCATGTCTGCAGTTGATCGACATCGTCTAAAACCATATTGCCTATCACTGATTAATTTATTATTCTCAAGATGCTTAATTATGTGATTATTTAATATAATTTCAAAGACTTTACCAAGAGTGGAAGTTATAGCTATTGGTCTGTAGTTTGATGGATCTGAAGAGGCACCTTTTTTAGGAACTGGATGGATGTTTGCTTCTTTCCAGGGTACTGGGAAGCATGAGGTATGAGTACACAGACAGAAACATTTTGCCAATACAGGAGCGAGCACCAAGGAGCAATTCTTAAGTACTATTGGAGGAATTTCATCTGGACCAGGAGCCTTATCTACCGAGAGATTCTGCAAAATAGTTTTGACATGTCTGGAGTTCTGTTACTTGGGCGACATGATTGCTGAGGCCTGCTCAGTCGCAAGAGCAAAATTAAATGAAAGTTCAGAGAGATACTGCCGTTACTGACCATGAAAGGGCTCTCCCTATGACTAAAAGGGAAGTTATATAGTATTTGTGTTAGAAGGTGATGTATGCTAGTAAACCCTGGCCAGTCAAGATGGAAGATATAAATAGAATGGAATTAAATTAAATGAGGATGGCGAGATTGATATATATGGATCTACTATGAAAGACAGAACCTCCTGTGTACAACTCAGAGAGTGCTTAGGCATTGAAAGTGTTAGGGAGGAGATGCATAGAAGTATAGATATATATGTGGATCTACTATGAAAGACAGAACCCCCAGTGTACAACTCAGAGAGTGCTTAGGCATTGAAAGTGTTAGGGAGGAGATGCATAGAAGTATAGATATATATTTATTAGTGGCCCCTCCATCATTGACGAACATGCCTATTACATAAGGCACCCTCTTCAAACACTCATCCGCCGTAGTTTTGAATCTACCGCGCAGAGCATTTAAAATATGAGGAGCCTTCATCATGAGCGCACGCGACCTCACTCATGGCTTCAGTCATTATGAATTAGGTTCTCACTACGAAAAAACTTCGTAAAATATAAAAACAAAAACAAAATAAGAATAACTATTCAATAAGCTTCCCATAATATCGTGGATGTACTTGTGTGGATCTTTGACCAGACGCTGACTCAGGCGTCATTCTTCCTTCTCTGCTCTGCACTCAGCCTGCCCGGACGTGTCTCCCCACGCTCCGCTGGTTCCGCATTTGTTGCGTCCCTAGTGAGTTTTTTCTCATTTGTTTACTCCGGGATGTATCGAGTAAGGTTAGGATATGCGTAGCAGGAGTGTCCTGGGCTGGTTGCCCGCAGTGCAGTGTATTTTGGGTCGTGTGTTTGGGGCATCTATTTCGGATGTACCCTCGTGGTCCTGTTGTGGACTTGTGAACTTTTTCACTGTTAGCTAGCTTTGTGATGCAGGCGGCTTTCATTACGCGTTATTATTGCTTCCTTTTATCTTTCTGATGAGGTAGCTTATTTTTGCTGACGTTCCCAGCGTATTTTTCTTCACTTAGTGAAGTTTTTACTGGGTCCCGAGTCAGTTCTTCCCTTTGCCGAAAGTGTTTGCTACAGTGGTGTGTTGACGGTGGTTCCTGTTGTGATATAATTCAGTGCTTTTTGTTTATATTACGACATGTTTACTTTTATGTCCGTCTACCTAGGCCTAGCCAGCCTCTCGTAGCTTTGCCACATGTACAAGGGTTATTGATTTATGTTATAAATATGTACTACTGTGTCATGTGTGTTCTGGTTTAGTTGTGTATTGGCTAATTCCACGGACTATTTATGTGTCCTGGTTTAGTTGTGTATTGGCTAATTCCTCAGACTATGTTGGGCCCGGCGTTAGTTGTGTTTTGGCTACGCCTCGGTCCTGTATTGCGTTCAGATGGTATCTGGACGGGGGTGGGTTTTTTCCGGGTTTTTTTTCTCGGTTACACCATGAAAAACCCGGCTGGTTGCCGAGTTTTAGCCACGCGTGGTTTAAAAACAGGCTTGTTTCCCCGGCGAGTGGGTGTCTGTGGCTCCCCAGGACTGCGTCTCTGTGGTGCCTGTTTCAGGCCCCTTATGAATCCCGGCGGGATGGCTGTACCCATCTAACAGTGTTCATACGGACACGTGTTTGTAGTTTTTTCGGTTTTGCGAAGCCAATAAAAAACTAAGCTGTTGTTGTTTTTCCTCCCCGGCGATCTTTTACAAAGAAGTGGGGATAGGATTGGTTGGGGTTAACTTTAAATCACCCGGCGGGTGCAACCTGGAAGGGTGGGATGAACGAATTTACAAAAGAAATTCAGTTTAGTTGACCAGACATTTGAGGGATGCATTGTGTATCACCTTCAACATACGGCGAATTAAGGCACAATTGGGGTTAACGTTTTTAAACTATTATTCACACCCGGCGGGTGCTCCCTGGAAGGGTGGGAATAACGAATTTTCAATTCAGTTAGTTAACCAGACAATTGAGGGATACGTTTTGTATCGCCGCCTTCAGCTTAAGGCGTAATTGGGGTTAACAGTTTTTAAACTAATACTCACACCCGGCGGGTGCTCCCTGGAAGGGTGGGAATAACGAATTTACAATTCAGTTAGTTAACCAGACAATTGAGGGATACGTTTTGTATCGCCGCCTTCAGCATACGGCGATCTAAAAAGATACTTCGGGAGAAGTTAGATCTCGTATATGTGTCAGGCTTCCCAGTTTTTGATCTACGAGATAATTCGGGGGCCGGCGTCTTTTTAGGGTTTTTTTCCAAAATTGAATCTGGAAACAAACACCACCGGAAAGACTAAATCAGTTATAAACGCCATGCGGGTCTTTATATTATGTCAGAGGGTATTCATAAATCTTTTTGGACAAGTTAAGATAATTTGAAATCTTTTACTTAGGAACCCCACCGCGTAGCGAGCCGTAGTCGTTGTGGATTGCGTCTCGTTACCCGGCGGGTTATTTAACACTTGTGTGCGAACATGTTGGATTAACCTTATGAGCATTAATTCCTGGAATTTTTTTTTTTTTTCCAGAGCTGGGTCCCGGCGGGTCTATACAGAACCTGGAGTAAGTTTCCCACCAGTCTCTGTCATGGCTACCTTTGCCCCGGTTTTTTCTTTATGCATTACGCCCTCCTGTTCAGGCATCCCTATTTTTGCGCACACCCTTTGTATAAAATGTGTTAAATGTCTCGACCGCTCAAGGGGTCCGTGGGTGATGCGAAACTGTACCTTTTGCTCTCAACTCAGTTTAAAAGTCTTACAAGACAATGACAGGCCGCAGCGGTCGCCTTACGGGAGGTCAGGCAGCAGATGACCGCTTATACTACTATTGTGGCTCATAAGTCACTTCAATGCGATAACGTCCAGTTGTGGGATAAGTTACTATTTGAGCACCCTCCCCTTAAACGTCCCTCTAGAGTAACTGTTCGTAAACCAACAGAGACTGGACAGGGTTCTATACTTGCTCCAGCCCCAGGCACAGCTAAGCGACAGCGAGAACCGACGCCCCCGGTGGCAGCCCCCTCGTCACGGGCGAGACCTAGGCCCAGGTCCCCGCTTAGGCAGCAGCCGCCGAGTCTCTCTTCTCCACCATGAGCAAAAAGAGTAAGACAGAGGGGTCAACAAGTGGATATAGCGAGAAATCTTCTAAACCCAAGAGCAGTTCGCGGTCGCACCGTAGCCACAAATCTTCCCGAAAGGACTCACATGATCGAAAGGCCTCCCGGCGTTCACCGGAGTCTAGTGCCTCTCGTCATACCTCTACCCCCGACAGAGCTAGTGTGCAATCTCATGGGGAGAATTTAGTACCAGTACCAAAAGATAGTTTACCTCTTAGTATTTTAACTCTAGATTTGGAGAGTTCAGTGGACAGTGATCGTCCACTGGCAGAGTCAAGTGGGAACTCCATAATTGAGGGTATTTCAGACTCCCAAGGGAGTGCAAGCCAAGGCATGGGTGTTTGGCGGTTTTCTCATCCTATGGCTAGAACTACACAAACAGTGGCTGATGTCCACCGGGACGCGGCGATCCCATCATCTATTCCTGATCTTTACAACAAGATGAGACTCTGGCTTCGGCGTAATCCTCTCGTGGTGAGCCGGATGACAAAGACGATGTATCTATCGTCTCAGACATGGAAGTGCAGGAGTCAGGGTCAGTTTTAGACGCCGCACAGGATCGTAATGATTCACCTTTGAGTTCATCATCGAATAAATTTGTCACAGCAGAGGAAATAGATGGGCTGCTAGTTAATGCTCTCACTACATTTTTTGGCCAACAGCCGGAGACTCCTACAGTGGACCTGGGAGCTCCTATGACAAGTTCTAACGTCCGGCCTCTGATGACTTCTATTGCTTTGACTCAGATCCCTCACCCTCCCTCTATATCACCATCGGTGGTCACTAGGCCTGCTACGGCGGCACTGACTACTTCGAATGTAAGGGTTATAACGGATGTCAATCCACCCCCTTTAGATAAAGCACCTATGAGAAAGGTAGCTATGCCCTTACTGTACGGCCCAGATGAGTCATGGGTTCACTTGATCCCCACTAATCCAGAGGTCGCTCAACCTACCTTGTCAGGGGAACTTCCGGTGCCACGCGAGTGGGTAATACAAGGCAATAAATCTAAAAAATTAAGGGCCTTGGATACTTTGGGGAATGTACTAGATGTTAATGTTAAGGCCATTCCTAATTATTATCACCAGGACTATTTTGTTTATACTGCTAAACCTGCCCTGCCCTCTGCCTCAGCTTCGAAACTGTTTTCTGACTGGTCCAAGCACGATGGTTTTAATGACATAAAGACACTGTCAACCCTCACACCAGAACTTGATTTGCAAACTGTCACAGACTCAGCCGCTAATCCAGTGTTGAAGGTGGGGCAGTTGGGTTCGGGACCTTGGGTGGATTGGGAGACGGAGGCTCAGAACTTTGCGACCACCTTCACCTCAAAAACTTCCCACCAGATCCCTCAGGATAGTCATTCTTGGTTTTCGATGCCAGTGTGTTCTGCCGGCGGAGTCCCTTCAGCTTTGTTTGATTTCTTAGCTGCCCCCAAAATCAATTTATGTGAACTCAAGGACCCTTTCACTACCCCTACCCCTACTCACCTAGACCGAGAATTTAGGCTACGGGGGAAAGCATTTAGACTGTTCTCACAGTACATTGTGACGCAACAGGTGGCTAAATCGATGCTCCGGTCCACTCAGGCAATCGCAGATGCGGATGCTAGAAGATCGGTTGAACTGTCTCGGCGACTGCTCCTTCAGTCGTCAATTCAGTCATTGGGTGACATACGCACAGCCTTGCTTGAGGCGGTGCGAGCACGACAAGATCTCAGGATGTCCTTAGTACGGAAGCTTCCTGATCGTATTGCGAATCAGGTGGTCATGTCACCAGTGCTCACTTCCTCTTTAATGTCCCCTGAGGTGTGGAGAACCGTTTTTAATATGGCTCAGGCCTTTAAACATAGTCCCGCCCCTTCTAAGAAACCTGCCTTTAACTTCCCCAAACCCAAGCCAGTCGCAAAAGCACAGCCGGGGGGATCTAAGCCCTTTCATCTACCTAAGTCCTCCTCCACTCAAGGTCAGTACAGGTACAAACATGGTAAGTTTACAGGTCAGAAAGGACGAGGCTATAATAAACCAGGTCAGGGCACGTCTTCTGCCAACGCCAGCCAGCCGGCGAAGCGTCCACCACCACCACCTCCACCACCATAAAAAAACTAATGTCTCTCTCATACCGGGGGCCGGTCATAAGGCGGGTGGATCCGAGGGTAGTACAGCCGGCGAACCCTTGTCTGCTAACTGGGTCTTTCCGAACGTGTCACCAAGCATGGCCATTAAACACTTGGGCAAGGATGGTGGCACGCAAAGGCATCACTTGGCAGTGGCTCCGGTGACCTCGTTTACGTCAGCCGACAACGGCGAATCTAGTTTCTTTAGAGGTGCAGTCACTGGTTCACGGAAATGATGGCCAAGAATGTCATCATCCCGGTCCCTCAAAATTACCCAGTCTTCACATCCAAGCTATTTTTGGTTCCCAAAAGGGACAGTGTTCAGATGAGACCCGTCGTAGACCTGTCGTATCTGAACTTCACATTCACAACGAGTCATTCAGGATGTTAACAGTGCACCAAATCAGGCTAACACTTCCGCCGGGAGGTTGGATGTGTTCCTTAGACTGACAGACGCTTATTGGCACGTCTCGGTAAACAAAAGATTTCAAAGATTTCTGGCCTTACGGATCAGGGATCAAACTTATGTTTTTCAGAGGATGCCATTCGGTTTGAACCTGGCACCTCGCTTATTCACGAAATTAGTCCGGCAAGCACTGATGCCATTGTTAAAACAAGGGATCAGGATTTTGTGGTACCTAGACGACTGGCTGGTGGTGGCAGAGACAGAGCAGTATGCATAAATCATGTCAACATAACATTAAAACATGTCAAAACTCTAGGGTTCAAGGTAAATCTGGTAAAGTCAAACCTTGTTCCCTCACAAGTAGTTCAGTGGATAGGGCTGGTTTGGGACACAGCTGCTCTCACTCTGAGTCAGAGTGTGGACAATCGAAACAGATTTCGCAGGAAACTGTTCAGGTTCCTTCACAGTCTGACTATGACATGCAGAATCTGGGAGTCTCTGGTCGGCTCTCTCAACTGGATTCAACTAACTGTAATGTTGGGCCGGTTGAAAGTAAAGCGTTTAATATTGGAGGGCAACAGATATTTTCCGCTAGCCGGCGAAAAAATTATGGCCCATACCAAAATTAATCCACAACTTACTAGCGGTCTGGGCGAAGAGGGAAATGTTGCACTAAGTAATGTCATGGACCTCTCCTCCGCCGACGGTATGGGTAGACACGGATGCGTCAGGAACGATAGGTTGGGGTTTTCAGTCAAACCAAGGGCACCAGGGTCAAGGGCTTTGGTCCCATTTAGAAATCTCCCACATCAATGTCAAGGAATTACTAGTCCCCTTATATTTCCTTCAGGCTCACGGCTCTACTTTACGGGGCAAGTCGGTGGCCTTCAGAATGGACAATCTGAATGCGGTTCACTATATTCAGAAACAAGGGTCAACGAGATCTCGGAAGTTGCTAAACGTGTCAGAAGAGATTTTTACTCTAGCCAACAGGCTAGACATTCATCTTCACGCATCTTATCTCCCAGGCGTAGCAAACGTCTGGGCAGACGCTCTGTCTCGGAGACAGCGCACAACAGTAGAATGGGCGCTCAAGCAACCCATTTTCAACCAAATGATTGCAGAGCTTTACCATCCACAAGTGGATCTGTTCGCGTCCAAGGAGACTCACAAACTCCCACTGTACCTCACCCGCCGGACGATAACGCCGGCAGGGGGGCCAGACGCCCTGGGGACAGACTGGAACAGGTGGAGTTCCATCTATCTGTTTCCGCCGCCAGACGCGTCTCTAATGTGCCATGTAGTAAACAAACTACGAGATTATCGGGGCTTAGTCTCGATAATCGCGCCCCTGTGGCCGGCGCAGTTGTGGTACCAGCAATTGAAAACATGGTGCCCGGGACCCGGTGTCGCTCCCGGTCGGGTTTTTCCACTTGAGACACGATTGGCAACCTAGCGACCTCGCTGACTTTTGCATTATGGACATTCAGGAGGCCAAGTGGCTAGCACCATATGGTAGAGAGGTGACCAATAAATTATTGGAATCAATATACTCAGTCTACAAAACGACAGTACCAATCGCATTGGTAAGCCTTTTCTTCTTGGATGCCTTAGAACAGAAACAAACTGTTGCCGCTCGGTGGCGTTAGTTTTTTAATTATTTAAAATTATCTGTTTGAGCAAGAAACGTTTATCTGTGGTAACGTTAAAAAACTCACTTAACAGCGATTAGAATACCATTTTGGGGACCTTACCGGTCTCTCAATACCAGTTGTGGAGGGAAACAGGTTTTATGAGGGCATGTTTTAAACCCCGCCCCCCTCCCCGTCAGCTCATGCCTACTTGGTCTCTGGACAAAGCATTGTCATTACTTCACTCCCGTCTGTACCAAAATACTGCAGATTTTACATTACTCTTAAAAAAAGGCTGTATTCATTTTGGCTTTGGCCGCGGGGAACGGAGGGTCTGGGCTGGCGGCGATGAGCAAACACACCTAATTGCCTCAGGTTTGGTAGGCTTAATGAATGTATTCACATTGCACCTTCCCCAGGGTTTGTAGCCAAGAATGAGCACAGTGCACACATGTTTTCTGAGTTCACTGTGCCGGCGTTGAAAAGGGGAAAGGTGCACCATAATTTATTTCCAGTGCAAGCTCTAACCAAATATTTATTATTAAATATTACCTTTCTAACCAAATATTTGAGGCGGGTGCCCAACCCTGAAAGGAGTTGAAATAGGGGAGCTATCCCCCCGCCCAAAAGGCGGCCTTTCTAGGGCCTTTCCTAGCTGATGCTGAGAGATTGGGTTCTAGTCATGTGGTGATGGGCTGGTCTATCAGAGTGAGAGCTGAGCGATCTCTGCCATACCCATAGCTTACTCTGACTGTTCTTTTTTATTATGTATCTTCTAGATCTCAAGTGGCGGCGTCTTTTCTGTGGATTGACCTCCCTACTGCCAAACCTAGAAGTTGGCAGATTGGGAGCCAAAGCGTCCACATTTTTCCCTTACCCCTCAACTTTCCCTTCATAATTGCTGAGGGGCACAGGGCCTTGGGTGGGCTTTGGTTTCCCGGGCGTTTCCGCACCCTCCTCAGCTCCCTGCCTTGGAGTGGCTTCGGTCACCCGGGCTTTGTTAGTGGTAAGCAGGGAGGATTTTGTGGGGGCGCTCGTTTATGGCCTTGCTCGAGACCTTGGAGCTGTTCGGCCAGACAGCCGGAACAACAACAACAACACAACAAATATTTGAGGGTAGCTCCTCTAAAACCCCCAGGGTGCTTTATGGGTGGCAAGTACGGGTAAGCGCTTACTGAAACGTAGATTGGCTTCTCTTTTGGTCGAGGTCATTAACCCGGCAAGCGCGATAGGGCCTCACGGAAGGCTTCCTATAGGGAACGCGATAGGCCTCACGGAAGCAGACCATAAAAAAAGCCTTCCAAAAAAAAAGGGCCTATCAAAACAAGGATTTTGTCTCTAGGTGAGATAATTTCCCCTCTAGTACTCATCCATGTGTTTCTCACCATCCTCCTCCCCTCCTTCCCCACCTTATTCCCCCCTCCCCCCCTCCTCAATTATCACCTATTTATCCTCTTAGATCATCATTTATCGGTTATTTTTCTCTCCCGCGATATAATGTAGCACAAGTGGGTTGCATAAAAGATCGTTATGCAACACCAGACACCGGCACACACCGCCCCGCTCGTCTCAGTTGACTCCCAACAGCGAGAGGGAGGGCTTGCCTTTGGCTTCTCTCGCCTGAGATTATGACCGGGTGGCCATATCTTCGTTTTTCACCACCCAAATGCTTTTCCCACTTATTTTAGCACTCTTGAAGGTTCATATATACATCATATATGTAAAAATAATGCATATCGAAAACAAAATAATGCTTTATATTGTAAATATAACGAATTCTGTCAGAATCCAGGGCTAGAAATGCACAAATAAACTACCCTAGCACCTAGGTCTATATCGCGCTGTCAGGTTAAAGAGAGTAATCCCAGTGTTTGTGGGTAGGGTCCATGATTTACGCAAATGGGCAGCCTCTTTGCGTTTCCTTAAGAATTTTTCTGTGGTAGGATATTACGTCCACGCATTTGTGGGCCTCTAATCATACGTTTTTGACTCGGTACCTGTCAGTAGCTCTAGGACAAAACCTTCCTTGCCATGTATAGCTTTAATGCAGATGGTCTAGGTGGCCTTAAAGTAACTTTTTGTTTTAATTTCAAGGAAAAGGGGGGGGGGGGGGGGGATGGGGGGGCGGTGCAGTCAGTGTAAACATAGGACACCCTAGACCTCGCCGGAGTATAGCTGTGATACGAGTATGGATATGTGATATGAAATTTCTCTGTTCTATTCAGGGCGGGAAATTGTGCTAGTACAATGTTAGTACAAACAACAGTGTTGTTATAATAGTTTTGGCTGTGAAAGCAATTTAGTTTTAAGCATTGGATATATTTTGCAAAATATTTCCACGAGTATTATGGGGTTATATGTGCACATGTAAACTTATAAGTTTTTATTTTTCACCACTTATGTTGAGTGGGGTGCCTTTTTAACTTACAGATCTGTTCGCAGAGTCTCAAGAGTTAACCTTTTGTATCAAGCAGGCTTCTTTGAAGCACACCCCTGCTTGACCCCCTTTTTTTATATATGTGCTGCGCCATTAAATATATATTTTTCAAAGTAAGAATACTATGTGGTTGTTTGATTATCTGCTTTTCTAGAGTTATGATATGATTACGAATGTCCCCCTCCAGTCTTAGAAATCAGGCATTTTCGTCAATGATGGAGGGGCCACTAATAAATTATAGGTTTGACTCCTGTAAGGAGATAAAGAAAACCTAATATTTAGTAGTGCCCCCGTAATCATTGACGACTGGGGCCCTTCCGACCATCCCCTTCCCATTCGTTTATTTTATATCAAAGAAAGTCTTAACCCGACCCTCGTGTCAAAACCTCAAATTGTGAACGTCGACACATCTTTTGTGCTAATAAATAATAAAGGTACAAAAAATATTACTTGCGTTAATATAAGACCTCCAGCTCAATCAGTGCAAACTGACCGAGAATTTACGAACAAATTGCAGATGTAAGTAACTCACAAGATACCGTAATGTTTGGCGACGTTGAGTTTACTGTGACCAAGTGGGGCGATACTGTTACTTCACAATGGGGACATGACTTGTATACGAACTTACAAGAGAGTTCGCTTTATCAATTTGTTCGAACGCCGACCGGTGGTAATAACGTTCTTGACATTGCACTTGCAACAAAAGAAGAATTGATAAGAGAATTTGAATGTTGGTGATGAATTCAGTAACAGCGACCATCGTACGATAACTTTCACTTTAAAGTTTACTAGTAACGAACCAAATAGTAGCATCGAAAAATTCCCTAATTTCAAGAAAGCAAACTTCCATAAACTTAGAGCTATGTTTAAAGAAACTGACTGGAGCTTTTTAATTAACAATAACAACATACATCTTGGAAGTTATTCGAAACCACTTACCTAAAAGCAGTGCAAGACTGCATACCATCGAAAATACGGCGTCCAGGCCATAATAATAAGCCCAAATGGTGGAATAAAGATATTTCAAACTGCCTGCTTGCTAAAAAATTTGCTAATGATAGATTAAAATCCTCACAAAATGACGAAGAACGGGTGAAATTTGTAGAGCTACGACGCAAAGCCAAAAAGTTAATTAAGCAAAGTAAAAAGACCTTAGAGTTACATATTGCGAATCAAAGTAAAAGAAACCCGAAAGAATTCTATAGTTATATCAGAAAAGAAAAAAGTAGTTATTTCAACTGTTGGACCGTTAGTCGATGAAAATGGAGAATACAAACGAAGTACAAATGAGTAATGCCCTGAATACCTTTTTTGCATCAGTTTTTACAACAGAAGCCCTCAGTGATATCCCTACACCATCGCCGATTCAGATTGATAACTGAGATGTTCTAAGCAATATCACCGTTACAGAGAGAGAAGTATGTGTTAGATAAACTCAAGGTAAATAAAACGCCAGGACCTGATACAATCTCGCCTAGAGTTCTAAAGGAAGCTAAGATGAGCTCTCCAAACCACTGACATTTACTATTTCAATAAATCCTTGCAGTCTGGAACTATGCCTGATCAGTGGAAGCTAGCCAACGTAACACCGATATTCAAAAAGGCAGCAAATCCCTACCCAGTAACTATCGTCCAATTAGCTTAACCTCAGTTGTATGTAAAATGCTAGAGACGGTCATACGGACAGACTCGTTAAATCACTTAGAGGAAAATACATACTTAAAGATACTCAAAACGGCTTTCGTAATAACGTTCCTGTTTAACAAACCTCTTAGACTTCTTCCACGATATCCTCAACCTCTACGATGAGAGTAAAGCTGTAGATATATATTACCTTGATTTTCAAAAGGCCTTTGACAAAGTTCCCCACAAAACGTTTACTGCTAAAACTAAAGCGCATGGAATACAAGACGGTGTGTTGAAATGGATAGAAAATTGGCTCCAGCAACAGAAAGCAAAGTAGTCATAAACGGGCATCTAAATGGGACCAATGTAAGTAGCGGGTACCCCAGGGATCGGTACTAGGACCAATTCTCTTTCTAATTTACATCAACAACATAGATGAGGGTCTCACCTGCACAATTTCAAAATTTGCTGACGATACAAAAATTGCAAATAGCGTACTCTCAAAAGAACAAGTTGACGATATGCAACACAATCTAGATAAGTTGTCATGTTGGGCCCAAATTTGGCAAATGAGTTTCAATGCGGATAAATGTAAAGTACTACATGTCGGATACCTAAATGAGAAAGCAAACTATTCGATGAATGGCACTCAGGCTTAAGAATGTAAACAGAGAAACCGATCTGGGAGTAACAATATCGAGTAACCTAAAACTGAAGTCAACAATGTTCAGAAGTTGTTAAGAAGGCAAACAAAATAATTGGCTTTATAGGCAGGTCATTTGAGCATAAAATCCAAAGAAGTTATCCTAACCCTTTACAATTCCTTAGTCCGCCCTCTTCTGGAATACTGCGTTCAATCCTGGTGCCCTTATTACCAAAAAGATATAAACAAGCTAGAACGAGGCAACGTAGAGTTACCAAAATGATACCTAGCCTAAAGAACAAACCATACGAAGAGCGTCTTAGAGAATTAAATCTATTTCCTTTAACCCAGCGCAGATTAAGAGGTGACTTAATTCCAAGTGTTCAAAATCATCAAAGGCATCAAACAATATTGAAACTGTAGTAAGTACTTCACTATCGACCAATCTAATTACACGCGGGGAAACGGTTGCAAAATTATTGGTAAATCTTTTAACCCGCACGAATCTAAGAATTTCTTCTTCAATCGAGTTGTCAACTTGTGGAATGGGCTTCCCCGAAATGTTATAGACTGCATCACCGTTGATTCATTTAAACTTCGCCTAGACAAATATCTCTCATCAAACCCGCGACTGACTGCGTTTGTAAATGAATAAACTGTATTTTATCCCCTCCTCAGTTACTTGAACCCATCTGTCCTCTACTAACGTCCTTAATCCTGCCACGGACATTAGTTCCAGGGCAGTAATTCCCTTTCCAATGTTCCCTTACCCACTCTAAACCACTGTTTGGACACTTGATCCTCAGGGTTTTGGAGGACAAGCAACCTAGAAGGGTCACTAGATCTGTTGTTGCTTGATTTCCTTTGTACTCCTTTGTACTCCTTTGTTGATGTATTAAGGATTTTGGGTACTTGATATGTCAGTGAAGGAAGAATGACATCGCCCTGAGTCATTAGCGTCCATGGTTCAAAAGATCCACACAAGTTACATCCACGATATTATGGAAAGCTTATTGAATAGTTATTCTTATTTTGTTTTTGTTTTATATATTTTAACAAAGTTTTTTCGTGAGTGAGACACACCCCCCAATTCATAATGATTAATCTGAAGCCATGAAGTGACTGGTCGCGTGCGCTCATGATGAAGGCTCCTCCATAATTTTAATTATGCTCACCTGACGCGGGTTAAGACTCAAAACTTACGGCGGATTGAGTGTTTGAAGAGGGTTGGCCTTAATGGTATAATACGGTCATTGTTCGTTCAATGATTACGGGGCGGGCGCGCCACTACTAAATATTAGGTTTTCTTTATCTCCTTACAGGAGTCAAACCTATATGTTGATCTACTAATGAATGAACAGAACCCCCAGTGTACCAAAACTCAGAGAGTGCGTTAGGCATTGAAAGTGTTAGGGAAGGAGCTAGCCAGGAGGGAAGGAGATAGATGCTAGATAGAAGTAAGAGATTATATGTGTGGATCTACTATGAAAGGACAGAACAGAACCCCAGTTGTACAACTCAGAGAGTGCTTAGGCATTGAAAGTGGTTAGGGAGGGAGATGCATATAAGTTATAGTTATATATGTGGATCTACTATGAAAGACAGAACCCTCCCAGTGTACAACTCAGAGAGTGCTTTAGGCCATTGAAACGTTGTTTAGGGCAGGAGATTGCATAGAAAGTAATAGATTATATATGGTGGATCTACTATGACAGACCAGAAACCCCCAGTGTTAACAACCTCAGAGAGTGCTAGGCATTGAAAGTGTTAGGGAGGAGATGCAATAGAAGTATAGATATTATATGTGGAATTACGATGAAAGACGAAACAGAACCCCCAGTTGTACAACTCAGAGGAGTGCTTAGGCATTGAAAGGGTTAGGGGGGGGTGGGAGGAGATGCCGTTGGATGGTATGACCATATGGCAAGGATGAATGAGACTAACTGGGTTAAGAAAAGCCAAGTCTATGAACGGGTGGAGGGAGTCATAAGGAAAGGTAGTCCAAGAAAGACCGGGAATCAGGTCTTACAGACGGATCTTGCAGCCAAAGGACTGACTAAGAGGATGCCAAAGACCGAGCTGCCTGGAACGCCGCTATAAGGTAACCAAAAAGACGGACCTGTTCATCGTGTCAGATTCAATAGTCCTTCATATAATTTTTGTCTGTGTGAATGAAGGAGACAAAAGGCAAAGCTGCCTGTAACAAGTGTTTCCCCCAAAGTTGAAAGAGTGACAGAGCCAAAGTCAAGGTACGGTATGTTAATAATCTACAATTTCTGGACACACGGAGCTTGAAGTAGTTTAAGTCATAGGATGAGGGAGAGAGTTCCAAAGCTTTGCTTGTTAAGTAGAAAAAAGACTGGGATTTTTTTTTCAATTTTGGGTTGGAGAGTTTGACATATAAGGGTGGGAGTGTGTTAAAAGGCGGGTGCCCCCCACTCTCCGCAAGGGTGGAGGTATACACTAAGAAAGCTCCGAAGAACATTGCTTATTGTTATTGCGGTAGAAGAGTGAGAGAGATGCAACACTGGGGCATTTTTCGAGAGAGACAGTAAGGAATAAGTGAGAGGAGGTGATTTTAGGATACAAAATTAATTTTGACTCTACCCGTTCGAGAAGTGCAGTAAGGGTTGAGCCTTGCGAACCTTGCCGAACAATACTTGATACATTGGGCGCACTGCACACCTATACAGAACAAGAAACTGTGCTGGAGTGTAGACCCACAAAGACGGTTGAGCACTCCTAACTTCTGAGAAGCTGTGTTAAGGGCAAGAGTAGTAATATGATCTTTCCAAGAAAGTCGAGATGAAAAAGAAACACCAAGAATATTGAGAGAAGATGAAGGCTTTAATTGTGTATTGTTGAAGAATAATTGGATAGTCCATGTGGAAGATTGCAACAGTTATTTTACATGGAGAAATTGGGTTTTGGAGGCATTGAAAGTGACAACATTTTTCTCTGCCCCAATCTGAGATAATAATAATAATAATAATAATAATAATAATAATTAGCATGTTACTTATATCTCACAAGCGCCAATTTTTCCGCAGAATTCACTGGCACTCGAAAACCAAAAACCAAAAAACCAACACAAATCGCTTAAATCAATGCAAACCAAAACCTATACGCATATCCCCCAGCCACCATCAGTGCCAAATATCTTTACACCCTATATCCCCTCCATGATGACACCCCTCTCGAGATCATAGCTTTCTTTCAAAGAGAAAAGTCTTAAGTTGTCTCCTTGAAGCACTCAACAGAAACTTAGTTGTCTCATGGTCAGTGGCAGTCTGTTATATAACCTTGGAGCCATGTAAGCGAATGTTCTCTCCGAAGAAAGATGACTGCTGGAAAGCCCACGGCTCATCAAGACGGCAGCGGGTCCATCATCATGGCGCACGACTACACCATGGCGTGCCGGTGGACGCCTGCGCAGCTCTGCAATATACGCTGGCTTCACCAAATTTGAGGACCTTGAAAGGTTTACCAGACACAACTTTAATTCTATTCTAGTTGTTTTATTGGTAACCAGTCCAGTTCGATGTGATAAGAAGTGGTAGGTGTTCCTGGTGGAATTCAAAAAATTAGTCTTGCAGCTCTGTTCAGAACAGATTGTACTTTCTTTAATATGTAACTTGGAAGACCCACGAATAAGGGCATTGCCATGATCAACACGATATAAATATCCAATGAGTGGACCAGTGTCAGCCGCAACCTGTCCTATGTATAAACTTCTTGCACTGAGTAGAGATTTTTTCATGATGTGTAGGTAGCAACTTTAGACAATCTGATTTTACGTGCTCCCTAAAACCCATTCATGATTTCAGATTAGACTCCCAGATTTCGAACACCGTTTAGCTGGTTGCAGCTGTGAGTCGCCCGTATCGATGGAGAGTGCATTTACGTCTGCGGCAGGAGCCCTTCTGTGTCCTCGGATGATGAGAATTTCATTTGTGTGTATGGGCATCATTAGATCTGGGTGTCATCAGCATCGAAATTGATAGTTAAATTCGTGTGCACGAAGCAGAAGAGACAAGCCACTAGTGTAATTCATGAACAGGACAGGACCCAACATTGATCCCTGCGGAACGCCACAGAGCAGGGGTGCCGATTCCGAGACGATCCGATATATCATCACACTCTGGGATCT
>CM064496.1:10450403-10605403 GCA_032716605.1 Paralithodes platypus
TACAGGATTAACTTGGGTAATGTGAGTTCTAACTGACTGGGTATAGAAGGCTGCATGCACAAAACAAGGTATGAGGAATAGAGAACACAAAATAAACACACGGTAACAAGACACACGATCACGTTTATTGATTGATACATAGAAACTTCTGAATACTCGTACAAGACAAATGATAGAATTGAACAATACTAGCATAAGTGGATCTGGATGGAGCCTAGTCTCCCACTTCCAACGTTCAGGTATTAATCTTCTGATCACTGGCTTTAGTTATCAAGGTTTATATACTGGAGACCATCAATGTACTTAAGATTCAATTTCACTAATTAGATTTATTACTGGTAGCTCTGGTGCACAAGTAGTAATTCACAGACTAGATTAGACACGCGTATTTTAGAGCACAGGAATTCTAGTAACCTCAGGGGGTACTGATCTAAGTTTTATATTCTATTAGCAGAAACACGTAGAACGCAAATCAGTGGGCGAACATTAGATATCACTAGGGTTTCCTTCTATGTAATAATATCTGGATATATGGGTAATTACGAGAGTAAATATCGCCTGTTAATTAATAAACACTGATACGCTTAGCACTTCCTGATGGAATGGTTATATATGAATTATACTGGGGCAAAGTTATAGCCACTTCGTAGAAATATTAATAAGTGAGTCTCTAAATAGCACTGTAACACTGTAGTACTGATAGAGTGAATCTTGGGTAGTATTTGATTGGTCTGGTCCTGGTTATCTTGCGTCCGTGATGTTGGGGGCTAACGACTGGTTCCGCGGCCGTCCAGGTGGTCCATATGTAGGAAGTTCTCAAGACGGATCTCTTGGCGATCGTTGCTGGCTACACGCTTATATACCCACTGGTTTGTGAAGGTTATAAGGTGCACGTAGGACTTGTACGTGGACAGATGCTTCTATCTTAATCTGCCACGGAGTCTGCCGGCTCTGGAACTCAAGTCTCAGGAACAACACAAAGGCAGAGCTAGAGGTCAACTTAAGGGGGCCAGCCACTGGTTGGTGTCTATCTTTCAACTGATTTTACTGGGGGCTGGAGCTTGGTTTATAGGCTCGATTTTGGACCCTGTAGGCCATAGGGATCTCGAGTTCTTATGGATTTATTTAAGCTCTCAATGGATATGGGAACTAGGGAAGGTGGTGATTACTGTTGTGGCACATGGCTATATGGAGCCTTCATAATGTGATATAACTGAGCCTTAGTAAGAGGTACTATTTTGGCTATACTGGAAGTATTTAGGGGAGAGAGACTGGATATACTTTGCGAGGAGGACTGGGACAGCTGTGATAGGAGCGTCTCTCTTAGATTGTTCAGTCTTCGTTCTATGGTATAGCTGAGGTGCTAATTTGGTTATCAGAGTATGCAAGAAAGGTTAATGGGTTATTGTGGGTAAAGAGAGGTTAGTAAAGGGGTTAGTCATGCATGGTTAGTTCATTGATAGGAAGAATTCCTGTGCTACCTGGCAATGACCCGGAAGTCAAAACAGGGGTCAGGTATACCTCCGCAGGGGTGGGGGTCTCCCTCCTCGGGTGGGTAAAAAGTGGTAGGGCGCGCCCTCTCTCTGTGATGGTCGTCCGGCGGCTGTGGCTAGGGGCTTGCCATATCACAAGTGTTTGTAATAACCCTCTGTTTATGAGACAGATGTGGGTGTTCGTAATACCAAAACCGAAGGTGCCTTGACTAGCTGGTTTAATCGGTGGGGTTGTTAATTGCATGGTTTGTTGGATGTGGTGGAGTCTGGGTTGCTAACTCTGCCACATTTATCTGGAAGTATGGCAATAGAAGTTAGTCACTGGCGAGGCAGCTAGCCTCGCACTGACGATCATTTGGTACAGGGTTGTGAATGGGTTGTGAGGGAATAGATGGCATGCAAAGGGTTAGTAAAGTTCTAATGGTGTTCCTTCCTACTGGGGAAGGTAGGCTGGATAGGAGTATATATACAAAAGGTTTGAGCATGTTAGCAACGGAAAAATTAAGGGTATTCAGAGGTATGAGAGAGAGGCTAGGTCGGAAAGGAGTCGAGGAGCGTGGGGGGTTAACGAGGGGGGGTTTAGCGGGGCTACGTGGAAGTTTGACCCTAAGGTCTCTGGGCGTAGGGGTGGCATTAGACTATAGTTGGTATCGTAGCTTTGTAATGACAGGGAAAGTATGTTAGCCAAACGCTACCCTGAGCAAATACGGGTGGTATATGAGTCTGGAAGGGATAGAATCATGTGGACTGTGGGCTGGTGGGGGAGAGGAGGTTAACTGTAGGTGTGTGCTTGACTGTGGATAAAAGTAGAGAAAAACATGGTGTATTATTACTCCGTCAATACGATGGTTATGGACCTGTTAATCTGACACTATTTCTTGCTGACGTCTAGTTTTACGGGAACTGCGTTTTCTATGACATATACACCAAAGAAGCGGCAGTTTCGTAGGGGTGCTTCGTTATTGTTTCATGGTGAAAATGATAGACCAATGGTAAAAGAGTTTATGTATACAATCTCTGGTTGGGGTAAGAATTAGAGTTACTGTATGGTGGCTAACCATCTGTATTCATTTCTGTCTAGGTCTTATGGGAACGATGGTTATATATCACTGGTGTACCCGTGGGTATCATAGTTTCTTATCAATTAGGACATATGGTTTTTAACATCTACTTCTCGGATGTAAGAACATACATAGAGATATGGCTGTCGGACTTTTGTTGGCCTTGGCTCAACTTCGGGACGGGGCATGGGTGTTTTTAATATGAATGTATATTCTTGTTCATCATCCGTGTAGGTAGAATCGGCGGGGTAAGAGGTGTAGGGCACAACGAAGTAAAATGGCGTAGTGTGGACTGTGGATACGAAGGAGGTAAGTGGAAGACATAGGACAATGTGGAAAAGTAAATGGAAAACATGTGCAACACAATGGCTGGATCAAGTTACTTAGCCTAAGGCTTGATTCCTTAGATTTTATGCGTGATGAGTCTGCAGAAGCTTGGTCTGGCAAGACAAGATATGTTAGGGAATGTTAATATTAATAGCTTTAAACTAAGGATTGAATACATAGATTATGGGGGTGGATGGGTTCTTCAGAAACTTAGTCTGGCAAGACAGAGAGAGATGTTTTAGGGAATGTTAATATTAATACGTTAAAACCTAAGGATTGAATACATAGATTTATGGGGGTTTGGGTCTTCAGAAACTTAGTCTGGCAGACAAGAGATGTAGGGAATGTATATTAATACGTACCTAACTGAATACATCGATGACGCCGACATTATAGTCGTCGTCCTTATAAGGGTGGTGAGAAACGGTTTGATCTGCAAACGTGGCACAATACGACACAAGGACAGGTGCCGGCTATGTCGTATCAATACTGGTGGCAGTTAATATTATAGAGACACTTAGTCATACTAGAGGAACAATGCAAGGGGGCGCACTGAGCACGGGTTACATATATCGTCTACTCGTCCATGTGGAAATGATATACCGAGGTCTAGGGACCGGCGTGGGTGTTTTAACTTCTAAGATATATAACATCTACTTCTCGGATGTAATGAACATACATAGAATATATTGCTGTCCTGATTTGTTGGCATTGGGGCTCACCTAGGGAAAGGGCATGTGTGTTTTTAATATGAATGTATATATCCTATTCATCATCATTGTATTTAGAAGTGTAGGACACGAGGGGTAGTGTAACGTGAGGTGTGGAAAATGGTCAGTTTAGAACTGGTAGGTAGGTGCGGCCTGGAGTCTGCTTAGCCCTGCGGGCTGTGGGCCCTGTCTGAATTGGGCTGGCTCGGGTCCAGCTGGTTCCTTTTTCGTTCTGTGGACCTTTCTTTCTGGGTGTTTTCTGTGTGGTGTTGCGCTCCGTTGCTTCTGTGGGTGGGCTTCTCGTTCTGGGGCATTTTATATATTCATACCAGTAGGAAAATAATAGTTGTAAATTGTTTGTTTGAGTGTCAACTCTAATTAATTATATACCAAATAGGAAAAATAGTAAGTTGTATTGTTTGTTGAGTGTCAGCCTAATTGATATATACCAAGTAGGAAAATAATAGTTTGTATTGTTTGTTGAGTGTCAGCCTAATTATATATACCAATAGGAAATAATAGTTGTATTGTTTTGTTGAGTGTCCCAGCCTAATTATAATATAGCCAGGTTAGGAAAAATAATAGTTGTATTGTTTGTTGAGTGTCAAGCCCTACTTATATCTACCAGTAGGAAAATAATAGTTGTATTGTTTTGTGTAGTGTCAGCTAATTATATAATACCCTATGAAAATTCCATAGTTTGTATGTTTGTTGAGTGTCAGCCTAATTATATAATACCAGTAGGAAAATAATAGTTGTATTGTTTGTTGAGTGTCAGCCTAATTTATGTTGTTTAGGGGTACATTTGTGCAAGATTATATAAGATGAGACTTGAATGTGAACTACAAGTATTTGCTGAAAGCAAGTATTGGTATTGGACAGGAAAGGAATAATGGATACCAAACATACATTAATCACATATGGCTATTAGTAAAGCAAATTGGTTAGCTCCTTGTCCAATTTTAAACATAATCCCAGCCACAATACTAAACCCCTCACTTGGTCCAACCTCTAAGGCAAGAGACCAGCTTCAAATGTAACTATGCCATGAACAGATGTTATCAGAGGAACCCACTTATAATCCACAAGCAAAAATCAAATTATTCATTTTAAAACTTGGATGAGATACATTTATGTACAGTTGGCCACATGAAATTGTATTCACCTCCATGATTTTATATTAGAAATTACAGTAGTGTGATTGACTTACAAGAATATTTTTGTTATAGATCTCATTAATTGTTCATATGAATCAACTATTGCAATAAGAAATTACAGTATCCGGGGATAAAATAGAGAACTCTATAACTCTTTTGTGGGTTTTGTAGAGAAAGACTTGGGAAAGGGTGCCCAGAGAGGCCTATGCAATGGGTCATGAAAAGAACATGGCATGGAAGTAGCGGTTGGTGCCAGTGGTAATGAAGATGTAGGAAAGCTCCTGAGCGGCATTGAGGGTGAAAAGGGAGCTGAAATATTAGTTCTCGGTGAATGTTGGGTGCTCACCAGGGTTCAGAATCCTGAAGGCCGCTCTTGTATATATCCTTGTCTTGGAGGCCACTGTCGAGAGAGTTCTTGTTGTAAGGGGTCTGCCTAGGGAGCTGCTCTACACAGATGATCCAGTGCTGATTCGTTGACAGTGCGGCTGAAAGCTGAAACGAAAGTTTCTAAGATGACTAGGGAATGGCAGATAAGGGATTAACCCATGAACTGATAGAACCTGTGCGCAATAAAAGGTGAAGTTGAAGGAGGGAGGGGAGCATGAGGTATAAAAGGGAGGGAGGAGTGACGATGTGGTATGGAGAGATGCCACTGACTTTTTCTATGTGTTTCCCAACTTTGAGGACATTTCCCAGCACTGACACAGTATTTGAAGGGTTGGTTTATACACGTTTGAATACCATGCTTTTTCCGGAAGGTACCGTCGCAGTCCCTGGGTTAAGCGGGAATGTAAGCAAGAAAAAGTCATGATTCATGCATCGGCGGCAATGACCACGGAACCTCAGTACAGAGTGGTAGTTTCCCTTGTCATGTCTATAAAAAGGGGGTTGGGTGTAATTCTATCCAGTATTGCATATGCCATGGATGGGTAATAATAATAATAATAATAATACTTAATTTCAGACTCACACAGTACAGAGGGGACCATACTGGGGTCCATATATACCTTACAGTAACATAAAAATATATAAATATATATAAGCTACTGTACATAGGCTACATAAAATAAAAAGAAATTAAATAATACCCAGCTTGCTATCATGTATTTCACAGCACTGCCTCAACCAAAAACAGTGGTCATCAAACTACTGTGTTACCAAAACCACTGTCCTAATTGTGTACAGTACCATGCCTCACATCATTTAGCTTCCGGTACAGTATGTTGCTACAGTACAGTATAGGAATATCGGTACTGTACTGCACTATGAGGATCAGTACCGGTATGCTAATTCTGTAGAGTAGCAGACCTGAAATCATTACTTAAGGTTAAATATAGAGCAACTTCCTCCAGTGTGCCTGGATCCTGGAGGTGTACACTATGCTTGGAGTTTGTAGCATTTTAATGATCCTGTTCTCAGAAGTGTTAAGGCGCTGAATGAATTGATATGTTAGCTTTCTAATGAGTGATTTGTAACAGTGTAAGTTCATATAGGCACATAGCGTACTTGTACTCTCATATTTGAGAGCCCCAGAAACATTTTCATGATATTGTGATATGAGATACTTAGTCTATTCACTGTAATTTTCTTATAGTTCCACCATAGTTGTGCTGTATACATTGGTGAGCAGTAGGAGTTGAACAATGTTATTTTTGTATCCCATGTGCACATATGAAATTTTCTTAATATTGAATTTCCCTGCATGTAAAGTTGCCTTCGCTGACGACCCATATCCTCATCATCTGAGCGATCACATGAAATATAGTGTCCTAGATACTTTACTTTACTTACTTCTTCTATAATTTCTTCATACAAATGGAATTTAGGTAGCTTTGATTTCAATAGAAGGTTAGATTTAAATATTATGATATTGCTCTTTATAGGATTAAATTTGACTGAATGTTCGATTCAAAATTTTTCACATACTCTTAATAATAATTTATCCAGTCCTGCTCCAGAGGGCGCGATTAAGGCTAGGTCATCAGCATACATGAGATGATTTACAATGGTGCTGCCAATACAGCACCCAGTGCGAGTCTTGTTCAGCTCCAGACTAAGATCATCCATGTAGACGTTGAAAAGATACGGAGACAATATCCCCCCCTGCCTAACACCATTGGTTACGGCGAAAGAGCCTGACAGGATGTTGCCCCATCTTACACACATTTTTTGATTAGCATACCAGAAAATAAGTATCCTAACAATATAGCTAGGCACTCCCCTGTTAACTAATTTTTCAAATAAGGTTTTGTGACACACCCTATCAAAAGCCTTACTTGCATCAAGAAAACAAGAGAAAATTGAGCTATTTTAGTTTGTTGTATGTAATCAATCACTTCTTTCAGCACATATATGCATTGGTCTGTGCCGTGATTTTTCTTAAAGCCAAACTGATTGCTGCTGGTGACAATATATGCAGACATTCTTTCTAGCATTATCATTTCAACTACCTTACTCACCACACTAGCAAGTGCTACTGGGCGGTAGTTGTCTTTTGCTGTAATTTTACCTGATTTATCTTTAATGACAGGAACAAGTATTACGGATATCATAGACTCCGGCAGGACACCATGCGTAAAATAGACTGGTGATGCAACAACTAAGTTTATCTATTAACAACTTATCTGCATATTTAAGATGTTCTGCATATATACCATCCAGCCCACAAGCTTTATTTAGGTTAAGTTTTCTTATGGCATTCTCAAGATCACTTTCAGTCACTTTAATTTCTTCATAATTACTATCTTTCACATATTGAATTGCACCATTAGTAGACCTTTGGTTTACACTGTTAAGTAGTTCCTTAAAATGAGTTTTTCCATAAGTCAGCAATGTTCTCTTCACCCGTAACCCCCTCAACACTGACAGGTAATGGTGTGTTACAATTTTGCATGGATCTGATGTCCTTCCAAAAACATGTTAGTATCCTTTTCTGCCAGACTCTTTGCAAGGGCTTCCTTCCTTAATTGGTTTTCATTTTGCTTAATAAATCTAATGGCATATTTGGTCCTAGCCTTTGCTCTTTTGTGAAGTTCAAATATAGGCCCCTGTCTAGGCTGACCTACTTCAAGCCAATGAGACCTAGCATCTCTGGAGGCCTGATACAGGTCAGCCACATAGTCTTGCCAACCTGGCTTATTGAATGAGGACTTATATTTACGGCTATTAAAAATACTTTCCCCCGCTTTTGATAAAGAATCTATTATACTATTGTAAAATTTAATAATGTCCTTTCTGTGTTGTGCATCACTACATTTGGATCCCTGCATTGTGCTACACCATTACCATCATATTGCACCCTATTTAATAAGTCCTTGGTTTTATCACAGTACATTTGGCACTCTTCCATTTGAGATTACATTCCATGGAACTTTTGCCTTGATGCTATTGCTAGTTTCTGTTATTTCCGGTGGTTTATTAATTTGGATTGTTAATTCTATAGGTATGTGGTCGTCATCCGTAATGTCGTATCTTATGGCCATTTCTGAGATAGAGTCATGGAAAGTCAGAGCTAGAGATTGCATGATCAAGCCACGACCTGGTCTCCCATGCTTCACTAACATATGTATAGCTATTTTCTGGAAGCAGGTTTTTGGAGGACAAAATTAAACCTTGCTCCTCACAAAACCTTAACATATGTTTAGCAAACATGGAACCACCCAACTCGTGAGGGGTAGCATTCCAATCACCTACCACTGAGTAACACGTTATCTCTAATTCAGAAATTAGGCCACCAAGCTCCCCTACCTTTTCCAAATAAAGTTCTTCATTTTCTGCACACTGATACGGTAAGTAAACACAAAATATTGCAAATTTTCTGTGTCCCACTTCCAGCTGTATTCCCGCACACCAGCTTAAATTTGTCTCAATGGTTTTAATTACACTATCTAGGCACGATCTCCACATTATTGCAACTCCCCCTGGGGGGTGACCTGCCACAATACCATCACGTGTGTCCGTAGTGGAGACCCCGTACCCATGGAAATCTTTATCTAATAGTTCAAATTACCTAAGTCCTGTTTTTGTGTACCAGGTTTCCTGAAGGCAGACTATGTCACTGGTCCTTAATGTAGATACGATGTCAGGTCGCAACAGGAGATTCCTCTTTGTTTTGGGGAGTCCTCTGCAATTGTATGAAGTTACTTTTATACTTGCTGCTGTTGTTGGTATCCCCTCCATTACTGCGAGTTGGATAGTGGTGTGCGATGCCTCCAAGTCCCAGAAGCCTCTGCACTGTCCTCATTGGGATATTGTCTTGGTTCTCTGTACCAGTTGACATATGCATTTTCTGGCCACAGGTCAGGATTCATGAAAACATCTGGATCTGGACATTCGCTAGTTATACAAAAGGAGGCACAGGTAGTGGACCTGGAGAGGGTGGTCAGCTGTCTTACCTCTATATTTATAAGTAGATTATCAGCCAAGTATGTCTTGAGATTCTCAGCAGTAACACTAGGGTTGAATCCTGTGGCAAACACCCTAGCTAGTCGGGGCCTTTTGATGGGTACATGAGAGGTGTAGGCTAGTGGTTTTGTTGCGGGCCGTCAACTTTGAATGTGACATAATTATGTTAGGGTGTCTTCGCAGTACCAGATCCACTTGGTAGCATAGAGTTCAGGGATGTGCACCTGGCATGTGTCAATAAGTTGATTTTTTTTTTTTTTTTTTTTTTTTTTTTTAAGGAGATAATGAACGGAGGAAGGAAAACCACAGATAAAACATAAAGGTCCATGTGCCTAAAGGCATCCTCCATTCATAAAATGTTTGTAACAACTGGATTTAAACATTTGTAGATTGTAAGTTTGTGGAAAGCAATTCGAGGGAAGTGAATTCCAAAGACTCTGGGATAAATGAATTCTGATAAGCAGAAGTTCTGCATTGTGGAGGAGAAAGTGTAAATTCATGGGCGCTCTCAGCTGCCCTAGTTCTACGGGGAAAGATGTGGAGAGGCGGCACAATTGAAGCAAGTTCCTCGGAACAATTGCTGTGAAAATATCTGTAGAATAATGCAAGGGATGCAACGTTTCTTCGTATGGATAATGTAGGAAGGTCCTGTGTGATTGCAGGGTTATTGATTAATCTAATAGCTTTATTTTGAATTTTGTCCAACTGCCTCAATGCAACCACTCCACTTCCACCCCACAGAGGTGAACAGTAATCCATCTGAGAAACGCACATGACTTTTATATATCACGGCCAACTGCTCGTCAGTGAAGAATTCTCGAACTCTGTACAGGAGTCCCAGTTTTTTAGAGGCATTCTTAGCAATGCTTCTAACATAATGTGTCCAGCTCAAGTTAGTAGTTAATGTTACACCGAGAATGTCAATACTAGGGGAAGTGGGAATATTTACATCATTAAAAAATATATGGGAGTCAGTGAGATTCTGTCGGTTAGAAAATTGAATGTACTTGGTTTTCTGTGCATTAAAGGAAACTAGATTCTTTTTGTCCCCATCCATTAATTCTAGAAAGGTCCTGGTTCAGAGAAATTGCAGTGTTTATTTTTGAATTTATAAGATCGGGTTGGGTGAAAGAATTGGTAAATGTGAAGGAACTGTGGAGTGTTGAGTCATCTGCGTAGGAATGTATTGGATTATGAGTGGTAGATATGAGATCATTGATATGAATGAGGAACAGAATTGGGGCCAAAACTGATCCCTGGGGAACACCAGCATTTATTGAGTGAAATTGAGAATAAAGGCCATTCTACCATTACATATTTTCTGTTATGAAGATGAGAAGAAATTAGTGGAACTAATGATGCCTTGCAAGGCCGTAGTGTGACATCTTCGACAATAAGGATTGATGCCAGACTCTATCAAATGCCTTTGATATATCCAGTGCTATTGTATGTGTTTCACCATGTTGGTCTGTAGCTTGGTTGATTTGATGCGTAAGAAGGCAAAGCATGTCTGCAGTTGATCGACATCGTCTAAAACCATATTGCCTATCACTGATTAATTTATTATTCTCAAGATGCTTAATTATGTGATTATTTAATATAATTTCAAAGACTTTACCAAGAGTGGAAGTTATAGCTATTGGTCTGTAGTTTGATGGATCTGAAGAGGCACCTTTTTTAGGAACTGGATGGATGTTTGCTTCTTTCCAGGGTACTGGGAAGCATGAGGTATGAGTACACAGACAGAAACATTTTGCCAATACAGGAGCGAGCACCAAGGAGCAATTCTTAAGTACTATTGGAGGAATTTCATCTGGACCAGGAGCCTTATCTACCGAGAGATTCTGCAAAATAGTTTTGACATGTCTGGAGTTCTGTTACTTGGGCGACATGATTGCTGAGGCCTGCTCAGTCGCAAGAGCAAAATTAAATGAAAGTTCAGAGAGATACTGCCGTTACTGACCATGAAAGGGCTCTCCCTATGACTAAAAGGGAAGTTATATAGTATTTGTGTTAGAAGTGTGGTGATGTATGCTAGCAAAACCTGGCCAGTCAAGATGGAAGATATAAATAGAATGGAACAAAATGAAATGAGGATAGTGAGATGGATATATATGTGGATCTACTATGAAAGACAGAACCTCCAGTGTACAACTCAGAGAGTGCTTAGGCATTGAAAGTGTTAGGGAGGAGATGCATAGAAGTATAGATATATATGTGGATCTACTATGAAAGACAGAACCCCCAGTGTACAACTCAGAGAGTGCTTAGGCATTGAAAGTGTTAGGGAGGAGATGCATAGAAGTATAGATATATATTTATTAGTGGCCCCTCCATCATTGACGAACATGCCTATTACATAAGGCACCCTCTTCAAACACTCATCCGCCGTAGTTTTGAATCTACCGCGCAGAGCATTTAAAATATGAGGAGCCTTCATCATGAGCGCACGCGACCTCACTCATGGCTTCAGTCATTATGAATTAGGTTCTCACTACGAAAAAACTTCGTAAAATATAAAAACAAAAACAAAATAAGAATAACTATTCAATAAGCTTCCCATAATATCGTGGATGTACTTGTGTGGATCTTTGACCAGACGCTGACTCAGGCGTCATTCTTCCTTCTCTGCTCTGCACTCAGCCTGCCCGGACGTGTCTCCCCACGCTCCGCTGGTTCCGCATTTGTTGCGTCCCTAGTGAGTTTTTTCTCATTTGTTTACTCCGGGATGTATCGAGTAAGGTTAGGATATGCGTAGCAGGAGTGTCCTGGGCTGGTTGCCCGCAGTGCAGTGTATTTTGGGTCGTGTGTTTGGGGCATCTATTTCGGATGTACCCTCGTGGTCCTGTTGTGGACTTGTGAACTTTTTCACTGTTAGCTAGCTTTGTGATGCAGGCGGCTTTCATTACGCGTTATTATTGCTTCCTTTTATCTTTCTGATGAGGTAGCTTATTTTTGCTGACGTTCCCAGCGTATTTTTCTTCACTTAGTGAAGTTTTTACTGGGTCCCGAGTCAGTTCTTCCCTTTGCCGAAAGTGTTTGCTACAGTGGTGTGTTGACGGTGGTTCCTGTTGTGATATAATTCAGTGCTTTTTGTTTATATTACGACATGTTTACTTTTATGTCCGTCTACCTAGGCCTAGCCAGCCTCTCGTAGCTTTGCCACATGTACAAGGGTTATTGATTTATGTTATAAATATGTACTACTGTGTCATGTGTGTTCTGGTTTAGTTGTGTATTGGCTAATTCCACGGACTATTTATGTGTCCTGGTTTAGTTGTGTATTGGCTAATTCCTCAGACTATGTTGGGCCCGGCGTTAGTTGTGTTTTGGCTACGCCTCGGTCCTGTATTGCGTTCAGATGGTATCTGGACGGGGGTGGGTTTTTTCCGGGTTTTTTTTCTCGGTTACACCATGAAAAACCCGGCTGGTTGCCGAGTTTTAGCCACGCGTGGTTTAAAAACAGGCTTGTTTCCCCGGCGAGTGGGTGTCTGTGGCTCCCCAGGACTGCGTCTCTGTGGTGCCTGTTTCAGGCCCCTTATGAATCCCGGCGGGATGGCTGTACCCATCTAACAGTGTTCATACGGACACGTGTTTGTAGTTTTTTCGGTTTTGCGAAGCCAATAAAAAACTAAGCTGTTGTTGTTTTTCCTCCCCGGCGATCTTTTACAAAGAAGTGGGGATAGGATTGGTTGGGGTTAACTTTAAATCACCCGGCGGGTGCAACCTGGAAGGGTGGGATGAACGAATTTACAAAAGAAATTCAGTTTAGTTGACCAGACATTTGAGGGATGCATTGTGTATCACCTTCAACATACGGCGAATTAAGGCACAATTGGGGTTAACGTTTTTAAACTATTATTCACACCCGGCGGGTGCTCCCTGGAAGGGTGGGAATAACGAATTTTCAATTCAGTTAGTTAACCAGACAATTGAGGGATACGTTTTGTATCGCCGCCTTCAGCTTAAGGCGTAATTGGGGTTAACAGTTTTTAAACTAATACTCACACCCGGCGGGTGCTCCCTGGAAGGGTGGGAATAACGAATTTACAATTCAGTTAGTTAACCAGACAATTGAGGGATACGTTTTGTATCGCCGCCTTCAGCATACGGCGATCTAAAAAGATACTTCGGGAGAAGTTAGATCTCGTATATGTGTCAGGCTTCCCAGTTTTTGATCTACGAGATAATTCGGGGGCCGGCGTCTTTTTTAGGGTTTTTTTCCAAAATTGAATCTGGAAACAAACACCACCGGAAAGACTAAATCAGTTATAAACGCCATGCGGGTCTTTATATTATGTCAGAGGGTATTCATAAATCTTTTGGACAAGTTAAGATAATTTGAAATCTTTTACTTAGGAACCCCACCGCGTAGCGAGCCGTAGTCGTTGTGGATTGCGTCTCGTTACCCGGCGGGTTATTTAACACTTGTGTGCGAACATGTTGGATTAACCTTATGAGCATTAATTCCTGGATTTTTTTTTTTTTTTCCAGAGCTGGGTCCCGGCGGGTCTATACAGAACCTGGAGTAAGTTTCCCACCAGTCTCTGTCATGGCTACCTTTGCCCCGGTTTTTGCTTTATGCATTACGCCCTCCTGTTCAGGCATCCCTATTTTTGCGCACACCCTTTGTATAAAATGTGTTAAATGTCTCGACCGCTCAAGGGGTCCGTGGGTGATGCGAAACTGTACCTTTTGCTCTCAACTCAGTTTAAAAGTCTTACAAGACAATGACAAGGCCGCAGCGGTCGCCTTACGGGAGGTCAGGCAGCAGATGACCGCTTATACTACTATTGTGGCTCATAAGTCACTTCAATGCGATAACGTCCAGTTGTGGGATAAGTTACTATTTGAGCACCCTCCCCTTAAACGTCCCTCTAGAGTAACTGTTCGTAAACCAACAGAGACTGGACAGGGTTCTATACTTGCTCCAGCCCCAGGCACAGCTAAGCGACAGCGAGAACCGACGCCCCCGGTGGCAGCCTCCTCGTCACGGGCGAGATCTAGGTCCAGTTCCCCGCTTAGGCAGCAGCCGCCGAGTCTCTCTTCTCCACCAATGAGCAAAAAGAGTAAGACAGAGGGGTCAACAAGTGGATATAGCGAGAAATCTTCTAAACCCAAGAGCAGTTCGCGGTCGCACCGTAGCCACAAATCTTCCCGAAAGGACTCACATGATCGAAAGGCCTCCCGGCGTTCACCGGAGTCTAGTGCCTCTCGTCATACCTCTACCCCCGACAGAGCTAGTGTGCAATCTCATGGGGAGAATTTAGTACCAGTACCAAAAGATAGTTTACCTCTTAGTATTTTAACTCTAGATTTGGAGAGTTCAGTGGACAGTGATCGTCCACTGGCAGAGTCAAGTGGGAACTCCATAATTGAGGGTATTTCAGACTCCCAAGGGAGTGCAAGCCAAGGCATGGGTGTTTGGCGGTTTTCTCATCCTATGGCTAGAACTACACAAACAGTGGCTGATGTCCACCGGGACGCGGCGATCCCATCATCTATTCCTGATCTTTACAACAAGATGAGACTCTGGCTTCGGCGTAATCCTCTCGTGGTGAGCCGGATGACAAAGACGATGTATCTATCGTCTCAGACATGGAAGTGCAGGAGTCAGGGTCAGTTTTAGACGCCGCACAGGATCGTAATGATTCACCTTTGAGTTCATCATCGAATAAATTTGTCACAGCAGAGGAAATAGATGGGCTGCTAGTTAATGCTCTCACTACATTTTTGGCCAACAGCCGGAGACTCCTACAGTGGACCTGGGAGCTCCTATGACAAGTTCTAACGTCCGGCCTCTGATGACTTCTATTGCTTTGACTCAGATCCCTCACCCTCCCTCTATATCACCATCGGTGGTCACTAGGCCTGCTACGGCGGCACTGACTACTTCGAATGTAAGGGTTATAACGGATGTCAATCCACCCCTTTAGATAAAGCACCTATGAGAAGGTAGCTATGCCCTTACTGTACGGCCCAGATGAGTCATGGGTTCACTTGATCCCCACTAATCCAGAGGTCGCTCAACCTACCTTGTCAGGGGAACTTCCGGTGCCACGCGAGTGGGTAATACAAGGCAATAAATCTAAAAAATTAAGGGCCTTGGATACTTTGGGGAATGTACTAGATGTTAATGTTAAGGCCATTCCTAATTATTATCACCAGGACTATTTTGTTTATACTGCTAAACCTGCCCTGCCCTCTGCCTCAGCTTCGAAACTGTTTTCTGACTGGTCCAAGCACGATGGTTTTAATGACATAAAGACACTGTCAACCCTCACACCAGAACTTGATTTGCAAACTGTCACAGACTCAGCCGCTAATCCAGTGTTGAAGGTGGGGCAGTTGGGTTCGGGACCTTGGGTGGATTGGGAGACGGAGGCTCAGAACTTTGCGACCACCTTCACCTCAAAAACTTCCCACCAGATCCCTCAGGATAGTCATTCTTGGTTTTCGATGCCAGTGTGTTCTGCCGGCGGAGTCCCTTCAGCTTTGTTTGATTTCTTAGCTGCCCCCAAAATCAATTTATGTGAACTCAAGGACCCTTTCACTACCCCTACCCCTACTCACCTAGACCGAGAATTTAGGCTACGGGGGAAAGCATTTAGACTGTTCTCACAGTACATTGTGACGCAACAGGTGGCTAAATCGATGCTCCGGTCCACTCAGGCAATCGCAGATGCGGATGCTAGAAGATCGGTTGAACTGTCTCGGCGACTGCTCCTTCAGTCGTCAATTCAGTCATTGGGTGACATACGCACAGCCTTGCTTGAGGCGGTGCGAGCACGACAAGATCTCAGGATGTCCTTAGTACGGAAGCTTCCTGATCGTATTGCGAATCAGGTGGTCATGTCACCAGTGCTCACTTCCTCTTTAATGTCCCCTGAGGTGTGGAGAACCGTTTTTAATATGGCTCAGGCCTTTAAACATAGTCCCGCCCCTTCTAAGAAACCTGCCTTTAACTTCCCCAAACCCAAGCCAGTCGCAAAAGCACAGCCGGGGGGATCTAAGCCCTTTCATCTACCTAAGTCCTCCTCCACTCAAGGTCAGTACAGGTACAAACATGGTAAGTTTACAGGTCAGAAAGGACGAGGCTATAATAAACCAGGTCAGGGCACGTCTTCTGCCAACGCCAGCCAGCCGGCGAAGCGTCCACCACCACCTCCACCACCATAAAAAAACTAATGTCTCTCTCATTACCGGGGCCGGTCTTAAGGCGGGTGGATCCGAGGGTAGTACAGCCGGCGAACCCTTGTCTGCTAACTGGGTCGTTCCGAACGTGTCACCAAGCATGGCCATTAAACACTTGGGCAAGGATGGTGGCACGCAAAGGCATCACTTGGCAGTGGCTCCGGTGACCTCGTTTACGTCAGCCGACAACGGCGAATCTAGTTTCTTTAGAGGTGCAGTCACTGGTCACGGAAATGATGGCCAAGAATGTCATCATCCCGGTCCCTCAAAATTACCCAGTCTTCACATCCAAGCTATTTTTTGGTTCCCAAAAGGGACAGTGTTCAGATGAGACCCGTCGTAGACCTGTCGTATCTGAACCTTCACATTCACAACGAGTCATTCAGGATGTTAACAGTGCACCAAATCAGGCTAACACTTCCGCCGGGAGGTTGGATGTGTTCCTTAGACCTGACAGACGCTTATTGGCACGTCTCGGTAAACAAAAGATTTCAAAGATTTCTGGCCTTACGGATCAGGGATCAAACTTATGTTTTTCAGAGGATGCCATTCGGTTTGAACCTGGCACCTCGCTTATTCACGAAATTAGTCCGGCAAGCACTGATGCCATTGTTAAAACAAGGGATCAGGATTTTGTGGTACCTAGACGACTGGCTGGTGGTGGCAGAGACAGAGCAGTATGCATAAATCATGTCAACATAACATTAAAACATGTCAAAACTCTAGGGTTCAAGGTAAATCTGGTAAAGTCAAACCTTGTTCCCTCACAAGTAGTTCAGTGGATAGGGCTGGTTTGGGACACAGCTGCTCTCACTCTGAGTCAGAGTGTGGACAATCGAAACAGATTTCGCAGGAAACTGTTCAGGTTCCTTCACAGTCTGACTATGACATGCAGAATCTGGGAGTCTCTGGTCGGCTCTCTCAACTGGATTCAACTAACTGTAATGTTGGGCCGGTTGAAAGTAAAGCGTTTAATATTGGAGGGCAACAGATATTTTCCGCTATAGCCGGCGAAAAAATTATGGCCCATACCAAAATTAATCCACAACTTACTAGCGGTCTGGGCGAAGAGGGAAATGTTGCACTAAGTAATGTCATGGACCTCTCCTCCGCCGACGGTATGGGTAGACACGGATGCGTCAGGAACGATAGGTTGGGGTTTTCAGTCAAACCAAGGGCACCAGGGTCAAGGGCTTTGGTCCCATTTAGAAATCTCCCACATCAATGTCAAGGAATTACTAGTCCCCTTATATTTCCTTCAGGCTCACGGCTCTACTTTACGGGGCAAGTCGGTGGCCTTCAGAATGGACAATCTGAATGCGGTTCACTATATTCAGAAACAAGGGTCAACGAGATCTCGGAAGTTGCTAAACGTGTCAGAAGAGATTTTTACTCTAGCCAACAGGCTAGACATTCATCTTCACGCATCTTATCTCCCAGGCGTAGCAAACGTCTGGGCAGACGCTCTGTCTCGGAGACAGAGCACAACAGTAGAATGGGCGCTCAAGCAACCCATTTTCAACCAAATGATTGCAGAGCTTTACCATCCACAAGTGGATCTGTTCGCGTCCAAGGAGACTCACAAACTCCCACTGTACCTCACCCGCCGGACGATAACGCCGGCAGGGGGGCCAGACGCCCTGGTGACAGACTGGAACAGGTGGAGTTCCATCTATCTGTTTCCGCCGCCAGACGCGTCTCTAATGTGCCATGTAGTAAACAAACTACGAGATTATCGGGGCTTAGTCTCGATAATCGCGCCCCTGTGGCCGGCGCAGTTGTGGTACCAGCAATTGAAAACATGGTGCCCGGACCCGGTGTCGCTCCCGGTCGGGTTTTTCCACTTAGACACGATTGGCAACCTAGCGACCTCGCTGACTTTTGCATTATGGACATTCAGGAGGCCAAGTGGCTAGCACCATATGGTAGAGAGGTGACCAATAAATTATTGAATCAATATACTCAGTCTACAAAACGACAGTACCAATCGCATTGGTAAGCCTTTTCTTCTTGGATCCTTAGAACAGAACAAACTGTGCCCTCGGTGGCGTTAGTTTTTAATTATTTAAATTATCTGTTTGAGCAGAAACGTTTATCTGTGGTAACGTTAAAAAATCACTTAACAGCGATTAGAATACCATTTTGGGACCTTACCGGTCTCTCAATACCAGTTGTGGAGGAAACAGGTTTTATGAGGGCATGTTTTAAACTCCGCCTACCTCCCCGTCAGCTCATGCCTACTTGGTCCCTGGACAAAGCATTGTCATTACTTCACTCCCGTCTGTACCAAAATACTGCAGATTTTACATTACTCTTAAAAAAGGCTGTATTCCTTTTGGCTTTGGCCACCGGGAACAGAGTGTCAGAGCTGGCGGCGATGAGCAACACACCTAATTGCCTCAGGTTTGGTAGGCTTAATGAATGTATTCACATTGCACCTTCCCCAGGGTTTGTAGCCAAGAATGAGCACAGTGCACACGTGTTTTCTGAGTTCACTGTGCCGGCGTTGAAAAGGGGAAAGGTGCACCATAATTTATTTCCAGTGCAAGCTCTAACCAAATATTTGATATTATTAAATATTACCTTTCTAACCAAATATTTGAGGCGGGTGCCCAACCCTGAAAGGAGTTGAAATAGGGGAGCTATCCCCCCGCCAAAGGCGGCTTTCTAGGGCCTTTCCTAGCTGATGCTGAGAGGATTGGGTTCTAGTCATGTGGTGATGGGCTGGTCTATCAGAGTGAGAGCTGAGCGATCTCTGCCATACCCATAGCTTACTCTGACTGTTTCTTTTACTTATATATCTTCTAGATCTCAAGTGGCGGCGTCTTTTCCGTGGATTGACCTCCCTACTGCCAACCTAGAAGTTGGCAGATTGGGAGCCAAAGCGTCACATTTTTCCCTTACCCCTCAACTTTCCCTTCATAATTGCTGAGGGGCACAGGGCCTTGGGTGGGGCTTTGGTTTCCTGGGCGTTTCCGCACCCTCCTCAGCTCCCTGCCTTGGAGTGGCTTCGGTCACCCGGGCTTTGTTAGTGGTAAGCAGGGAGGATTTTGTGGGGGCGCTCGTTTATGGCCTTGCTCGAGACCTTGGAGCTGTTCGGCCAGACAGCCTGGGGAACAACAACAACAACAACAACCAAATATTTGAGGGTAGCTCCTCTAAAACCCCCAGGGTGCTTTATGGGTGGCAAGTACGGGTAAGCGCTTACTGAAACGTAGATTGGCTTCTCTTTTGGTCGAGGTCATTAACCCGGCAAGCGCGATAGGCCTCACGGAAGGCTTCCTATAGGGAACGCGATAGGCCTCACGGAAGCAAGACCATAAAAAAAGCCTTCCAAAAAAAAAAAGGGCCTATCAAAACAAAGGATTTTGTCTCTAGGTGAGATAATTCCCCTCTAGTACTCATCCATGTGTTTCTCACCCCTCCTCCTCCCCTCCTTCCCCACCTTATTCCCCCCTCCCCCCCTCCTCAATTATCACCTATTTATCCTCTTATTATCATCATTTATCGGTTATTTTTCTCTCCCGCGATAATGTAGCACAAGTGGGTTGCATAAAAGATCGTTATGCAACACCCAGACACCGGCACACACCGCCCCGCTCGTCTCAGTTGACTCCCAGACAGCGAGAGGGGAGGGCTGCCTTTGGCTCTCTCTCGCCTGAGATTATGACCGGGTGGCCAATATCTTCGTTTTTCACCACCCAAATGCTTTTCCCACTTATTTTAGCACTCTTGAAGGTTCATATATACATCATATATGTAAAATAAATGCATATCGAAAACAAATAATGCTTTATATTGTAAATATAACGAATTCTGTCAGAATCCAGGGCTAGAAATGCACAAATAACTACCCTAGCACCTAGGTCTATATCGCGCTTGTCAGGTTAAAGAGAGTAATCCCAGTGTTGTGGGTAGGGTCCATGATTTACGCAAATGGGCAGCCTCTTTGCGTTTCCTTAAGAATTTTTCTGTGGTAGATATTACGTCCACGCATTTGTGGGCCTCTAATCATACGTTTTTGACTCGGTACCTGTCAGTAGCTCTAGACAAACCTTCCTTGCCATGTATAGCTTTAATGCAGATGGTCTAGGTGGCCCTTAAGTAACTTTTTGTTTTAATTTCAAGGAAAAGGGGGGGGGGGGGATGGGGGGGGCGGTGCAGTCAGTGTAACATAGGACACCCTAGACCTCGCCGGAGTATAAGAGCTGTGATACGAGTATGGATAATGTGATATGAAAATTTCTCTGTTCTATTCAGGGCGGGAAATTGTGCTAGTACAATGTTAGTACAAACAACAGTGTTGTTATAATAGTTTTGGCTGTGAAAGCAATTTAGTTTTAAGCATTGGATATATTTTGCAAAATATTTCCACGAGTATTATGGGGTTATATGTGCACATGTAAACTTATAAGTTTTTATTTTTCACCACTTATGTTGAGTGGGGTGCCTTTTTAACTTACAGATCTGTTCGCAGAGTCTCAAGAGTTAACCTTTTGTATCAAGCAGGCTTCTTTGAAGCACACCCCTGCTTGACCCCCTTTTTTTATATATGTGCTGCGCCATTAAATATATTTTTCAAAGTAAGAATACTATGTGGTTGTTTGATTATCTGCTTTTCTAGAGTTATGATATGATTACGAATGTCCCCCTCCAGTCTTAGAAATCAGGCATTTTCGTCAATGATGGAGGGGCCACTAATAAATTATAGGTTTGACTCCTGTAAGGAGATAAAGAAAACCTAATATTTAGTAGTGGCCCCGTAATCATTGACGACTGGGGCCCTTCCGACCATCCCCTTCCCATTCGTTTATTTTATATCAAAGAAAGTCTTAACCCGACCCTCGTGTCAAAACCTCAAATTGTGAACGTCGACACATCTTTTGTGCTAATAAAGAATAATAAAGGTACAAAAATATTACTTGCGTTAATATACAGACCTCCAGCTCAATCAGTGCAAACTGACCGAGAAATTTACGAACAAATTGCAGATGTAAGTAACTCACAAGATACCGTAATTTTTGGCGACTTTAATTTACCTGTGACCAAGTGGGGCGATACTCTTACTTCACACTCCGGACATGACTTGTATACGAACTTGCAAGAGAGTTCGCTTTATCAATTTGTTCGAACGCCGACCCGTGGTAATAACGTTCTTGACATTGTACTTGCAACAAAAGAAGAATTGATAGAGAATTTGAATGTTGGTGATGAATTCAGTAACAGCGACCATCGTACGATAACTTTCACTTTAAAGTTTACTAGTAACGAACCAAATAGTAGCATCGAAAAATTCCCTAATTTCAAGAAAGCAAACTTCCATAAACTTAGAGCTATGTTTAAAGAAACTGACTGGAGCTTTTTAATTAACAATAACGACATAAATACATCTTGGAAGTTATTCGAAACCACTTACCTAAAAGCAGTGCAAGACTGCATACCATCGAAAATACGGCGTCCAGGCCATAATAATAAGCCCAAATGGTGGAATAAAGATATTTCAAACTGCCTGCTTGCTAAAAAATTTGCTAATGATAGATTAAAATCCTCACAAAATGACGAAGAACGGGTGAAATTTGTAAAGCTACGACGCAAAGCCAAAAAGTTAATTAAGCAAAGTAAAAAGACCTTAGAGTTACATATTGCGAATCAAAGTAAAACAAACCCGAAAGAATTCTATAGTTATATCAGAAAGAAAAAAGTAGTTACTTCAACTGTTGGACCGTTAGTCGATGAAAATGGAGAATACACCAAAGACGAAGTACAAATGAGTAATGCCCTCAATACCTTCTTTGCATCAGTTTTTACAACAGAAGACCTCAGTGATATCCCTACACCATCGCCGATTCAGATTGATAATTCAGATGTTCTAAGCAATATCACCGTTACAGAGAGAGAAGTATTGAATTGTTTAGATAAACTCAAGGTAAATAAAACGCCAGGACCTGATACAATCTCGCCTAGAGTTCTAAAGGAAGCTAAGAATGAGCTCTCCAAACCACTGACATTACTATTCAATAAATCCTTGCAGTCTGGAACTATGCCTGATCAGTGGAAGCTAGCCAACGTAACACCGATATTCAAAAAAGGCAGCAAATCCCTACCCAGTAACTATCGTCCAATTAGCTTAACCTCAGTTGTATGTAAAATGCTAGAGACGGTCATACGAGACAGACTCGTAAATCACTTAGAGGAAAATAACATACTTAAAGATACTCAACACGGCTTTCGTAAATAACGTTCCTGTTTAACAAACCTCTTAGACTTCTTCCACGATATCCTCAACCTCTACGATGAGAGTAAAGCTGTAGATATTATATACCTTGATTTTCAAAAGGCCTTTGACAAAGTTCCCCACAAACGTTTACTGCTAAAACTAAAAGCGCATGGAATACAAGACGGTGTGTTGAAATGGATAGAAAATTGGCTCAGCAACAGAAAGCAAAGGGTAGTCATAAACGGTAAGGCATCTAAATGGACCAATGTAAGTAGCGGGGTACCCCAGGGATCGGTACTAGGACCAATTCTCTTTCTAATTTACATCAACAACATAGATGAGGGTCTCACCTGCACAATTTCAAAATTTGCTGACGATACAAAAATTGCAAATAGCGTACTCTCAAAAGAACAAGTTGACGATATGCAACACAATCTAGATAAGTTGTCATGTTGGGCCCAAATTTGGCAAATGAGTTTCAATGCGGATAAATGTAAAGTACTACATGTCGGATACCTAAATGAGAAAGCAAACTATTCGATGAATGGCACTCAGCTTAAGAATGTAAACAGAGAAACCGATCTGGGAGTAACAATATCGAGTAACCTAAAACTGAGTCAACAATGTTCAGAAGTTGTTAAGAAGGCAAACAAAATAATTGGCTTTATAGGCAGGTCATTTGAGCATAAATCCAAAGAAGTTATCCTAACCCTTTACAATTCCTTAGTCCGCCCTCTTCTGGAATACTGCGTTCAATCCTGGTGCCCTTATTACCAAAAAGATATAAACAAGCTAGAACGAGGCAACGTAGAGTTACCAAAATGATACCTAGCCTAAAGAACAAACCATACGAAGAGCGTCTTAGAGAATTAAATCTATTTCCTTTAACCCAGCGCAGATTAAGAGGTGACTTAATTCAAGTGTTCAAAATCATCAAAGGCATCAACAATATGAACTGTAGTAAGTACTTCACTATCGACCAATCTAATTACACGCGGGGAAACGGTTGCAAAATTATTGGTAAATCTTTTAACTCGCACGAATCTAAGAATTTCTTCTTCAATCGAGTTGTCAACTTGTGGAATGGGCTTCCCCGAAATGTTATAGACTGCATCACCGTTGATTCATTTAAACTTCGCCTAGACAAATATCTCTCATCAAACCCGCGACTGACTGCGTTTGTAAATGAATAACTGTATTTTATCCCCTCCTCAGTTACTAACCCATCTGTCCTCTACTAACTTCCTAATCCTGCCACGGACATTAGTTCCAGGGCAGTAATTCCCTTTCCAATGTTCCCTTACCCACTCTAAACCACTGTTTGGACACTTGATCCTCAGTGTTTTGGAGGACAAGCAACCTAGAAGGGTCACTAGATCTGTTGTTGCTTGATTTCCTTTGTACTCCTTTGTACTCCTTTGTTGATGTATTAAGGATTTTGGTTACTTGATATGTCAGTGAAGGAAGAATGACGCCTGAGTCAGCGTCTGGTCAAAGATCCACACAAGTACATCCACGATATTATGGAAAGCTTATTGAATAGTTATTCTTATTTTGTTTTTGTTTTTATATTTTACAAAGTTTTTTCGTAGTGAGAACCCAATTCATAATGACTGAAGCCATGAGTGAGGTCGCGTGCGCTCATGATGAAGGCTCCTCATATTTTAAATGCTCTGCGCGGTAGATTCAAAACTACGGCGGATGAGTGTTTGAAGAGGGTGCCTTATGTAATAGGCATGTTCGTCAATGATTACGGGGCCACTACTAAATATTAGGTTTTCTTTATCTCCTTACAGGAGTCAAACCTATAATGTGGATCTACTATGAATGACAGAACCCCCAGTGTACAACTCAGAGAGTGCTTAGGCATTGAAAGTGTTAGGGAGGAGATGCATAGAAGTATAATATATGTGGATCTACTATGAAAGACAGAACCCCCAGTGTACAACTCAGAGAGTGCTTAGGCATTGAAAGTGTTAGGGAGGAGATGCATAGAAGTATAGATATATATGTGGATCTACTATGAAAGACAGAACCTCCAGTGTACAACTCAGAGAGTGCTTAGGCATTGAAAGTGTTAGGGAGGAGATGCATAGAAGTATAGATATATATGTGGATCTACTATGAAAGACAGAACCCCCAGTGTACAACTCAGAGAGTGCTTAGGCATTGAAAGTGTTAGGGAGGAGATGCATAGAAGTATAGATATATATGTGGATCTACGATGAAAGACAGAACCCCCAGTGTACAACTCAGAGAGTGCTTAGGCATTGAAAGTGTTAGGGAGGAGATGCCTTGGATGGTATGGACATATGGCAAGGATGAATGAGAATAACTGGGTTAAGAAAAGCAAGTCTATGAACGTGGAGGGAGTCATAAGGAAAGGTAGTCCAAGAAAGACATGGAATCAGGTAGTACAGACTGATCTTGCAGCCAAAGGACTGACTAAGGAGGATGCCAAAGACCGAGCTGCCTGGAACGCCGCTATAAGGTAAACAAAAAGACGGACCTGTTCACGTGTAGATCATAGTCTTTCATATAATTTTTGTCTGTGTGAATGAAGGAGACAAAAGGAAAAGCTGCCTGTAACAAGTGTTTCCCCCAAAGTTGAAAGAGTGACAGAGAGCCAAAATCAATGTACGGTATGTTAGAATCTACAATGTCTGGACACACGGAGCTTGAAGTAGTTTAAGTCATAGGATGAGGGAGAGAGTTCCAAAGCTTGCTTGTTAAGTAGAAAAAAGACTGGGATTTTTTTTTCAATTTTGGGTTTGAGAGTTGGACAGAATAAGGGTGGGAGTGTGTTGAAAGGCGGGTGCCCCCCACTCTCTGTAAGGGAGAGGTTATACACTGAGAGAGCTCTGAAGAACATTGATTATTGTAATAGCGGTAGAAGAGTGAGAGAGATGCAACATTGGGGCATTTAGAGAGAGACAGTAAGGAATAAGTGAGAGGAGGTGAGTTTAGGAGACAAAATTATTTTGACTCTACCCGTTCGAGAAGTGCAGTAAGGGTTGAGCCTTGCGAACCTTGCGAACAATACTTGATACATGGGCGCACTGCACCCCTATACAGAACAAGAAACTGTGCGGGAGTGGAGACCCACAAAGACGGTTGAGCACTCCTAACTTCTGAGAAGCTGTTTTAGCAAGAGTAGTAATATGATCTTTCCAAGAAAGGCGAGAAGAAAAAGAAACACCAAGAATATTGAGAGAAGATGAAGGATTAATTTGTGTATTGTTGAAGAATAATTGATAGTCATGTGGAAGATTGCAACAGTTAGTTAAATGGAGAAATTGGGTTTTGGAGGCATTGAAAGTGACAACATTTTCTCTGCCCCAATCTGAGATAATAATAATAATAATAATAATAATAATAATAATTAGCATGTTACTTATTTCTCACAAGTGCCAATTTTTCCGCAGAATTCACTGGCGCTCGAAAACCAAAAACCAAAAAAAGAAACACAAATCGCTTAAATCAATGCAACACAAAACCTATACGCATATCACCCATGCCACCAGCAGTGGCAAATAGCTTACACCCTATATCCCTCCATGATGACACCCCTCTCGAGATCATAGCTTCTTTCAAAGAGAAAAGTCTTAAGTTGTCTCTTGAAGCACTCAACAGAACTTAGTTGTCTCATGGTCAGTGGCAGTCTGTTATATAACCTTGGAGCCATGTAAGAGAATGTTCTCTCAAAGAAAGATGACTGCTGGAAAGCCCACGGCTCATCAAGACGCAGGGGGTCATCATCATGGCGCACGACTACACCATGGCGTGCCGGTGGACGCCTGAGCAGCTCTGCAAGATACGCGGGCTCACCAAATTTGAGGACCTTGAAAGTTACCAGACACAACTTGAATTCTATTCTAGTTTTTATTGGTAACCAGTGCAGTTCGATGTGATAAGAAGTGGTAGGGGTTCCTGGTGGAATTCCAAAAATGAGTCTTGCAGCTCTGTTCAGAACAGATTGTACTTTCTTTAATATGTAATTTGGAAGACCCACGAATAAGGCATTGCAATAATCAACACGAGAGAATATCAATGAGTGGACCAGTGTCAGCAGGCAACGTCTAGGTATAAACTGCTTCACTGAGTAGAGATTTCTGATGTGTAGGTAGCAACTTTAGACAATCTGATTTACGTGCTCCCTAAAACCCAGTCATGAGTTCAGATAGACTCCCAGATTTCGAACACAGTTTACTGGTTGCAGCTGTGAGTCGCCCGTATCGATGGAGAGGGCATTTACTGCGTCAGTAGCCCTTCTGTTTCCTCGGATGATGAGAATTTCAGTTTTGTTATCATTTAGATCTGGGTGTCATCAGCATAGAAATGATAGGTGAAATCGTGTGCACGAAGCAGAAGAGACAAGCCACTAGTGTATATCATGAACAGGACAGGACCCAACATTGATCCCTGCGGAACGCCACAGAGCAGGGGTGCCGATTCCGAGACTATCCGATATATCATCACACTCTGGGATCTACCAGACAAGTAGATCGGAAGATATAGGCACTCTATGGCCCTTTTACGTGAGTTTTGGAGTGATTACATGCTGGATTGATGTGAATTTTTTTTGTTTTGAATAGTGTAAGGTAAAGTCATCAGCATATGAGTGGATAGGACTAGAGGTACAGTTGAGGAGATCCTTAACTCTCAAAGAGCGGGGCCGTTTGAAACATCTACTACCTGCCAAGCGGGCATATTTACCCTAAACGAGCTTCATTCCAAGCTCTTTTTCATGCATAAAGAAGAGCCAGAACGTAATACAATTATGTATGCGTGAAAGGGCGATAATAGAGCTTTCCAATGACACCTGAATCATCCTTGTACGACCACGGGTTATCTTGTAGCGATCGCGCAACGAGAGGTGAAAAACCCTAAAATAAGGTAATTTCATCCCAGTTTTTTCCTGGTCTCGCGAGGCCGTGGTTGTGGAATGTTGCATTGGGGGGCTCAGTCGCGGTTCTGTGGTCGGGCCAAACGGTCAGAGCACGCCTATCGTCCTCCCAACGCGTGGACTCTCTCTCAGAGCCGATAATGTGCTCAAAATGCCGCCCGTCACATGACAGGTACTGCCAGATTATCCGTCATATGACGGGTACCGCCAGTTAGGTGTTAATAAATATTAGAAAGAGAATTGGAGACAGGACAGAACCCTGAAGAACACCGGAGTTGATAGGTTGGGGAAGTGAGCGATGGCCGTCCAACAGCTATGGAGCGGTCTGAAAGAAAATTAGAGACAAAGGCACAGATAGAGGGATAATAATAATATAATAATAATAATAATACTTTATTTCAGACTCACACAGTACAGAGGGGACCATACCTGGGGTCCATATATACCTTACAGTAACATAAATATATATATATATATATATATATATATATGTACATAGGCTACATAAAATAAATAGAAATTAAATAATACCCAGCTTGCTATCATGTAGTTCACAGCACTGCCTCAACCAAAAACAGTGGTCATCAAACTACTGCGTTACCAAAACCACTGTCCTAATTGTGTACAGTACCATGCCTCACATCATTTAGCTTCCGGTACAGTATATTGCTACAGTACAGTATAGGAATACCAGTACTGTACTGCACTATGAGGTTCAGTACCGGTATGCTAATTCTGTAGAGTAACAGACCTGAAATCATTACTTAAGGTTAAATATATAAGGTTTAAATATATAAGGATAGAAACCGAAGGAGGGTAGTTTGGAAATTAGAGATTTGTGACTGACTCTATCGAAGGCTTTCGATATGTCTAGCGTAATAGAAAAAGTCTCACCTAAGTCCCGAAAGGAGGATGACCAGGAGTTAGTAAGATAAGCAAGAAGATCACCAGTAGAGTGCCCCTTAACAAAACCACACTGGCGATCTGAAAGTATATTATGGGAAGATAAATGCTTAATAAATGTTTAGTTAAGAATAGTTTTAAAAACTTTAGATATGCAAGAAATGAGAGCAATTGGACGATACTTGGAGGGTTGAGAGCAGTCACCCTTCCTTGGGACAAGTTAAATAAGAGAAAACTTCCAGAAAGAAGGAAAGACAGAGATAAAAAAGTTTGCCTAGGCAGGGATTCAGCATGAAAAAAACAGTTTTTGAGAACAACAGGAGGAACACCATCCGGTCCATACGCCTTCTTAGTATTAAGCCCAGAGAGGTCCGAGAGTACATCCTTAGAAGAGATTATGATATTAGGCATAAGATAAGTGAGAGGGGGTGGAGAGGGAGGAATAGAAACTGGAATCATCCAAGATGGACTTTTTAGCAAAAGTTTGAGCGAAGAGTTCAGCTTTGTCAGAGAAAGAAGTGGCGGTAGTGCCATCAGAGTGGAAAAGAGGAGGGAAGACGAGGAAGTAAAATTGTTGCAGAGGTTTTTGGCTAGATGCCAGAAAGCTTAATGGGAAAAGCTAAAGTTGGAAAAAACATTATTGATGAAAGAGTTTTTGGCTAGATTTGGCTTGATTCCGGGCAGAAACATATACAGTAAAGCACGAGAGTCTTAACCCCTTCAGACTCATATGACGCAGAGGTTGCCAGCTTAGCAATAAGAAATAGAGTTCTCTCACTCTTATAATTACCTCTCCAAAATTAGTTTTCTGCCCACAGCTAACTCAAAGACAACTGCAGAGGTTGAAGTAACTAAACTAAAGGTTTGTAAATACCCCTGATGGTAATAAAGGCTTTAAAGTATCCCTAATAGGCTCAAAATTGCGTCATATGTCGGAGAGGGTTAAGTTTGAAGGCGACGGTACCGTTTGTGTTATGCCACGTTTCTGGAGAAACGTAAGATATTCTTAAAATGCCACAGGAACGCTGTGGTACGAAAATCCTGAGAGCGAAACCTCCAACCCTAACGAGCCACAGGAACAAAAATCCTGAGAGCGAAACTACCATCCCCAACGAGATCCCAGGCCCCTTTTTCCTTTCCCGATTGGTCTCTCTCTCTCTCAATTCATTCAACATATTATACGTCTCTCAATCACAGTCTTCTAATATACAAACCACAATACTTTACACACTGATATTCTTGATGTACCACCTAAGTATGTATTTAATTAGGTAACCACCATACAGACTATAATACTTTCATTGTGTAGGTTCGAGGCGATCTAAGACACCTTAACTTCCATTTCATGCCAAATCAGATCGTGATTACGTCAGCCCTGTATTTAGTTATATAACAATCATAGCCCCCCAATTCTAAGTCTCTAACCTCCCGTGGTTTTATCCACTAACTATAGATTCCCAACCTTTAACCACGACTCTATACACCCTAAAATGCCCCAGAACGAGAAGCCCACCACAGAAGCCACGAGCGAACACCACACAGAAACACCCGAAAGAAAGGTCCACAGAACGAAAGGACCAGATAATGGACATTGAGATAATGTAGGTAGGCTATATTAATAGTATTGAGATAATGTTGGTAGGCTATATTAATAGTATTGAGATAATGTAGGTAGGCTATATTAATAGTATTGAGATAATGTAGGTAGGCTATATTAATAGTATTGAGATAATGTAGGTAGGCTATATTAATAGTATTGAGATAATTTTCCCATTTGCGATAAACATCTTCAACAGTTAATAAAATGCCCCAGAACGAGAAGCCCACCACAGAAGCCACGAACGAACACCACACAGAAACACCCAAAGGAAAGGTCCACAGAACGAAAGGACCAGCTGACCAAGCCAGCCAATTCAGACAGGCCCAAGCCCGCAGGGCTAAGCAGCTCCAGGCCGCACCTACAGTACCTACCCCTTCTAAACTGACCATTTTCCACACCTCACGTACACTACCCCCTCGTGTCCTACACTTCTAACTACAATGATGATGAACAGGAATATACATTCATATTAAAAACACCCATGCCCTGTCCCGAGGTTGAGCCAATGCCAACAAATCAGACAGCCATATATCTATGTATGTTCTTACATCTGAGAAGTAGATGTTATATATCTTAGAAGTTAAAACACCCACGCCTGTCCCTAGACCTCGTATATCATTTCCCATGACGAGTATAGATATATGTAACCCGTGCTCAGTCGCCCCCTTGCATTGTTCCTCTAGTAACTGTCTCTATAATATTAACTGCCACCAGTATTGATACGACATAGCGGCACTGTCCTTGTGTCGTATTGTGCCAAGTGCAGATCAACCAGGTTTCATCACCTTATTAGGACGACGACTATAATGTCGTTGTTCATCGATGTATTCAATCCTTAGGTTACGTATCAATATTAACATTCCCTAACATATCTTGTCTTGCCAGACTAAGTTTCTGAAGACCCATCGCCCCATCAAATCTATGTATGCAATCCTTAGGTTAAGTATCTTTATCCGCCATTGTGTTCACCTTTTTCCATTTACTTTTCCACAATTGTCATACGTCTTCCACTTACCTCCTTCGTATCCACAGTCCACACTACGCCAATTTGCTTCGTGTCCTACACCTCTTACCCCAACCAGAGATTTTATGGATAACCTTTGTTACCAGTATCTATCATAGTATTCCTAAACAATAACGAAATACCCCTACGAACTGCCGTTTTTCTTTGGTCTATATTTCATAGAAAACGCAGTTCTCAGGGACACCTAGACATACAAGAAATCGTGTCAAATAATAGGTCCATAACCCCTCGTATTGACGAATAATAATACACCATGTGTTTCCCTACTTTATCCACAGTCAAGCACACACCTGAAGTTAACCTCCTTCTCCCCCACTGTAAGGGGTCTAAATTGACTAGGCTTGATTTTGGCAATATTTACACCAAAACTTTTTCTGTTCACTCACTTTAAACCCAATAATGACCCAGTCAGTGTTGAGATTAGGTGAAATGTTCGGTATTATGTTATTATCTTGATTAAGATATCAGTTGACATATACTAAATTGTAATGACTAGAAAGAAATAATTAAATAGGCCCAATGGTGTCTAATAGGTATCTATCTATCTATCTATTGCCTGACGCCGCGATCCCCGAAGGGGTGGCCACGAACGAACCGCCCCCATGCACCTCTGTCCCCAGTCAGTCGACGCCCCTCCCCCCAACCAGCACCACCTTCGTTCATGTAGTTCCTCACTCCATCCTTCCACCTCATATTCGGTCTAATAGGTATGAGGGTCATTATTCTAACTTTACATATTAAATAAAATTGTTTGGTATTGTTCTATTAAGTTTAGAAAAGGGGTGTCACAATCGGAGCAATGTGGTTTTGGAATTGGAATGAAATTTACTTGTTTTGGCCATTTAATCACTTCCAGGTGTATAAAGTTAATTGCAAAGCATAACTTTAACTTTGTGAATCTAGTATATAATGCTGATATTTGGCCTAATAATTGCTTGAACCGAGTCTCTAGTGTGACACCCTGATTCTGAGGCCTTAGCGACAAGTGCCCACCTCAAGGGGGTTTGACAGGTGGAAATTTATGAGTCCTACCTCCAACTTAAAAACTATAGTCTTACCTAGGATATCGTAAGTAATAGTTAACATGTTTGTGCCTGAAATTCGTTGCATCATATAAAAGTAATTCAATTATCCTTTGAAAGTTTTATTAGACTCTAAGTAAGTTGAGGAGCTCATTTAATCAAGGTATGGTTATTGTTGTGACAAAGGACGCTGACCCCGAGTCCTACAGAGCCTAGAGCCGAGAGTGCCAGCGTCATTCCCTCCCAGTCGCCAGCCTCGGGCGGACTAAGGGGAAATATTTGGCTTAACTCAGTATACATTTCTTTTTGTGTTGTGTTTAGATAAAACCTTCAGTTGAAGGTGAGTTGAAATGAATTGTGAAGTATTTAAGATAAGTTTGAGACCATTTTTAAGCCCAGTTTCTTATATGTAACTACGAAATTATACGACATCCTTTGTGTTGGTCGAAGGTGAAATTATTCATTCCGTCTGATAATTAATCATTTAGATTTCAAATTCCATATTATTTGTCCTGCCAACCTTATTAATTATGTATAAGATAATGTTAATTGTATTATGTTAGTGTAGTATTATCACAGCAATAAGATCCCGTATGTCGAGTTCAATATCATGTATGTAACTTAATGTAAGCCCACATTCCTGAGTCGGGTGTGTGTATACACTCCGTTTTCTATTTTAAACCATTTTATTTTTGAGGGTCAACTAAGTAAATTATATCTATCTCCAACCCTCCGTTTTCTATTTGGACCATTTTTCTTTATATATTTTTGAGGGTCAACTAAGTCAATTTTATCTGTAACCCAATAATGTACATCCTCCTTTTGTTGTCTCTTAATTGACACATTTGACCACTTTTGTAATGTTGATATAAATTAAGATATAGAATTTTGTCAGTTTTATTAATGGTAATGTTAATACCAGGTCCCAGGTCAGGAGCGAAGTCCAGGGAGAAGTAGCCTACCAGGTGCAGAGTCCTGTGTCCACCCCAGTGGACATGACCTAGTGGCTGTACTGAGACAGGATGCTGTTGGTGTTATTGAGCCTTGATCTAACCTTCACCCCATTGTGAGCTGTTGTACGCCTTATGAACCTAGTGACCGAGCGTGTGTTTACTAGAGTAGTGGCCTTGGGGTCACCTGTTGAAGGGTTTTAGTTAACTTTGATGTGGTGATAAGAAGTAGTTCATTGCGCCAATAATACCGATATATTCCGTGGTTGACTAAATTAATAATCGTATTGATTTGTGTATCACAGTGAAAAGTGTATTTCTCTTTACAGTGTTTTAATATAGTTAATAATACCAAACGGTATATTGTGTTTTTATTTATCCTGTGTCATTTAGACCATTTGCATTCATTCACCTGTATTTCCTTGCATGCAACGGCTATTAATCTACCAGAGTAATAAGTTGGACCAATCATCAAGTAAGGAAGAAACACAATAATGGAATGAACAGAGAAATAATAAATAAGGCGGGGGTAACAGCAAAGTTCCAGGAACATTAGAAAAGAAAAGTAAAGACTACGAAAACCCCCCCTTACACCACCACCCCACAGTCCACATGATTCTATCTTTTCCAGACTCATATACCACCCCGTATTTGCATCCCCCGGTAGCGTTTGGCTAACGTACTTTCACTGTCCTTTCAAACTCCAATATCAATTGTAGCCTAATGCCACCCCCACGCCCAGAGACCTTAGGGTCAAACTTCCCTGTAGCCCCCTGAGCTTCCCCCCCTCTCATTAAGATACCCGCGCTTCTCGACTCTTGTCCGACCTAGCCTCTCTCTCATACCTCTTGAAGATCCTTGATTTTTCCATTGCTAACGCTCTCCAACCTTTTATATATATACTCCTATCCAGCCTGCCTTCACTTAGTAGGCCAGAACAACATTAGAACTTTACTAACCCCTTGCATGCCATCTATTCTCTGACAACCCATACACAACTCTGCACCCAATGGTCGTCGGTGCGAGGCTCGCCGCCTCGCCAGTAACTAACTTCTATTGCCAAACTTCCAGATAAATGTGGCAGAGTTAGCAACCCGTCTCCACCACACCAAGCAAACCATGAAATTAACAACCAACCGATTATAACCAGCTAGCCAAGGCATCTTCGGTTTTGATATTAAAAACACCCACATCTGTCTCACAAACAGAGGGTTATTACAAACACTGGTGATATGGCAAGCCCCTAGCCACAGCCGCCGGACGACCATCACAGAGAGAGGGCGCCCAGCTACCCCTTTTTACCCACCCGAGGAGGGAGACCCCCACCCCTGCGGAGGTATACCTGACCCCTGTTTTGACTCCCGGGTCATTGCCAGGTAGCACAGGAATTCTTCCTATCAATGAACTAACCATGCATGACTAACACCTTTACTAACCTCTATTAACTCACAATAAACCATTTACCTTTCTTGCATACTCTGATCACTAAATTAGCACCTCAGCTATACCATAGAATGAAGATTGAACAATCTAAGAGAGACGCTCCTATCACAGCTGTCCCCATCCTCCTCGCAAAGTAGATCCAGTCTCTCTCCCCTCAATACTTCCAGTATAGCCAAAATAGTACCTCTTACTAAGGCTCAGTTATATTAAAATATGAAGGCTTCCTATAGCCATGTGCCACAACAGTAATCACCACCTTACCTAGTCCCCGTATCTATTGAGAGCTCAAATAAGTCCATAAGACTCGAGATCCCTATGGCCTACAGGGCCTAAAACCGAGCCTATAAACCCAGCTCCAGCCCCCAGTAAAATCAGTTGAAAGCTAGACACCAACCAGTGGTCACTACCCTGAAGTTAACCTCTAGCTCTGCCCTTGTGTTGTTCCGGAGTTGAGAGATTCCAGAGCCGGCAGACTCCGTGGCAGACTTGAATAGAAGGACCTGTCCACGTATTGGAGAACTTCATACATATGGACACCCTGGACGGCCGCGGACCCAATCGCTAGCCCCCAACATCATGGACGCAAGATAACCAGGACCAGACCCATCAAATACTACCCAAGATTCACTCTATCAGTACTACATTACTACAGTGCTATTTAGAGATTTCACTTTTTCATATTTCTACGAAGTGGCTATCTCTTTGCCCCAGTATAATTCATATAACCATTCAATTAGGAAGTGCTAAGCGTATCAGTGTTCATTAATTAACAGGCGATACTAACTCTCGTAATCAATCATATACCCAGATATTATTACATAGAAGTGAAACCTAGTGATATCTGAATGTTCGCCCACTGATTTGCGTTCTATGTATTTCTGAGACAAGAATATAAAACTTAGATCAGTACCCCCTGAGGTTATTAGAATTCCTGTGCTCTAAAATACGCGTGTCTAATCTAGTCTGTGAACTACTACTTGTGCACCAGAGCTACCAGTAATAAATCTAACAGTGAATATGATTCTATAAGTAACATTGATGGTCTTCGGTATATAAACCTGTTGAATTAAAGCCAGTGATCAGAAGATTAATACCTGAACGTTGGAAGTGGGAGACTAGGCTCCATCCAGATCCACTTATGCTAGTGTTGTTCAAATCTATATTTTGTCTTGCACGAGTCTTTCAGAAGTTGTATATCAATAAACGTGATCGTGTATCTTGTTACCGTGTGTTTCTTTGTGTTCTCTATTCCTCATACCTTGTATTGTGCATGCAGCCTTATATACCCAGTCATTTAGAACTCACATTACCCAAGTTAATCCTGTAGAAAAACAGGGCATAACAATTCTGTTACGACTTTTAACCTTTAAAAAGCGAGCTAAACACCCTACTGCCAGGCGACAATATTAGGCTTCATTCACGCCTAAAATTGTAAGTTTACGATAAATATCGTTATTACTTATTCATATGCGCCTATTTTACGTTTAATATGAAGATATTATCATGTAACAGCAATAAAACAAGTGGGAATAGCATTTGAGGGTTGAAAATCGCAAATTATTGCCGACCGTTCATTCATGAGGTGAGAGACACGCGAGGCACACACCCTCCTCTCTCAAAATCTAGTGGGAGACTGAAGCCTGTCTCTCTCTCTTTCTTTCCTCACGCAGTAGACACACGCAGCACCACACCTTGACACGGTTTTGAGATATTGATGTGGTAAATACACCGATAAACAAGGGAATAAGAGGAAAAATAGGTGATAATTGAAGAGGGGGGGAAGGAGGGGGTTTTGACACATGTGGAAGAGTGATAGAAGGGGAATTATCTCACTTAATCAGATATTCTCTTGTTTTAAGTGCTACTGCGGCCTTTTAATTTTTTTTTTTAGGCCTTATACCTCTTAACCCGGGAACTGCCGGGAGACTCTATTGAGTTTTATTGGGCGACTGCGGGGAGACTCTTATGATCCTAGGCCTAAAAAGAAACATTTAAAACACCCCAGTAGCAGTGGTGTCATTTGGGGGGGGGGCTGGGGGGGCACTTGCCCCCCCCCCCCCCCCCTCAAGACTCAGCTGGCCCCCCCCCGAAGATCTGGCTTGCCCCTCCCCCCCCCCCCTCCACAAGTCCCAAGACCCTCATCAGACTTCTAAGAATTGGTTATAAACTTTGTCTAGATAAATACGTCATAACGCCTATTAACCCGGGAACTGCGGGAAGACTTAATAGTTTCCCCGGCGGACTGCGGGAAGACTCTTAAGAGTAAGGCTATTAAAAAATCCATTTAAAACACCCCAAAATTTTTGTTTTGTTTTTGTTTTTTTATTGCCCCTGGGCCATGCCAAATATCACTCCTCCACCTCCCCTCCTTCCCCACTTTCCTCACCTCCTTCAGTTATCACCTATTTTCCCTATTATTCCCTTATCCTGTGGTCTATTTTCGTGCTGACATTAGCGAGTTGCAAGCAGGGCATTGTCATCACTGTTAGCAAGCGAGTGCAAGAGAGAGAGAGAGAGTATCGATCGACAGTCTCTCTCCAGACGTGGGGAAAAGTGGTGGGAAGGGAGGTTGCCTCAGCCATACATTATGTAACTCCCGGCCTGTATCGCCGATTTTGACCATCCAAACGCTGTTTCCACTTGTTTTATTGTTGTAACAGATTAATACCTTTATAATCAACCTATAATAGGCGCATATGGATAAGTATTAATGCTATTTATGGTAAAATAACGATGTTAGTGATGAGAACAGCTCAAATACGTCAGCACAGGAGTGTGGTGTCTCATACCCCCCATGCGCAGCCGAGAGGTTAATAGGACATTAAGTATGTACAAAGGAAAGGAAGCAACAACATCCGCTGATCCTAACGAGGTTGCTTGTAGCTAACTACATAAATTCTTAATATATTAGACTGAACCTAGTGCTTATCAACTGTATCAACAACCTTGAAGACTTTGTGGATTTTTTTTCAACTGTACAAACATTGTATAATTTCATTTCAAATAGTAACACAAGACATGAACTTTTTGTCAAATCACAAAAAGAGCTTGGACAGGAGGTATTAGAGCTAGAAAGAACTGTGACAACAAGATGGTTCCATTGGTACAGAAGTATCCGTAAAATTCGCATTCGCTATGAAGCCATTCTTGCTGTACTAACGTCTCTCTCAGAGTCCAGTAACGAGTCGTCTATGGAAGCATCTGGTCCGAAATCAAAAATGGAATCTTGGAGGTTTATAGTTTGCCTTTTTATTGCTGAGAAATTATTCATGCAAACAAATTCTTTGTCTGAGCAGCTTCAAGAAGGGGGGAATATCAATTGTTCGGGCTGTGGATCTAATTACAACAACAAAAGCAAAAAGGTAAAAATGAAAACCGACAGTGAATATGATCAACTGTATGATGGAGCAAAGGAGTTTGCTAGAAAACTTGGAATAGATGTGCCAGAGGTAAACACAAGTGTGGGATCAGCTCGTAGCAAGAGAGTGCAAAAAATATCAAATAGCTTGAAAGACTATTTATCCAACAGTACCCTCGGGAAGCGACCAGAACAATTAGAATGTGTTCAGAAAGTCAGCCTAAAGCAGGAATTGAAGTCACAGTTGTATTTTTCAGTGATTGATAGGTGCACTGCTGAATATGATCGTAGGTTCAGTAATAACATCAATTTTTTTCAGTCTCTCTCTTCTTTTGATGTTCAGTCAAAGCAGTTCCTTGAAGAAGAAAAGCTAACATTGTTTTCCAACCATTACAGTGCACATATTGATTCAAACATTTTGCTATCCCAAGTTCATTCAACAAGGGTGTTCTTCGAACAAAAGAAGCACGAGGACCTATTTGATGTGTTCAAAATTCTGAACACATTACCCATTGCCTTTTCTGAGATACTAAGTATGTTGCGAATATTGCTAGCCATTCCCGTTACTACTGCCGCCAATGAGCGATTTTTTTCTGTTCTAAAACGAGTAAAAAACTACCTGAGAACAACTATTGGGGATGACCGCCTTTTATTTGTAGCTTAATGTTAATGGCCACTGAAAAGAGAATGGTTAAGTCATTTGATCTGGAGGAACTAGTGGATGATTTGCTCATCTGAAGCATCGTCGCTACCCTTTACTGTAAATAAAGTTACAAGTCAAGACATTAGATTGGATATAGGTGTGTTAAATATTACTACTTTAACTATTTATCACACATTATAATAATTTGAATATATAGTATATCTATAAAGGAATGACCGTAATCAGATTTTCAGTGTAGTAACTGATGGAATTATAATTTGGTTAATAAGGCAGGAGTTTATTTTTTATTTGAATCTATATTGGTAAAGACATTTTTGTTTTGTTGTTTTGATTTTGTTTCAGATTTCAGGGGAAAATAGTTAGATTTATCATCTATCTATAGGTTATAATAATATTGGCTACATCATCTTCATGTCTATATAAACAATACAGATACACACTATGATATTATTTAGTTATCATGCATTGAAGCACTTGAACGCAGGGTTTTGATTTGATGTAGTGATGATATTGTCAATATCCAAAGTCAACCCCAACTCCCACCCATTGCATGGAACAGGGTGGGGATTGGGAACTATTCGTGCATAAGAAATAACATATTAAAGAGAAGAGTATAATGTAAATCTGTTATTTTTCGCTTCGCTCGCCACAAACCACCTTCTGCCCCCCCCCAAAGAAATAATGATATGACGCCACTGCCCAGTAGCACTTGAAATATATATATATTTTTTTTTTTTTACCCCTCGGCCATGCCACATATCACTCCTCCACATCCCCTCCTCCCCCCCCCCCCTTCAATTATCACCTATTTTCCATGTTATTCCCTTATTCTTAGGTATATTTTTGTGTAAACATCTCCAACCCGATCTTAGTGTGTGTTCATGTGTCTAGCTGTTACATAAGGTAGAGACAGTGAGTGTGACTCAGTAGCTCAGTACTGCCTCAACCCTCGAGAGAGGAGGGTGTGACGGCGACTGGCTCACACTTGATGAATGAAATTCTCTCTTTCAATTCGCGATTTTGACCATCCAAACACTTTTCCCACTTGTTTTATTGTTGTAACATGTTACTATCTTCATATTAAACGTAAAATAGGCGCATATGGATAAGTATTAATTATATTTATAGTAAAATAACGATTTTAGTGAGGAAACAGTGTAAATACCTCCGCACAGGCGTGTGGTGTATATTACATAGGGTGCGCAGCCCAGAGGTTAAGAGGATCGTCGCCTTTGCCCACCAAAACCTCTTAACCCATGAAGTGCGGCAAGACTGATAAGAGTTTTACCGGTGCGCTGCGGGTAGCCTTATATAATCCAAGGCCTAAAATAAAAAACATTTAAACCAGCCCAGTATCAATTGATTTTTCCTTTTTTTTTTTTTTTTTTTTTTTTTTTTTTTGCCCCTTGGCCATGCCAAATATCACTCCTCCACATCCTCTCTTTCCCCCCCCTCCACTTTCAATTATCACCTATTTTCCCTGTTATTCCCTTATTCTTAGGTATATTTTCGTGCTAACAATAGCGAGTTGCTAACAGGCTGTGCTCATATGTGTTACCAAGTGAGTGCAAGAGAAAGACAGACGGCACTACACGTCAGTGTCGCTCCAGGCGTCGTGAGGGGTGGATGTTGGTCAAGCTGGCTCACACTTTAGTTATGTAACTCTCGCATTCATTTCGCGATTTTCACCAGCCAAACACTGTTTCCACTTGTTTTATTGTTGTAAAAGGTTAATATCTTCATAATCAACGTAAAATAAGCGCATATGGATAAGTATTAACCTAAGAAGTGCGCATGGGGGTAATTAGACACCTCTGCCTGTGCTGACGTATTTGAGCTGTTTCCATCACTAAAATATTCATTTTACCATATATAGCATTAATACTTATCCATACGCGCCTATTATGGGTTGATTATAAAGGTATTAACCTGAAACAACAATAAAACGAGTGAAAACAGCGTTTGGATGGTCAAAATCGGAGCTACAGGCTGCGAGTTATATAATGTATGGGTGAGGCAACCTGCTTTCCCGTCAATTTCCCCCAAGGCCACTGAGACACAGTTGATCGATACTCTCTCTCTTTCTCTCTTGCACTCGCTTGCTAACAGTGTTGACAATGCCCTGCTTGCAACTCGCTAATGTTAGCACGAAAATATACCTCAGAATAAGGGAATAACAGGGAAAATAGGTGATAACTGAAGGAGGGGAGGAAAGTGGGGAAGGAGGGGAGGTAGAGGAGTGATATTTTGCATGGCCCAGGGGCAAATTTTTATTTTTTTTTTTTTTTCGATGTTTAAAGTTGATTTTTTTTCCTCTGACTCTTAAGAGTCTTCCCGCAGTCCGCCGGGGGAACTCTTAAGAGTCTTCCCGTAGTTCCCGGGTTAATGATATTTATGGTAAGATAACTATTTGAGTGACAGGAATCAGTGAAATAGGTACGCACAGGGAGAGGTGGTCATTACCCCCCCTGCGCACTTCTTAGGTTAACCCGGGAGCTGCGGGTAGACTCTTAAGAGTTCCCCCGGCGCACTGCGGGTAGACTCTTAAGAGCAGAGACTTTGAACACGTACCAAAACCGCGCGTTTATAGCCAGGCGGCTGAAAATTGGTGTGGGTATTGTACTACATGTCAACTCTCGATACCACCCCGCCAAACGCTCGCCCCGCACTCGTGCAAGCACCACCGCGCCAGTAACCACGCACTAGTCATGGAGCCTACACGTCCCTCACGCTCGCTCCCTGATGACACAACCAGCCCTCCTTCTGGTGGTGTTAGCCGCCGTGGAAGGCAGAGGGTGGCTGCCAAAGACCCTAGCTACCAGTACGACACGCCCTACAGCTCAGAGGACGAATCACCAGCACCAAAAGCACGTAAAACACGTGCAAGCAGGGCAATGGCACAGAGGTCATTGGTCTTTCGGGACACTGCCACCACGACCCAGGCCACTGCAACAACCACTACCACCACCACTGCCACCACTGCCACCCCTGCCACCCCTGCCACCGGTACCAGCGACGCAGGAGGCCGCCCTAGGGCTGCATTACCTGCGGGGGCAGGAAAAATTAAGGCACGGGCGTAGGGAAGAGAACCCGTACGCCAGCCACAGTGCCCCTACCACCACCACCACCACCAGCCGCCCCTGGCCCAGCTGCCCCTGCTGCCCCTGCCGCCCCTGCCGCCCCTGCCGCCCCTGCTGCCCCTGCCGCCCCTGCCGCCCCTGCCCAAGGAACAGGGAAGGGGAAGGGGAAAGGGAGAGGGAAAGCGACTGGGAAAGCGACTGCTGGCCCTGGTGTCCCTGCCGCCCCTGCCGCCCCTGCCGCCCCTGCTGCCCCTGCCGCCCCTGCCGCCCCTGCCCAAGGAACAGGGAAGGGGAAGGGGAAAGGGAGAGGGAAAGCGACTGGGAAAGCGACTGCTGGCCCTGGTGTCCCTGCCGGCCCTGCTGCCCCTGCCGCCCCTGCCGCCCCTGCTGCCCCTGCCGCCCCTGCCGCCCCTGCCCAAGGAACAGAGAGAAGGGCGACAGGCACCACCATCATCTTGCCATCAAGGCCACGCACCACTGCTGCCCCTGCCGCCGCCGCCCCTGCCGCCGCCGCCGCCCCTGCCGCCGCCCCTGCCACCACCTCTGCCGCGCCTGCCACCACCTCTGCTGTCCCTGTCCATAAGACTCCCGCACGTGCCAAAGTGACCCGGAAAAATCTTACACCATCTAAGTATGCCGCCCTGCTGTTTGATGGTGATTCGCAGGACATTGGCAGCCCGGGTTTCGACGACGAAGCCCTAGCACGGGACCAAGGGTGGGGGGATTTGGGAGTGGACAGTGGGAGTGAGTCCGACGTCGGTGACGAAAACGAGGAAGGGCATCGTCTGTCGAGTGAAGAGGAGGGTAATGATGATGAAGTGCTGTATCGCGACCATGGAAGCGATATTTCAGACGCAGAAGAAGACGCAGACGACATTCCGATCCCTGGCATGCCTTCGTTCGATTGGTCTGACGGGGTCAATTTTGTACCTGACGTGCCCCAGTTCAATCCTGGGACGTCAGGAACAACTGACAACTGGCCCTGTGATGATCAAGCGAACGAAAGCGACTTCTTCCTCGCTTTTTTCGACATGGAGGTAATGACGTACATCGTTGCCCAAACAAACGCCTACTACAGGTGGGTGTTTGGCAGATTGGACGTCCTTTCTCCAAAAGCGAGAATACGAGGCTGGGTGGATACGACTGTGGCAGAATTTCTGACGTTCTTTGCCTTGTTGTTCCTCATGCCTCTGATCAAGAAGCATGTGTTGCAACACTACTGGAAGCACGACCCTCTCATCGCCACCCCAACTTTCAATAAGTTCATGACTCGTGACAGATTTTTGTTGCTGCTAAGATTTATGCACTTTGCAGACAACGAAAATCCTAACAGGATTGACAGGATATGGAAAGTTCGGGATGTGTTCACCATGTTGTTGGAGAGGTATAGGAAATACTTTTACCCCTTCCTCAATTTGGTGATTGATGAGTCGCTCGTGCTCTTCAAAGGACGTCTTGTTTTCAAGCAGTATATCCCCTTGAAGAGGCATAGGTTCGGAATCAAGCTCTTCGTGTTGTGCGACTGTGAAACTGGAATAGTGCTTGACATGATCGTGTATACAGGCACTGACATTGACATACCGAAAGCCGCTGCCAATGACCCCATGGGCATGTCAGGTGCCATCGTCAGGAAAATGTTGGCACCTTACCTGGGCAAAGGCCACATCATCTACACTGACAACTGGTATACTTCTCCTGCTCTCTGCCAGTTTCTTTATGACAACCAAACGGGGTCATGTGGGACTGTCAGAAAGACAAGAAAGTTTATGCCAAAGTTCACAGGTGATGTCATTCCTCTCACAGATGCCTCCTCCAGTGACACACCTTCAGAAGACGACCTGGCCAAGGAACACCGCGAGAGGCATGTGCGAAGAAGGCGACGAAAGGGGCAGAAATACAAGCAGCTCGAGAAGTGTGGGAAACTGATAGCCCTGAAGTGGAAGGATAAGCGAGACGTCCACCTGCTTTCCACCGTCCACACAGGTGCCCAGGTGGATTCTGGCAAAATCCACTACCGAACCAGGAAGACAATCTACAAGCCCGACATGGTAGTGGACTACACCAAAAACATGCGCCTGGTGGACAAGTCTGACTGTCAGCTGTCAGGTGTTGAGTGTCTGAGGAAGACTGTGAAGTGGTATCACAAGCTCTTCCTCCACCTAGTTGACATAACGATGCTGAACGCCTACAACTTGTGGTTGGTGAAGAAGGATATGGCCCCAAACCAGAAGCTGAAATTCCGGGAGTTCGTGTACAACGTCTCCTACCAACTCCTGGAGAAGTATGCCACCACCACTCACAGACGTACGGCATGGCGTGGGGATCACGTTCCTGACCGCATCCAGCTGGGTGTCGAAAGACACTACACAACCAACACCGAGCTGATTGGCACTCGTCACAGGCAGGTGCAGTGCACCGTCTGCAGCTCCAGTGTGAGGAAACCCCATGTGACCAAAAGAGTCACCTCAATGTGCGCCGAGTGCAAAGTTGCACTCTGCCTGGGTGACTGCTTCAGGGACTACCACACCTTCAAGAACTACTGAGTGTCGGCCCCTGCCCTGCCCTGCCCTGCCCTGGACTCGCCCCGTGCCCTGCCCTGGACTCGCCTCCTGCCCTGCCCTGCCCTGCCCTGGACTCGCGCCCTACCTTACCTGACCTGACCTAATTGATCACGCTACCTCATAATGTAACATATATATTATATAATGTATAAGTTCCAAAGATGTCCCTGTGATATAGCTTTTACATTATATAATTGTATGTTTCATTATTTAGTTTATAAGTTTCAAAGATTTACATGTAATATGCCTTATTTTTTTAGTATATCAATATATATGTTTGTTATTAGCCTAAGTAATGTGTATATAATTATTTTCTTACCTCAAATGAATTGTACAAAAATAAATATGTTTCAATAAATCATGTCAAACCTACTATGATAATAAAATAAAACAATAAAAAAAGAAAAAAGAAAACAAGGTCATGTCATTGTATTCTTACAATATGATATATTCTATGAATATTTCATATTGTTTGAATACAATGGCATGATCTTGTAAAAAAAAAAATTTATAAAAAATTTTCTAGACAATATAAAACCTTCCCCATAACCCCCTCCTGGATTCGATCCCACTACCCTACGACACTTTGAGTTTTCCAGTCCGCGACCTTACCAACCATGCCACAGGAGCTCATACCAAATATCACTCAAAACTTCGTGTGTACAATCGAAATGACAATATACAAAAAAAAATGAATTATCCCACCAATTTACGTTTGTAAATTGATGGGATTATCAATTATATCATGCCAAGGTTTATAATAGTTTGTCTCTGTCAAGAATTAGTAATTATATAACTTTATTCTGTCAAAAATTGCCCAAACACTCAGCAAAATTGCCCCTCTCAGTGTGACTCCACTCATTTTCACACGGTCAGGCGGTCACGAGGTGACCCTTGCCGCTCCTTGATTCTCCAGCTACAGCAGCTCTGTCTGGGAACAAAATTGGTATAAATACAATAATGGATAAAATACTCTTCACAAATACATTTGTATTGTATAATATTGTAAATAAAAATGAATAATAACTGTGTGGGTGTCGAAAATTGCTCAACCAGCTTTCTTATGTCTCGCCTACGCGCGTATATTGGATTATACATAGTCATGACTGTCATACAAATAATTGCAGTAGGTCTCGAATATACATTTAGATTGCATATTACTTCGAAATAAATAAGTAAACGTTTCTCTGGTGGCAATCTACCCTTTCGCAGGTGTAAGGAGACACCAGTCTATATTTAGCCCTCTATCACAACAGGCAATCTGCCTGTGTTGACTCAGCACCGTCGCTGGTGGTCTATAAATATAGTACTTTATTTACAGTCAATGGCCTACATGTTTCTGTGGTACTTCACATGTGTCTAAAATGCAATGTCTGCTTGCATATAAATGCAATGCTGAAGTCCATGTAGATGTACGACATACGCATGTCTCAGTTTCTCTCACTCTCTCTCTCTCTCTCTCTCTCTCTCATTCCTGACTCATGTTATTGTAGACCTGTTGATGGCAACGAACACCAGCCATCTGGTAGACATAAGGGTCAAAATACCAAACATCAATACGCCTGGGGCGCCTCCACAATTATCACTAAGCTGGTTATCTATCTAGAGATCTGCCTGACTTCCATCTCTCCACGACTCACTCACTCACTGCACCCCTGCATGCCTCCCTCCCACCCACCCACCCACCCCCAACCCCCCCTTTCAGGCTTCCGTCTGCTAGAAACACATTCACAATTTGCGTAAATATCGCATCAATTGGGCTATATGCGGTATATTCCTTGTTATATGGGACGCCTACATATGTACACGTCTTTATTATAGCATGAGAGTGCTCTAAATACAAGATTGACGTGATATTTATGGCGTAACACACCCTCTCCCCCTTTCATTCCCACCACAACTCACTCACACCTTGGTTCACGCATAGAAACTCATTGATAATGTGCGTAAATATCGCATGAATTGGTTTATATGCGGTATATATTTTGATATATGGCACGTATACATACGTACAAGTCTGTATTATAGCGTGACAGTGCTCTACGTACAAGATATACGTGATATGTATGGCGTAAACCACACTCTCAGCTCATAAATTGCCGCCAAACCTCCAACACATCTTCATTCCCGCCTAAATATTCTCTTATAATTCCCTTATATATTGCAATTTTTGGTCACTATGAGGCATATTCATTGTTATATGGGTGCCCTACACACGTATACATACTCTAAATAGCCTAAAAGGGCTCGAAAAAGGAGATATACGTGATAATACGCGGTAACCCACCCCCTCCTCCCTCTCCTTCTATCCCCTGCGCGCGTAAATATTCGGCAGGGAAATCTCGCCGCTCGATGACAATCTAGCCGCGCGGTGCCATTCGCTCCACATTTTTCAACTACGGACCGTTCCCCTACCCCCCCCAGACATTTTTTGGGGGGTCAAATATATATGGGCCGATGCACGCAAACATTCCCTACACGATGATGTACTTTTTATCGAAATTGGCAATAGGTCCCAAAATCATCATAGGTGCGCACAGTCTTACCCTGTAGAAAACCCCCTGTGCGCCGCGGAGAGGTTAAGAGTGTTCTCGCCGTTCCCGGGTTAACTCTCTCACTGGGCGAGGGCTGGCACTTAATTCCAATACGATACACTAACAACAGGTAATAAATAAACACATGACAAGTCAACACAATATTTTATTCAATAGTAGCAGAGGTTCATAATACATATACGTCTCAATATATTAAGAAGGATGGATAATAAAATAGTTACAAAATAATTATTAGTACAACATAGATAAAATGCCCCAGAACAAGAAGCCCGAAGGACCAGGTGACCAAGCCAACCAGTTCAGACAGGCCGAAGCCCGCAGGGCTAAGCAGCTCCAAACCACACCTGCCTATCGCTTTTAACCGCTGACCCTTCCCCCACCTCGCGTATCCACTACCCCTCGTGTCCTACACCTCTTACCCGCCAGACTCTACCTACATGATGATGAACATGAATACACCTTAATTTAATACACCCGATAACCCTATGCCCGTTGTTGTATTGATTTAGGCCTGTTAATTCGGATAAACTCACTATGACCAATCTGCAGACGATTATCAGGAGAGATGCAGGAAAGCTACCTCGTATCTCCCTTTCCATGACGAGTATAGATATATGTAACCCCGTGCTCAGTTGCCCTCCCTTGCCTTGTTCTTCTAGTAACTAAGTGTATATATAATATTAACCGGAGTATGCCACCAGTATTGATGCGACATAGCGGCACTGTCCTTGTGTCGTATTGTACCACGTGCATACCAACCCGGTTTCATCATCTTATTAGGACGACGGCTATAATGTCGTCATTCATGCATGTATTCAATCCTTAGGTTAATTATCTTTTATCCGCCATTGTGTTCCTCTCTTCCATTTACTTTTCCACAATTGTTATACGTCTTCCAATCACCTCCTTCGTATCCACAATCCACACTACTCTATTTTGCTTCGTGACCCTATGCTCAGTGGTACCCTGTTTTGGGTCATCCTGTCCGCTTATCCTTCACGCCCCGCTGCGCACACCACCCTACCTGTTCGATCGTAGGGAAATGCCACCCCTATGTCCAGCGCATTAAGGGTCACTACCCTATGTCACGAGCGGCACGGCGCCTAGCCTCAAACCACCCCCTTTACAATTCACAACCCTCCCCCTGTAAAGACGCCATAAGAACGTTATAACATGCCAACTCGGTTCGTTCACTAACCTCAACAAATAGAAGGGAAGGACCTATCCTTGTACCCCCCTTAACTATCCTCTAACTCCCTAGCCACACTCACAACCTGAACCAGAACAATAGCCGGCGCGAGACTAGGAATACCCTCTAAAATACCTTGTCTTGCCAGACTAAGTTTCTGAAGACCAACCGCCCCCATAAATCTATGTATGTTCTTCCATCCGAGAAGTAATATGTTAACCGCTGTCTTGCCAGACTAAGTTTCTGAAGACCAACCGCCCCCATAAATCAATGTATGTTCTTCCATCCGAGAAGTAATTTGTTAATCCCCTGAAATACCTTGTCTTGCCAGACTAAGTTTCTGAAGACCAACCGCCCCCATAAATCTATATTTATTAGTGGCCCCTCCATCATTGACGAACATGCCTATTACATAAGGCATCCTCTTCAAACACTAATCCGCCGTAGTTTGAATCTACCGCGCAGAGCATTTAAAATCTGAGGAGCCTTCATCATGAGCGCACGCGACCTCACTCATGGCTTCAGTCATTATGAATTGGGTTCTCACTACGAAATTTTTTCGTAAAAAATAAAAAACAAAAAGAAAATAAGAATAACTATCCAATAAGCTTTCCATCATATCGTGGATGTACTTGTGTGGATCTTTGACCAGACGCTGATTCAGGCGTCATTCTTCCTTCTCTGCTCTGCGATCAGCCGGCCCGGACGTGTCTCTCCACGCTCCGCTGGTTCCGCATTTTCTGCGTCCCTAGTGAGTTTTTTCTCATTTGTTTACTCCGGGATGTATCGAGTAAGATTAGGATATGCGTAGCAGGAGTATCCTGGGCTGGTTGCCCGCAGTGCAGTGTATTTTAGGTCGTGTGTTTGGGGCATCTATTTCGGATGTACCGTCGTGGTCCTGTTGTGGACAGGTGAACTTTTTCACAGTTAGCTAGCTTTGTGATGCAGGCGGCTTTCATTACGCGTTATTGCTTCCTTTTATCTTTCTGATGAGGTAGCGTATTTTTGCTGACGTTCCCAGCGTATTTTTCTTCACTTAGTGAAGTTTTTTCTGGGTCCCGAGTCAGTTCTTCCCTTTGCCGGAAGTATTTGCTACAGTGGTGTGTTGGCGGTGGTTCCTGTTGTGATATAATTCAGTGCTTTTTGTTTATATTCCGACATGTTAATGTTATCCGTCTGCCTAGGCCTAGCCAGCCTCTCGTAGCTTTCCCACTTATACAAGTGTTATTGATTTATTTTCTAAATATGTACTACTGTGTCATGTGTGTCCTGGTTTAGTTGTGTATTGGCTAATTCCACGGACTATTTATGTGTCCGGGGTTAGTTGTGTATTGGCTAATTCCACGGACTATGTTGGGCCCAGCGTTAGTTGTGTTTTGGCTACGCCTCGGTCTGGTGGTGCGTTCAGATGGTATCTGGACGGGGTGGGTTTTTCCCGGCGGATTTTTCTCGGTTTCACCTTGATAACCCCGGCTGGTTGCCGAGTTTTGGCCACGCGTGGTTTAAAAACAGGCTTGTTTCCCCGGCGAGTGGGTGTCTGTAGCTCCCCAGGACTGCGTCTCTGGGGTGCCTGTTTCAGGCTCCTTATGATTCCCGGCGGATTGGCTGTACCCATCTAACAGTGTTCATACGGACACGTGTTGTTTGTAGTTTTTCGGTTTTGCAAAGCCAATATAAAACTATGCTGTTGTTGTATTTCCTCCCCGGCGATCTTTTACAAAGAAGTGGGGTTAGGAACAATTGGGGTTAACTTTTAAACTTTAAATCACCCGGCGGGTGCAACCTGGAAGGGTGGGATGCCCGAATTTGCAAAATTCAGTTTAGTTGACCAGACAATTGAGGGATGCATTGTGTATTGCCTCCTTCAACATACGGCGCTTTAGGGCACAATTGGGGTTAACGTTTTTTAAACTAATATTCACACCCGGCGGGTGCTCCTTGGAGGGATGGGAATAACGAATTTACAATTCAGTTAGTTAACCAGACAATTGAGGGATACGTTTTGTATCGCCGCCTTCAACATACGGCGATCTAAAAAGATACTTCGGGAGAAGTTAGATCTCGTATATTTGTCAGGCTTCCCAGTTTTTGATCTACGAGATAATTCGGGGGCCGGCGTCTTTTTTATTTATTTTTTTCCATAATTGAATCTTGAAACAAACACCACCGGACAGACTTAATCAGTTATAAACGCCATGCTGGTCTTTATATATTATGTCAGAGGGTATTCATAAATCTTTTGGACAAATTAAGATATTCTGAAATCTTTTACTTAGGAAACCCCACCGCGTAGCAAGCTGTAGTCGTTGAGTATTATGTCTCGTTACCCGGCGGGTTTTTTTTTTTTTTTTTTTTTAAGAGACAATGAACGGAGGAAGGAAAAACACAGATAAAACAAAAAGGTCCATGTGCCTAAAGGCATCCTCCATTCATAAAATATTTGTAACAACTGGATTTAAACATTTGTTGATTGTAAGTTTGTGGAAAGCAATTCGAGGGAAGTGAATTCCAAAGAGTAGTAGCTCTGGGGATAAATGAATTCTGATAAGCAGAAGTTCTGCATTGTGGAGGAGAAAGTGTAAATTCATGGGCGCTCTCAGCTGCCCTAGTTCTACGGGGAAAGATGTGGAGAGGCGGCACAATTGAAGCAAGTTCCTCGGAACAATTGCTGTGAAAATATCTGTAGAATAATGCAAGGGATGCAACGTTTCTTCGTATGGCTAATGTAGGAAGGTCCTGTGTGATTGCAGGGTTATTGATTAATCTAATAGCTTTATTTTGAATTTTGTCCAACTGCCTCAATGCCAACTCCAATGTCCAACTCCACTTCCACCCCACAGAGGTGAACAGTAATCCATCTGAGAGCGCACATGACTTTTATATATTACGGCCAACTGCTCGTCAGTGAAGAATTCTCGAACTCTGTACAGGAGTCCCAGTTTTTTAGAGGCATTCTTAGCAATGCTTCTAACATAATGTGTCCAGCTCAAGTTAGTAGTTAATGTTACACCGAGAATGTCAATACTAGGGGAAGTGGGAATATTTACATCATTAAAAAATATATGGGAGTCAGTGAGATTCTGTCGGTTAGAAAATTGAATGTACTTGGTTTTCTGTGCATTAAAGGAAACTAGATTCTCTTGTCCCCATTCATTAATTCTAGAAAGGTCCTGGTTCAGAGAAATTGCAGTGTTTATTTTTGAATTTATAAGATCGGGTTGGGTGAAAGAATTGGTAAATGTGAAGGAACTGTGGAGTGTTGAGTCATCTGCGTAGGAATGTATTGGATTATGAGTGGTAGATATGAGATCATTGATATGAATGAGGAACAGAGTTGGGGCCAAAACTGATCCCTGGGGAACACCAGCATTTATTGAGTGAAATTGAGAATAAAGGCCATCTACCATTACACGTATTTTTCTGTTATGAAGATAAGAAGAAATTAGTGGAACTAATGATGCAAGGCCGTAGTGTGACATCTTCGACAATAAGGATTGATGCCAGACTCTATCAAATGCCTTTGATATATCCAGTGCTATTGTATGTGTTTCACCATGTTGGTCTGTAGCTTGGTTGATTTGATGCGTAAGAAGGCAAAGAATGTCTGCAGTTGATCGACATCGTCTAAAACCATATTGCCTATCACTGATTAATTTATTATTCTCCAGATGCTTAATTATGTGATTATTTAATATAATTTCAAAAACTTTGCCAAGAGTGGAAGTTATAGCTATTGGTCTGTAGTTTGATGGATCTGAAGAGGCACCTTTTTTAGGAACTGGATGGATGTTTGCTTCTTTCCAGGGTACTGGGAAGCATGAGGTATGAGTACACAGACGGAAAAATTTTGCCAATACAGGAGCGAGCACCAAGGAGCAATTCTTAAGTACTATTGGAGGAATTTCATCTGGACCAGGAGCCTTATCTACTGAGAGATTCTGCAAAATAGTTTTGACATGTCTGGTGTGGATCTTAAGTGAGGGAATTTCAGGTGAATTAAAATTAAGTACAGGGACATCTTGATTTATTTCATCTAAGGTTGAGTTGGTGGAGAAAATATCTGCAAGAAGGTTAGCTTTACCTCGTGGGTCACTTACAAGATTGCCAGTCGGAGATTTTAATGGTGGAATGGATGAAGCAGTAGTGAAGTTGGATTTGAATGAGTTAAGAGTAGACCAAAATATTTTGTTATCATTTGGATTATTTAGAAGTTTATTTGCCTGCTTATGGAGAAAGTTTGATTTAGTTAGGTTTAATACAGTTTTGGCATGATTTCTGATGTTTCTAAAGTAATTAAAGGCTTCATGTGTTTTTGATCTTGTGTATGCATTGTAGGCTATTGCTTTTTGTTCAGTTACTCTAGCACAATTATGGTCAAACCATTTAGGTGAATTAGATCTTTTACTGTACTTTTGATGAGGAATAAAAGTTTCCATTCCAATTTTTACAAAATCTTGTATGTGGCTCAAGGTGGAGTGTGCATCATTAGAAAAGAAAGAGGTCCAGGGAATATCAATAAAGAAACCTTGAAGACCCTCCCAGTCTGCCCTATCGTAATGCCATTTAGTCACCAAAACAGGTTCAGAGTGGGAAGGTGTGGTAGGTGATACACAGGTGGCCTGTATCAGACAGTGATCAGAAGATCCAAGTGGGGACCTCACTGTAACATCATAATTTTCTGAATTGGTTGTTAAAAATAAGTCCAGTAGGTGGGAATTATGATTAGGATTATCTGGTACACGGGTGGGTTGGTTGACTAGTTGAATGAGATTAAATGAGTCTGCAAATAGCTCACATTCAAGACCAGCATCATCAGTCCTGGCTGAATGAGTGAGCCATTCAACATTATGGACATTAAAATCACCCAACACAGTGATTTCAGAAGAAGCATTTAAGTTGAGGACACTGAGTTGTGAGGACAGAGAATCAAAAATTTATTTAACACTTGTGTGCGAACATGTTTGGGTTAACCTTATGAGCATTAATTCCTGGAAATTTTCTTTTTTTTCAGAGCTGGGTCCCGGCGGGTCTATGCAGAACCTGGAGTAAGTATCCCACCAGTCTCTGTCATGGCTACCTTTGCCCCGGTTTTTGCTTTATGCATTACGCCCTCCTGTTCAGGTATCCCTATTTTTGCGCACACCCTTTGTATAAAATGTGTTAAAATGTCTCGTTTGGTGTGGGTTACCTTTCCGGCGTTTTTTCTCGTTGCTCCGAGAACACCGTTTTTGTTTACCGAGTTTTAGTCAGGATGGCTCAAAATAGGTAAGTTACCCCGACGAGTTTGGTCGCTTGAGGGCTCATAAGAAACTACGTTTTCTGTGGTCGAGCCTGGGATCAGGCTTCCTGTGTTATTCATTGCTTTATGCATTACGCCCTCCTGTAATGTATAGTTTAGTGCGGGTTACCTTCGGGTGGTTATATTAACGGATTTGCGATTCGAGATAATTTGCCAAACAATTGATTGATACAATAGGGTATCACGGCCTTCAAGACGGTGATCTATGAGGGCTTCTGGGAAAAGCAGGATTAGAGATTAAGATAGGCTTAGACTTTTTATGGGATAAAAAGATGCCTGAATCTTACTAGTGTTTCAAGTGTAAAGGGATACTTGAAAGACTTCATCTTTAATAAAGATATGCTTCATCTTTATGAGGATTAAGAAGTTATGCTTAATTCTTTTGGAGAGGGAAAAGATAGGCTGAAATCTTTAATAAGCCATTGAAACAATGCCGTTTGTTTGTTTAGTCTTTCCCTCCCGGCGACCTTTTTACAAAGAGGTCTGGGCCAGGTACAATTGGTTTGACATTGCATATAAAACCCGGCGGTTGTACCTTTGGGTGGTTATATTAACTGATTTGCAATTCGCGATAATTTGCCAAACAATTGATTGATACAATAGGGTATCACAGCCTTCAAGACGGCGATCTATGAGGGCTTCTGGGAGAAGCCAGATTAGAGATTAAGATAGGCTTAGACTTTTTATGGGATAAAAAGATGACGGAGTCTTACTAGTGTTTCAAGTGTAAAGGGATACTTGAAAGACTTCATCTTTAATAAAGATATGCTTCATCTTTATGAGGATTCAGAAGATATGCTTAAATCTTCTGGACAGGTAAAGATATGCTGAATTCTTTAATATGAAACTAAAGGACAACGAAAAGTAGTGGTGGAGTGCTACGGTTCGTTGACCGGCGGTTTTGAGGCACATATTTTGTACCATTTTTTGGGTGTAACCCTATGAACATTAATCCCCGGAAATTTCTCTTTCCAGGGCGGAGTACCGGTGTTGCACCAGGTGACCAGGTAGTTCCCAGGGGCGGGGTAGTTTTCCCCCAGTCTCTGTCGTGTCGGCACTTGAACCTCTCATTGCTGTATGTTCAACGCCGTTATGCTCAGGTAGCCCTATCTTATTTTTATTTGTTAATGAAATAATTTAATAGCTGAATCATAATAAACATATATATTTTCTATGATTATATTATGATAATATTGTGTTTATTTATAGTAATTTATTTTAATACAATTAAATATAAATTAAATTAATTAGTATACTTTATGATTTTGCTCACCAGCTCTGCTTTCAATGTGTTAATGAGCTATGGGAGCTTTTAATTATCATAAACCTTTACGGGACTCGGACGAGGGCTCCCATTCAGGGAGTATACCGAGCTCGCAAGTGAGGGACAGCCACAGCCAAGGTGTATGGCGATACTCACAGTCGTACCTCACCCGCCGGACGATAACGCCGGCGGGCGGACCTGACGCTCTGATGACGGACGAGAACAGGTTGATTTCCATTTATCTATTTTCCGCCGCCAGACGCGTCTCTAATGTGCCACGTAGTCAACAAACTACAGGATTAGTGAGGCGTAGTCTCGCTAATCGCGCCCCTGTGTCCGGCGCAGTGTGGTACCAGCATTTGAACACGTGGTGCCCGCACCCAGTGTCACTCCTGGTCGGGTTGTTCCACTTCGAACACAATTGGCAACCTAGAAACCTCGCGGACTTGTTCATTTTGTACATTCAGGAGGCCAAGTGGCTAGCACCATATGGTAGCGACGTGACCAAGATATTCACGAATCAATATACCCAGTCTACAAAGCGACAGTTTCCATCGCATTGGCAAGCTTTTACGTCTCGGATTCTTAGAACAAAACAAACTGTGCCCTCGGTGGCGTTGATTGTTTATTCTTTAATTTATCTGTTCATGCAGAAACATTTATCTGAAAGTGATTTATGTGGGCAGGTTTTAAACTCCGCCCACCTCCCCGTCGGCTCAGGCCTACATGGTCTCTGGACAAAGCATCGTCGTTATTCTCGTTCCCGTATGTACCAAATACTGCAGATTTTACAAAAGGGCAGTATTCCTTATGGCTTTGGCTACCGGGAACAGAGTATCTGAGCTGGCGGCGATGAGCAACGCACCTAATTGCCTCAGGTTTGATAGGCTTCATGAGTGTATTCACATTGCACCTTCCCCAGGATTCACAGCCGAGATGGAGCACAGTGAACACGTGTTTTCAGAGTTCACGGTGCCGGCGTTAAGCAGGGGAAAGGTGCACCATCTTTTTTGCCCAGTGCAAGCTCTAACCAAATATTTAAGAGTGGCACCTCTAAATCACCAGGGTGCTTTATGGGTCGCAAGTCCGGGTGAACGCTTGATGGAGCGTACACTGGCTTCTCTCTTGGTCGAGGACTTTAAAGAGAAGAATCCCGGCGTTGTGGGTAAGACCTACGATTTACGCAAGGGGACAGCCTCTTTACGTTTCCTTAATAATCTTTCAGTGGAAGTTATTACGTCCACACAGTTGTGGGCCTCTAATCAGGAGTTTTTGCCTCGATACCTTTCAGTAGCTCTGGACAAACCTTCCTTGCCATGTATAGCTTTACGGCAGAGGGTCTAGGTGGCCCTTTTAGTCACGTTTTGTTTAATTTCAAGAAAAAGGGGGGGGGAGGGTGCAGTCAGTGTGACATAGGACACCCTAGACCCCTCCGGAGTATGTGTTCGGAACATACGAGCTGTGATACTGGTTGTAGGCATTGTATTATAAAATTTCTCTGTAGTATTCATTGCAGGAAATTGTGCTAAAGGCCAATAGTAGTGTTACAACAATTCTTGTTGTTGTTGTTGTTGTTGTTGTTTTTCTCCAAGCTGCCTGGCCGAACAGCCCCAAGGCCCCGAGCAAGGCCAAGGCCATAACCGAGCGCCCCCACAGAACCCTCCCTGCCGACCACAATAAAGCCTGGGTGACCGAAGCCACTCCATGGCGGGGAGCTGAGGAGGGTGCGGAAACGCCCGGGAAACCAAAGCCCCACCCAGGGCCCTGTGCCCCTCAGCAATTATGAAGAGAAAGTTGAGGGGCAAAGGAAAGATGTGACGCTTTGGCTTCCAATCTTGGTAGATTAGGAGGTCAATCCACGCAAGAAACGCCGTCACTTGAGATCTAGAAAATATATAAGTAAAAGGAACAGTCAGAGTATGCTATGGGTATGGCAGAGATTGCTCAGTTCTCACTCTGATAGACCAGCCCATTGCTGCTACTTACAACAATTCTTGTTGTAAGTAGCTTTGGCTGTGAAGCAATAGATTTTTGAGAAATCTCGGTAGTTGCAACTACGACTTTTACTTTTGAAGTAATTACTTCTGCATAAGTACACGAGTTCAGTACTTCTACGAATGTACAAGAATTCATTTATGTTTGGTTATATTTTTAGGAATATATCCACTAGTTAATGGGGTTTATATGTGCACATGTAAACTTATAAGTTTTTAGTTTTCACCACTTACTTTATGTGGGGTGCCTTCTTAACTAGCAGATCTGTGCACAGAGTCTCAGAGTTAACCCTTTTTCAAGCAGGCTTCTTTGAAGCACGCTCCTGTTTGTACCCCTTTTTGAATATTTAGGCTGTATAAAGTTTATGCACCCGAATATCTCTTTTTTACAAAAGTAAGAATACTATGTGGTTGTTTGATTATCTGCTTTTCTAGAGTTATGATATGATTACGAATGTCCCCCTCCAGTCTTAGAAATCAGGCATGTTCGTCAATGATGGAGGGGCCACTAATAAATTATGGCTTGACTCCTGTAAGGAGATAAAGAAAACCTAATATTTAGTAGTGGCCCCGTAATCATTGACGACTGGGGCCCTCCCGACCATCCCCTTCCCATTCGTTGATGTATTAAGGATTTTGGTTTGCTTGATATGTCAGTGAAGGAAGAATGACGCCTGAATCAGCGTCTGGTCAAAGATCCACACAAGTACATCCACGATATGATGGAAAGCTTATTGGATAGTTATTCTTATTTTCTTTTTGTTTTTATTTTTTACGAAGTTTTTTCGTAGTGAGAACCCAATTCATAATGACTGAAGCCATGAGTGAGGTCGCGTGCGCTCATGATGAAGGCTCCTCAGATTTTAAATGCTCTGCGCGGTAGATTCAAACTACGGCGGATTAGTGTTTGAAGAGGATGCCTTATGTAATAGGCATGTTCGTCAATGATTACGGGGCCACTACTAAATATTAGGTTTTCTTTATCTCCTTCCAGGAGTCAAACCTATAGTATGTTCTTCCATCCGAGAAGTAATATGTTAACCCCCATGTCATAATTGATAAGAAACTATGATACCCACGGGTACACCATTGTATATATAACCATTATTCCTGTAAGACCTAGACAGAGATAATGACTGAAGATGTTAGCAACCATGCAGTAACTCTAATTCTTACCCCAACCAGAGATTGTATAGATAACCCTCTTTTACCATTGTCTCGACGCATATCTACCACGAAACAATAACGAAGCTACTCCTACGAACTGCCGCTTTCTTTGGTATATATATTTCATAGAAAACGCAGTTCCCAGGGACAACTAGATCAGCAAGAAATCGTGTCAAATAATAGTGTCCATAACCTCTCGTATTGATGAGTAATAATACACTATGTTTTTCTCTACTTTTATCCACAGTCAAGCACACACCTACAGCTAACCTCATCTTCCCCACAGTCCACATGATTCTATAATTTCCAGACTCATATACCACCACCTATTGCTCATCCCCCGGTAGCGTTTGATTAACCTACCTTCCCTGTCGGTAACCCCCAGTCTAAGATACCAACTGTAGCCTAATGCCACCCCTACGCCCAGAGACCTTAGGGTCAAACTTCCACGTAGCCCCCCTTAACCCTCTCCCTCTTGTTAACCCCCACGCTCTTCTACTCCCTCCTAACCTAGCCTCTCCACCATACCCCCTGAATATCCTTAACTTTTCCGTTACTAACATTCTCAAACCTTTTGTATATATACTCCTATCCGGCCTACCTTCCCCCAGTAGGAAGGGAACACCATTAGTGTCCATACTTAGTGTACTCAAACTAGTATGAACAGTCTCGATGTTACGTAATCTGGGTTGATGTAGCGTTACGTATCATTCCGTAGTCTTAAGTTGAACGCTTCCATAACCTTGGTCGAACGTTCCATGATTGGGTAGAATATATTATTCTATAGTAGTATATGAGAAAGTATTGTAGGATTATAATTCCCATATATATATATATTTGTATTATTTAAGATTGTTTATAAGTATCTCATTGTAAAGAAGATGGGATACATTTTCCATATGTTATGCGCGTGCGCGGTATGTCACGACAGAGACGAACATAACGCGCTCGCCACTCTCCAACCAACCTCCGTCCCAGCTACACACGCTAAGCCTTCTTTCTCCTAGTTATTTCACCAGGTGTTTTCGCTTCACTTTCATCTCAAATTCCGTATAGTCATTACATCATCATCTTTGTTACTTAGCACAACTTAACGTAAATATCTAGCCTATCCTAGCCTATTGTAGCCTCTTTTCATACTTTGTTTACTATACTAACCACTTCCAGTTATCTAGCCTATTTTCCACCATCCTCCAATCACCAGCTGAGTTCATCAAAGGGTAATTATATTTCTATATGTTTAATACTTCTTCATTATCAAATATACAGTCCACTTATCTAAATTAGCCATATAATTGGTCCTTCGACCTTTCACTAGTTTGCCCCCCCCCCCCTTTTTTTTTGTGGTTGGTGGTGGTGTAGCCTACGTGGTTCGTTTTTTTTTGTGCCATATTTCGTCTGTCCCTCATGGCCCAGGGCTTTTGGCGTCATGGTGCCGCGGGTGGTGGGGTAGGGGAAGATTATCCTGCGGTGGTTGATAGGCCTGCGTACCCAGGCCCGATTAGGAGGGTGGCAATTTTGGGCCACTCCTACGTCAGGGATTTGTACGTGGACCAAGCCGTCCACAGGCCTTTCTTTTCCGTGACTCCTCTGGCCGCCCCAGGTGCCCGCGTCAGCACCTTGAGATCAACAGAAGCCTGGGGTCAGTTTTTAGAGCTGAAGCCCGACTTGACCTTCTTGGTGATAGGAGGAAATGAGATAAGGAGCGGGGTCAGTCCGAGAGGGATTGCGGAGGGGATCGAGGTCCTAGCTGAGGAGGTGGTGCGGCTCTCGGGGGGAGAAGTCTGGGTGATTGGGGTAGAGAAGCGGCAGGCTCCACGAGGGGTCTCTACGTACGAGTTTAACCGCATTAGAAATACGGTTAACCGATGGCTAAAGCGCCATATCCCATTCACCCGGGAGCGCTATCAGTCAATGAATACCTCTGAGGCTGACTTCAGTCCCGACGGGGTACACCTCACGCACGAGGCATCAAAGCGTCTCTATTCGGAGATCCTGGCCACCTGTCGTCGGTGCTTTATGCAAGACGAATATGCCATGGTCGCCAGGTCATACGACGAGATGTTTGCCCACCATGACGTTAGAGTTGATCAACAAAATCAGTATAGCTTAGATTAGTATTCCTTCAAATCGGTACAGTATATTAATTAAATTTTGATTGTAAAACCTTTAGGCCCAAATTATATAACAATTGATTGGCACTAAGATTAAAATCATCCATACTGTACTGTATAATAATTTCAAAAGTAAAGGTTATTCATTCTATATCAAATTTATACTGTCCAATAATTTCTTTATTTGATTCACATGTCATTCTAAATTCTTCTCTCGTCGTGTGCCCTGGAGGCGGGGTAATATGATAGCTGATAGGCTGAGTGTGTGTTAATCCAACTCAAAACATTTTTCCTTGTGACTTCTTGAGATGAACTTTTCTTGTGTACAATTGTCACATTTATTAATTTAATAATATAAAATTAGCGGTACCCATTGAGTTTAGCCTGTTTCAATTACCCTATAGGCTCTCTCTCTCTTAAAATTCTTGAATTTATTATAACTTTAAACGGTACTTCTCTTTTTGACATCTGGAGACTTTTGGCCTATACTGTATTGTACTAAATTTCCCTCCCGGCTTTTCTTAACTTATGGTGTAATGATTCTATAATTTCATAACTATTATGTAAGGAGTTAAATTGAAAAGCTCCAGATTGCTAGTCTACATTGCGCACAATTCTTATTCCGCATTTCGTGAGGGTGTTTTATTTTCGGCTCGCGATTTATTTGATTTCTCGGAGTACTGTATTGTTGGCCGCAACTTATTCGGTCTGGCATTGATAGTTTGATTTAACGTCAATAGATTTCCTTCCTGTATAATCATGGCTAAAAGTGTACAAAAGCGTCGGGCTGGACTTAAGGGCTCTTTGACGGTCTTAACCTCTGATATTGACGGATTCCTTGATTCGGCGTCTAGAGTGGAGGTGGAGGCCAGGTTGCTCAGTATTCAAAAGCAACTTGACAAGTATGAGGTCACACAGGAGGACCTGGCCGACACTTACGAGGACGCCGAGTATATCGAGGTGATCAGAGAGGATACCCTATATATGGAGGGCATACAAGTAATCGTTGCCACACTGAAGGGGATCTTGATTACAGAGGTCAAGAAAGAGCCAAAGAAATCTGCAGTCAAATTACCACATCTTACTCTTTCAAAATTTGAAGGTGATGCCACCATGTGGTCGGGATTTTGGGAGATGTTCAAGTGTACCATCCATGACAATCCCGACCTCACAGATATACAACGCTTCACCTATCTAAAGGGTCAGCTTCAGGGTGATGCACATAAGCTAGTCGAAGGATTCATAATCGAAAGTGCAAGCTATGCCCCAGCAATTGAGCTCCTGCAAGAGACATATGGGCATCCAGATCGAATCAAGGCAGCTTATGTTACCAAATTCAATCAATTAGTGTCACCCAAACACCAAACAGTTGACCTGAAGGACTTCTATGCCAATACAGAGAGTGTGATGAGGTCAATCATTAGCCATGGTATTTGTTTGGAGGAATTTTGTGTGGTGACTCTTGTCAATAAGTTACCATCACCACTAAAAGAAACCATAAAACAGGAAATGGGAGACTCGAGCCTGGATTATAAGAAATTCACTCATTGCCTCCAGGCTGAAGTGTACAATATGGCGGGTCAAGACAGAGTAGGGGGTACACCCATGGCTACGGCAACATTTACCGCCCAGAGTGAGTACAGGAAATTCAACTGTGTTCTGTGTAGTGGCACCAATCATTTATGGTACAAGTGTATGAAGTATAAGACAGGGCCTCTTAAAGTTAAAAGAGCCCGTCAACTACGTCTCTGCACTGGGTGCTTGTCAAAAGACCATGGCCATTCGGGTTGTACTAATCCTAACGTAAGAAGCTGCAAGTTTTGTAAGGGCAAACACTTTCATTCCCTGTGTATACAAAAACAAGGGAAAGAAAGTAGACCGGCGGAGGATAACACCAAGAGAGAGCATACTGCTGCTACTTCAACTACAATGTCCGTTGCCACAGGTAAAAATACAGTAATCTTGCCCACTGTACAGCTGCCAGTAAAGGGTAAGGATAATAATTGTGTTAAAATCAGATCGCTACTTGACCAATGTTCTCAGAGGACCTTTGTGAAGTCTTCTGTTCAATCCTCCCTTTCCTACATTTCTAAAGGAACTGAGGAGTTATGTCTTCACGGATTTACCGGGAAACAGGCCTCTAGGGAATATAATGTTGTGGCACTGCAATACAAACACAGAGGTAAATTTCATCATCTAGACGCAATAGTGGTTGATGAATTGCCAGAACATAAAGGTGAACTTAACCTAAAGTCAAAACTGGTTAGTTTACAAAGTAAAGGCATAAAATTAGCCGATCCTCACGCAACGGACACAGATCGGCTGGAGCTGCTCATCGGTGCGGATCACTACTACGATATAGTGCGACCTGGGTATAAAAGGTCAGGTAGTCTAATTCTGCTTCCTACCAAGTACGGGTACGCCATCAGTGGTTCATATGTGACACAGCCTACAAGCTCCAGCACAGAAGTAATTACTGTATTGAAAGTAGCAGTAACACCAATGGACGAATACATGTCCACTGGTAATATTCCACCATGCAAAAATGACTTAAATGTTTTGTGGGAATTAGATCATATCGGGATAACCCCTAAGGAATACTCACTGGTTGAGCGTCAAGCACTATCGTCGTATGAGGATACCGTTACCTACGATCTCGACAGCCAACAGTATAAAGTGAGACTGCCCTGGAACAATTCTAAGGATCAGCTGCCATCTAACAAGGGTTTGGCCATAGGCCGTCTTCGGGGACTTCAGAAAAGATTCCTCAAGGAGCCTGACTTTTGCGAGGAATACTCAAAAGTCATAAAGGAACAGGTGTCCGGGGGTTTTATAGAAGAGGTGCCTTTTGATAAATCAGATACCGGGCATTACTTGGCTCATCATGGTGTAGTCAAGGAGAGCAAAACTACGCCAGTGCGTATTGTCTTCGACTGTTCCGCCAAGATGAGTGAACGTCATCCTAGTCTTAATGACTGCCTGTACACTGGACCCTCACTGGTGCCAGATTTGGCGCAGGTTTTGCTTCGGTTTCGACTCGGTAAGTATGCCTGGCTGTCTGATATTGAGAAGGCATTTCTAATGTTAAGACTCCATGAAGACGACCAGGACTATACGCGATTTATGTGGCCCAAGTATCCGAGGCAACTGGATTCCCCCCTAATTTGTTACCGGTTCCGGGCAGTTTTATTTGGAGCGACTTGTTCCCAATTCATTTTAAACGCCACCATTTTAAAACATTTGTCTTATGTTAGTGCAGATCCGCAGATTATTCATCAGATTCGGTCCGGGTTGTATATAGACAATTTACTGGGTACAGGAAATGAAGAAGATTTCCTGGTTGATACCTACGCTGTAGTCCGAGAGATTATGAATGACGCCCATCTACATTTGCGTGAATGGGCGACTAATAATTCTGTTTTGCGGACTGTACTGCAACGGGATGGTGTGGCGGCTGTACAGCAGGAACATGTTAGAGTGCTAGGGTTGTTTTGGAAAACGGACACCGATACCCTCTCATTCGGCGTTCAGTGCGCACAATATTCGCAGATTACAAAACGAATTTGCTTGAGTATGACAGCTAAACTTTTTTACCCCTTGGGGATAGTTCTACCGGTGTCGATCAAATCAAGATTATTCCTTCAGCAATTATGGAGGATAAAATTAGGTTGGGATTAGGTTTTGACTGGCGATCTGGTTCAGGGGTGGGAAGACATTATTTCGGATCTTCGTCTCTGTAAGGGTTTTAAATTTCCTCGGAGAGTTGTCAAGGACCATCCTGTTTCCATTCATGCCTTCTCAGACGCTAGCAAGGTCGCGTACGGCACCGCCATATACTTTGTTGACACAAGTGGCAGCCGTCTAGTCATGGCGAAGGCGAAAGTCGCCCCGATCAAATCCCTTTCCATCCCAAAATTAGAGCTGACTGCAGTTCTGTTGGCTGCTAGACTCGTTCACTGTGTAGAGGAAACTTTTAAAAATTTGCTAAATATCTCGGAGACAGTTATATGGAGTGACAGCCAAATTACGCTCTACTGGTTACATAGCCGTAAGAAGCTACCAGTGTACGTCACCAACCGTGTCGACGGAATTCGTACCCTGCTCCCAACCGCACAGTTCCGGTATGTGTCTACCAAAGAGAATCCAAGTGACTGCATTACTCGTGGTGTCTCTGCTAAATTTCTCAAATCTTCTGCTCTGTGGTGGAATGGCCCATGCTGGCTTAATGATCCCAACGAATGGCCAGAGAATATAGATTTGAGCGAGCAACACACTGCTATTGTGGCACCGGTAATTGACTCGGTGCCTGACGAAGACACACGGTTATGGGACTGGGATAGATTCAGCAGCTATGAGAAGTTACAACGTGTTACAGCATGGGTGTTACGATTTGTAGAAAATGTAAAAGCAAAAATTAAAGGCACACCGCCTACAGGTAGTGCTTACCTCAATGTGAAGGAGATCAGAATTGCAGATAAATTATTACATAAGCTCTGTCAACAAGAAATATATACGCAGGAATATAAATTACTGGTTAAGGGAACAAAGTCTAGGAATAACCTGATCAACCAGTTAGGCTTACACTTGAAGGGGGACTTGATACATTGCGGAGGCAGATTACGATTGGCAGCCCTCTCTGAGGCAAGTAAGTATCCAATACTACTGCCCCCCAATCATCCCCTCACCCATCTTATCATCGATAGGTGTCACCGACTCTGTTGTCATTATGGGGTTGGTCATATAGTCACCTATGTAAGACAACGATGGTGGGTGCCTAGAATCAGGCAGGTGGTCAAGAAAGTCCTTCTCAAATGCTTAAAGTGTAGAAGAGTACAGGGAACACATTATGATCCCGTCGGAATTCCTCCCTTACCAAACCTGTGAACTACCCCAGGTGACCCTTACAAAGTTACCGGGGTTGACTACAGTGGAGCAATCCCTGTGAAAGATTCACCCAATCTTAAGGTGTATATGATACTTTTCACTTGTGCTGTTACCAGGGTAATTCACCTGGAACTGGTCACCAACCTCACTTGTGATAGCTTCCTACATGCCTTCCGAAGATTCTGCAGTAGACAGGGATATCCGCGTATCATGCTGAGTGACAATGCAAAGACTTTCATAGGGGCATCTACATATCTCAAAGAAGTGAGCAACAATCCTAAGATTCAGACCTGCCTAGCGGATGTAAAATGCGAATGGCGTTTCATTCCCGCCAGAGCGCCTTGGTTTGGCGCCATATGGGAGAGAGCCATAGGCATCGTGAAGGCGGGTCTGAAGAAGGTGTTGGGTATAGCTCTCATCTCGATTGAGGAACTCAACACCATACTCTTGGAGATTGAAGCCACCGTAAATGATCGCCCTCTATACTATGCTTCTGGTGATTTGGAAGACCTTACCCCAACCACACCCTCAGTACTGGTACGTGGATACAGACTGCGGGATCTTCCTGAAGAGCATGACGAGGATACTATGGAGGATCCAGACTACATAAGTAAGGAAGTGATATCGGCCCGCTACAAATACATTCGTAAATTATCGCGAGATATTTGGCATCGCTGGTCAACAGAATATCTGGTGACTTTAAGGGAAGCGCAAAAGAATAAACTAACACCATTAAAAGGTCATTGGCCTAGGGTAGGGGACGTGGTAACCATCCATGAGGAGGGCCCGCGCGCATTTTGGAAATTGGGTCGGATAGAGGAGTTATTGCCAGGTCGTGATGGTGAGGTTCGGGTAGCAAAGGTTCGCACCAGGACTGGAGTAATCACACGGCCAACAGTCCGACTATATCCTCTTAAGGGTGACCTCGATCGCAAGGACACCCCCTCGGATCAGTTATCCATTGAAGTCCCCTCTCTGGCTTCTACTTCGGCGCAGCCTGTTGACGCGTCTGGCGAACGCCCACGTCGACAGGCAGCCCAGATATCCTCCCAAGCTTGGCGGGATAAGATTGCCTCCGGGCAAATCTAATCATGTAAATTTTGTATATTTTCTGTTGGTGGGAATATGTCCATACTTAGTGTACTCAAACTAGTATGAACAGTCTCGATGTTACGTAATCTGGGTTGATGTAGCGTTACGTATCATTCCGTAGTCTTAAGTTGAACGCTTCCATAACCTTGGTCGAACGTTCCATGATTGGGTAGAATATATTATTCTATAGTAGTATATGGGAAAGTATTGTAGGATTATAATTCCCATATATATATATATTTGCATTATTTAAGATTGTTTATAAGTATCTCATTGTAAAGAAGATGGGATACATTTTTCATATGTTATGCGCGTGCGTGGTATGTCACGACAGAGACGAACATAACGCGCTCGCCACTCTCCAACCAACCTCCGTCCCAGCTACACACGCTAAGCCTTCTTTCTCCTAGTTATTTCACCAGGTGTTTTCGCTTCACTTTCATCTCATATTCCATATAGTCATTACATCATCATCTTTGTTACTTAGGACAACTTAACGTAAATATCTAGCCTATCCTAGCCTATTGTAGCCTCTTTTCATACTTTGTTTACTATACTAACCACTTCCAGTTATCTAGCCTATTTTCCACCATCCTCCAATCACCAGCTGAGTTCATCAAAGGGTAATTATATTTCTATATGGTTAATACTTCTTCATTATCAAATATACAGTCCACTTATCTAAATTAGCCATAATTAGAACTTTACTAACCCTTTGCATGCCATCTATTCCCTCACAACCCATTCACAACCCTGTACCAAATGATCGTCAGTGCGAGGCTAACCGCCTCGCCAGTGACTAACTTCTATTGCCATACTTCCAGATAAATGTGGCAGAGTTAGCAACCCAGTCTCCACCACATCCACCAAACCATGCAATTAACAACCCAACCAATTAAACCAGCTGGTCAAGGCACCTTTCGGTTTTGGTATTACGAACACCCACATCTGTCTCATAAACAGAGGGTTATTACAAAACACTTGTAATATGGCAAGCCCCCAGCCACAGCCGCCTGGACGACCATCACAGAGAGAGGACGCGCACCTACCCCTTTCACCCACCCGAGGAGGGAGACCCTACCCCTGCGGAGGTATACCTGACCCCTGTTTTGACTTCCGGGTCATTGCCAGGTAGCACAGGAATTCTTCCTATCAATGAACTAACCATGTATGACTAACACCTTTACTAACCTCTATTAACCCACAATAACCCATTAACCTTTCTTGCATACTCCGATAACCAAATTAGCACCTCAGCTATACCATAGAATGAAGACTGAGCAATCTAAGAGAGACGCTCCTATCGAAGATGTCCCAAACCGCCTCGCAAAGTAGATCCAGTCTCTCTCCCCTAAATACTTCCAGTATAGCCAAAATAGTACCTCTTACTAAGGCTCAGTTATATCCCATTATGAAGGCTCCATACAGCCATGTGCCACAACAGTAATCACCACCTTACCTAGTTCCCGTATCCATTGAGAGCTCAAATAAGTCCATCAAAACTCGAGATCCCTATTACCTACAGGGTCCAAAACCCAACCTATAAACCAAGATCCAGCCCCCAGTAAAATCAGTTGAAAGATAGACACCAACCAGTGGTTGGTCACCAGAGTTGACCCCGATCTCTATCATTTGTTTGTTCCTGAGAATTGAGTTCCAGAGCCGGCAGACTCCGTGGCAGATTTAGATAGAAGGATCTGTCCACGTAAAAGATATCTACGTGCACCTTATAACCTTCATACAGGCCGGGAAGCTGAGCGATCGACGTGAGATGCGCTTGGCGTTAATTCCGATCCAGATTGACAGGAATATCCTAATATCTGTGATTCAGGTCTAGAAACCAGTGGGTATAATTATAAGAGTGTAACCAGCAACGATCGCCAAGAGATCCGTCTTGAGAACTTCTACATATGGACCATCTGGACGGCCGCGGAACCAGTCGTTAGCCCCCAACATCACGGACGCAAGATAACCAGGACCAGACCAATCAAATACTACCCAAGATTCACTCTATCAGTGCTACAGTGTTCCAGTGCTATTTAGAGACTCACTTATTAATATTTCTATGAAGTGGCTATATCTTTGCCCCAGTATAATTCATATATAACCATTCCATTAGGAAGTGCTAAGCGTATCAGTGTTTATTAATTAACAGGCGATATTAACTCTCGTAATTACCCATATATCCAGATATTATTACATAGAAGTGAAACCCTAGTGATATCTGAATGATCGCCCACTGATTTGCGTTCTATGTATTTCTGATACAAGAATATAAAACTTAGATCAGTACCCCCCTGAGGTTACTAGAATTCCCGTGCTCTAAAATACGCGTGTCTAATCTAGTCTGTGAACTACTACTTGTGCATCAGAGCTACCAGTGATAAATCTAATAGTGAATATAAATCTATAAGTAACTGTTATGCCCGGTCCAAATTGGAATGCGAGATATTCTGAGTGCAATGATTAACTCTCTAACTGGAGAAGTATACCTTTAACTTTAATAAAGAGACCACACGGCAGGAGAATAAGTACACCGGCGACAAGTTAACATGGGTTTCATTCACTTTACACCTGGTTCATGGAGGAGCAATATATTTAATTCTGGAACACGGAGATCATCAAAATGTCAACAATGGTAAATAGAGCATACAAATAATAATATGATTAGCAATTATAAGGCAAGAGTCGAACAATGGGTCCGGACTCAATTTAACAATAACTCCTCGGATACAATTATAGAGTATCCAAAATAGTGGAGGCTTACCTCCCACGCAACTAGATCTCAAGCAAGATCTTAGCAAGGTAACAAGAGTGCAGTAATGGCAGATGTCGTCTGAATCATACTATGATGTCCCCGGCAATAGTGACGTTAACTGACGCTAAAGCAACGATGACCAAGTGGTCATCAACAATTAGGTGGGCTCTGAAAGGCTCACAAATGAACTGAATTCTACAGGTGTGCTAGATCTCACCTGGCAAGATTATTTATTCTAAAACTACTTGTGTGGGCAACTAGCAAGATGCGGAAGGCTGATACAACAATCGTCGGGAGCTGAGATAGAGTGAGATCTATTCGAGTTATGAACCTGACAGAATGTTAAGTGAATGAGGCTAGAAGTTATACAAGGGAACAAGGTAAATATGTGGGTATGTCATATGCTGTGGGTCTTATATAGGCGCGTCCCCTCTGACGGGCTATGGGAGACCAATAACCCGGGAATGTGCGGATATAAGGATCCCCTGATAGTTATGTCTAATGTGTCCCGGCAAGTGGGCAGATTAACGTCAATTTACGTAGAGAGAGGAAAGCCCTCTCGCAAGACGTTATTTAGTGAGAACCCCTGAAGATAACTTCAACCACTACCCTGAGACAACTCTATACCCATAAACCGTAATAAGGCACTTAAAAGAGAGCTGGAGTGAAGAGGTGCCGTAGATCGAGGGAGAATCCAGTGGTCCCGGAGGGCGGCTGGGGCGTGGTACTTCCGGATGTTGGTCCGGGATTAGGCTGCACTCCTACGTCCTTACAGCTCCTTGCTCCTCTGCGCCTACCACGGGAGACACCCGGGTTCCTCTTGCACTCCGCGTGAGCAGGGACTTACTAAGAGTATGCCGGAGTTCTGCTACAGGGTTTGGTGGGGGGGTTATGGCGACTAGCATAATGGTCTGTATAGAGTTGCAAGCAGTCTATCCAGTGACACTATGGTTAGTCTAAGGTTTGAGACAATTAAATTACTCCCTTGCAATCTCCTCTGGAACCACAGGACTAATACAGTAAATAGAGGCCATTGAAGGTGGGACCCAAAGTGGGTTGCACAATCTAGGGGGGAACCCGACTTGGTCGTCTCTAAGTACTTCACTATCCTTATGATCCCTAGAAAGGAACAAGACAGGAATCCTTATTTACTTGGTCTATGCACAGCATCGAAGGCCAGGAAGGTGGGGCCCAAAGTGGGTTGCACAAGCTAGTCCTCTTCCTGAAGGGGGGAACCCAACCTGGTCGTCTCTAAGTACTGCACTATCCTTGTAATCCCTTGAAAGGAACAAGATAGGAATCCTTATTCACTTGGTCTGGGCACAGCATCGAAGGCCAGGAAGGTGGGGCCCAAAGTGGGTTGCACAAGCTAGTCCTCTTCCTGAAGTGGGGAACCCGACCTGGTCGTCTCCGATCACTGCACACAGCTTCAAGTGTGAACACCAGCTATTCTGGCTGCTTTTGTCTCTGGAACCACAAGACTAATACAGTAAATAGAGGCCAGTGAAGGTGGGGCCCAAAGTGGGTTGCACAAGCTAGTCCTCTTCCTGAAGTGGGGAACCCAACCTGGTCGTCTCCGATCACTGCACACAGCTTCAAGTGTGAACACCAGCTATTCTGGCTGCTTTTGTCTCTGGAACCACAAGACTAATACAGTAAATAGAGGCTAGTGAAGGTGGGGCCCAAAGTGGGTTGCACAATCTAGTCCTCTTCCTGAAGGGGGGAACCCGACCTGGTTGTCTCTAAGTACTGCACTATCCTTGTAATCCCTTGAAAGGAACAAGACAGGAATCCTTATTCACTTGGTCTGGGCACAGCATCGAAGGCCAGGAAGGTGGGGCCCAAAGTGGGTTGCACAAGCTAGTCCTCTTCCTGAAGGGGGGAACCTGACCTGGTCGTCTCCGATCACTGCACACAACTTCAAGTGTGAACACCAGCTATTCTGGCTGCTTTTACCCAGATAAATTAATACCAAAGGCAAGCTTAGTTACTGATGTCCAGACTGGCTGAGTACTTGTGAATATTCTTGCCCAGACTTAAGGCGCCCGGCTTGAGAGGAACAAAGGCGCTGGGGTGGTGTCCGCGCGTGGTGGTTAGGTCCTTGTAGTCCTGGGATTGGTGCACCTGGACTTTTGGCTGGCCCTTGTAAATGTAGCTGGAGGAAGATTCCTCAGGGCAGATCTGTATACATTATGGGGTGATGGCTTCCTGGTGGGAGAGGAAGCGGATGAGTTTCTTACAATGGATGATGACTTATTCTGGGGGTTAAGACTTATTGTTGGCTGGAAGGATAGGCAAGTTTTGGTTTATGAGTGACTTTAACCCGGGACAATGGTTTAGATTGAATGGATGCAAGAGCTTTAGGTTCCTTGATAGGGGATATGAAAGGCAATCTGGGGACGAGAGGTTTTGGTTCTGAAAGAGCTTTAGGTTCTTTGATAGGGGATATGAAAGGTAATTTAGGTAACAACCTGGTACCACCTGTGGTTGAGTAGCTAGGTTGAGGAGTTACTGGGCTGGCTGATGGGGGTTTGTAATGGTTACCCCTGCGATGGTAATTTTCTTTGGCTCTGGTGGTTAAAGAAAATGGCTTGCCGTGGGTGACTGGTGTGGTCCACTCGTTCCACCGTTATCTTGGCGATACGGGCAGGGGCAGGGTTGTCGTGGGTCTGGATGGCAGGGGGAAGGCTGTCCGAAGGCTTAGTTGGCTCTGTCGCATGGCTGTGACAAGCTGGAGATGCAGTAACACCGTTCCTAGACCGCATCTCACTACCATCGGGCAGAGAAAATTCCCGACCCCGGGACTTAAGGTGGTAGTGTCTAGAGGTAGCATCCTGGAAGACGGGGGTCAGGTGTTGGAGGACGTGGTGGTAGATAATCCCCCTGTTGTTCGGTGTGGCCCTCTGGTCTCCGGTGAGGGTGAGGAGAGAAGAGGAGTCGTAGTATCTCAGCTGGTCGAGAAGTTGGTGAGGTGATATCTGATCAGGATGGTGGAGTCCTTCCACACTAGGGCTATCTGGTCAATTCTCATATTGGTGAGAGAGGTCAGCGAGGGTGTCGTCGTGGTGGGAGGTGGGTAGTGAGTGAGGACAGAGATCCTGGCTGGGCCCTTGTCATTCGGTGGTGCGGACGCCGAAGTACCAGGCTGGGGGGAGGAGCTTGGAACCGGCTTGGTGACGTGGCTCCGGGCAGCTTAGTTTTGCCCTTTTCTTGTTCTCGGCTGGGAAAGGGCTGGTTCCCATTTGGTGGGTGGCTTGACTGGTCTCCCACAGCGGGTATGAGAAGGCAGTCTGGGGAAGGGGGGAGAGGGGGTTAATGGTGTCATTGGGCGAAATTTATGTATGGTTTTACGCCTAGGAAGTTGAGATGGAGGGGAAATAGATTTAGGAGAGGAAAGTAGGTTTTTAGAGTCAGGAGGGACAGGTGCGGGATTACAGAAAGGGGTTTTAGGGCGAAGACTGGGGGACGGGGGTGATAGGTAAAGCGGGGGGTATGTTGGTGAGTCTTGGTGGAGATGGGGGAAGGCTAGAGGAGGTATGGCTGGTTAATGGTGACTGGTCAGAAAGGGGTTGCTGAGGTGAAGTGAGGGCAGAGAGAGAGGGAGAGGTTTGAGTTTGGGTAGAGAGGATAGGAGGAGGTGGAGGAGGTTGGTGTTTAGGGAGGTGAGAAGGGGTGAACTGGGTGAGGCGAGTGGGGAGGGCGACAGGAGGCTGAGGAACAGGAGAGTTAAAGGCAGGCAAAGGAGAAATGAGGGGGGGTGTGAAAGGAGGCTGAGGGAGAAATGAGGGGGGGTGTGAAAGGAGGCTGAGGGAGGTACGGAATGGGTGAGGGGGTCAGGTCTGGGAAGAAGGGAGGTTTGAGGGTGAAGATTTGAAACAGGGGTAGTACATTTAACATCCTGGTCTGGTTCAGCGACTAAAGTTACATTTTTGTTAAGAGGTTGGAACCTTCTGACAAATCTATTCCTATATGTGCGAGATTCCCCGTGATAGTTAATTATGACCTGGAAACAGTTAGGAATTTTGAGGACCTCAAATGGACCCTTGTACCGTGGCTTCAGTTTGGAGGGTACAGGCAAGATGGCTACCATTACTAGGTCGCCTACTCGGTGAGGGATGTTTTTGGGGACTTCATCAGGCTGGAGATCTTGCGTGAATTGGAGCTGACGTAGGCGGTTTCTAAGATGGACGAGGTTGGTGTTTAGACCTGGCGAGGGCTCAGTAGGGGCAGCTAGGTGACGTAGAGGTATTAGGAGAGGTGGGCTTCCAAAAACCATCTCGTGAGGGGTGATCCCGTTGTCTCTGGGGCAGGTGTTTATTCCCCATTGTATGATGCGAACTTGGCTGGTCCAGTCCGAGAAGTTCATCTGTTGCAGGCGGGTCCGGATTTGATTGGCGATGGTTCGATGGGAATGATCGCATATGGAGTTCCCTTTTGGCCAGTAAGGTGAAGAATGGCTAATGTGGAACCCGAATATTTCTGAGATCTGTGTCCAAATTTGTCCGGTAAATTCAGGGGCATTGTCGGAGTGGATTGCCTGAGGCAATCCAAAATATGAAAACACATGTTGTAATAATGCCTCTGTTATGGCCATAGCTGTGTGTTCTCGGGCAGGGCAAGCGATGACGTATTTGGAGTACGTATCCACAAAGGTGATGATGTAGCAGTATCCCCTGTCATTTTGCAGAGGCCCCATGACGTCAACTGCCAGAAGTTGCCAAGGTTTAGAAGCGATGAGTTTGCCGGAGGGTCCTGGAGTGCGTGTTTGATCTTTTCCCAGGGTGCAGGCGCGGCAGGCTTTGGTGATCTGTTTGGCAGTGGTGTATGGGCGAGGAGTCCAGTAGGTGTCCTTGAATGTTCACCAATTTCTTCTGTCCTAGGTGGATCCCGTTGTTGGTGTGCAGGGAAGACATCATTTGCTCTGCATCTTCGGGGCCAATCTGACCTTCGGGTGTGAAGAGTACGTCTCCCCTTCTTTGCAAGAGGCCAAATAGTCGGGTGGAGATCCAATTATAGGCAATATGGTTTTAGACGATGTCGATCAACTGCAGACATGCTTTGCCTTCTTACGCATCAAATCAACCAAGCTACAGACCAACATGGTGAAACACATACAATAGCACTGGATATATCAAAGGCATTTGATAGAGTCTGGCATCAATCCTTATTGTCGAAGATGTCACACTACGGCCTTGCATCATTAGTTCCACTAATTTCTTCTTATCTTCATAACAGAAAAATATGTGTAATGGTAGATGGCCTTTATTCTCAATTTCACTCAATAAATGCTGGTGTTCCCCAGGGATCAGTTTTGGCCCCAATTCTGTTCCTCATTCATATCAATGATCTCATATCTACCACTCATAATCCAATACATTCCTACGCAGATGACCAAACACTCCACAGTTCCTTCACATTTACCAATTCTTTCACACCCGATCTTAAATTCAAAAATAAACACTGCAATTTCTCTGAACCAGGACCTTTCTAGAAATGGATGGGGACAAAAGAATCTAGTTTCCTTTAATGCACAGAAAACCAAATACATTCAATTTTCTAACCGACAGAATCTCACTGACTCCCATATATTTTTTAATGATGTAAATATTCCCACTTCCCCTAGTATTGACATTCTCGGTGTAACATTAACTACTAACTTGAGCTGGACACATTATGTTAGAAGCATTGCTAAGAATGCCTCTAAAAAACTGGGACTCCTGTACAGCGTTCGAGAATTCTTCACTGACGAGCAGTTGGCTGTGATATATAAAAGTCATGTGCATTCTCAGATTACTGTTCACTCTGTGGGTGGGTGGAGTGGTGCATTGAGGCAGTTGGACAAAATTCAAAATAAAGCTATTAGATTAATCAATAACCCTGCAATCACACAGGACCTTCCTACATTATCCATACGAAGAAACGTTGCATCCCTTGCATTATTCTACAGATATATTCATAGCAATTGTTCCGAGGAACTTGCTTCAATTGTGCCGCCTCTCCACATCTTTCCCCGTAGAACTAGCTGAGAGCGCCCATGAATTTACACTTTCTCCACAATGCAGAACTTCTGCTTATCAGAATTCATTTATCCCCAGAGCTACTACTCTTTGGAATTCACTTCCCTCGAATTGCTTTCCACAAACTTACAATCTACAAATGTTTAAATCCAGTTGTTACAAACATTTTATGAATGGAGGATGCCTTTAGGAACATGGACCTTTTTGTTTTATCTGTGTTTTTCCTCCCTCCGTTCATTATCTCTTAAAAAAAAAAAAAAAAAAAAAAATTAGGTTTTTCGTTCCGGAGGTACGCCTGTATGAGAGGGGAAGTGGTGGTAGGTGGGGGTCGTGGGTCTTGAATGGCTTTGAGTTGTTCTGGTGCAAGAGGTAGCCGGGATAGGGCGTCTGCATTGGTGTGGAGTTTTCCCGGCCGATAGGAGATTTCAAAGTCGAATTCCTCCAGTGATTCGCCAACGGACTGTCAGGGCGTTTTTAGTGTCTGATCTTCTGAGCCATTGTAGGGCTTGGTGGTCCGTGATGATGGTGATTTTGACGCCCGCTAGGTAGGCCCGGAAGTGTTGGAGGGCCCAAACGATGCCTAAGCATTCTCTCTTGGTTACGGGGTAGTTGGTCTCTGCAGGGGTTAAGGTCCGGCTGTCACAAGCAATGATGTGCTCGCGTCCTTCTCGATTTTGGGAGAGGACTGCACCGACGCCGAGGAGGGACACGTCGGTGTAGAGTCGGAATGGAAGTTGGTAGTCCGGAAAAGAGACGACGGGGGCAGACACGAGCAGGTCCTTGAGGGAGTTGAAGGCTTGGATGCGGTCGGGGGTCCACACAAAAGGTTCTTCTTCTTTCCGGGTTAAGTCGTGCAGGGGTCTGGCAATTGTAGCAAAATTCTTCACGAATCTCCGATAGTAAGATGCTAACCCCAGAAAAGCCCTCACTCCTTTCACTGACTTCGGGGGTTGGATCTCTTGGATGGCTTGTAGTTTCTTTGGGTCGGGGGCGAGTCCTTCTTCGGATACCAGATGTCCTAGGAATTGTACCTGATGTCGAGCCATGGTACATTTGGTGGGTTTCAGTTTCAATCCGGCTTGCCGGATCCTCTGGAAAACTTGGCGGAGGCGCTGGAGGTGTTCTGCCCAGGTGCGGCCAAACACGATGATGTCGTCTAAGTAGGCCAAACATGTTTCCCAAGTTAATCCCTGAAGTACGGATTCCATCAGCCGGGAGAAGGTGGCGGGACCGTTACACAATCCGAACGGTAGTACAGAGAACTCGTATAACTTTCCTTGGCTGGTGGAAAAAGCCGTCTTTTCTTTGTCTGCGGGGGCCATGGGGACTTGCCAATACCCTGATTGCAGGTCCAGAGTGGAGAACCATCTGGCCCCTAGTAGGGAATCTAGGGAGTCGTCGATGCAGGGCAGAGGGGTGGCATCCTTGATGGTGACATCGTTGAGTTGTCGATAGTCGATGCAGAAACGAGAGGACCCATCCTTCTTCTTGACCAGTACCACTGGGGAGGACCAAGGGCTAGTTGAGGGGTTGACGATGCCTGCTTCTAGCATTTCTGCAACTTGTTTCTGTTCTTCTTGGCGCTGAAGGGGGTTCTTTCTTCGTATAGCTTGTCTCACTGGGGGTCCGACAGTATGTATGTGATGTTCTAGTACATGGGTGTGGCCTACATCTTGGGAGTTGGTGGCGAAGATGTCCTGGTATTCTGTCATTAACTGACACAGATCGTCCTTTTGCTGAAGGGTGAGGTGAGCAGGAATTTCCGGGAGTGATGGAGTTGATGAAGGAATGGTGGTGGTGGTGGTAGGTGAGGGCTGGTCATCGTAGGTCTCCAGTTCTCCAATGGTGAAACCCCTGGGTAAGGTGATAGGGTGGTCGGAGATGTTGGCTATACGTACTGCGTTTTGTTTTAAGATGGCAGGTGCAGTGAGGCAATCCCTGTTAAAAGGCTCTGAAGAGAAGGAGTGTGAATGAGTTCTCCTGTCAGGGTTGGATGGATGGATACCCAATGTTCATGATGTGGCAGCAAAGTGATGGGTTGAGTGGTGATGGCCGATGCAACACGGATGGCTTTCAAAGGTTGAGGAGGGTTGTGGAGCGGTGTTGTAGTCTTCGTAGTGGTGAGTCCTGGGTGGTCGGTGGAAAATAACAATCTTCGTTCCACACACTGGATGGTAGTGCGAACGACAGTGATAAGATCGAATCCCAGGTATCCGTCGTAATTGGTCTCTTGGGAGGGAAATACCATGAAAGCGTGGTGATGGCCGTGGTTGGGTTGAGGGGTGGCCACATATAGTGGTGCAGTGATGCCAGTACTTGGAATGAGGTTGTCGTTGGCATCAATAAGGGTGGTGGAAGAGCGTTGAAGAGGTCCAAAAGTGTTGTGATGTCTCTGGTGATATGAGGAAAAAATACATGATCTTGAGGCTCCGGTGTCGACGAGTAGTCGAGATTTGACTCCTTGGATGGTGAGGTGGGTGTAAATGGGAGGTTTCATCATAGTAGAGCTACCCTTATCTCGAGCCCCCGCCAGTCTCCAAGTTGGTGGGCGGCGGCGGTCTAAAAAACCCGGTCGGATGACTTCCGGCTCGACTGTGCTGTGGTCGTCCGGGTCACCAACCTCTGCAGCTTCCTCGCCGTGGTCATCAGCTCCTGCAGTGCCGTCCTCCAGGATTGTGGCAACTCGTCTGGATGGTTTCAACCAGGGAATCTGTCCCCAGAATAAAGGAATCCTTGAGCGCTTGGCCAACAATTCGGAGAAGGAACGTTTCAGCCTGTTGATAGGGCACTGGGATCTGCAGGGCTTCCAATCTCCAGGCTTGATCCTGGCCCACTCTTCTGGTTTATCCGGGCTGCGGCTGGGGTGGAAAATTGGTCCGGAAGGAGCTCCTTGGGGTTTAGTCGGAGCTCTGTTGACGCTGGCGATTTTCCCTTGCTCCCGGGACTTCTGCAGGGCCAGAAGGCGGCGTATGACAGGGAGATCCGCGTCATATCCGGCCGGTTCTGTAATGGCGAAGTGGTCCCGGACTGCAATAGGGAGAATCCTCATGAGGGTACGTCGGACGTTTTCTTTCTTCTCCGCAGCTGTAGCCATCGTAAAAGCGGTGGAAGCCAGCCTGTTGAGCTTGCTGATGGTGGCGTCGAGGTCCCCGTCATATGTGATAGCGTGGAACTGCTGGTCAGCTATTACGGTACCTAAGACGGGGTTAATGGCAGCTTTAGTATAGGTCTCAAACTGTTCCCAGGTCATCCCCGGGTTCTCTTTCACATAACTGGAAACTAGGGCCATGTGTCGCCCTAGCTTCATTACTACTGTATGAATTTTAGGGGCCACTTCATCTTTAAATATGATGTCAAGAGCTGGCTTGACGACCTCTAAATAGGTGGCTATGTCATTTTCCTCCTGTTTGAAAGGAATAATATCCAGTGCTCTCCCCGTCATCCTGACTACTCACCCCTGTCGTGCTACTCTCAGAAATATTAAAGCAGGGGAAAAAAAACTGAAAAGCTACCCTCGAGAAAGAGACACCGCTGCCACCAGTGTTATGCCCGGTCCAAATTGGAACGCGAGATATTCTGAGTGCAATGATTAACTCTCTAACTGGAGAAGTATACCTTTAACTTTAATAAAGAGACCACACGGCAGGAGAATAAGTACACCGGCGACAAGTTAACAGGGGTTTTATTCACTTTACACCTGGTTCATGGAGGAGCAATATATTTATTTCTGGAACATGGAGATCATCAAAATGGCAACAATGGTAAATAGAGCATACAAATAATAATATGATTAGCAATTATAAGGCAAGAGTCGAACAATGGGTCCGGACTCAATTTAACAATAACTCCTCGGATACAATTATAGAGTATCCAAAATAGTGGAGGCTTACCTCCCACTCAACTAGATCTCAAGCAAGATCTCAGCAAGGTAACAAGAGTGCAGTAATGGCAGATGTCGTCTGAATCATACTATGATGTCCCCGGCAATAGTGACGTTAACTGACGCTAAAGCAACGATGACCAAGTGGTCATCAACAATAAGGTGGGCTCTGAAAGGCTCACAAATGAACTGAATTCTACAGGTGTGCTAGATCTCACCTGGCAAGATTATTTATTCTAAAACTACTTGTGTGGGCAACTAGCAAGAAGCGGAAGGCTGATACAACAATCGTCGGGAGCTGAGATAGAGTGAGATCTATTCGAGTTATGAACCTGACAGAATGTTAAGTGAATGAGGCTAGAAGTTATACAAGGGAACAAGGTTACGTGTAAATATGTGGGTATGTCATATGCTGTGGGTCTTATATAGGCGCGTCCCCTCTTACGTGCTATAGGAGACCAATAACCCGGGAATGTGCGGATATAAGGATCCCCTGATAGTTTTGTCTAATGTGTCCCGGCAAGTGGGCAGATTAACGTCAATTTACGTAGAGAGAGGAAAGCCCTCTCGCAAGACGTTATTTAGTGAGAACCCCTGAAGATAACTTCAACCACTACCCTGAGACAACTCTATACCCATAAACCGTAATAAGGCACTTAACCTCTGAAGTGCGCATGGGGGTAATTGGAAACGTCCCCCTGTGCTGACGTATTTGAGGTGTTTCCGTCACTAAAATATTCATTGTGCCATTAATAGCATTAATATTTATCCATATGCGCCTATTATGGGTTGATTATAAAGGTATTAACCTGAAACAACAATAAAACGAGTGAAAACAGCGTTTGGATGGTCAAAATCGGAGATATAGCCCGCGAGTTGTATAATGTATGGGTGAGGCAATCTGCTTTCCCGCCAATTTCCCCCAAGGCCACTGAGACACAGTCGATCGATACTCTCTCTCTCTCTCTTGCACTCGCTTGCTATCAGTGATGACCACACCCTCCAATCGGATTTCTAATGTTAGCACGAAAATATACCTCAGAATAAGGGAATAACAGGGAAAATAGGTGATAACTGAAGGAGAGGAGGAAAGTGGGGAAGGAGGGGAGGTAGAGGACTGAGATTTTGCATGGCCCAGGGGCCAAAAAAAAATAAAAAAATAAAAAAAAAAAAATATAAAAAAAAAATTTTTTTTCGATGTCAAAAGTTGATTTTTATTTTCTCTGACTCTTAAGAGTCTTCCCGCAGTGCGCCGGGGGAACTCTTAAGAGTCTCCCCGCAGCTCCCGGGTTAAAGGAGAGCTGGTGTGAAGAGGTGCCGTAGATCGAGGGAGAATCCAGTGGTCCCGGAGGGCGGCTGGGGCGTGGCACTTCCGGATGTTGGTCCGGGATGAGGTTGCACTCCTACTTCCTTACAGCTCCTTGCTCCTCTGCGCCTACCACGGGAGACACCCGGGTTCCTCTTGCACTCCGCGTGAGCAGGGACTTACTAAGAGTATGCCGGAGTTCTGCTACAGGGTTTGGTGGGGGGGTTATGGCGACTAACATAATTGTCTGTATAGAGTTGCAAGCAGTCTATCCAGTGACACTATGGTTAGTCTAAGGTTTGGGACAATTAAATTACTCCCTTGCAATCTCCTCTGGAACCACAGGACTAATACAGTAAATAGAGGTCAGTGAAGGTGGGGCCCAAAGTGGGTTGCACAATCTAGTCCTCTTCCTGAAGGGGGGAACCCAACCTGGTTGTCTCTAAGTACTGCACTATCCTTATGATCCCTAGAAAGGAACAAGACAGGAATCCTTATTTACTTGGTCTATGCACAGCATCGAAGGCCAGGAAGGTGGGGCCCAAAGTGGGTTGCACAAGCTAGTCCTCTTCCTGAAGGGGGGAACCCGACCTGGTCGTCTCCGATCACTGCACACAGCTTCAAGTGTGAACACCAGCTATTCTGGCTGCTTTTGTCTCTGGAACCACAAGGCTAATACAGTAAATAGATGCCAGTGAAGGTGAGGCCCAAAGTGGGTTGCACAATCTAGTCCTCTTCCTGAAGGGGGGAACCCGACCTGGTCGTCTCTAAGTACTGCACTATCCTTTTTTTTTTTTTTTTTAAAGACCTCCGTCTACGTATTGTGAAAAACCTGTTATCCTCCGGCAAATTGTGGGGTTGAGTGAGTGAAGGGGGGGACAGTGAATGAAGGAGGATGAATGTTTTTCATGATACGTGTTGCTAGCAACACGTATCACTTGGTCTGGGCACAGCATCGAAGGCCAGGAAGGTGGGGCCCAAAGTGGTTTGCACAAGCTAGTCCTCTTCCTGAAGGGGGGAACCCGACCTGGTCGTCTCCGATCACTGCACACAGCTTCAAGTGTGAACACCAGCTATTCTGGCTGCTTTTACCCAGATAAATTAATACTAAAGGCAAGCTTAGTTACTGATGTCAATCAATCAAATTGAGTAGTGACAGGGGGTTAGGGGGAAGTGGGGATAGGACAAGAATTAGTTGGATGAAGTGAATTTTAGCAGGAGAAAAAGGTGTCCAGTCTTAACTGGAGCTGCCTGAGGGTTTTCCTGATTTAGCTGCTAAAGAGACTGGCCAGGGCAAGGTCGACAGGGGCGCGTTGGGGGTGACTCCTTGCTTGCTTGGGTATCACATGCCATGCCATTCCGACATGTCTGTTCGGGGGGGGGTTGTGAGCCTCATGGATTTGATATGTTTTCGTCATGTGAGATGTCCAGACTGGCTGAGTACTTGTGAATATTCTTGCCCAGAATTAAGGCGCCCGGCTTGAGAGGATCAAAGGCGCTGGGGTGGTGTCCGCGCGTGGTGGTTAGGTCCTTGTAGTCCTGGGAGTGGTGCGCCTGGACTTTTGGCTGGCCCTTGTAGATGTAGCTGGAGGAAGATTCCTCAGGGCAGATCTGTACACATTATGGGGTGATGGCTTCCTGGTGGGAGAGGAAGCGGATGAGTTTCTTACAATGGATGATGACTTATTCTGGGGGTTAAGACTTATTGTTGGCTGGAAGGATAGGCAAGTTTTGGTTTATGAGTGACTTTAACCTGGGACAATGGTTTAGATTAAATGGATGCAAGAGCTTTAGGTTCCTTGATAGGGGATATGAAAGGCAATCTGGGGAAGAGAGGTTTTGGTTCTGAAAGAGCTTTAGGTTCTTTGATAGGGGATATGAAAGGTAATTTAGGTAACAACCTGGTACCACCTGTGGATGAGTAGCTAGGTTGAGGAGTTACTGGGCTGGCTGATGGGGGTTTGTAATGGTTACCCCTGCGATGGTCATTTTCTTTGGCTCTGGTGGTTAAAGAAAATGGCTTGCCGTGGGTGACTGGTGTGGTCCACTCGGGACGGACGTGTCCCACTCGTTCCACCGTTATCTTGGCGATACGGGCAGGGGCAGGGTTGTCGTGGTTCTGGATAGCAGGGGGAAGGCTGTCCGAAGGCTTAGTTGGCTCTGTCGCATGGCTGTGACAAGCTGCAGATGCGGTAACACCGTTCCTAGACCGCATCTCAGTAACATTTATGGTCTCCAGTATATCAACTTGTGAATAAAGCCAGTGATCAGAAGATTAATACCTGAACGTTGGAAGTGGGAGACTAGGCTCCATCCAGATCCACTTAATGCTAGTTGTTCAATTCTATCATTTGCCTTGTACGAGTATTCATACCTTCTTATGCTTCATATTAATCATTATCAAGAAAACTACAGAAGTGTGTAGGCCTACATCAATAAACGTGATTGTGTGTCTTGTTACCGTGTGTTTATTTTGTGTTCTCTATTCCTCAAACCTTGTTTTGTGCATGCAGCCTTATATACCCAGTCAGTTAGAACTCACATTACCCAAGTTAATCCTGTAGAAAAACAGGGCATAACAATAGAGATCGAAGTCTCGCAAGCATAAATAATCAATTTAAGACAATATAATAGTGAGTCAATAGAGACAAATAAATTGGTATAACATATAGAGAAATTTATCCTCAAATTACAGGTAAATCGTTACTGATTTTCTTTGTGCCTCATTTACACTGAGAGCAATCCAGCTAGCTCTCACAAACACCTCCTCCTCCTATCCACTTCAGTACACTAAACATGCACACCACACTTCATTCCTCCACACCAAATTTTTAAAAAAATTATGAATTTTAGCCCAGCCTCGGAGTCCCCGGGGGAAGGGGAGGGGGGGGGGGGGAACATAAATGCCCTCACACCCGACCGACCATCCCCTGACGACCACACAAAATTACCTGTACCTCGGCCTGTTACTCTTTCTATTGATTTCTGCAACATTCGCAGACTTTCCTCTAACTTTCACTCTGTTGAACACCATCTCTCCTCCTACAAACCTGATCTTCTCTTCCTCACCGAAACTCAGGTGTCTGTAGCAACATCCAGCAGCCCCTTCTCTGTATCCTCCTACTTTCTCTATCCTATTTTCAAAGCCAAAGGCAGATGTTGTGCATACGTGCACAACAAAATCACTTGCTCTCGTGTTCCCGATTTCGACTCCTCTGAATTCTCAACTTTATGGCTCAAACTTTCCTGTCATTCTCTTACTAAATATTTCTGTGCTGTCTATCTTTCCCCTAACTCTACCAACTTTTCCAAATTCTTTGACTATCTAAACTCTACAGTGGAACACATTCTATCTATTACTCCTTTCTCAGAAATCTCCATCTTAGGAGATTTCAACGTTCACCACCGCCAATGGCTCTCCTCTCACACTACTGACCCCCCTGGTGAACAAGCCTACGTCTTTTCTATCATAAATGACCTAGAGCAGTTAGTTCAGCAACCGACCTGTATCCCGGATCGCATCGGAGATCGGCCCAACATTCTTGACTTGTTTCTAACTTCTAACCCTTCTTCTTATACTGTCGATTTTTTCTCTCCTTTGGGCTCCTTCGACCATAAACTTATCTCTGTCAACTGTCCTATCTCTCCAGTACGGCCACCTGATCCTCCTAGCCGGCGGCGCTTGTGGCACTTTGGCGCTGCCGACTGGGAGGCTCTCCGGCAGTACTTCTTTGATTTCCCATGGAATGATTTCTGCTTCCGTGGCCGGGGACCCTCGGAGAGTGCTGAACGCATTACCGAGGTAATCCTATCGGGAATGGAAGCATACATTCCATTCTCTTTATCTCAGACTAATGCTAAAAAATCTTGGTTTACTCACGCCTGTTCTACTGCTGTCCGCAATAAGGAGGAAGCATTCAAATGGTACCGACGCCTTAAAACTCAAGACTCTCATTCTTCCTATGTTTCTGCCCGGAATCAAGCCAAATCTGTTCTTCGACTTGCCACACACTCTTTCATCAATAATAAATGCACTGAACTATATGTATGCAGAAGAAGAAGAAGAGAGGTACCTTGGGTAAACTGCTGCTCCAAGTTATCAACATATATACCCTATGTCAACACTACACAGAGCAAACAACGTATATAACTTCACAATGAATGCTCAGAGAATGTGGTGGAACATATACAGTGTTAGTGAATAGTCCACAAGTGAGTGAAAAGTGAAGTGGAATATCTGCCCTCCTGGGTATCAAACAAGATGGCAGGGCGAGGTGGACAATCTCAACCCAGGGACGAAATAGTGATGGCCTTGAAATCAACGAACTGTTATGCTTTATATCAAATAAAATAGATAGTCTACCTACAGACAGTATTGTGCAGCTTTGTGTGCCCTTTTATGATGAAGATAAAATTGTGGCAGCCAAGAACAGAGTGTTCGATCTTATTGGTACTAGTGAAGATAACAATTATCGAAATATTAAGCGAGTTGGTGCAAACAAAAGTGCTGAGAACATTAAAGACATTATTAAATTGTTACAAGAGAGTAAGGCTGTGGGCTTACCCACTTTCGTGGCCATGGACCTAAAGGACCTACCACCTATACAATTTGATAGGATAGATGTGTCAGTGCTACTTAGTGAAATCAAGAAGACCCAAATGGAAGTTAAATTACTGAGAGAGTGTACCACAGGTCAAAAAGAAACCATAGTGGACATAAGCAGTGTGGTTTCAAATGTAGCTGACAGAGTGAATAAGTTAGAAAATAACTCTACTAACGCTTCACCTCAACCACAGGCACAAGTGACACAACAACAGCAGCAGCATCTAGAACAACAGCATCAACAACAACAACCACCCATAGCCATAGGCCTACAACACCACCCCCAGCAACAGCATCAACAACAACAACCACCCATAGGCCTACAACACCACCACCAGCAACAGCAGGCTGAATTACAACAGCAACAGCTACAACAACTCCAAACACAACAGCCCCAGCAACAACAGCAACCCATACAACAACAGCATCAACAGCAACAACAGCAGCAGCAACAACCACAACAGCAGCAACAACCACAACAGCAGCAGCACCAGCAGGTGCAACAGCAACAGCAGCAACAACAGCAGGTGCAGCAGCAACAACAGCAGATGCAGCAGCAACAACAGCAGGTGCAGCAGCAACAACAGCAGGTGCAGCAGCAGCAACAACAGAAGGTGCAGCAGCAGCAACAGCATCAACAAAAGCAACAACACCAGCGACAACTACAACAGCAACAACAACAACAATCCAAACGAACCCAGCAGCAGCATTCATATCAAAGGCAACACCAGGTGTGGCAGCAGCAGCGACCACAACAGCAACAACACCGAACACAACAGCAATCTTTATCGTCGGCAACGAGAGAAGATAATACAGTGCCAGCTACACCATCCTCAAATTTACCTACACAAACTGAACCAAATGAAGGAGCCAATGCAAGGGAAAACCCATGGACTATGGTCAAATGGGTGAATGGCAAGCCTCGCTACTCTAGGGAAGGCGAGCAGGTTCACCCTAGACCGAGAAACCAGCCAGGAATTAAAGGTAGGGGCAAGGATACTGGCCTCAATACCATCAAAAGGCCCCGACTAGCTAGGGTGTTTGCCACAGGATTCAACCCTAGTGTTACTGCTGAGAATCTCAAGATATACTTGGCTGATAACCTACATTATAAATATAGAGGTAAGACAGCTGACCACCCTCTCCAGGTCCACTACCTGTGCCTCCTTTTGTATAACTAGCGAATGTCCAGATCCAGATGTTTTCATGAATCCTGACCTGTGGCCAGAAGATGCATATGTCAACTGGTACAGAGAACCAAGACAATATCCCAATGAGGACAGTGCAGAGGCTTCTGGGACTTGAAGGCATCGCACACCACTATCCAACTCGCAGTAATGGAGGAGATACCAACAACAGCAGCAAGTATAAAAGTAACTTCATACAATTGCAGAGGACTCCCCAAAACAAAGAGGAATCTCCTGTTGCGACCTGACATCGTATCTACATTAAGGACCAGTGACATAGTCTGCCTTCAGGAAACCTGGTACACAAAACAGGACTTAGGTAATTTGAACATAATATTAGATAAAGATTTCCATGGGTACGGGGTCTCCACTACGGACACACGTGATGGTATTGTGGCAGGTCACCCCCCAGGGGGAGTTGCAATAATGTGGAGATCATGCCTAGATAGTGTAATTAAAACCATTGAGACAAATTTAAGCTGGTGTGCGGGAATACAGCTGGAAGTGGGACACAGAAAATTTGCAATATTTTGTGTTTACTTACCGTATCAGTGTGCAGTAAATGAAGAACTTTATTTGGAAAAGTTAGGGGAGCTTGGTGGCCTAATTTCTGAATTAGAGATAACGTGTTACTCAGTGGTAGGTGATTGGAATGCTACCCCTCACGAGTTGGGTGGTTCCATGTTTGCTAAACATATGTTAAGGTTTTGTGAGGAGCAAGGTTTAATTTTGTCCTCCATAAACCTGCTTCCAGAAAATAGCTATACATATGTTAGTGAAGCATGGGAGACCAGGTCGTGGCTTGATCATGCAATCTCTAGCTCTGACTTTCATGACTCTATCTCAGAAATGGCCATAAGATACGACATTACGGATGACGACCACATACCTATAGAATTAACAATCCAAATTAATAAGGCACCGGAAATAACAGAAACTAGCAATAGCATCAAGGCAAAAGTTCCATGGAAGGTAATCTCAAATGAAGAGTGTCAAATGTACTGTGATAAAACCAAAGACTTATTAAATAGGGTGCAATATGATGGTAATGGTGTAGCACCATGCAGGGATCCAAAATGTAGTGATGCACAACACAGAAAGGACATTATTAAATTTTACAATAGTATAATAGATTCTTTATCAAAAGCGGGGGAAAGTATTTTTAATAGCCATAAATATAAGTCCTCATTCAATAAGCCAGGTTGGCAAGACTATGTGGCTGACCTGTATCAGGCCTCCAGAGATGCTAGGTCTCATTGGCTTGAAGTAGGTCAGCCCAGACAGGGGCCTATATTTGAACTTCACAAAAGAGCAAAGGCTAGGACCAAATATGCCATTAGATTTATTAAGCAAAATGAAAACCAATTAAGGAAGGAAGCCCTTGCAAAGAGTCTGGCAGAAAAGGATAACTAACTGTTTTTGGAAGGACATCAGATCCATGCAAAATTGTAACACACCATTACCTGTCAGTGTTGAGGGGGTTACGGGTGAAGAGAACATTGCTGACTTATTGAAAACTCATTTTAAGGAACTACTTAACAGTGTAAACCAAAGGTCTACTAATGGTGCAATTCAATATGTGAAAGATAGTAATTATGAAGACATTAAAGTGACTGAAAGCGATCTTGAGAATGCCATAAGAAAACTTAACCTAAACAAAGCTTGTGGGCTGGATGGTATATATGCAGAACATCTTAAATATGCAGATAAGTTGTTAATAGATAAACTTAGTTCTTGCATCACCAGTCTATTTACGCATGGTGTCCTGCCGGAGTCTATGATATCCGTAATACTTGTTCCTGTCATTAAAGATAAATCAGGTAAAATTACAGCTAAAGACAACTACCGCCCAGTAGCACTTGCTAGTGTGGTGAGTAAGGTAGTTGAAATGATAATGCTAGAAAGAATGTCTGCATATATTGTCACCAGCAGCAATCAGTTTGGCTTTAAGAAAAATCACGGCACAGACCAATGCATATATGTGCTGAAAGAAGTGATTGATACATACAACAAACTAAATAGCTCAATTTTCTCTTGTGTTCTTGATGCAAGTAAGGTTTTTGATAGGGTGTGTCACAAAACCTTATTTGAAAAATTAGTTAACAGGGGAGAGCCTAGCTATATTGTTAGGATACTTATTTGCTGGTATGCTAATCAAAAAATGTGTGTTAGATGGGGCAACATCCTGTCAGGCTCTTTCACCGTAACCAATGGTGTTAGGCAGGGGGGGATATTGTCTCCGTATCTTTTCAACGTCTACATGGATGATCTTAGTCTGGAGCTGAACAAGACTCACACTGGGTGCTGCATTGGCAGCACCATTGTAAATCATCTCATGTATGCTGATGACCTAGCCTTAATCGCGCCCTCTGGAGCAGGACTGGATAAATTATTAAGAGTATGTGAAAAATTTGGAATCGAACATTCAGTCAAATTTAATCCTATAAAGAGCAATATCATAATATTTAAATCTAACCTTCTATTGAAATCAAAGCTACCTAAATTCCATTTGTATGAAGAAATTATAGAAGAAGTAAGTAAAGTAAAGTATCTAGGACACTATATTTCATGTGATCGCTCAGATGATGAGGATATGGGTCGTCAGCGAAGGCAACTTTACATGCAGGGAAATTCAATATTAAGAAAATTTCATATGTGCACATGGGATACAAAAATAACATTGTTCAACTCCTACTGCTCACCAATGTATACAGCACAACTATGGTGGAACTATAAGAAAATGACAGTGAATAGACTAAGTATCTCATATCACAATATCGTGAAAATGTTTCTGGGGCTCTCAAAATATGAGAGTACAAGTACGCTATGTGCCTATATGAACTTACACTGTTACCAATCACTCATTAGAAAGCTAACATAAATTCATTCAGCGCCTTAACACTTCTGAGAACAGTATCATTAAAATGCTACAAACTCCAAGCATAGTGTACACCTCCAGGATCCAGGCACACTGGAGGAAGTTGCTCTATATTTAACCTTAAGTAATGATTTCAGGTCTGCTACTCTACAGAATTAGCATACCGGTACTGAACCTCATAGTGCAGTACAGTACCGATATTCCTATACTGTACTGTAGCAACATACTGTACCGGAAGCTAAATGATGCGAGGCATGGTACTGTACACAATTAGGACAGTGGTTTTGGTAACACAGTAGTTTGATGACCACTGTTTTGGGTTGAGGCAGTGCTGTGAACTACATGATAGCAAGCTGGGTATTATTTAATTTATGTTTATTTTATGTAGCCTATGTAGGCCTACAGTAGCTTATATATATTTATGTTACTGTAAGGTATATATGGACCTCAGTATGGTCCCATCTGTACTGTGTGAGTCTGAAATAAAGTATTATTATTATTATTATTATTATTATTATTATTATTATCGAACTCTAGCTCTTCCCAAGCTTTCTGGCATCTAACCAAAAACCTCTCCAACAATTTATCTTCCTCGTCTTTCCCTCCCCTTTCCCACTCTGATGGCACAACCATCACTTCTTCCTCTGACAAAGCTAAACTCTTCGCTCAAACTTTTTGTTATGCCCTGTTTTTCTACAGGATTAACTTGGGTAATGTGAGTTCTAACTGACTGGGTATATAAGGCTGCATGCACAATACAAGGTATGAGGAATAGAGAACACAAAATAAACACACGGTAACAACACACACAATCACGTTTATTGAAGAGGATTAATAGGAAGCATAAGAAGGTATGAATACTCGTACAAGACAAATGATAGAAATGAACAACTAGCATTAGTGGATCTGGATGGAGCCTAGTCTCCCACTTCCAATGTTCAGGTATACTCTTCTGATCACTGGCTTGGTTCGCAAGTTTATATACTGGAAGACATCAATGTTACTTATAGATTCAATTTCACTAATTAGATTTATTCCTGGCAGTTCTGGTGCACAAATAGTAACTCACAGACTAGAATTAGACACACGTATTTTTAGAGTACGGGAATTCTAGTAACCTCAGGGGGGTACTGATCTAAGTTTTATATTCTTATAGCAGGAATACGTAGAACACAAATCAATGGGCGAACGTTAGATATCACTAGGGTTTTACTTCTATGTAATAATATCTGAATAGGGGTAATTACGAGAGCTAATGTCGCCTGTTAATTAATGAACACTGATATGCTTAGCACTCCCCAATAGAATGGTTATATATGAATTATACTGGGGCAAAGATATAGCCACTTCATAGAAAGATTAATAAGTGAGTTTCTAATTAGTACTGTAACACAGTAGTACTAATAAAGGGAATCTTGGGTAGTATTTGGTTGGTCTGGTCCTGGTTATCTTGCGTCCGTGATGTTGGGGGCTAACGACTGGTTCCGCGGCCGTCCAGGGGGTCCATATGTAGGAAGTTCTCAAGACGGATCTCTTGGCGATCGTTGCTGGCTACACGCTTATATACCCACTGGTGTGTGAAGGTTATAAGGTGCACGTAGATTTCTTGTACGTGGACAGATGCTTCTATCTCAAATCTGCCACGGAGTCTGCCGACTCTGGAACTCAAATCTCAGGAACAACACAAGGGCAGAGCTAGAGGTCAACTTAAGGGGGCCAGCCACTGGTTGGTGTCTATCTTTCAACTGATTTTACTGGGGGCGGGAGCTGGGTTTATAGGCTCGGTTCTGAACCCTGTAGGCCATAGGGATCTCGAGTCTTATGGAATTATTTGAGCTCTCAATAGATACGGGGACTAGGTAAGGTGGTGATTACTGTTGTGGCACATGGCTATAGGGAGCCTTCATAATGTGATATAACTGAGCCTTAGTAAGAAGTACTATTTTGGCTATACTGGAAGTATTGAGGGGAGGGAGACTGGATCTACTTTGCGAGGAGGACTGGGACAGCTGTGATAGGAGCGTATCTCTTATATAGCTCAGTCTTCATTCTATGGTATAGCTGAGGTGCTAATTTGATTATCCGAGTATGCAAGAAAGGTGAATGGGTTATTGTGGGTTAATAGAGGTTAGTAAAGGGGTTAGTCATGCATGGTTAGTTCATTGATAGGAAGAATTCCTGTGCTACCTGGCAATGACCCGGAAGTCAAAACAGGGGTCAGGTATACCTCCGCAGGGGTGGGGTCTCCCTCCTCGGGTGGGTAAAAAAGGGGAGGTGCGCGCCCTCTCTCTGTGATGGTCGTCCGGCGGCTGTGGCTAGGGGCTTGCCATATCACAAGTGTTTGTAATAACCCTCTGTTTATGAGACAGATGTGGGTGTTCGTAATACCAAAACCGAAGGTGCCTTGACTAGCTGGTTTAATTGGTTGGGTTGTTAATTGCATGGTTTGCTGGATGTGGTGGAGACTGGGTTGCTAACTCTGCCACATTTATCTGGAAGTATGGCAATAGAAGTTAGTCACTGGCGAGGCGGCTAGCCTCGCACTGACGATCATTTGGTACAGGGTTGTGAATGGGTTGTGAGGGAATAAATGGCATGCAAAGGGTTAGTAAAGTTCTAATGTTGTTCCGTCCTACTAAGGGAAGGTAGGCTGGATAGGAGTATATATATAAAAGGTTGGAGAATGTTAGCAACGGAAAAATCAAGGATATTCAGGAGGTATGGTGGAGAGGCTAGGTCGGAAAGGAGTCGAGGAGCGTGGGTGTTAATGAGAGGGAGAGGGTTCAGGGGGCTACGTGGAAGTTTGACCCTAAGGTCTCCGGGCGTAGGGGTGGCATTAGACTACAGTTGATATTGGAGTTTGGGGGTTAATGACAGGGAAAGTACGTTAGCCAAATGCTACGGGGGGATGAGCAATACGGGGTGGTATATTTCTTACAGTTTCTTACAGTAGATCCTCTGGAAAAAGGCAAACTATGCCTGTGTATCCAGCTCAGTACCAGTACTTGCACTGCTGCGGTCGTTCACGGTGTTGGCGGCGGCGGTAGCAGACGCAACATTTTTACTATTCTGTATTTTTGTTTTATAATCAAACTTCAAATCTTGTCTTCCCCATGCTTTATCAAGATTACTTTCAAACTCCCTTATTGATTCGGAATCGACTACATACTGGGGCAGTGCGTTCCACTCATTTACCACTCTATCACAAAATGAGTTCTTCGCCTTCTCAAGCCTATTTCTTTCTTTGTAAATTTTCATAGAGTGTCCTCTCGTTCTTGTTCCCTCCCGCATCAAGAAGATACCTTCACACACATCCTCATCGTACTTTCCTGACACTATCTTAAAAGTCTCTATCATATCCCCTCTCTTTCTCCTATATGCCAGTGTCGGAAGTCCCAGTGTCCTCAACCTCTGCTCATAGCCCGCGTTCTTCAACGTTGGTACCAGCTTGCTAGCTCTTCTCTGCACTTTCTCCACTGCTTCTATATCCTTTACCATATATGGAGCCCACACCTGGTTTGCATATTCCAGGTGTGGCCTAACCAGCGCTGTATATAGATTCCTGAAGATTTCTTCGTCAAGTGACACAAATGTCCTCCTTATCAGCCCTACAATTTTATTGGCTTTGTTTATCTTTTCCGCTAAATGTTCTGAGAAATTTAACTTATTATCTATCACTACTCCTATATCCTTTTCTGCACTCACTTCCTCCATCGCTTCATACATACTGTATCCTACCTTGTCTATCTTGCTGGTCCCAATCCGCATGTACTTGCATTTTTTTGGATGAAAAGGCATTAACCAATGCTCAGACCATCCCTTCATGCCCTCCACATCTCCTTGAAGCAAACCCATATCTTCCTTACTCCTCACTCTTCTATACAGTTTAGTGTCATCCGCATACAGGTATACCTCACTTCCATTAGTTATAACTTCAGGCAAGTCGTTGATAAATATAACGAACAGCAGTGGTCCCAACACAGATCCCTGAGGTACCCCACTTGTAATTTCCCTCCACCCCGAGCCTATTCCATTCACCAATACCCTCTGTCTCCGATCTTTCAGAAAGGCTTCTATCCATTTCACACATTTCTCCCCTATATTATAGCTTCTAACTTTCTCTATTAACCTTTTATGTGGGACCTTATCGAAGGCCTTCATAAAATCGCAATATACCACGTCTATTACATCACCATCTTCTAGAATTTGCATCCAATCATCTACCACCTTAATTAGCTGTAGTACCGTCGACCTCCCCGGCAAGAATCCGAACTGTCTCCCACTGAAAAGTTGGTTTGACTTCATATGATCCATTATTCCTTCTCTAATTACCGTTTCCATTAGTTTACACACAACACTTGTCAAACTGACTGGTCTATAATTCCCTGGGTCATTTCTCTTTCCCTTCTTAAATATAGCTGTTATGTTCGCCTCTTTCCAGTCCATCGGGATTTGTCCTGTATTAAACGATACCTCAAATAACATTTTCAATGGCTCTACTAACATCTCCCCTCCTTCCTTTATGATTCTTGGGTGTATCCCATCCGGTCCCGGTGACTTACTTCTGTTCATTTTTTCTATAGCCCTTCTTATTCTAGCATGGGAAAACTCTACTAGTTCTAGTGCCGGTGCCTCTTTGATGGGAATAGTAGGCACTGCATCCTCCGACTCCACTGTTAGTACCCCCCCAAAGTATTTCCCCAGCACCTCTGCTTTCTCCTTATCAGTCTCCGCTCTACTCCCATCATTCAACCCCCCCACCAGCTCTGGGATCCCTACTCTTCTTGTTAATTTTTCCTGAATGTACTTCCAGAATATTTTTGGATTATCCTTCACATTTCTAGCTATCTCTCTCTCCCTCTCCTTCACCCCCCTCCTTGTTTCCCACCTTATTTTATTGTTTATTTGTCTACGTTCCAGATCCACTTCCTTAGCCTCTATACTAGACCCCCTGTTCTTTTTTAACAATTTTAATCTTTCCCACAATCGTTTCTTTCTTCTAATCAATATCCAAAGCTTTCTTTTCATTGGCAATTCTGGGTTAGTTCTTTTCCTCAATTTTGTTTTATCCTTATATTCCCTTACTGGTACACTTTTGGATACAGCATTCTCCAGTTTGACTCTAATTTTCCTCCACATTCCTTCAGCGTCTTCACCGTTCAAATATTCCCCCCAGTCAATGTCCAAACACCGTCTCAGCAGCTCATAATCTGCTCTATCATACATGTATATTTTTCTATTGCTTTTATTATCCCTCTCCGATTTAATGTTACAACTAAAGCTTATACAGGCATGGTCACTACGACCTATAGGGCTATCCACATTAACATGTTCCACTATATCCTCTTCATTGCTAAAAATCAAATCAAGTACACTCCCCTGCGTCCCATCTCTATATCTTGTCATCTCTACAATATGTTGCGTTAAAAAACAATCTCTCACTTTCTCTATAAACTTATTTTCCAGGCTACACTGTCCCGCTGGAGTAGTACAATTTGCCCAGTTGATCCTTGGCAAATTGAAATCTCCAATCAAAATTTTATATTTGTTCTCTCTATTATCTATCTCCTCCATTGCTTTCAGTAGGTTATCATCCTCTCCCCTGCTATTATTTGGGCTTCTATATATAGAGGCAATTAGAATTGATCCTCTTACACATTTTACTTCAATACACAAATACTCACAATACTGCTGTCTCATATCCACCTCATTAACCTTGAGCTCTTTTCTTACATAAATAAACAGTCCTCTTCCAACCTCTGCTCTAATAGCATTTCTCTCATATAACTCAAAACCCTCCAAACTATATTCCACCAGTTCCCTCTCAATTCTAACATTTTTTGGTCTTACTTCCTGTAGGGCTATGATATCAGGTTTTTCCTCTTCATCCTGCAACCTACATATCAGTTCTCTTTTCTTGTCCTGAGTAAACACATCCACATTACTAAACATAATCCTTAATCCATCTACCATTCCTCCAGCAATTACACCATCCCGCTCCTCCAGTCCGTACCCTACTCCCCTGTTAGCACTACTGGGTCTGCCTCTTTGTCTCCTGTCTCTCCCTGTGACACCTCCACCCCGTTCTCCTCCTCCGTCACAACTCTCATCACATTCTCTCACCTCCCTGATCTCCCCCTCCTTTCTACTCTTATAAACCACTTCCTCACTTTTCCGTCCCTCACTCTCCAGTAAAAATTTATCTTTTCCTCCTCATCCAACTTTCCATTATTTTCATCAGCCTTTTCTTGTAATTCCTTAATTTTTTTCCTTTGTTCTATACTCAAATCCTTCTTTAGTCTTATGTGTTTCAGTTTATCATTTGTATTTAGCCTCCAACTAAAATTTGTCACAGTCTCCGCCACTACCCTAGTTTTAAACTGTACCCTTATAGGTCTCATCTCTCCCATTTTATATCTACCTATCCTACTGATCTCCTCCACCTGCCCTTCCCATCCATATTCGTCCTCATCCACACCTTTCAAGACCTCCTTCACTGTCTCCATATCCCTCACTTTTCTCACTCCATTATCATTCATATGAGTCTCTATATCTCCATACAAGATTATACCCCTATCCCTGTCCATGGCCTCCCTCACGACACTCTCCTTGTTCTTCATGACCCCTACAACTGCACTCTCAAAACTTTGTTTGGTCATATTCATTTCTTCCTTTTGCTCTTTCATAATATCCTCCAAATCCTTGACTTTTTGTTTACCTACCACCGTCCATGCAGTCGACTCCTTTACTTCCGTGAAACGTCCTTCGTATTCCTTCAGCTGCTCCTTCAATGCCATATTCTCTGCTCCCAGTTCATCTACCCTTTTCAATAACATCTCTAGGCTCTCATTAACTGCCAAAAAAGGCCTGCATTCACTTCCTTCGCTAGGCCTATTCCCTTCCCCACCTATCACACCACACATTACACACAGTGCCTTAACTTTCTCACCAATATCCCCCTTCCATTTCTCCGTATCACTCATCCACTTTTCCAAATCCTTCACAACAATACTAACCTCTTCTAACTTCTTATCTGTGCTCTTGAATCCCCGAAAACGTTGTAACCTTCCTTCCGACTCCGTCATACCCGAAATTCCCTCTGCCATGTTTGTTTACAAACTCAACAACTCACAACCCTACCGCTGTCCCGTCACTACACACTCTTATTACACTATATATCACCCCTCCACCACACCAATATATCCTCCAAACCTTCACTAAATCCTTCCTCTTCTTGTTAGCCCCGTATGTACTCGATATCCTTGAATTAATTGACTATTCCCATAACATATGCCGGAGCCTCAAACTTGCGTCCGCCTTCCGCCATGGTGTGCCGCCAATGAGTCTGGAAAGGATAGAATCATGTGAACTGTGGGCTGTGGGGAAGAGGAGGTTAACTGTAGGTGTGTGCTTGACTGTGGATCAAAGTAGGGAAAAACATGGTGTATTATTACTCGTCAATACGATGGTTATGGATACTGTTAATCTGACACTATTTCTTGCTGATCTAGTTGTTCCTGGGAACTGCGTTTTCTATGATATATACACCAAAGAAAACGACAGTTCGTAGGGTTAACTTCGGTATTGTTTCGTGGTGAAAATGCGTCGAGACAATGGTAACAGAGGGTTGTATATACAATCTCTGGTTGGGGTAAGAATAAAAGTTACTGCATGGTGGCTAACATCTTCAGTCATTGCTGGCTAGGTCTTACAGGAACAATGGTTCTATATACACTGGTGTACCCGTGGGTATCATAGTTTCTTATCAATTAGGACATGGGGTTTTTAACATACTACTTCTCGGATGGAAGAACATACATAGATTTATGGGGGCGGTTGGTCTTCAGAAACTTAGTCTGGCAAGACAAGGTATTTTAAGGGGGTGAACATATTACTTCTCGGATGGAAGAACATACATAGATTATAGGTTTGACTCCTGTAAGGAGATAAAGAAAACCTAATATTTAGTAGTGGCCCCGTAATCATTGACGAACATGCCTATTACATAAGGCATCCTCTTCAAACACTAATCCGCCGTAGTTTGAATCTACCGCGCAGAGCATTTAAAATCTGAGGAGCCTTCATCATGAGCGCACGCGACCTCACTCATGGCTTCAGTCATTATGAATTGGGTTCTCACTACGAAAAAACTTCATAAAAAACAAAAATAAAATAAGAATAACTATCCAATAAGCTTTCCATCATATCGTGGATGTACTTGTGTGGATCTTTGACCAGACGCTGATTCAGGCGTCATTCTTCCTTCACTGACATATCAAGTAAACCAAAATCCTTAATACATCAATGAATGGGAAGGGGATGGTCGGGAGGGCCCCAGTCGTCAATGATTACGGGGCCACTACTAAATATTAGGTTTTCTTTATCTCCTTACAGGAGTCAAACCTATAATTTATTAGTGGCCCCTCCATCATTGACGAACATGCCTGATTTCTAAGACTGGAGGGGGACATTCGTAATCATATCATAACTCTAGAAAAGCAGATAATCAAACCACCACATAGTATTCTTACTTTTGTAAAAAAAAAAGAGATATTTGGGTGCATAAACTTTATACAGCCTAAATCTTCAAAAAGGGGTACAAGCAGGAGCGTGCTTCAAAGAAGCCTGCTTGAAAAAGGGTTAACTCTGAGACTCTGTGCACAGACCTGCTAGTTAAGAAGGCACCCCACTTAAAGTAAGTGGTGAAAACTAAAAACGTATAAGTTTACATGTGCACATATAAACCCCATTAACTAGTGGATATATTCCTAAAAATATAACCAAACATAAATGAATTCTTGTACATTCGTAGAAGTACTGAACTCGTGTACTTATGCAGAAGTAATTACTTCAAAAGTAAAAGTCGTAGTTGCAACTACCGAGATTTCTCAAAAATCTATTGCTTCACAGCCAAAGCTACTTACAACAAGAATTGTTGTAACACTACTAATGGCCTTTAGCACAATTTCCTGCAATGAATACTACAGAGAAATTTTATAATACAATGCCTACAACCAGTATCACAGCTCGTATGTTCCGAACACATACTCCGGAGGGGTCTAGGGTGTCCTATGTCACACTGACTGCACCCTCCCCCCCGTTTTTCTTGAAATTAAACAAAACGTGACCAGAAGGGCCACCTAGACCCTCTGCCGTAAAGCTATACATGGCAAGGAAGGTTTGTCCAGAGCTACTGAAGGTATCGAGGCAAAATCTCATGATTAGAGGCCCACAACTGTGTGGACGTAATAACTTCCACCGAAAGATTATTAAGGAAACGTAAAGAGGCTGTCCCCTTGCGTAAATCGTGGGTCTTACCCACAACGCCGGGATTCTTCTCTTTAAAGTCCTTGACCAAGAGAGAAGCCAGTGTACGCTCCATCAAGCGTTCACCCGGACTTGTGACCCATAAAGCACCCTGGTGATTTAGAGGTGCCACTCTTAAATATTTGGTTAGAGCTTGCACTGGGCAAAAAAGATGGTGCACCTTTCCCCTGTTTAACGCCGGCACCGTGAACTCTGAAAACACGTGTTCACTGTGCTCAATCTCGGCTATGAATCCTGGGGAAGGTGCAATGTGAATACACTCATGAAGCCTATCAAACCTGAGGCAATTAGGTGCGTTGCTCATCGCCGCCAGCTCAGATACTCTGTTCCCGGTAGCCAAAGCCATAAGGAATACTGCCCTTTTGTAAAATCTGCAGTCCTTGGTACATACGGGAACGAGAATAACGACGATGCTTTGTCCAGAGACCATGTAGGCCTGAGCCGACGGGGAGGTGGGCGGAGTTTAAAACCTGCCCACATAAATCACTTTCAGATAAATGTTTCTGCATTAACAGATAAATTAAAGAATAAACAATCAACGCCACCGAGGGCACAGTTTGTTTTGTTCTAAGAATCCGAGACGTAAAAGCTTGCCAATGCGATGGAAACTGTCACTTTGTAGACTGGGTATATTGATTCGTGAATATCTTGGTCACGTCGCTACCATATGGTGCTAGCCACTTGGCCTCCTGAATGTACAAAATGAACAAGTCCGCGAGGTTTCTAGGTTGCCAATTGTGTTCGAAGTGGAACAACCCGACCAGGAGTGACACTGGGTGCGGGCACCACATGTTCAAATGCTGGTACCACACTGCGCCGGCCACAGGGGCGCGATTAGCGAGACTAAGCCTCGCTAATCCTGTAGTTTGTTGACTACGTGGCACATTAGAGACGCGTCTGGCGGCAGAAAATAGATAAATGGAAATCAACCTGTTCCCGTCCGTCATCAGAGCGTTAGGTCCGCCCGCCGGCGTTATCGTCCGGCGGGTGAGGTACGACTGTGAGTATCGCCATATACCTTGGCTATGGCTGTCCCTCGCTTGCGAACTCGGTATACTCCCTGAATGGGAGCCCTCGTCCGAGTCCGGTAAAGGTTTATGATAATTAAAAGCTCCCATAGCTCATTAACACATTGAAAGCAGAGCTGGTGAGCAAAATCATAAAGTATACTAATTAATTTAATTTATATTTAATAGTATTAAAATAAATTACTATAAATAAACACAATATTATCATAATATAATCATAGAAAATATATATGTTTATTATGATTCAGCCATTAAATTATTTCATTAACAAATAAAAATAAGATAGGGCTACCTGAGCTTAACGGCGTTGAACATACAGCAATGAGAGGTTCAAGTGCCAACACGACAGAGACTGGGGGAAAACTACCCTGCCCCCGGGAACTACCTGTTCACCTGGTGCAACACCGGTACTCCGCCCTGGAAAGATAAATTTCCGGGGATTAATGCTCATAGGGTTACACCCAAAAAATGGTACAAAATATGTGCCTCAAAACCGCCGGTCAACGAACCGTAGCACTCCACCACTACTTTTCGTTGTCCTTTAGTTTCATATTAAAGATTTCAGCATATCTTTACCTTTCCAGAAGATTTAAACATATCTTCTGAATCCTCATAAAGATGAAGCATATCTTTATTAAAGATGAAGTCTTTCAAGTATCCCTTTACACTTGAAACACTAGTAAGATTCCGGCATCTTTTTATCCCATAAAAAGTCTAAGCCTATCTTAATCTCTAATCTGGCTTCTCCCAGAAGCCCTCATAGATCGCCGTCTTGAAGGCCGTGATACCCTATTGTATCAATCAATTGTTTGGCAAATTATCGCGAATTGCAAATCAGTTAATATAACCACCCAAAGGTACAACCGCCGGGTTTTATATGCAATGTCAAACCAATTGTACCTGCCCCAGACCTCTTTGTAAAAAGGTCGCCGGGAGGGAAAGACTAAACAAACAAACGGCATTGTTTCAATGGCTTATTAAAGAGTTCAGCATATCTTTTACCTGTCCAAAAGAATTAAGCATAACTTCTTAATCCTCATAAACATGAAGCATATCTTTAATTAAAGATGAAGTCTTTCAAGTATCCCTTTACACTTGAAACACTAGTAAGATTCAGGCATCTTTTTATCCCATAAAAAGTCTAAGCCTATTTTAATCTCTAATCCGGCTTCTCCCAGAAGCCCTCATAGATCGCCGTCTTAAAGGCCGTGATACCCTATTGTATCAATCAATTGTTTGGCAAATTATCTCGAATCGCAAATCCGTTAATATAACCACCCGAAGGTACAACCGCCGGGTTTTATATGCAATGTCAAACCAATTATACCTGCCCCAGACCTCTTTGTAAAAAGGTCGCCGGGAGGTAAAGACCAAATAAACAGACAGCATTGTTTCAATGGGTTTGAAAAGCAGAGAAAACCAAGTCCAACAGGTGTCAACCTGATCACCTAGAAAACTGTGTGGAGCCCCCCTCGACGGGAATAACCCAGGAAGCCTGATCCCAGGCCCGACCATAGAAAACGCAGTTTCTGATGAGCCCTCAAGCGACCAAACTCGTCGGGGTAACTTACCTATTTTAGCCATCCTGACTAAAACTCGGTAAACAAAAACGGTGTTCTTGGAGCAACGAGAAAAACGCCGGAAAAGTAACCTGCACTAAACTATACATTACAGGAGGGCGTAATGCATAAAGCAATGAATAACACAGGAAGCCTGATCCCAGGCTCGACCACAGAAAACGCAGTTTCTTATGAGCCCTCAAGCGACCAAACTCGTCGGGGTAACTTACCTATTTTGAGCCATCCTGACTAAAACTCGGTAAACAAAAACGGTGTTCTCGGAGTAACGAGAAAAAACGCCGGAAAGGTAACCCACACCAAACGAGACATTTTAACACATTTTATACAAAGGGTGTGCGCAAAAATAGGGATACCTGAACAGGAGGGCGTAATGCATAAAGCAAAAACCAGGGCAAAGGTAGCCATGACAGAGACTGGTGGGATACTTACTCCAGGTTCTGCATAGACCCGCTGGGACCCAGCTCTGGAAAAAAGAAAATTTCCAGGAATTAATGCTCATAAGGTTAACCCAAACATGTTCGCACACAAGTGTTAAATAACCCGCCGGGTAACGAGATGTAATACTCAACGACTACAGCTTGCTACGCGGTGGGGTTTCCTAAGTAAAAGATTTCAGAATATCTTAATTTGTCCAAAAGATTTATGAATACCCTCTGACATAATATATAAAGACCAGCATGGCGTTTATAACTGATTAAGTCTTTCCGGTGGTGTTTGTTTCAAGATTCCATTATGGAAAAAAAAAAACTAAAAAAGACGCCGGCCCCCGAATTATCTCGTAGATCAAAAACTGGGAAGCCTGACAAATATACGAGATCTAACTTCTCCCGAAGTATCTTTTTAGATCGCCGTATGTTGAAGGCGGCGATACAAAACGTATCCCTCAATTGTCTGGTTAACTAACTGAATTGTAAATTCGTTATTTCCATCCCTCCAAGGAGCACCCGCCGGGTGTGAATATTAGTTTAAAAAATGTTAACCCCAATTGTGCCCTAAAGCGCCGTATGGTGAAGGAGGCGATACACAATGCATCCCTCAATTGTCTGGTCAACTAAACTGAATTTTGCAAATTCGGGCATCCCACCCTTCCAGGTTGCACCCGCCGGGTGATTTAAAGTTTAAAAGTTAACCCCAATTGTTCCTAACCCCACTTCTTTGTAAAAGATCGCCGGGGAGGAAATACAAATATGGCGAATTGCAAATCAGTTAATATAACCACCCAAAGGTACAACCGCCGGGTTTTATATGCAATGTCAAACCAATTGTACTTGCCCCAGACCTCTTTGTAAAAAGGTCGCCGGGAGGGAAAGACTAAACAAACAAACGGCATTGTTACAATGGCTTAGTAAAGATTTCAGCATATCTTTTACCTGTCCAAAAGAATTAAGCATAACTTCTTAATCCTCATAAAGATGAAGCATATCTTTAATAAAGATGAAGTCTTTCAAGTATCCCTTTACACTTGAAACACTAGTAAGATTCAGGCATCTTTTTATCCCATAAAAAGTCTAAGCGTATCTTAATCTCTAATCCGGCTTCTCCCAGAAGCCCTCATAGATCGCCGTCTTGAAGGCTGTGATACCCTATTGTATCAATCAATTGTTTGGCAAATTATCTCGAATCGCAAATCCGTTAATATAACCACCCGAAGGTACAACCAACGGGTTTTATATGCAATGTCAAACCAATTATACCTGCCCCAGACCTCTTTGTAAAAAGGTCGCCGGGAGGTAAAGACCAAACAAACAGACAGCATTGTGTCAATGGCTTTGAAAAGCAGAGAAAACCAAGTCCAACAGGTGTCAGCCCGATCACCTAGAAATCTGTGTGGAGCCCCCCTCGACGGGAATAACCCAGGAAGCCTGATCCCAGGCTCGACCATAGAAAACGCAGTTTCTGATGAGCCCTCAAGCGACCAAACTCGTTGGGGTAACTTACCTATTTTAGCCATCCTGACTAAAACTCGGTAAACAAAAACGGTGTTCTCGGAGCAACGAGAAAAACGCCGGAAAGGTAACCCACACTAAACGATACATTACAGGAGGGCGTAATGCATAAAGCAATGAATAACACAGGAAGCCTGATCCCAGGCTCGACCACAGAAAACGCAGTTTCTTATGAGCCCTCAAGCGACCAAACTCGTCGGGGTAACTTACCTATTTTGAGCCATCCTGATTAAAACTCGGTAAACAAAAACGGTGTTCTCGGAGCAACGAGAAAAAACGCCGGAAAGGTAACCCACACCAAACGAGAAATTTTAACACATTTTATACAAAGGGTGTGCGCAAAAATAGGGATACCTGAACAGGAGGGCGTAATGCATAAAGCAAAAACCGGGGCAAAGGTAGCCATGACAGAGACTGGTGGGATACTTACTCCAGGTTCTGCATAGACCCGCCGGGACCCAGCTCTGGAAAAAAATAAAATTTCCAGGAATTAATGCTCATAAGGTTAACCCCAACATGTTCGCACACAAGTGTTAAATAACCCGCCGGGTAACGAGACGTAATACTCAACGACTACAGCTTGCTACGCGGTGGGGTTTCCTAAGTAAAAGATTTCAGAATATCTTAATTTGTCCAAAAGATTTATTAATACCCTCTGACATAATATATAAAGACCAGCATGGCGTTTATAACTGATTAAGTCTTTCCGGTGGTGTTTGTTTCAAGATTCAATTTTGGAAAAAAAAAACTATAAAAGACGCTGGCCCCCGGATTATCTCGTAGATCAAAAACTGGGAAGCCTGACAAATATACGAGATCTAACTTCTCCCGAAGTATCTTTTTAGATCGCCGTATGTCAAAGGCGGCGATTCAAAACATATCCCTCAATTGTCTGGTTAACTAACTGAATTGTAAATTCGGTATTCCCATCCCTCCAAGGAGCACCCGCCGGGAGTGAATATTAGTTTAAAAAACGTTAACCCCAATTGTGCCTTAAAGCGCCGTATGTTGAAGGAAGCGATACACAATGCATCCCTCAATTGTCTGGTCAACTAAACTGAATTTTGCAAATTCGGGCATCCCACCCTTCCAGGTTGCACCCGCCGGGTGATTTAAAGTTTAAAAGTTAACCCCAATTGTTCCTAACCCCACTTCTTTGTAAAAGATCACCGGGGAGGAAATACAACAACAGCATAGTTTTATATTGGTTTTGCAAAACCGAAAAAACTACAAACAACACGTGTCCGTATGAACACTGTTAGATGGGTACAGCCAATCCGCCGGGTATCATAAGGAGCCTGAAACAGGCACCCCAGAGATGCAGTCCTGGGGAGCCACAGACACCCACTCGCCGGGGAAACAAGCCTGTTTTTAAACCACGCGTGGCCAAAACTCGGCAACCAGCCGGGGTTATCAAGGTGAAACCGAGAAAAACCCGCCGGAAAGAACCCACCCCGTCCAGATACCATCTGAACGCACCACCGGACCGAGGCGTAGCCACAACACAACTAACGCCGGGCCCAACATAGTCCGTGGAACTAGCCAATACACAACTAACCCAGGACACATAAATAGTCCGTGGAATTAGCCAATACACAACTAAACCAGGACACACATGACACAGTAGTACATATTTAGAAAATAAATCAATAACACTTGTATATGTGGTAAAGCTACGAGAGGCTGGCTAGGCCTAGGCAGACGGATAACATTAACATGTCGGAATATAAACAAAAAGCACTGAATTATATCACAACAGGAACCACCGCCAACACACCACTGTAGCAAATACTTCCGGCAAAGGGAAGAACTGACTCGGGACCCAGAAAAAACTTCACTAAGTGAAGAAAAATACGCTGGGAACGTCAGCAAAAATACGGTACCTCATCAGAAAGATAAAAGGAAGCAATAACGCGTAATGAAAGCCGCCTGCATCACAAAGCTAGATAACTGTGAAAAAGTTCATCTGTCCACAACCGGACCACGAGGGTACATCCGAAATAGATGCCCCAAACACACGACCCAAAAGACACTGCACTGCGGGCAACCAGCCCAGGACACTCCTGCTACGCATATCCTAACCTTACTCGATACATCCCGGAGTAAACAAATGAGAAAAAACTCACTAGGGACGCAGCAAATGCGGAACCAGCAGAGCGTGGAGAGACACGTCCGGGCCGGCTGATCGCAGAGCAGAGAAGGAAGAATGACGCCTGAATCAGCGTCTGGTCAAAGATCCACACAAGTACATCCACGATATGATGGAAAGCTTATTGGATAGTTATTCTTATTTTCTTTTTCTTTTTTCTTTTTTACGAAGTTTTTTCGTAGTGAGAACCCAATTCATAATGACTGAAGCCATGAGTGAGGTCGCGTGCGCTCATGATGAAGGCTCCTCAGATTTTAAATGCTCTGCACGGTAGATTCAAACTACGGCGGATTAGTGTTTGAAGAGGATGCCTTATGTAATAGGCATGTTCATCAATGATGGAGGGGCCACTAATAAATTTATGGCTGTCTGAACTGGTTGGCATTGGCTCAATCTAGGTGTATTAAATGAATGTGTATTCATGTTCATCATCATGTAGGTAGAGTCTGGCGGGTAAGAGGTGTAGGACACGAAGCAAAATAGAGTAGTGTGGACTGTGGATACGAAGGAGGTGATTGGAAGACGTATAACAATTGTGGAAAAGTAAATGGAAGAGATGAACACAATAGCGGATAAAGATAACTAACCTAAGGATTGAATACATAGATTTATGGCTGTCTGAACTGGTTGGCATTGGCTCAACCTAGGCACAGGGCATGGGTGTTTTAACCTGGGAGGAACATACATAGATTTATGGGGCGATTGGTCTTCAGAAACTTAGTCTGGCAAGACAAGGTATTTTAGGGTATGTTGATATTGACATCCTAACTTAGGGACAGGGCATGGGTGTATTAACTTTAAGGTGTATTTATGTTCATCATGTAGGTAGAGGTGTAGGACACGAGGGGTAGTGTATATGCGAGGTGTGGAAAAGGTCAGTGTTTAGAAGGGGTAGGCAGGTGTGGTTTGGAGCTGCTTAACCCTGCGGGCTTCGGCCTGTCTGAACTGGGTGGCTCGGTCACCTGGTCCTTTCGTTCTGTGGGCCTTTCTTTCGGGTGTTTCTGTGTGGTGTTCGCTCGTGGCTTCTGTGGTGGGCTTCTCGTTCTGGGGCATTTTACTTCCCTCTCCTTCATTGTAGGCTCGTCCCCGAGCCTCAAGGGTGAAGTAAAAAGAAGCATAGTCATGGTGGGTCATTTTGAGTGTATTTAGAAGGTCCCACCAAGCAAGAGAGCGAGGGCCAGGTTTCTTTTGCAGGTCAATGTAGACCTGTAGGAATGTGTCCTCTGTGTTGTGGAGGGCGGTTGCCCGGGCTTGATGTGGGCGTTGTAGACGGGCTAGCGTCCTGTGGACGTTTTTACTTTAACCTTTCGTATGAATGGTTTGTAGTTTTCCCCCGTGGGGGTAGGGATGGGGGCGACGAAGGGTGTGGATTGGTTCATGGTGGAGGTCATGTATCGAGTGAGGTGTGTGGGACTGACAGGAGGCTTCTTCAGTGTGGTGAAGGGGTTACTAACTGAAGGGGAGGGATTAACGCGTGAAAACGGAGCTGGGGGTGAAGGGGGCATATGAGTCTGGGGTTTTGGGGGTTTTCTTGGGTGGTGTTGATCTTGGGTTGTAAGAGGCAACGATTGGGGTTGGTGGACGTGGTAGTGGGGGAAAATATCATGTGAGTTTGGGGTATTGGGTCGAAGGTTAACCCATTTTTGATGGCGGGGGGGAATTTGGCATTTATCTTGAACTACAGCTGGACTAATGATGGTGGGGGATCGACTGGCGAGCAGGTGCTCGGTACGCATAAGGGGGGAAAGGTCACCTTGGTGGGGGTCACGCGTGAGGGGGGATTAACGGCGCGTGTGGGAGGATCAGCGGGGTGAGGTGTGAGGGATTTAGAAAACGGAATTTGTTGGAGGGACTGTGGAGGGTTGGTGGGGGAAGAGTGAGGTATAGAAGATGGGTTATTGGTGGAGGACTGATGTACTGATTGGTGGTTGTTAGAAGGACGAATTTGGGGAGTTTTGTCGGTGGCAGTGACGGTTTGTTTGGAGTTTATATGGGATTGGTGGGTTTGTCTGTCATGAGAGGGCGAGTCAAGTGTGGGGTTTTGAAGTTTTCTAGGGGTGTGAATTGTGTGGGGGTGGAAGGGAGCTACTGACAGAAAACTGTCACAAGTGGGATTTGGTTGGTTGTGGAATAGCTGTACATTTCTGGGGGCATGGTGGGAACATGGTTGGGTCCCTCGGTCGGCACGCGTGAGGGGAGGATTAACGGCGCGTGCGGGAGGGTCAGGGTGGTGAGAAGTGAGCGAGTTAGAAAACGGGATTTGTTGGTGGGACTGCGGAGGGTTGGTGGGGGAAGAGTTAGGTGTAGAACATGGGTTATTGGTGGAGGACTGATGTATTGATATGGGGTTGATAACAGGACGAATTTGGGGAATTTTTTTGGTGGCAGTCACGGTCTGGTTAGAGGTTATCTGGGACTGGTGAATTTGTTTGTCATGAGAGGGCGAGTCAAGTGTGGGGTTGTGAAGTTTTCTAGGGGTGTGAATTGTGTGGGGGTGGAAGGGAGCTAATGACGGAAAACTGTCACAAGGGGAATTTTGTGGGTTGTGGAATAGCTGAACATTTCTGGGGGCATGGGGGAAACATTGTTGGGTACATAGGTCGGCATTTTCCCTGGAAACACGTGTACATAAATATTTGATAGAATTGTGGTTACATACATCAGAGTCTGTCCTGGAAACATGGGAGGATTTATCCTGGACAGAGTTACGAGAATTGAGGGGATTACCGAGAGGGAGTTGCTTGGACTTGTCTTCTTTCGTTTGTTGAGGCATTTTTTCAACTAATTGAGTGATATTTTGAGAGAACTCGGGGAAAGGGGAGGGGTTAGAAGTTACCTTAGTGCTAGCTGCAACTTGGTAACCCTGACTCAGAGTTTGTTGAGGGGGAAGGTGTTTTTTCTTTTTGTGAATAGGTTTCTGTGTGATTGGATTGTCAGAGGCTTTGGGTGTGATTTTTTTTTGGAGCCTCTGGCCGCAGTCAACCTGGGCCTGAAGTTTTTGAAGGAGGTCAAGTCCAAGGATACCATCGTAATGTTTACAGTGGGAGGAAAATACTGTGAATGTGTGATAACAACGAGCATGGGGGGCAGGAGTAGTTACTGACAGGGGCAAAGTGTCTCCTAGGAGATTTAAGTAGGTATCAGCAGCTGAGATTAGTTCTGCTTTGGTGGTTAACAAGGGGCCAAATAGTCGGTGGTGTTGATCATAATAAGACTTGAACAAACATGACTTGGCAGCTCCCGTGTTGATTAACAAGCGGACGGGAATGTCCTTGATTTTGGCCATGTAATAAATGGGGGCAGTGCGGTCAGTTATGGCGTCCCCCGCCGAGGCCATCTTGGGCGGGGGGTACTTTAAAAAATCCTGGGAGTCGGTATCTACCTCCTCCAGGGTTTCCTCCGTATCATCTGAGGTCATGATAGGGGCTATTTCTCCGGTGTGCATTTCCTCCATTTCATGCTCTTGTCCCAACTCCTCTTCATTTACAGAAATGCGAGGAGTAAAGGGGCGAGGTTTGGCAGAGTCACGAATTTGATGGAGGGCACACTGAGCACTACAGGCAGGGAAATCATAGGGGTTGATAATTACTAATGTAGGGTTTTTACTTTGGTAGGTGTTGTAGGTTTTGTTCCGGTTGAAGATTCTGCGTGGCTGGGTAGGTTGGAACCGGGGCCTACTGTGTTGGGGCTTGCCGGAAGGGTAGGTGGGTCTGTTGTGGAAGGATGAGGATGGGTAGGCATTCTTGGAGTTTTGGTGGTCGGGGTGCTGCGGGTGTGTGGGAAACCTCTTTATTACAGGGTGGGTGCTTCTGTGCGCACGGCCAAAATACGTCGGATCGTGATGAGATCTTTTTGATATCCGACGAAATCGTGCACACGGAAATGATCTTTTACTGCTGAGGGCAATATTGATACAAGGTTGACCAGAATCTGCTGCTCTTGTTGGATTCTGGTCAATGTGGGGAAAGAAACTTTTATATGTTGGGCGATCTTATTCACTGTGGCATCTAGATCGCCTTCGAATTTAGTGTCTTGGATACGGGTGTGGGCCACGAAAACGCCCAACGAAGGCTTAATGGCTTCTATCACTATTGGGCGAAATTCGTCCCATGTGAGAGCAGGGTGCACTTGGTAGGCAACCAGGGAAACGGCTTTTCCCAGGTGCGTTAATGTCACGGCTATCTTTTCTGCGTCCGTGGTATAAACTAGGTCAAGTACGGGTTTCACTATGTCCATGAACGTTTCGATCTCGTAAGTTTCTCCATCATAATGTGGGATGGGAATGTGAGAACGGTGCGCCATGATGTTATCGTGTTCTGGCTGTTCCAAACTTGCAATGTAATGCAACCTTTTATCCGAATCAAGAACCACCGCTGCCGCCAATGTTATGCCCTGTTTTTCTACAGGATTAACTTGGGTAATGTGAGTTCTAACTGACTAGGTATATAAGGCTGCATGCACAATACAAGGTATGAGGAATAGAGAACACAAAATAAACACACGGTAACAAGACACACGATCACGTTTATTGAAGAGGATTAATAGGAAGCATAAGAAGGTATGAATACTCGTACAAGATAAAAGATAGAAATGAACAACTAGCATTAGTGGATCTGGATGGAGCCTAGTCTCCCACTTCCAACGTTCAGGTATACTCTTCTGATCACTGGCTTGGTTCGCAAGTTTATATACTGGAAGACATCAATGTTACTTATAGATTCAATTTCACTAATTAGATTTATTACTGGCAGTTCTGGTGCACAAATAGTAACTCACAGACTAGAATTAGACACGCGTATTTTTAGAGTACGGGAATTCTAGTAACCTCAGGGGGGTACTGATCTAAGTTTTATATTCTTATAGCAGGAATACGTAGAACACAAATCAGTGGGCAAACGTTAGATATCACTAGGGTTTTACTTCTATGTAATAATATCTGAATAGGGGTAATTACGAGAGTTAATGTCGCCTGTTAATTAATGAACACTGATATGCTTAGCACTCCCCAATAGAATGGTTATATATGAATTATACTGGGGCAAAGATATAGCCACTTCATAGAAAGATTAATAAGTGAGTTTCTAATTAGTACTGTAACACGGTAGTACTAATAAAGGGAATCTTGGGTAGTATTTGGTTGGTCTGGTCCTGGTTATCTTGCGTCCGTGATGTTGGGGGCTAACGACTGGTTCCGCGGCCGTCCAGGGGGTCCATATGTAGGAAGTTCTCAAGACGGATCTCTTGGCGATCGTTGCTGGCTACACGCTTATATACCCACTGGTGTGTGAAGGTTATAAGGTGCACATAGATTTCTTGTACGTGGACAGATGCTTCTATCTCAAATCTGCCACGGAGTCTGCCGGCTCTGGAACTCATATCTCAGGAACAACACAAGGGCAGAGCTAGAGGTCAACTTAAGGGGGCCAGCCACTGGTTGGTGTCTATCTTTCAACTGATTTTACTGGGGGCGGGAGCTGGGTTTATTGGCTCGGTTCTGGACCCTGTAGGCCATAGGGATCTCGAGTCTTATGGAATTATTTGAGCTCTCAATAGATACGGGGACTAGGTAAGGTGGTGATTACTGTTGTGGCACATGGCTATAGGGAGCCTTCATAATGTGATATAACTGAGCCTTAGTAAGAAGTACTATTTTGGCTATACTGGAAGTATTGAGGGGAGGGAGACTGGATCTACTTTGCGAGGAGGACTGGGACAGCTGTGATAGGAGCGTCTCTCTTATATTGCTCAGTCTTCATTCTATGGTATAGCTGAGGTGCTAATTTGATTATCCGAGTATGCAAGAAAGGTGAATGGGTTATTGTGGGTTAATAGAGGTTAGTAAAGGGGTTAGTCATGCATGGTTAGTTCATTGATAGGAAGAATTCCTGTGCTACCTGGCAATGACCCGGAAGTCAAAACAGGGGTCAGGTGTACCTCCGCAGAGGTGGGGGTCTTCCTCCTCGGGTGGGTAAAAAAGGGGAGGTGCGCGCCCTCTCTCTGTGATGGTCGTCCGGCGGCTGTGGCTAGGGGTTTGCCATATCACAAGTGTTTGTAATAACCCTCTGTTTATGAGACAGATGTGGGTGTTCGTAATACCAAAACCGAAGGTGCCTTGACTAGCTGGTTTAATCGGTTGGGTTGTTAATTGCATGGTTTGCTGGATGTGGTGGAGACTGGGTTGCTAACTCTGCCACATTTATCTGGAAGTATGGCAATAGAAGTTAGTCACTGGCGAGGCGGCTAGCCTCGCACTGACGATCATTTGGTACAGGGTTGTGAATGGGTTGAGAGAGAATTATAGGTTTGACTCCTGTAAGGAGATAAAGAAAACCTAATATTTAGTAGTGGCCCCGTAATCATTGACGAACATGCCTATTACATAAGGCATCCTCTTCAAACACTAATCCGCCGTAGTTTGAATCTACCGCGCAGAGTATTTAAAATCTGAGGAGCCTTCATCATGAGCGCACGCGACCTCACTTATGGCTTCAGTCATTATGAATTGGGTTCTCACTACGAAAAAATAAACACTACGAAAAAATAAAAATAAAAAGAAAATAAGAATAACTATCCAATAAGCTTTCCATCATATCGTGGATGTACTTGTGTGGATCTTTGACCAGACGCTGATTCAGGCGTCATTCTTCCTTCACTGACATATCAAGTAAACCAAAATCCTTAATACATCAACAAATGGGAAGGGGATGGTCGGGAGGGCCCCAGTCGTCAATGATTACGGGGCCACTACTAAATATTAGGTTTTCTTTATCTCCTTACAGGAGTCAAACCTATAATTTATTAGTGGCCCCTCCATCATTGACGAACATGCCTGATTTCTAAGACTGGAGGGGGACATTCGTAATCATATCATAACTCTAGAAAAGCAGATAATCAAACAACCACATAGTATTCTTACTTTTGTAAAAAAATATATATTCGGGTGCATAAACTTTATACAGCCTAAATATTCAAAAAGGGGTACAAGCAGGAGCGTGCTTCAAAGAAGCCTGCTTGAAAAAGGATTAACTCTGAGACTCTGTGCACAGATCTGCTAGTTAAGAAGGCACCCCACTTAAAGTAAGTGGTGAAAACTAAAAACTTATAATTTTACATGTGCACATAAACCCCATTAACTAGTGGATATATTCCTAAAAATATAACCAAACATAAATGAATTCTTGTACATTCGTAGAAGTACTGAACTCGTGTACTTATGCAGAAGTAATTACTTCAAAAGTAAAAGTCGTAGTTGCAACTACCGAGATTTCTCAAAAATCTATTGCTTCACAGCCAAAGCTACTTACAACAAGAATTGTTGTAACACTATTATTGGCCTTTAGCACAATTTCCTGCAATGAATACTACAGAGAAATTTTATAATACAATGCCTACAACCAGTATCACAGCTCGTATGTTCCGAACACATACTCCGGAGGGGTCTAAGGTGTCCTATGTCACACTGACTGCACCCCCCCCCCCCTTTTCTTGAAATTAAACAAAACGTGACGAAAAGGGCCACCTAGACCCTCTGCCGTAAAGCTATACATGGCAAGGAAGGTTTGTGCAGAGCTACTGAAAGGTATCGAGGCAAAAACTCCTGAATAGAGGCCCACAACTGTGTGGACTTAATAACTTCCACCGAAAGATTATCAAGGAAACGGAAAGAGGCTGTCCCCTTGCGTAAATCGTGGGTCTTACCCACACGCCGGGATTCTTCTCTTTAAAGTCCTCGACCAAGAGAGAAGCCAGTGTACGCTCCATCAAGCGTTCACCCGGACTTGCGACCCATAAAGCACCCTGGTGATTTAGAGGTGCCACTCTTAAATATTTGGTTAGCGCTTGCACTGGGCAAAAAAAATGGTGCACCTTTCCCCTTGTTAACGCCGGCACCGTGAACTCTGAAAACACGTGTTCACTGTGCTCAAACTTGGCTATGAATCCTGGGGAAGGTGCAATGTGAATACACTCATGAAGCCTATCAAACCTGAGGCAATTAGGTGCGTTGCTCATCGCCGCCAGCTCAGATACTCTGTTCCCAATAGCCAAAGCCATAAGGAATACTGCCCTTTTGTAAAATCTGCAGTCTTTGGTACATACGGGAACGAGAATAACGACGATGCTTTGCCCAGAGACCATGTAGGCCTGAGCTGACGGGGAGGTGGGCGGAGTTAAAACCTGCCCACATAAATCACTTTCAGATAAATGTTTTTGCATGAACAGATAAATTAAATAACTAACAACCAACGCCACTGAGGGCACAGTTTCTTTTGTTCTAAGAATCCGAGACGTAAAAGCTTGCCAATGTGATTGAAACTGTCGCTTTGTAGACTGGGTATAATGATTCGTGAATATCTTGGTCACGTCGCTACCATATGGTGCTAGCCACTTGGCCTCCTGAATGTCCATAATGAACAAGTCCGCGAGGTTTCTAGGTTGACAATTGTGTTCTAAGTGGAACAACCCGACCGGGAGTGACACTGGGTGCGGGCACCACATGTTCAAATGCTCGTACCACACTGCGCCGGCCACAGGGGCGCGATTAGCGAGACTACGCCTCGCTAATCCTGTAGTTTGTTGACTATGTGGCACATTAGAGACGCGTCTGGCGGCGGAAAATAGATAAATGGAACTCAACCTGTTCTCGTCCGTCATCAGAGCGTCAGGTCTGCCCGCCGGCGTTATCGTCCGGCGGGTGAGGTACAGTGGGAGTTTGTGAGTCTTCTCAGACGCAAACAAATCCACTTGTGGATGGTAATGCTCCGCACACGCAAGAGCGTCCATTCTACTGTTGTGCTTTGTCTCTGAGACAGAGCGTCTGCCCAGACGTTTGCTACGCCTGGGAGATAAGATGTGTGAAGATGAATATCCAGCCTGTTGGCTAGTATAAAAATCTTTTCTGACATGTTTAGCCACTTCCGAGATCTCATTGACCCTTGTTTCTGAATACAGTGAACCGCATTCAGATTGTCCATGCTGAAGGCCACCGACTTGCCCCGTAAAGCAGAGCCGTGAGCCTGAAGGACAGATAAGGGGACTAGTAAGTCTTTGACATTGATGTGGAAGATTTCTAAATAGGACCAAAACCTTTGACCCTGATGCCCGAGGTTTGACTAAAAGCCCCAACCTATCGTTCCTGACGCATCCATGTCCACCCATACCGACGGCGGGGGAGAGGTCCATGACATGACTGCGTGCAGCATTTCTCTTGTCGCCCAAACCGCTAGTAAGTTGTGTGATAACGTTGGGATAGGCCATACTATCCCCGCCGGTAATAGTGGGAAAAATTTGTTGCCCTCCAAGATTAAACGTTAGACTTACAACCAGCCCAACTTCACAGTTAGCTGAACCCAGTTGAGAGAACCGACTAGAGATTCCCAAAGTCTCTGTGTCGTAGTCAGACTGTGGAGAAACATAAACAGTTTTTGCGAAATCTGTTTCGAGTGTCCACACTCTGACTCAGAGTGAGAGAAGCTGTGTCCTCGACCAGCCCTATCCCCTGAAATACTCGTGGGGGAACAAGGGTTTGACTTTTACTAAGTTGACCTTGAATCCTAGAGATTTGAGATGGTTTAACGTAACGTAGACATGAATGATGCGTAACTTTTCTGTTTCTGCCACCACCAGTTAGTCGCCCAGATACCACCAGACCCTGATCCCTTGTTCTAACAAGGGCATCAGGGCTTGCGGGGACCTTGCTTGAATGCTTGTGCCAAATTGAAAACAGTCTTCCAAACTGCTGGTGAAATCAAAGAAAGAATTAGAACTGGAGACAGAACTACTTGGCTTGCAATACGGTCAAGAAGTTTCTTCACTAAGAACATCCTCGGATCCTGCCTTGCTCGAACTGCCTCTAATTAGGCCGTCCGAATATCTCCTAAAGACTTGGATGGAAGTCTGGAGAAGCAAGCGCCGGGAAAGTTCAATGGCTTTCCTGACTTCCGCGGCTTCTATTGCCTGAGAAGAGCGTAACAGAGACTTTGTTACTTTCTGGGAACCATATATTGCGAAAAACAGTTTAAACGCTTTTCCTCTTAACCTAAACTCGCGGTCTAGGTAAGCTGGGGAAGGCGTGCTAAAGGGATCTTATAATTCGCACAAATTGATTATTTGGGGGGTGGCGGCCAAGAAGTCAAACAAAGCAGAGGGGACTCCGCCGGCACCAAAAACCGGAAGAGAGAACCAAGAATGGTGTTCTGGAGGGATTTGGTGGGAAGATTAAGTCATGGTTATAATAACTTGGAATGGCCTTAATATGAACATCCAAAACATTTCCGTAACATTGCTACCCCTGACTCATCAGGCCCGTATAAAAGAGGCATAGCTCCTGTTTTTGACTGGCGCCTTGTCTAAAGGAGGGGGAGATATGTCTGATATGACTCGCACATTGGAAGTAGTGAGAGCTGCAGTGCCTGGCACATTGGAAATTGGATCTGACACAAGAGGATGGTTAGGTATTTTAGCTAAAGCAAAGGATGTAGCCAGAGGTCGCACATTCGTCGACATCGTGGGATCTCCCGTATCAACTGTAGGAGTTTCCGGCGTAGGGCCAAAGAACCTATTAAGTGCCTTCAAAAGTAGTCCATCAATCTCTTCCGCCGGTACATACCTAGCCGATGACGAACTCCGTGGAGATTCGACAGTACCCTGAGAGTCGCCTAGAAGGTAACTGGACTCTTCAACCTCCATCTCTGAGACCAGAGATCGTTGTTCTTCATCCGTTAAGTCTGGCTTATCATGGGAAGATCCCGCCGAAGCCGGGACCTCCACATGTTGCCATGTTAAAACTGGGATAGAAGATGGTACATCGGCATCCCGGTGGACGTCAGCACTAGTTGAGCCACAAAGGGATGTGTTCTGTCCTGCCAGGACTGTGAGTATCGCCATACACCTTGGCTGTGGCTGTCCCTCGCTTGCGAGCTTGGTATACTCTCGGAATGGGAGCCCTCATCCGAGTCCCGTAAAGGTTTATGATAATTAAAAGCTCCCATAGCTCATTAACACATTTAAAGCAGAGCTGGTGAGCAAAATCATAAAGTATACTAATTAATTTATTTTATATTTAATTGTATTAAAATAAATTACTATAAATAAACACAATATTATCATAATATAATCATAGAAAATATATATGTTTATGATTATTCAGTGATTAAATTATTTCATTAACAAATACAAATAATATAGGGATACCTGAGCTTAACGGCGTTGAACATACAGCAATGAGAGGTTCAAGTGCCGACATGACAGAGACTGGGGGAAAACTATCCCGCCCCCGGGAACTACATGGTCACCTGGTGCAACACCGGTACTCCGCCCTGGAAAGAGAAATTTCCGGGGATTAAAGCTCATAGGGTTACACCCAAAAAATGGTACAATATATGTGCCACAAAACCGCCGGTCAACGAACCGTAGCACTCCACCACTACTTTTCGTTTTCCTTTAGTTTCATATTAAAGATTTCAGCATATCTTTACCTGTCCAGAAGATTTAAGCATATCTTCTGAATCCTCATAAAGATGAAGCATATCTTTATTAAAGATGAAGTCTTTCAAGTATCCCTTTACACTTGAAACACTAGTAAGATTCCGGCATCTTTTTATCCCATAAAAAGTCTAAGCCTATCTTAATCTCTAATCCAGCTTCTCCCAGAAGCTCTCATAGATCGCCGTCTTGAAGGCCGTGATACCCTATTGTATCAATCAATTGTTTGGCACATTATCTCAAATTGCAAATCAGTTAATATAACCACCCGAAGGTACAACCGCCGGGTTTTATATGCAATGTCAAACCAATTGTACCCGCCCCAGACCTCTTTGTAAAAAGGTCGCCGGGAGGGAAAGACCAAACAAACAAACAGCATTGTTTCAATGGCTTATTAAAGATTTCAGCATATCTTTACCTGTCCAAAAGAATTAAGCATATCTTTTGAATCCTCATAAAGATGAAGCATATCTTTATTAAAGATGAAGTCTTTCAAGTATTCCTTTACACTTGAAACACTAGTAAGATTCAGGCATCTTTTTATCCCATAAAAAGTCTAAGCCTATCTTAATCTCTAATCCGGCTTCTCCCAGAAGCCCTCATAGATCGCCGTCTTGGAGGCCGTGATACCCTATTGTATCAATCAATTGTTTGGCAAATTATCGCGAATCGCAAATCCGTTAATATAACCACCCGAAGGTACAACCGCCGGGTTTAAATGCAATGTCAAACCAATTATACCTGCCCCAGACCTCTTTGTAAAAAGGTCGCCGGGAGGGAAAGACCAAACAAACAGACAGCATTGTTTCAATGGCTTTGAAAAGCAGAGAAAACCATGTCCAACAGGTGTCAGCATAATCACCTAGATAACTGTGTGGAGCCCCCCTCGACGGGAATAACCCAGGAAGCCTGATCCCAGGCTCGACCATAGAAAACGCAGTTTCTGATGAGCCCTCAAGCGACCAAAATCGTCGGGGTAACTTACCTATTTTAGCCATCCTGACTAAAACTCGGTAAACAAAACCGGTGTTCTCGGAACAACGAGAAAAACACCGGAAAGGTAACCCACACTAAACGAGACATTACAGGAGGGCGTAATGCATAAAGCAATGAATAACACAGGAAGCCTGATCCCAGGCTCGACCACAGAAAACGCAGTTTCAGATGAGCCCTCAAGCGACCAAACTCGTCGGGGTAACTTACCTATTTTAGCCATCCTGACTAAAACTCGGTAAACAAAAACGGTGTTCTCGGAGCAACGAGAAAAAACGCTGGAAAGGTAACCCACACCAAACGAGACATTTTAACACATTTTATACAAAGGGTGTGCGCAAAAATAGGGATACCTGAACAGGAGGGCGTAATGCATAAAGCAAAAACCGGGGCAAAGGTAGCCATGACAGAGACTGGTGGGAAACTTACTCCAGGTTCTGCATAGACCCGCCGGGACCCAGCTCTGGAAAAAAGAAAATTTCCAGGAATTAATGCTCATAAGGTTAACCCAATCATGTTCGCACTCAAGTGTTAAATAACCCGCCGGGTAACGAGACGTAATACTCAACGACTACAGCTCGCTACGCGGTGGGGTTTCCTAAGTAAAAGATTTCAGAATAGCTTAATTTTTCCAAAAGATTTATGAATACCCTCTGACATAATATATAAAGACCAGCATGGCGTTTATAACTGATTAAGTCTTTCCGGTGGTGTTTGTTTCAAGATTCAATTTTGGAAAAAAAAAAACTAAAAAAGACGCCGGCCCCCGAATTATCTCGTAGATCAAAAACTGGGAAGCCTGACAAATATACGAGATCTAACTTCTCCCGAAGTATCTTTTTAGATCGCCGTATGTTGAAGGCGGCGATACAAAACGTATCCCTCAATTGTCTGGTTAACTAACTGAATTGTAAATTCGTTATTCCCATCCTTTCAAGGAGCACCCGCCGGGTGTGAATATTAGTTTAAAAAACGTTAACCCCAATTGTGCCCTAAAGCGCCGTATGTTGAAGGAGGCGATACACAATGCATCCCTCAATTGTCTGGTCAACTAAACTGAATTTTTTGCAAATTCGGTCATCCCACCCTTTCAGGTTGCACCCGCCGGGTGATTTAAAGTTTAAAAGTTAACCCCAATTGTTCCTATCCCCACTTCTTTGTAAAAGATCGCCGGGGAGGAAATACAACAACAGCATAGTTTTATATTGGCTTTGCAAAACCGAAAAAACTACAAACAACACGTGTCCGTATGAACACCGTTAGATGGGTACAGCCAACCCGCCGGGAATCATAAGGAGCCTGAAACAGGCACCCCAGAGACGCAGTCCTGGGGAGCCACAGACACCCACTCGCCGGGGAAACAAGCCTGTTTGAAACCACGCGTGGCCAAAACTCGGCAACCAGCCGAGGTGAAACCGAGAAAAACCCGCCGGAAAAAACCCACCCCGTCCAGGTACCATCTGAACGCAACACCGGACCGAGGCGTAGCCAAAACACAATTAACGCCGGGCCCAACATAGTCCGTGGAATTAGCCAATACACAACTAACCCAGGACACATAAATAGTCCGTGGAATTAGCCAATACACAACTAAACCAGGACACACATGACACAGTAGTACATATTTAGAAAATAAATCAATAACACTTGTATATGTGGTAAAGCTACGAAGGCTGGCTAGGCCTAGGCAGACGGATAACAGTAACATGTCGGAATATAAACAAAAAGCACTGAATTATATAACAACAGGAACCACCGCCAACACACCACTGTAGCAAATACTTCCGGCAAAGGGAAGAACTGACTCGGGACCCAGAAAAAACTTCACTAAGTGAAGAAAAAAACGCTGGGAACGTCAGCAAAAATACGCTACCTCATCAGAAAGATAAAAGGAAGCAATAACGCGTAATGAAAGCCGCCTGCATCACAAAGCTAGCTAACTGTGAAAAAGTTCACCTGTCCACAACAGGACCACGAGGGTACATCCGAAATAGATGCCCCAAACACACGACCCAAAATACACTGCACTGCGGGCAACCAGCCCAGGACACTCCTGCTACGCATATCCCAACCTTACTCGATACATCCCGGAGTAAACAAATGAGAAAAAACTCACTAGGGACGCAGCAAATGCGGAACCAGCGGAGCGTGGAGAGACACGTCCAGGCCGGCTGATCGCAGAGCAGAGAAGGAAGAATGATGCCTGAATCAGCGTCTGGTCAAAGATCCACACAAGTACATCCACGATATGATGGAAAGCTTATTGGATAGTTATTCTTATTTTCTTTTTCTTTTTATTTTTACGAATTTTTTTCATAGTGAGAACCCAATTCATAATGACTGAAGCCATTAGTGAGGTCGCGTGCGCTCATGATGAAGGCTCCTCAGATTTTAAATGCTCTGCGCGGTAGATTCAAACTATGGCGGATTAGTGTTTGAAGAGGATGCCTTATGTAATAGACATGTTCGTCAATGATGGAGGGGCCACTAATAAATAGATGGCATGCAAAGGGTTAGTAAAGTTCTAATGTTGTTCCGTCCTACTAAGGGAAGGTAGGCTGGATAGGAGTATATATTGTGACGCTTCTGCATAGTAGCCACGTGCGGGCATGCGCGCGTGTCGGCTACCCAGCCGTTTAGAAACCGGCTGGTGGCAGCCGGCCGACCGGCTTTTCCTTAGTATATATCCTACGACAATGTAACTAATGTCTGGGATATTCTTATGTTGTTTCACAGCTTGTAGCTGCCCTTATTCTTAACCAACGCATCTTAGTATATTTTATTCTCGATAGTTGATTATTTCATTATAATATATAAGATGTAAGTCTAGTGAGGGCGGGAGGAGACGAGCGGGAGAGAGAGACCGGCTTGGGACGTTGCTTCACTTGCCAGCTTGGGACGAGCCTGATGTTGCCACATGCATTTGATTGCAACGTTAGGCTTAGTTTCGACTCACGCACGGGGTAGAGGATTTTGACCCGGCAACTGTGTTGAGTGTTGCCAAGCCTGGGATGTATTTTGCATGCCTAGTGGGGGTCCAGACAGATTCAAGACTCAGAGCTCACCTCACTGTCGTACCCTTCGGACCCCCTTGATATCTATCCCTCTCAACCCCACTTAGAAACTTTCTCTCTTACTTTGTATACCTTCCTTCCACTACTTCACCAATCTATTTAATTATCCCATCCCCTTGATAGACCTTATATCTATTATTGTATTAACGACGAGCTCTCAGATAACTAGATAGGATTTTGGGCTTTATGCGGAGATGTAATTGTTAATGAGACCTAGGAAGCTTTTTTGTTGTCTCATATTTGGTGGTTTCATGCTTGCTAGTGTGTTCTTGTGTCAGGTTAGCAGGGGCTAGACCGGAGGGGAGGCTTTTTGCGATCCTTTAAGTAAAGTCTGCTGGTGCGAGTCCTGTGGACCCGCACGACTTTACTAGGATACCCGTGGGAGTCTGGGGGCATTTTCTTGTCTGTGTCCCTGTGTGTCTAGTGTGTTGTGTGAGGGCCCTTGCCTAGTCCACTCAGCACTGCGCTAGCACGTCTTGCTTTTGTTTTAGGGTCGCCAGGAGAGAGTCAGATACTTGCGATCTGAGTCTCTCAAGAGAGCACCCTTTCAATTAGAGTAATTTGGCGCACAGACTTGGGAACGTCCCTAGGCTAGAGCAGGTGGCTCAGCCCGGGTATCCGAAGCCTATATCCTTCCAGCTAGACCTCTGCCACCTGGCAGATGAACAGCTAGGGGTTTATTATTTCTGTATGCTTGTTATTGTGCCACAGTTTACCGTTTTTGTGAGCATTGTGAGTCAGGGTGTGGCTTAGAGACTCTGTCCGAGCAGGCTTGCCTGACTAAGAGTGAGAAGCACACCTGTATTTATTAGTGGGCCCTCCATCATTGACGAACATGCCTATTACATAAGGCATCCTCTTCAAACACTAATCCGCCGTAGTTTGAATCTACTGCGCAGAGCATTTAAAATCTGAGGAGCCTTCATCATGAGCGCACGCGACCTCACTCATGGCTTCAGTCATTATGAATTGGGTTCTCACTACGAAAAAACTTCGTAAAAAATAAAAAAGAAAAAGAAAATAAGAATAACTATCCAATAAGCTTTCCATCATATCGTGGATGTACTTGTGTGGATCATTGACCAGACGCTGATTCAGGCGTCATTCTTCCTTCTCTGCTCTGCGGTCAGCCGGCCCGGACGTGTCTCTCCACGCTCCGCTGGTTCCGCATTTGCTGCGTCCCTAGTGAGTTTTTTCTCATTTGTTTACTCCGGGATGTATCGAGTAAGGTTAGGATATGTGTAGCAGGAGTGTCCTGGGCTGGTTGCCCGCAGTGCAGTGTATTTTGGGTTGTGTGTTTGGGGCATCTATTTCGGATGTACCCTCGTGGTCCGGTTGTGGACAGGTGAACTTTGTCACAGTTAGCTAGCTTTGTGTTGCAGGCGGCTTTCATTACGCGTTATTGCTTCCTTTTATCTTTCTGATGAGGAAGCGTATTTTTGCTGACGTTCCCAGCGTTTTTTTCTTCACTTAGTGAAGTTTTTTCTGGGTCCCGAGTCAGTTCTTCCCTTTGCCGGAAGTATTTGCTACAGTGGTGTGTTGGCGGTGGTTCCTGTTGTGATATAATTCAGTGCTTTTTGTTTATATTCCGACATGTTAATATTATCCGTCTGCCTAGGCCTAGCCAGCCTCTCGTAGCTTTACCACATATACAAGTGTTATTGATTTATTTTCTAAATATGTACTACTGTCCTGGTTTAGTTGTGTTTTGGCTAATTCCACGGATTATTTATGTGTCCTGGGTTAGTTGTGTATTGGCTAATTCCACGGACTATGTTGGGCCCGGCGTTAGTTGTGTTTTGGAAACGCCTCGGTCCTGTGTTGCGTTCAGATGGTATCTGGACGGGGTGGGTTATTTCCGGCGGGTTTTTCTCGGTTACACCATGAAAAAACCCGGCTGGTTAACGAGTTTTGGCCACGCGTGGTTTAAAAACAGGTTTTTTCCCCCGGCGAGTGGGTGTCTGTGGCTCCCCAGGACTGCGTCTATGGGGTGCCTGTTTCAGGCTCCTTCTGATTCCCGGCAGGTTAGCTGTACCCATCTAACAGTGTTCATACGGACACGTGTTGTTTGTAGTTTTTTCGGTTTTGCAAAGCCAATATAAAACTATGCTGTTGTTGTATTTCCTCCCCGGCGATCTTTTACTAAGATGTGGGGTTAGGATCAATTGGGGTTAACTTTTAAACTTTAAATCACCCGGCGGGCGCAACCTGGTAGGGTGGGATGACCGAATTTACAAAATTCGGTTTAGTTGACCAGACAATTGAGGGATGCATTGTGTATCATCTCCTTCAACATACTGCAATTTAGGCACAATTGGGGTTAACGTTGTTTAAACTAATATTCACACCCGGCGGGTGCTCCCTGGAAGGGTGGGAATCACGAATTTACAATTCAGTTAGTTAACCAGACAATTGAGGGATACGTTTTGTATCGCCGCCTTCAGCTTACGGCACAATTGGGGTTAACGTTTTTTAAACTAATATTCACACCCGGCGGGTGCTCCCTGGAAGGGTGGGAATAACGAATTTACAATTCGGTTAGTTAACCAGACAATTGAGGGATATGTTTTGTATCGCCGCCTTCAACATACGGCGATCTAAAAAGATACTTCGGGAGAAGTTAGATCTCGTGTATTTGTCAGGCTTCCCAGTTTTTGATCTACGAGATTATTCGGGGGCCGGCGTCTTTTTTAAGTTTTTTTTTTTCCAAATTGAATCTTGAAACAAACACCACCGGAAAGACTTAATCAGTTATAAACGCCATGCTGGTCTTTATATATTATGTCAGAGGGTATTCATAAATCTTTTGGACAAATTAAGATATTCTGAAATCTTTTACTTAGGAAACCCCACCGCGTAGCGAGCTGTAGTCGTTGAGTATTACATCTCGTTACCCGGCGGGTTATTTAACACTTGTGTGCGAACATGTTTGGGTTAACCTTATGAGCATTAATTCCTGGAATTTTTTTTTTTTTCCAGAGCTGGGTCCCGGCGGGTCTATGCAGAACCTGGAGTAAGTTTCCCACCAGTCTCTTGTCATGGCTACCTTTGCCCCGGTTTTTGCTTTATGCATTACGCCCTCCTGTTCAGGTATCCCTATTTTTGCGCACACCCTTTGTATAAAATGTGTTAAAATGTCTCGTTTGGTGTGGGTTACCTTTCCAGCGTTTTTTCTCGTTGCTCTGAGAACATTGTTTACCGAGTTTTAGTCAGGATGGCTCAAAATAGGTAAGTTACCCCGACGAGTTTGGTCGCTTGAGGGCTCATAAGAAACTGCGTTTTCTGTGGTCGAGCCTGGGATCAGGCTTCCTGTGTTATTCATTGCTTTATGCATTACGCCCTCCTGTAATGTATAGTTTAGTGTGGGTTACCTTTCCGGCGTTTTTCTCGTTGCTCCAAGAACACCGTTTTTGTTTACCGAGTTTTAGTCAGGGTGGCTAAAATAGGTAAGTTACCCCGACGAGTTTGGTCGCTTGAGGGCTCATCAGAAACTGCGTTTTCTATGGTCGAGCCTGGGATCAGGCTTCCTGGTTTATTCCCGTCGAGGGGGGCTACACACAGTTTTCTAGGTGATCAGGCTGACACCTGTTGGACTTGGTTTTCTCTGCATTTCAAAGCCATTGAAACAATGCTGTCTATTTGTTTGGTCTTTACCTCCCGGCGACCTTTTTACAAAGAGGTCTGGGGCAGGTATAATTGGTTTGACATTGCATATAAAACCCGGCGGTTGTACCTTCGGGTGGTTATATTAACGGATTTGCGATTCGAGATAATTTGCCAAACAATTGATTGATACAATAGGGTATCACGGCCTTCAAGACGGCGATCTATGAGGGCTTCTGGGAGAAGCCGGATTAGAGATTAAGATAGGCTTAGACTTTTTATGGGATAAAAAGATGCCTGAATCTTACTAGTGTCTCCAGTGTAAAGGGATACTTGAAAGACTTCATCTTTAATAAAGATATGCTTCATCTTTATGAGGATTAAGAAGTTATTCTTAATTCTTTTGGACAGGTGAAAGATATGCTGAAATCTTTAATAAGCCATTGAAACAATGCCGTTTGTTTGTTTAGTCTTTCCCTCCCGGCGACCTTTTTACAAAGAGGTCTGGGGCAGGTACAATTGGTTTGACATTGCATATAAAACCCGGCGGTGGTACCTTTGGGTGGTTATATTGACTGATTTGCAATTCGCGATCTTTGTATTTCCTCCCCGGCGATCTTTTACAAAGAAGTGGGGTTAGGAACATTTGGGGTTAATTTTTAAACTTTAAATCACCCGGCGGGTGCAACCTGGAAGGGTGGGATGCCCGAATTTGCAAAATTCAGTTTAGTTGACCAGACAATTGAGGGATGCATTGTGTATCGCCTCCTTCAACATACGGCGCTTTAGGGCACAATTGGGGTTAACGTTTTTTAAAACTAATATTCACACCCGGCGGGTGCTCCTTGGAGGGATGGGAATAACGAATTTCCGATTCAGTTAGTTAACCAGACAATTGAGGGATACGTTTTGTATCGCCACCTTCAACATACGGCGATCTAAAAAGAAACTTCGGGAGAAGTTAGATCTCGTATATTTGTCAGGCTTCCCAGTTTTTTATCTACGAGATAATTCGGGGGCCGGCGTCTTTTTTAGTTTTTTTTTTTCCAAAATTGAATATTGAAACAAACACCACCGCAAAGACTTCATCAGTTATAAACGCCATGCTGGTCTTTATTTAACACTTGTGTGCGAACATGTTTGGGTTAACCTTATGAGCATTAATTCCTGGAAATTTTATTTTTTTCCAGAGCTGGGTCCGGGTAGGTCTATGCAGAACCTGGAGTACGTATCCCATCATGGCAACCTTTGCCCCGGTTTTTGCTTTATGCATTACGCCCTCCTGTTCAGGTATCCCTATTTTTGCGCACACCCTTTGTATAAAATGTGTTAAAATGTCTCGTTTGGTGTACGTTACCTTTCCGGCGTTTTTTCTCGTTGCTCCGAGAACGCCGTTTTTGTTTACCGAGTTTTAGTCAGGATGGCTCAAAATAGGTAAGTTACCCCGACGAGTATGGTCGCTTGAGGGCTCATAAGAAACTGCGTTTTCTGTGGTCGAGCCTGGGATCAGGCTTCCTGTGTTATTCATTGCTTTATGCATTACGCCCTCCTGTAATGAATAGTTTAGTGTGGGTTACCTTTCCGGCGTTTTTCTCGTTGCTCCGAGAACACCGTTTTTGTTTACCGAGTTTTAGTCAGGGTGGCTAAAATAGGTAAGTTACCCCGACGAGTTTGGTCGCTTGAGGGCTCATCAGAAACTGCGTTTTCTATGGTCGAGCCTGGGATCAGGCTTCCTGAGTTATTCACGTCGAGGGGGGCTCCACTCAGTTTTCTAGGTGATCAGGCTGACACCTGTTGGACTTGGCTTTCTCTGCTTTTCAAAGCCATTGAAACAATGCTGTCTGTTTGTTTGGTCTTTTCCTCCCGGCGACCTTTTTACAAAGAGGTCTGGGGCAGGTATAATTGGTTTGACATTAATAATAATAATACTATTCATAATAATAATAATATTTATTCAGTTAGCAATTTACAGAGTTGGTACCACATAGTATGTTATAAATATGACATGTACCAGCCTTGCATAATTCCAACTAAGGATAGCCCAATAAGGCCGTTAGGCGTATTGCCATTGGGGTCCTTGTATATAAAACCCGGCGGTTGTACCCTCGGGTGGTTATATTAACGGATTTGCGATTCGAGATAATTTGCCAAACAATTGATTGATACAACAGGGTATACGGCCTTCAAGACGGCGATCTATGAGGGCTTCTGGGAGAAGCCGGATTAGAGATTAAGATAGGCTTAGACTTTTTATGGGATAAAAAGATGCCTGAATCTTACTAGTGTTTCAAATGTAAAGGGATACTTGAAAGACTTCATCTTTAATAAAGATATGCTTCATCTTTATGAGGATGAAGAAGTTATGCTTAATTCTTTTGGACAGGTAAAAGATATGCTGAAATCTCTACTAAGCCATTGTCACAATGCCATTTGTTTGTTTAGTCTTTCCCTCCCGGCGACCTTTTTCCAACGAGGTCTGGGGCAGGTACAATTGGTTTGACATTGCATATAAAACCCGGCGGTTGTACCTTTGGGTGGTTATATTAACTGATTTGCAATTTGCGATAATTTGCCAAACAATTGATTGATACAATAGGGTATCACGGCCTTCAAGACGGCGATCTATGAGGGCTTCTGGGAGAAGCCAGATTAGAGATTAAGATAGGCTTAGACTTTTTATGGGATAAAAAGATGCCGGAATCTTACTAGTGTTTCAAGTGTAAAGGGATACTTGCAAGACTTCATCTTTAATGAAGATATGCTTCATCTTTATCAGGATTCAGACGATATGCTTATATCTTCTGGACAGGTAAAGATATGCTGAAATCTTTAATATGAAACTAAAGGACAACGAAAATTAACTACCAGAGTTCAAGATGTCAATTAAATAAAATGGTGGAGAGATTGCGTCAACACCCTGAACGACTGGACATTTATCATAAAATAATTCATGAGCAGTTGGAAAATGACTTTATTGAGGAGGTCCCAGGTGAAATAAACCATAAAGAGGGTCATTACCTTCCTCATCATGCTGTAAGTAAGGACTCCAGTACTACCCCCATCAGAGTGGTATTTAACTGCAGTTCTCGAGCAGCGAAGAATGAAGCAAGTCTAAACGATTGTCTCTATGTAGGACCAAATCTGACTGAAATACTGGGTGATGTACTATTAAAATTCAGGACGAAGAGATTTGGGTTTGTGGCAGATATCTCCAAAGCCTTTTTGAGAATAGGGTTAAGGAGCAGGACCGCAAATTCACAAAGTTCCTTTGGCCTGAAGATCCTTTTCAGCCTGGTGGGTGGATAAAAGAATACCACTTTCGGTCAGTGTTGTTTGGTTCCTGCTCTAGTCCTTTCTTGTTGTGCAGCACTTTGAGATATCATTTCCAGAAGACAGAGAAACCGGAAATGGGTCAACTGTTTTACATGGATAATCTTCAGGGCGTTGCCGACAGTGGAGAAGAGGTGTTTGAAATCTACAATTTGGCAAGGCAAGAATGTAATAAAGCCAATATGCCACTACAAAGTTGGAATTCAAACTCTCATATTCTTTTGGACCAGATAAGAAGAGACTATCCTGACTATCAAATACCAGAATATCAACCAGTACTCGGATTACTGTGGAAAACAACTACTGATGAGATGTCTCTAAAGCCCCTCAAGTTTCCCGATGTAAAACTCACAAAACGTACACTCTTAAGTCAGGTCTCTATGATGTTCGACCCATTGGGCATATTTAGTCCCATATCAATTAAAGGGAAGATTTTAGTTCAGGAGGCCTGGAGAGAAGCACTGAGTTGGGATACTCCATTACCTGAAAAGTATACAGAAGAGTGGAACAAATTGCAGGTGGAATATGAGAAGGTGTCCTCAGTCAAGTTTCCTAGAAGATGTGATCCTACCTCTGATAATGAGTGTGCTCAATTGCACATATTTTGTGATGCCTCATCTAAGGTGTATGGTGCAGTAGCTTATTGTGTCACTGAAGTCCGATCTACTATGATTATGTCCAAATCCCGAGTAGCGCCATTAAAACAACGTACCCTTCCACAGTTGGAGCTGACCGCTGTTGAATTGGGAACTAGGTTAGCTACTTATTTGAATGGTATGTTTCCCTTTTTAGGTGAGACATATATATGGACAGATAGTGAGATATGTTTGCACTGGATAGCTAAAGATGATAGTCACATAGTTTATGTGCGTAACAGAGTACACAAAATAAAGGAACTGCAAATGAACTATACATTCGTGCATGTTAAGTCCAAGGATAATCCGGCTGACTTGGTGAGCCGAGGTGTTGGTGTCAAGAAACTGATTAACGAAACTCTGTGGTTTCAGGGTCCGGTTTGGCTACGTCAGAGTGATTGGCCAGAACAAAAATCATACCAGAAGGTTAATGATGATAAAGTTCATATGGACCCAATAATTATCCCAGAGCCTTCAGTGATTGACATCACCAAGTTCTCCAATTTGGACAAACTATTAACTGTAACTAAATTTGTGTTTAAGTTCCTGAGCAAGAAGGTAAAGATGGATGAATTAGACCCACTTACCTACTGGATCAAAAGGATACAAGCTGAAAAGTATGAGGAGGAATTAACACAGCTATGTAAACCCAATCCCAAGCCAACCAAAAGAATGAAGGACCTTGGGCTGTATCTAGACAATCAAGAATTAATATGTTGTCGAGGTCGTATTGGTAAAGCTGATCTACCCCTCAAAACTCGGCATCCGATCCTATTGCCCAAGGATTGCGACCTCACCAAATTGATGGTTTTAAAAGTGCATGAAACCACTAAACACGGTGGGGTAGCAGACACTCTAGCATATATGCGACAAACATATTGGATACCCCAGGGACGACAAGCTGTTAAACGCTGTATCAAGAATTGCATTATTTGCAAGAGGTATACAGCTATCGCTATTCCTTACCCTGGACCACCAGCTCTTCCGCCAGACCGCATTCACCAAAGGACACCGTTTGAGGTAACAGGTATAGATTATACTGGTGCCATCACTCTCACAGGAGATGATGGTCCACCCAAGAAGGTTTACATAATTATGTCTATTCACCTGTACCAACACTCGGGCTATCCATTTGGAAATAGCGGAGGACATGAGCTCGGAAACCTTTATTAATTTATTTAGAAGATTTGCCGCTCGGCAAAGTTGTCCCAGACGTTTGATTAGTGACAATGGGACAAATTTTGTGGGCGCATCCCCGTTGGTTTCTGAACTATTAAAGAGCAACGCAGTACAGCAAATGCTAAATTCTAGAAATTGTTATTGGTCATTCACAACTCCCAGAGCCCCTTGGCAAAATGGATTTACAGAGAGAATGATAGGTATTGTAAAATCGTGCCTGAAAAGGGTTCTTCACAAGTCCAAGGTCACCTTGGATGAGTTAAGAACTGTTGTCACCGAAATAGAAACCAGAGTAAATAATCGACCACTAACGTATCAAGATGACTCCAATCTGGAAATTGAGGCCTTAACACCGGCTCATTTATTATATGGTAGACGATTGGACCCAGTCCCCCGTTTGGACGTGACCGAGGAATTAGTGGATCCCTCCGTTAATGAAGCAGATGCACACTTGCGACGAAGCTACCATAAACTCTGCAAAATACTGGACGCCTGGAACAAACATTGGGCATTTGAGTATATCTTGAGCTTACGGGAGAGGTATTATGGTGCGAATTCTGCTAGTAACCGTCACAAACCGATAGTGGGAGACATAGTCTTGTTGAAAATGGACCAACCTCACTCTAAATGGCCCTTAGCAAGGAGCCAAGAAGTCTATCCTGATTCCGAAGGAGTTATCAGAACCGTTAAGGTTGTATCTCGAGGACAAACCACTCTCCGAACAGTAGATCGTCTCATACCTATGGAACTCGCCATCCCACCGGAAGAACCGCAACCCATAGTAATAGGGAGCCCAAGACTACCACGAGCAGCTGCTGCGGAGTCTAGAAGAAATTGGCGTGATTTGTTAGCCGCAGGTGATATAACATGATGCGACACATCATACTTCGCCGGGCCCCAATCTGTGAGAAATAAATTGACTACACCGGTATCTGAGGAATGTTGGCAACAACCTTCCGATAGGGTAACCTCACTAGAGTGAACAATATCCTACCAGAACCCGGTGATTGTATATATTGTAGAGATTAATTAATGTTAGGTAATTTAGTACTGTATAAGATTACCTTGATCAAGTTAATTTAGTTATAAAACCTTGTAGAAATAAGTTTAGAAGAACTGTAAAGAGGATCAGTTTAAATATTCCCGCGACCGCATACGCGATCCACCGTTTGCTTTAGGGTCGTTAATATCTTGATATTATGTTCACTAAATCGTTGTGAAACGATGTTCACCTTTATAATTATATAATTTAAATGCTGATAATTATTTATATGATTTCGTGAAGAGGGAATGAACCCTTGGTAACGAATTAATATATAGTTTATTTAACCCGGGAACTGCGGGGAGACTCTTAAGAGTTCCCCCGGCGGACTGCGGGGAGACTCTTAAGAGTGAGTGAAAAAAAAAATCAACTTTTGACATAAAAAAAAAAAAAAAAAAAAAAAAAAAAAAAATATTTTGTTATTTTTTTTTGGCCCCTGGGCCATGCAAAATCTCAGTCCTCTACCTCCCCTCCTTCCCCACTTTCCTCCTCTCCTTCAGTTATCACCTATTTTCCCTGTTATTCCCTTATTCTGAGGTATATTTTCGTGCTAACATTAGCGAGTTGCAAGCAGGGTGTTGTCATCACTGATGGCAAGCGAGTGCAAGAGAGAGAGAGAGAGAGTATCGATCGACTGTGTCTCAGTGGCCTTGGGGGAAATTGGCGGGAAAGCAGCTTGCCTCACCCATACATTATACAACTCGCGGGCTATATCTCCGATTTTGACCATTCAAACGCTGTTTTCACTCGTTTTATTGTTGTTTCAGGTTAATACCTTTATAATCAACCCATAATAGGCACATATGGATAAGTATTAATGCTATTAATGGTACAATGAATATTTTAGTGACGGAAACACTTCAAATACATGCGCACAGGGAGAGGTGTCTAATTACCCCCATGCGCACTTCAGAGGTTAAGAGTCGGAAATTGAAGTTCCGATCAGACGCTAGTAAACATCTGAACGGTAGAGAAGTGTCCCGTGATCTCCTCCACCACAATTCCCACGCCCGGCCCGGAGTCCTGACCTATAACCCTTATCTACCGAAGCCGGAATCCTCTGAACTAAACCAGGACCCTAGTTATAGCTAAGTCATTGATATATATGGCCATTTATACAATGTTTAGTTAGGGCATCCTGAGAGATAGGCTACCATAGTTCATACCATAAGGTAGGCGATCTCAGACTTTATTTTTATTTATGTTGATTAATTTTATATTTCGATTGGTGTGGTAAGAGATAACCTTTGGCCATATTATCCCCCACAATTATTCTAACATTGTTTGACTATGTAGCAACATGCTAGCGACTTTTGAGAAAGAATCTAGCGGTATTTTGTGGAGACATACTGGGAGGGTGGGAGGGAGGTGGTGGTTGCAGTGTTGCCAGTTGTAAAGCTACATATTACCGCTAAATGTAGAGGTATTTACTTCAATCTAGCAGCCATTTCTTTTATATCTAGAGACATTTACTAGGGATAATTTGAAAATTTCAGACATTCTAGTCATACAACATTGTAAAATTTGCAAAACAAACAAACCAAAACTCTTTAGAAATTGCAGCATTTTCCTAACATTGTTTGGCTATGTAGCAACATGCTAGCGACTTTTGAGAAAGGATCTAGCGGTATTTCGTGGTAACACTTTAGGAGGGTTAAAATACGAGTCACACGGGCAATTGCCAAAACTTTAAAGGTCCATATCATTGTTATTAAACTAAGCATTTGGCAAAGGGAGGAATTGTTAAAAACCTTAGCCAATACTCTGTCATTCACCAAAAATAAATTTGAATTATCATTATTATTTGGTAGGGTAGGTATGTATAGGTAGGTTGGCTAAATAATTGCTGGAATTCGTAGGGACTCGAACTGTTTTGAGAGAGTTAAATAAAAAAAAAATTATAGATCTGAATAATAAAGAGATTATGTTATTAAGCAAAACTGGGGGATGCGTGGAAGCCTATAGACTGTAGACGGTAAACTTTGTGTGGGTAGCGAATTCGGTTTTAAAGTAATTTAAGAATAGACCATTTTCAATGCTGCGGCCAAACTATTCCACCCATTTATATTTTTTTGGTATCAAAACGTTCGGAATCGCGAGCCTCACCCAACTACGCAAGCATGGCTTTGATCATCGGTGTAGTTTTTAAGATGTGGAATTTTAAGTGGAATTCGAGGTTTTTTCAAGATTGCCGGAAAAAAACCCACGTGCAAAAGCAAAACCTTCTCTATAAAATTTGCACATTAGTAGAGGAGTGCGTATGCCAAAGCCCAGTCGTTTCCTGTGAGTGGGAGAGACGGTATTTAGGCGTAAAGTTTTTCGGGAAATCGGCTGCCACGGACCTGTTTGGCCGCCATGCCGGATGTTTAACATATAAAAAGTTGCCCAATACAAAAACGCACCTCTTGTGAAAGTTTGATCCCGATCCACAAAGCGGTTCTGGAGTTATTGCGTCGAAACCGGCGCGTAAGAAGAATTTGGATGAAATCCCAGGTTTAATGATTACAATAGGGGTTCCCCATAGGGGACGAACCCCTAATTAACGGTTTATTCAGAAAAGCAGCCCGAAGGCTGAAAATATACAAGGAAGTTGATACATAGTTAAAATTAAAATTAAAATTAAAATTAAAATTGACACAAGAGCTAACAGGCTAATTTACAATGAAAAATATGTATATAATTTATTGATTGTTTAAGACCTTAATTATTGAAGGAATGGCGCTGTTCTTGTAGCGGTCAGTCCGTGGTGCTCTTACGTGGACAGTACGGTTGAAGTGGCGAACAGCGCGTAGAGGAGGAGGGGCGTCGGGCGGTAGTAGGTGCCGGTGTCAGGGGTTGTTTAGTAGTTTGCTGGAGAACTGCTGAAGGTGTTGTTCGTAGAGGTTAGATATGGCGAGGACGTTAATTAGGTTACATGCATCTTGGTAAGTGGTGTAGTTGGCTCCTAACATTATTCTGAGTGCTCTCTTCTGATTTTTTTCTAATTTATTTCTTTGGGTTAAGTTGAGAGAGGATGACCAAACGGGTGAAGCATAGCAGAGTTTGGGTAATATAAAAGATTTGTATAAAAGTAGCATGTCATCTCTGGGAACCCCTAGTTGTTTCAGGGTGCGTATCATGTGTAGCCGATAAGAAGAAGCACTAGCTATGGTGTTAACATGTTTATCCCAGAGTAGTTTTTGCTGAAGGAAAACACCAAGTAATTTAGTGGACTGAACTATCTCGAGGGTGTGATTGCCAAGCTTGAGGGTGGGTGGAGAGATGGGTTTAGAAGCAACATTGAAGTTCATGACAAGTGTTTTGTTTAGGTTAATAGTGACATCATTATCTTGTGTCCAGGTCAGTAGGGCATCTAGGTTGGCTTGGAGAATGCTGTAGTCTGGAAAAGCGTTGCTGATGGAAGAGGCTAGTGTGGAATCGTCAACATATTTCCATTTGAGTTCTGCGTCTTGAAGGGCGTTATTGCTGAGTATTAAATAACCGAGGGGCCCCATTCGTGTCCCTTGAGGCAAACCGCAAGTAAGTGTTTGTGAACTGGAGATACTGCCTAGAAAGCGGACGGATTGTTGACGGTCGTTGAGGAAATCCGCCAACCAGGAGGTAAGACATTCCCTGAGGCCAAGTTGTAGTGCTTTCTTAATTATAATGGTATGGTTCACTAGATCGAAGGCTTTTTTTAAATCTATGAATACTGCTGTTACTGACATGTTTCGGCGGTCTAAATTTTTATGAATTGAGTCAAGAAAACTGATGAGGTAGTGTGAGGTGGATGAGGATTTAATATTTCCATACTGGCACGAGTCTAATTTATTGTATATATCTTTGTCAGCCAATTCAGCTACAAAGCTTTCACAAATAAGGCTAGGAATAGGTGTAATAGCTATGGGCCGTAGTTCATTAAGAGATTGAGGGTTTGAAGATTTAGGGATTGGAGTGACATAGGAATGCTTCCAATCTTTAGGACATTTGGATTGTTGTAAGGAAGCATTAATTATGGATGTGAGAGGTAAGGAAAGTTCAGGAGCAAATTCTTTGTATAAGCGGATAGGAAGATCGAGTGGAGTGGAGGAGCGTTTAGGTTTGAGAATCTGTAAACGACGGCAAACTTCGTACTCTAATACGATAGGTGGGGGGGAGGGGGCAGGGAGGTATGCTGGGAGCTGGTCATGAGAGAGCTTGGGAAGTTGTTGACATAAGAGGCAAAATTATTATTTATTGTCTCGGCTGCTTCATTACTGGTGAGATGGTTGACACACGGGAAGGTAGAGGGTCGGTTCTTAAGGCCACAAAATTCCTGAATTCGGCTAAACCATTCACTAATGTTTGTGTGTTTCAAGTGTTGTATTTTGTTGGGATAGAAAGTCTTTTTTGCCATTTTAATTTCTCTAATAACTTTGTTTCGAAGTGATTTGAAGAGGCTGGTGTTGTTGGCTTTAAAGGCATTGTCACGTTGTTGCATAAGGCGTTTAATACGGCAATTAATCCAAGGGAGGTCAGACTGGTGAGTAACTACAGTTTTTTCAGGGAAGAAATGTAGGTAGGCTATATTAATAGTATTGAGATAATGTAGGTAGGCTATATTAATAGTATTGAGATAATGTAGGTAGGCTATATTAATAGTATTGAGATAATGTTGGTAGGCTATATTAATAGTATTAAGATAATGTAGGTAGGCTATATTAATAGTATTGAGATAATGTAGGTAGGCTATAATAATAGTATTGAGATAATGTAGGTAGGCTATATTAATAGTATTGAGATAATGTAGGTAGCCTATATTAATAGTATTGAGATAATGTTGGTAGGCTATATTAATAGTATTGAGATAATGTAGGTAGCCTATATTAATAGTATGATAATGTAGGTAGGCTATATTAATAGTATTGTGATAATGTAGGTAGGCTATATTAATAGTATTGAGATAATGTAGGTAGGCTATATTAATAGTATTGAGATAATGTAGGTAGGCAATATTAATAGTATTGAGATAATGTAGGTAGGCTATATTAATAGTATTGAGATAATGTAGGTAGGCAATATTAATAGTATTGAGATAATGTAGGTAGGCTATAATAGTATTGAGATAATGTAGGTAGGCTATATTAATAGTATTGAGATAATGTAGGTAGGCTATATTAATAGTATTGAGATAATTTTCCCATTTGCGATAAACATCTTCAACAGTTAATCAAATGCCCCAGAACGAGAAGCCCACCACAGAAGCCACGAACGAACACCACACAGAAACACCCAAAGGAAAGGTCCACAGAACGAAAGGGCCAGCTGACCGAGCCAGCCAATTCAGACAGGCCCAAGCCCGCAGGGCTAAGCAGCTCCAGGCCGCACCCAGATACCCTTTCTAAACTGACCATTTTTCCACCTCATGTACACTACCCCCTCGTGTCCTACACTCCTAACTACAAAGATGATGAACAGGAATATACATTCATATTAAAAACACCCATGCCCTGTCCCGACGTTGAGCCAATGCCAACACATCAGACAGCCATAATTATATCTATGTATGTTCTTACATCCGAGAAGTAGATGTTATATATCTTAGAAGTTAAAACACCCACGCCTGTCCCTAGACCTTGTATATCATTTCCCATGACTAGTATAGATATATGTAACCCGTGCTCAGTCGCCCCCTTGCATTGTTCCTCTAGTAACTAAGTGTGTCTAATATTAACTGCCACCAGTATTGATACGACATAGCGGCACTGTCCTTGTGTCGTATTGTGCCAAGTACAGATCAACCAGGTTTCATCACCTTATTAGGACGACGACTATAATGTCATCGTTCATTGATGTATGCAATCCTTAGTTTAAGTATTAATATTAACATTCCCTAACATCTTGTCTTGCCAGACTAAGCTTCTGAAGACCCATCGCCCCATAAATCTATGTATTCAATCCTTAGGTTAAGTATTTTTATCCGCCATTGTGTTCACCTTTTTCCATTTACTTTTCCACAATTGTCATACGTCTTCCCCTTGCCTCCTTCGTATCCACAGTCCACACTACGCCAATTTACTTCGTGTCATACACCTCTTACCCCAACCAGAGATTGTATAAGATAACCTGGTTACCAGTATCTGTCATAAGTACCCCGAAACAATAACTAAGTACCCCCTACGAACTGCCGCTGTTGTTGGTATATTTATATTTAATAGAAAACGCAGTTCCCAGGGCCAACTAATAGTATCCATAACTCCTCGGACTGATCACATAACTCTATCTTTTCCAGACTCATATACCACCCCATAGTTGCATTCCCCGGTAGCATTTGGCTAACGTATTCTACTGCCTTTTCAAACTTCCATATCAACTGCAGCCTAATGCCACCCCCACGCCCAGAGACCTTAGGGTCAAATTCCCCTATAGCCCCCCTGCACTCCCCCCCTCTCATTATAAGACCCCGCACTTCTCTACTCTTGTCCGACCTAGCCTCTCTCTCATACCTCTTGAAGATCCTTGAATTGTCCGTTGCTAATGCTCTCCAACCTTTTATATATATACTCCTATCCAGCCTACCTTCACTTAGTAGGCCAGAACAACATTAGAACTTTACTAGCCCCTTGCATGCCATCTATTCTCTTACAACACATTCACAACCCTGCACCCAATGGTCGTCGGTGCGAGGCTAGCCGCCTCGCCAGTAACTAACTTCTATTGCCATACTTCCAGATAAATGTGGCAGAGTTAGCAACCAAGTCTCCACCACATCCAGCAAACCCTACAATTAACAACCAGCCGAGTAAAACCAGCTAGCCAAGGCACCTTCGGTTTTGGTATTAAGGACACCCACATCTGTCTCATACACAGAGGGTTATTACGAACACTGGTGATATGGCAAGCCCCTAGCCACAGCCGCCGGACGACTATCACAGAGAGAGGGCGCCCAGCTCCCCCTTTTTGCCCACCCGAGGAAGGAGACCCCCACCCCCGCGGAGGTATACCTAGCCCCTGTTTTGACTTCCGAGTCATTGCCAGGTAGCACAGGAATTCTTCCTATCAATGAGCTAACCATGCATGACTAACACCTTTACTAACCTCTATTAACTCACAATAAACCATTTACCTTTCTTGCATGCTCTGATCACTAAATTAGCACCTCAGCTATACCATAGAATGAAGATTGAACAATCTAAGAGAGACGCTCCTATCACAGCTGTCCCCATCCTCCTCGCAAAGTAGATCCAGTCTCTCTCCCCTAAATACTTCCAGTATAGCCAAAATAGTACCTCTTACTAAGGCTCAGTTATATGAAAATATAAAGGCTTTCCTATAGCCATGGGCCACAACAGTAAATACCATCTTACCTAGTCCCCATATCTATTGAGAGCTCAAATAAGTCCATAAGACTCGAGATCCCTACTGTCTACAGGGTCCAAAACCGAGCCTATAAATCTAGCTCCCGCCCCCAGTCAAATCAGTTGAAAGCTAGACACCAACCAGGGGTCACTACCCTGCAGTTAACTTCTAGCTCTGCCCTTGTGTTGTTCCGGAGTGAGATTCCAGAGCCGGCAGACTCCGTGGCAGATTTGGATAGAAGGACCTGCCCACGTATTTGAGAACTTCACACATATGGGCCACCTGGACGGCCGCGGAACCAGTCGTTAGCCCCCAACATCATGGACGCAAGATAACCAGGACCAGACCCATCAGATGCTACCCAAGATTCCCTTTAGCAGTACTACATATTACTGTGCTGTTTAGAGATTCACTAATTAATATTTCTACGAAGTGGCTATCTCTTTGCCCCAGTATAATTCATATAACCATTCAATTAGGAAGTGCTAAGCGTATCAGTGTTCATTATTTAACAGGCGATACTAACTCTCGTAATCAACCATATGCCCAGATATTATTACCTAGAAGGAAACCCTAGTGATATCTGAAGGTTTGCCCACTGATTTGCGTTCTATGTATTTCTGAGACAAGAATATAAAACTTAGATCAGTACCCCCTGAGGTTACTAGAATTCCCGTGCTCTAAAATACGCGTGTCTAATCTAGTCTGTGAACTACTACTTGTGCACCAGAGCTACCAGTAATAAATCTAACAGTGAATATGATTCTATAAGTATCATTGATGGTCTTCGGTATATCAACCTGTTAAATTAAAGTCAGTGATCAGAAGATTAATACCTGAACGTTGGAAGTGGGAGACTAGGCTCCATCCAGATCCACTTATGCTAGTGTTGTTCGATTCTATTATATTGTCTTACACAAGTATTCTGCAGTGGTATATCAATAAACATGATCGTGTAACTTGCTACCATGTGTTTCTTTGTGTTCTCTATTCCTCATATCTTGTATTGTGCATGCAGCCTTATATACCCAGTCAATTAGAACTCACATTACCCAAGTTAAACCTGTAGAAAAACAGGGCATAACATTGGCGGCAGCGGTGGTTCTTGATTCGGATAAAAGGTTGCATTACACTGCAAGTTTGGAACAGTAGAAGCATGGCAACATCGCGAAATTGGCAGTCACTCACACACATTCCCAAGTATGATGTAAACACGTATGATATTGCCACTTACTTAGACATAATAAAACCAGTGTTAGATGTGGCACTTCAAAATGACTGCGAAAAAATCGCCGTTGCAATTATCGCAAATTATGCAGTTGGGAAAAGCCGTTTCCCAAATTGCCTAAACAGGTAACGCCAAAGAGTACCTGGAACCAGTTTCGATCCCTCGTGATCCGGACCTTAGGGCCACTTTTGGGTTGCCTCATCTCCCCCAAAATAATACAAATCGACGAGATCAAGTATGAAGGGGATATAAATGTGACCCTCATACAACTCTACAGATACGTGAGGACCACGTATAGCTATGAAGATTACGACCAACAAAATTAACTCTTATTCACCGCATTGTTAAACATCCTCCCACCCCACATCACCGCCCATCTCGACCCGTATGGCTTATTCGAAGAACATATGCTCTCCATCAGAGAAGAATGCCTACTCAGTTCGATGAATCCCCTATCCAACCTTTCAGCCCCTATCCAAGACTCCGTGCACCCTTCCAAAATGACTTCCGGTGAAAGTCCAACCCCAGTGCACTCTTCCTTACCTATATCCTCTCTGACCATCCCTAAATTTTCCCCTGCCCAGCCATCCACCAACGATCATCTTCCATCAATTGTGTTACCCCATAAACCCCATCGTTTTTCTATGCATGTCAAACAAACCCACCAACCCCAGATAACATCTAACCAGACCGTGACTGCCACCAAGAAGATTCCCAAAATTCGTCCTGTTAACAACCCCAAATCAATACATCAGGCCTCTACCAATAACCCCTGTTCTACACCTAACTCTTCCTCCACCAACCATCCGCAGGCCCCCCAACAAGCCCCGTATTCTAGCTATGCCTACCTATGTAGGCCTACCACAACATATTTTCCCCATGACCCCAGAAAACAAACCCACCAACCCCAGATAACCTCTAACCAGACCGTGACTGCCACCAAGAAAATTCCCCAAATTCGTCCTGTTAACAACCCCAAATCAATACATCAGTCCTCTACCAATAACCCCTGTTCTACACCTAATTCTTCCCCCACCAACCCGCCGCAGTCCCCCCACCAAATCCCGTTTCCTAAATCGCTCACCTCTCACCACCCTGACCCTCCCACACAGCGCTGTTAATCCTCCCTCACGCATGACGACCCCAACCATGTTCCCCCCCTTCCCCAGAAATGCTCAGCTATTTCCCCACCAACAAAATTTCCTTGTGACAGTTTTCCGTCAGTAGCTCCACCCCCCCCACAATTCACACCCTAATAAACTTCAAAACCCCACACTTGACTCACCCCCTCATGACAGACAAACCCACCAATCCCGTATAACCACTAAACAAACCGTCACTGCCACCGACACACCCCACCACTCTGATCCTCCCACACGCGCCGTTAATCCTCCCCTCACGCGTGACGACCTAGGGACCCAACCATGTTCCCCCCCTTCCCCCAGAAATGCTCAGCTATACCCCCACCAACAAAATTTCCCTTGTGACAGTTTTCCGTCAGTAGCTCCCTTCCACCCCCCCACAATTTACACCCCTAATAAACTTCAAAACCCCACACTTGACTCACCCCCTCATGACAGACAAACCCACCAACCCCAGATAACCTCTAAACAAACCGTCACTGCCACCGACACACCCCACCACTATGATCCTCCCACACGCGCCGTTAATCCCCCCCTCACGCGTGACCCCCACCAAAGTGATTTCCCCCCCCTCATGCGTACCGAACACCTGCTCACCAGTCGGTCCCCCACCATCATGAGCCCAGCTAAACTTTCAACCTCCACTAATTCCCACCCTGCCAGCCTAACCTCTCACGACCACATTCCGAACGAACAATCACCCCCGTACATAACCCCTACCTCCTTTTTCCCCCTATCTTACCCCCTCTTCACCGTTACCCCACCCGCCCCAAATTCCACCCCCAAAGATCCCGCTCGACAAAATACCACTCTCATCCCAATCCAACCACAAAACTTTTTCCACCTTGGCTAAACCCTAAAATACTCTCTCTCTCGCCCCAAACAACATAATCAACCTCTCAACTTCAACCACTCCTCGAAATCCCATCCATGTCTCTCCCGAAAATAAAATCAGTCCAAATTCAACCCCTCTCAAACCACAACCCTGCCTGCCCAGATCCCCCCCACCATCTCCCTATCAAATCCCCACACCCCAAACCTCCAAACCACCCGATCATAGTAAACTCTCAACCTTCAGCCTTACTCACCCTTCCCCAAACCCCACTCACGACCACAACTCTCTACACAATTCAACCCCTCCCCAGCACCAACCTCTTCCGCAACAAGAACCCCGACTCGACCTGCCCATTTCATCTTTAAAACCCCCCTATCACTACCCCCGACCGAAACCACTTAGACCCCCCTCCAAAACTGGCCCCGGGCCAGCTCGCCCCCAGATCCACATTCCTAACGACAGAACTAACAGTATATCCACCCCGCCCTTCCAAAGTGAAAGTGAAACCCCAAGGTCAAAGCCACAACCACCACCACCCCCTATTACCAGACCGTCACCCAGACTAACGGCGACCCTAAATAACCCCCCCCCCCTGATGATGATGAGGATATTATTGTACTAAATGTTTTTGATTGTTTTCAATTCCTAAGCGATTGGGCATGATAGTATAAATATACATGTTTTCCATATACTGTATACATTATTTTTTTCCCTTAGTCATACTACTTTTCTTGTTAACCTACACTTTTCTGACTATCTTTTAAATTTGCTTTATACATTGTTAAACACTTTACCTCTTCTTAATTTCCTGTGTTCTTAATTATCTGTTCTTTCTTAAATTTACATATTTTCCATATACTATATATTATATATTTTTTCCCTTAGTCATACTACTTTTCTTGTTAACCTACACTTTTCTGACTATGCTTCTTTTTACTTCACCCTTGAGGCTCGAGGACGAGCCTATAATGAAGGAGAGGGAAGTAAAATGCCCCAGAACGAGAAGCCACGAACACGAACACACCACACAGAAACACCCAAAGGAAAGGTCCACAGAACGAAAGGACCAGCTGACCGAGCCAGCCAATTCAGACAGGCCCAAGCCCGCAGGGCTAAGCAGCTCCAGGCCGCACCCAGATACCCCTTCTAAACTGACCATTTTCCACACCTCATGTACACTACCCCCTCGTGTCCTACACTCCTAACTACAAAGATGATGAACAGGAATATACATTCATATTAAAAACACCCATGCCCTGTCCCGACGTTGAGCCAATGCCAACACATCAGACAGCCATAATTATATCTATGTATGTTCTTACATCCGAGAAGTAGATGTTATATATCTTAGAAGTTAAAACACCCACGCCTGTCCCTAGACCTTGTATATCATTTCCCATGACTAGTATAGATATATGTAACCCGTGCTCAGTCGCCCCCTTGCATTGTTCCTCTAGTAACTAAGTGTCTCTAATATTAACTGCCACCAGTATTGATACGACATAGCGGCACTGTCCTTGTGTCGTATTGTGCCAAGTACAGATCGACCAGGTTTCATCACCTTATTATGACGACGACTATAATGTCATCGTTCATTGATGTATGCAATCCTTAGTTTAAGTATTAATATTAACATTCCCTAACATCTTGTCTTGCCAGACTAAGCTTCTGAAGACCCATCGCCCCATAAATCTATGTATTCAATCCTTAGGTTAAGTATTTTTATCCGCCATTGTGTTCACCTTTTTCCATTTACTTTTCCACAATTGTCATACGTCTTCCCCTTGCCTCCTTCGTATCCACAGTCTACACTACGCCAATTTACTTCGTGTCATACACCTCTTACCTCAACCAGAGATTGTATAAGATAACCTGGTTACCAGTATCTGTCATAAGTACCCCGAAACAATAACTAAGTACCCCTACGAACTGCCGCTGTTGTTGGTATTATATATTTAATAGAAAACGCAGTTCCCAGGGTCAACTAATAGTATCCATAACTCCTCGGACTGATCACATAACTCTATCTTTTCCAGACTCATATACCACCTCATAGTTGCATTCCCCGGTAGCATTTGGCTAACGTATTCTACTGCCTTTTCAAACTTCCATATCAACTGCAGCCTAATGCCACCCCCCCGCCCCGAGACCTTTGGGTCAAATTTCCCCATTACCCCCCCGCCCTCCTCCCCTCTCATTATAAGACCCCGCACTTCTCTACTCTTGTCCGACCTAGCCTCTCTCTCATACCTCTTGAAGATCCTTGAATTGTCCGTTGCTAATGCTCTCCAACCTTTTATATATATACTCCTATCCAGCCTACCTTCACTTAGTAGGCCAGAACAACATTAGAACTTTACTAGCCCCTTGCATGCCATATATTCTCTTACAACCCATTCACAACCCTGCACCCAATGGTCGTCAGTGCGAGGCTAGCCGCCTCGCCAGTAACTAACTTCTATTGCCATACTTCCAGATAAATGTGGCAGAGTTAGCAACCCAGTCTCCACCACATCCAGCAAACCCTACAATTAACAACCAGCCGAGTAAAACCAGCTAGCCAAGGCACCTTCGGTTTTGGTATTAAGGACACCCACATCTGTCTCATACACAGAGGATTATTACGAACACTGGTGATATGGCAAGCCCCTAGCCACAGCCGCCGGACGACTATCACAGAGAGAGGGCGCCCAGCTCCCCCTTTTTGCCCACCCGAGGAGGGAGACCCCCACCCCCGCGGAGGTATACCTGGCCCCTGTTTTGACTTCCGAGTCATTGCCAGGTAGCACAGGAATTCTTCCTATCAATGAACTAACCATGCATGACTAACACCTTTACTAACCTCTATTAACTCACAATAAACCATTTACCTTTCTTGCATGGTCTGATCACTAAATTAGCACCTCAGCTATACCATAGAATGAAGATTGAACAATCTAAGAGAGACGCTCCTATCACAGCTGTCCCCATCCTCCTCGCAAAGTAGATCCAGTCTCTCTCCCCTAAATACTTCCAGTATAGCCAAAATAGTACCTCTTACTAAGGCTCAGTTATATGAAAATATAAAGGCTTTCCTATAGCCATGGGCCACAACAGTAAATACCATCTTACCTAGTCCCCATATCTATTGAGAGCTCAAATAAGTCCATAAGACTCGAGATCCCTACTGTCTACAGGGTCCAAAACCGAGCCTATAAATCTAGCTCCCACCCCCAGTCAAATCAGTTGAAAGCTAGACACCAACCAGGGGTCACTACCCTGCAGTTAACTTCTAGCTCTGCCCTTGTGTTGTTCCGGAGTGAGATTCCAGAGCCGGCAGACTCCGTGGCAGATTTGGATAGAAGGACCTGCCCACGTATTTGAGAACTTCACACATATGGGCCCCTGGACGGCCGCGGAACCAGTCGTTAGCCCCCAACATCATGGACGCAAGATAACCAGGACCAGACCCATCAGATGCTACCCAAGATTCCCTTTAGCAGTACTACATATTACTGTGCTGTTTAGAGATTCACTAATTAATATTTCTACGAAGTGGCTATCTCTTTGCCCCAGTATAATTCATATAACCATTCAATTAGGAAGTGCTAAGCGTATCAGTGTTCATTATTTAACAGGCGATACTAACTCTCGTAATCAACCATATGCCCAGATATTATTACCTAGAAGGAAACCCTAGTGATATCTGAAGGTTTGCCCACTGATTTGCATTCTATGTATTTCTGAGACAAGAATATAAAACTTAGATCAGTACCCCCTGAGGTTACTAGAATTCCCGTGCTCTAAAATACGCGTGTCTAATCTAGTCTGTGAACTACTACTTGTGCACCAGAGCTACCAGTAATGAATCTAACAGTGAATATGATTCTATAAGTAACATTGATGGTCTTCGGTATATCAACCTGTTAAATTAAAGTCAGTGATCAGAAGATTAATACCTGAACGTTGGAAGTGGGAGACTAGGCTCCATCCAGATCCACTTATGCTAGTGTTGTTCGATTCTATTATATTGTCTTACACAAGTATTCTGCAGTGGTATATCAATAAACATGATCGTGTAACTTGCTACCATGTGTTTCTTTGTGTTCTCTATTCCTCATATCTTGTATTGTGCATGCAGCCTTATATACCCAGTCAATTAGAACTCACATTACCCAAGTTAAACCTGTAGAAAAACAGGACATAACATTGGCGGCAGCGGTGGTTCTTGATTCGGATAAAAGGTTGCATTACACTGCAAGTTTGGAACAGTAGAAGCATGGCAACATCGCAAAATTGGCAGTCACTCACACACATTCCCAAGTATGATGTAAACACGTATGATATTGCCACTTACTTAGACATAATAAAACCAGTGTTAGATGTGGCACTTCAAAATGACTGCGAAAAAATCGCCGTTGCATTATCGCAAATTATGCAGTTGGGAAAAGCCGTTTCCCAAATTGCTAAACAGGTAACGCCAAAGAGTACCTGGAACCAGTTTCGATCCCTCGTGATCCGGACCTTAGGGCCACTTTTGGGTTGCCTCATCTCCCCCAAAATAATACAAATCGACGAGATCAAGTATGAAGGGGATATAAATGTGACCCTCATACAACTCTACAGATACGTGAGGACCACGTATAGCTATGAAGATTACGACCAACAAAATTAACTCTTATTCACCGCATTGTTAAACATCCTCCCACCCCACATCACCGCCCATCTCGACCCGTATGGCTTATTCGAAGAACATATGCTCTCCATCAGAGAAGAATGCCTACTCAGTTCGATGAATCCCCTATCCAACCTTTCAGCCCCTATCCAAGACTCCGTGCACCCTTCCAAAATGACTTCCGGTGAAAGTCCAACCCCAGTGCACTCTTCCTTACCTATATCCTCTCTGACCATCCCTAAATTTTCCCCTGCCCAGCCATCCACCAACGATCATCTTCCATCAATTGTGTTACCCCATAAACCCCATCGTTTTTCTATGCATGTCAAACAAACCCACCAACCCCAGATAACATCTAACCAGACCGTGACTGCCACCAAGAAGATTCCCAAAATTCGTCCTGTTAACAACCCCCCAATCAATACATCAGGCCTCTACCAATAACCCCTGTTCTACACCTAACTCTTCCTCCACCAACCATCCGCAGGCCCCCCAACAAGCCCCGTATTCTAGCTATGCCTACCTATGTAGGCCTACCACAACATATTTTCCCCATGACCCCAGAAAACAAACCCACCAACCCCAGATAACCTCTAACCAGACCGTGACTGCCACCAAGAAAATTCCCCAAATTCGTCCTGTTAACAACCCCAAATCAATACATCAGTCCTCTACCAATAACCCCTGTTCTACACCTAATTCTTCCCCCACCAACCCGCCGCAGTCCCCCCACCAAATCCCGTTTCCTAAATCGCTCACCTCTCACCACCCTGACCCTCCCACACGCGCCGTTAATCCTCCCCTCACGCATGACGACCTAGGGACCCAACCATGTTCCCCCCCTTCCCCCCGAAATACTCAGCTATTTCCCCACCAACAAAATTTCCCTTGTGACAGTTTTCCGTCAGTAGCTACCTTCCACCCCCCCCCACAATTCACACCCTAATAAACTTCAAAACCCCACACTTGACTCACCCCCTCATGACAGACAAACCCACCAATCCCATATAACCACTAAACAAACCGTCACTGCCACCGACACACCCCACCACTCTGATCCTCCCACACGCGCCGTTAATCCTCCCCTCACGCGTGACGACCTAGGGACCCAACCATGTTCCCCCCCTTCCCCCAGAAATACTCAGCTATTTCCCCACCAACAAAATTTCCCTTGTGACAGTTTTCCGTCAGTAGCTCCCTTCCACCCCCCCCACAATTCACACCCCTAATAAACTTCAAAACCCCACACTTGACTCACCCCCTCATGACAGACAAACCCACCAACCCCAGATAACCTCTAAACAAACCGTCACTGCCACCGACACACCCCACCACTATGATCCTCCCACACGCGCCGTTAATCCCCCCCTCACGCGTGATCCCCACCAAAGTGATTTCCCCCCCCTCATGCGTACCGAACACCTGATCACCAGTCGGTCCCCCACCATCATGAGCCCAGCTAAACTTTCAACCTCCACTAATTCCCACCCTGCCAGCCTAACCTCTCACGACCACATTCCGAGCGAACAATCACCCCCGTACATAACCCCTACCTCCTTTTTCCCCCCTATCTTACCCCCTCTTCACCGTTACCCCACCCGCCCCAAATTCCACCCCCAAAGATCCCGCTCGACAAAATACCACTCTCATCCCAATCCAACCACAAAACTTTTTCCACCTTGGCTAAACCCCAAAATACTCTCTCTCTCGCCCCAAACAACATAATCAACCTCTCAACTTCAACCACTCCTCGAAATCCCATCCATGTCTCTCCCGAAAATAAAATCAGTCCAAATTCAACCCCTCTCAAACCACAACCCTGCCTGCCCAGATCCCCCCCACCATCTCCCTATCAAATCCCCACACCCCAAACCTCCAAACCACCCGATCATAGTAAACTCTCAACCTTCAGCCTTACTCACCCTTCCCCAAACCCCACTCACGACCACAACTCTCTACACAATTCAACCCCTCCCCAGCACCAACCTCTTCCGCAACAACAACCCCGACTCGACCTGCCCATTTCATCTTTAAAACCCCCCTATCACTACCCCCGACCGAAACCACTTAGACCCCCCTCCAAAACTGGCCCCGGGCCAGCTCGCCCCCAGATCCACATTCCTAACGACAGAACTAACGGTATATCCACCCCGCCCTTCCAAAGTGAAAGTGAAACCCCAAGGTCAAAGCCACAACCACTATTACCAGACCGTCACCCAGACTAACGGCGACCCTAAATAACCCCCCCCCCCCTGATGATGATGAGGATATTATTGTACTAAATGTTTTTGATTGTTTTCAATTCCTAAGCGATTGGGCATGATTCTATAAATTTACATGTTTTCCATATACTGTATACATTATTTTTTTCCCTTAGTCATACTACTTTTCTTGTTAACCTACACTTTTCTGACTATCTTTTAAATTTGCTTTATACATTGTTAAACACTTTACCTCTTCTTAATTTCCTGTGTTCTTAATTATCTGTTCTTTCTTAAATTTACATATTTTCCATATACTATATATTATATATTTTTTCCCTTAGTCATACTACTTTTCTTGTTAACCTACACTTTTCTGACTATGCTTCTTTTTACTTCACCCTTGAGGCTCGAGGACGAGCCTATAATGAAGGAGAGGGAAGTAAAATGCCCCAGAACGAGAAGCCACGAACGAACACCACACAGAAACACCCAAAGGAAAGGTCCACAGAACGAAAGGACCAGCTGACCGAGCCAGCCAATTCAGACAGGCCCAAGCCCGCAGGGCTAAGCAGCTCCAGGCCGCACCCAGATACCCCTTCTAAACTGACCATTTTTCCACCTCATGTACACTACCCCCTCGTGTCCTACACTCCTAACTACAAAGATGATGAACAGGAATATACATTCATATTAAAAACACCCATGCCCTGTCCCGACGTTGAGCCAATGCCAACACATCAGACAGCCATAATTATATCTATGTATGTTCTTACATCCGAGAAGTAGATGTTATATATCTTAGAAGTTAAAACACCCACGCCTGTCCCTAGACTTGTATATCATTTCCCATGACTAGTATAGATATATGTAACCCGTGCTCAGTCGCCCCCTTGCATTGTTCCTCTAGTAACTAAGTGTCTCTAATATTAACTGCCACCAGTATTGATACGACATAGCGGCACTGTCCTTGTGTCGTATTGTGCCAAGTACAGATCGACCAGGTTTCATCACCTTATTATGACGACGACTATAATGTCATCGTTCATTGATGTATGCAATCCTTAGTTTAAGTATTAATATTAACATTCCCTAACATCTTGTCTTGCCAGACTAAGCTTCTGAAGACCCATCGCCCCATAAATCTATGTATTCAATCCTTAGGTTAAGTATTTTTATCCGCCATTGTGTTCACCTTTTTCCATTTACTTTTCCACAATTGTCATACGTCTTCCCCTTGCCTCCTTCGTATCCACAGTCTACACTACGCCAATTTACTTCGTGCCATACACCTCTTACCTCAACCAGAGATTGTATAAGATAACCTGGTTACCAGTATCTGTCATAAGTACCCCGAAACAATAACTAAGTACCCCTACGAACTGCCGCTGTTGTTGGTATATATATATTTAATAGAAAACGCAGTTCCCAGGGTCAACTAATAGTATCCATAACTCCTCGGACTGATCACATAACTCTATCTTTTCCAGACTCATATACCACCTCATAGTTGCATTCCCCGGTAGCATTTGGCTAACGTATTCTACTGCCTTTTCAAACTTCCATATCAACTGCAGCCTAATGCCACCCCCACGCCCAGAGACCTTAGGGTCAAATTCCCCTATAGCCCCCCTGCACTCCCCCCCTCTCATTATAAGACCCCGCACTTCTCTACTCTTGTCCGACCTAGCCTCTCTCTCATACCTCTTGAAGATCCTTGAATTGTCCGTTGCTAATGCTCTCCAACCTTTTATATATATACTCCTATCCAGCCTACCTTCACTTAGTAGGCCAGAACAACATTAGAACTTTACTAGCCCCTTGCATGCCATATATTCTCTTACAACCCATTCACAACCCTGCACCCAATGGTCGTCAGTGCGAGGCTAGCCGCCTCGCCAGTAACTAACTTCTATTGCCATACTTCCAGATAAATGTGGCAGAGTTAGCAACCCAGTCTCCACCACATCCAGCAAACCCTACAATTAACAACCAGCCGAGTAAAACCAGCTAGCCAAGGCACCTTCGGTTTTGGTATTAAGGACACCCACATCTGTCTCATACACAGAGGATTATTACGAACACTGGTGATATGGCAAGCCCCTAGCCACAGCCGCCGGACGACTATCACAGAGAGAGGGCGCCCAGCTCCCCCTTTTTGCCCACCCGAGGAGGGAGACCCCCACCCCCGCGGAGGTATACCTGGCCCCTGTTTTGACTTCCGAGTCATTGCCAGGTAGCACAGGAATTCTTCCTATCAATGAACTAACCATGCATGACTAACACCTTTACTAACCTCTATTAACTCACAATAAACCATTTACCTTTCTTGCATGGTCTGATCACTAAATTAGCACCTCAGCTATACCATAGAATGAAGATTGAACAATCTAAGAGAGACGCTCCTATCACAGCTGTCCCCATCCTCCTCGCAAAGTAGATCCAGTCTCTCTCCCCTAAATACTTCCAGTATAGCCAAAATAGTACCTCTTACTAAGGCTCAGTTATATGAAAATATAAAGGCTTTCCTATAGCCATGGGCCACAACAGTAAATACCATCTTACCTAGTCCCCATATCTATTGAGAGCTCAAATAAGTCCATAAGACTCGAGATCCCTACTGTCTACAGGGTCCAGAACCGAGCCTATAAATCTAGCTCCCGCCCCCAGTCAAATCAGTTGAAAGCTAGACACCAACCAGGGGTCACTACCCTGCAGTTAACTTCTAGCTCTGCCCTTGTGTTGTTCCGGAGTGAGATTCCAGAGCCGGCAGACTCCGTGGCAGATTTGGATAGAAGGACCTGCCCACGTATTTGAGAACTTCACACATATGGGCCCCCTGGACGGCCGCGGAACCAGTCGTTAGCCCCCAACATCATGCACGCAAGATAACCAGGACCAGACCCATCAGATGCTACCCAAGATTCCCTTTAGCAGTACTACATATTACTGTGCTGTTTAGAGATTCACTAATTAATATTTCTACGAAGTGGCTATCTCTTTGCCCCAGTATAATTCATATAACCATTCAATTAGGAAGTGCTAAGCGTATCAGTGTTCATTATTTAACAGGCGATACTAACTCTCGTAATCAACCATATGCCCAGATATTATTACCTAGAAGGAAACCCTAGTGATATCTGAAGGTTCGCCCACTGATTTTCGTTCTATGTATTTCTGAGACAAGAATATAAAACTTAGATCAGTACCCCCTGAGGTTACTAGAATTCCCGTACTCTAAAATACGCGTGTCTAATCTAGTCTGTGAACTACTACTTGTGCACCAGAGCTACCAGTAATGAATCTAACAGTGAATATGATTCTATAAGTAACATTGATGGTCTTCGGTATATCAACCTGTTAAATTAAAGTCAGTGATCAGAAAATTAATACCTGAACGTTGGAAGTGGGAGACTAGGCTCCATCCAGATCCACTTATGCTAGTGTTGTTCGATTCTATTATATTGTCTTACACAAGTATTCTGCAGTGGTATATCAATAAACGTGATCGTGTAACTTGCTACCATGTGTTTCTTTGTGTTCTCTATTCCTCATATCTTGTATTGTGCATGCAGCCTTATATACCCAGTCAATTAGAACTCACATTACCCAAGTTAAACCTGTAGAAAAACAGGGCATAACAGTTAACACCTCAACCCATGGGTATCGAACAATCCAATCACCGAAGAGTCGAATTGCTGAGTCGGTTATAGGTCTGTACGTGTGTGTTTTGTTCTTATTTGTGTGAGCGAAAGTAGGTTTGGGAGAGTAGGTTTGTATGTGTGTGTGTGTGTGTCTTTGTGTGTATGTATGTATGTATGTGTGTGTCTTTGTGTGTATGTATGTATGCGTGTGTCTTTGTGTGTATGTACAGTATGTACTGTGTGTATGTATGTATGTGTGTGTCTTTGTGTGTATGTATGTAGCCTATGTGTGTGTGTGTCTTTGTGTGTATGTATGTATGCGTGTGTCTTTGTGTGTATGTATGTACTGTGTGTATGTATGTATGTGTGTGTCTTTGTGTGTATGTATGTACTGTGTGTATGTATGTATGTGTGTGTCTTTGTGTGTATGTATGTATGCGTGTGTCTTTGTGTGTATGTATGTACTGTGTGTATGTATGTATGTGTGTGTCTTTGTGTGTATGTATGTACTGTGTGTATGTATGTATGTGTGTGTCTTTGTGTATATGTATGTAGCCTATGTGTGTGTGTGTCTTGTGTGTATGTATGTATGTGTGTATTTACCTATTTGTATTTACCTATTTGTAGTATACAGGAGTTGAGCTTTTTAGGCTCGTATTGTCCCGCTTCCTGAGTTACAATTATCTAACTTTGCCTTAAAAATATGAATGTTTTTGGCACACACCACTTCCTCTTCCAACTGATTCCACTTACTTATACTTCTGTAAGGGAAACTATACTTTCTCACATCTCCTTTACATCTTCCTTTCATTAGTTTATATCTATGCCCCCTAGTTCTACCATTATCTTTCACAATATAACCCTTCTTGTCCACCTTTTCGAGTCCTCTCACACATTTGTACATCATAATCATATCGCCTCTCTCCCTCCTATCCATTAGAGATGGTAAATCTAATTTCTTTAATCTCTCCTCATATGGTAATTCTCTCAGTTCTGGTATCATCCTAGTTGCAGCTCTCTGAACCTTCTCCAGCTTCTTTATATGCTTTTTTAGATGTGGTGCCCACACCACTGCCGCATACTCCAGTCTTGGTCTCACCAATGTTTTTTATTATTTTCTCCAGCATCTCCTCGTTTATATAGTTAAAGGCTATTTTTTATTCTGTTTAGCAGTCCATATGTTTCTCCCACTATCTTATTAATATGATTCTCAGGTGAAAGATCACTCCTAACAGTTATCCCTAAATCCTTTTCTTTCTCTGATGGGTTAATAGTGTTTTCTCCTAACTTATATTCCATATGAGGCCTTCTTTTACTTACTCCCATTTCCGCTACATGACATTTATTTGTGTTAAATTCCATGTTCCACTTCTTGCTCCATTGATCTATCCTATCCAAATCCCTCTGTAATTCCCTACCACTGTTTTCATCTTCTATACGCTTCATGATCTTGGCATCATCTGCAAACATTTTCATATATGCATTTATATCCTTTGGCATGTCGTTAATGTATATTAGAAACATTATGGGAGCCAGCACCGCTCCCTGCGGAACTCCACTTGTGACATCTTTCCACGTAGAAAATTTATCTCTGATAGTAGTCCTCATCTGTCTCCCTGAAAGATAGTCCTCCATCCAATTTAACAAACTACCCTGAATCCCTCCATACTCTTTTAATTTCCACTTCAGCCTGCTATGCGATACTCTGTCAAAAGCTTTCTTCATGTCAATATATACGCAATCCACCCATCCATCTCTCTCTTGTAATATGTCAACCACTCTGTCATAAAAACTGAGTAGATTTGTAACACATGAGGTACCCTCCCTGAATCCAAATTGCCTGTTAGATAGTAGATTATTCTTTTCCAAGTAAATCATCCATCTTTTCTTAATTATTTTCTCACAGATTTTGCACACTATACTAGTAAGTGACACAGGTCGATAATTCAATGGATGTTCCCTGTTCCCACCTTTATAAATCGGTACAATGTTGGCTCTCTTCCAGTCCATTGGTAATTTTCCCACTTCCAGAGAGTATTTCATTATCTCATAAGGGTTTCACTAGTTCGTCAGCACATTCTTTCAAAATCCATCCCGCTACATTGTCAGGTCCCACTGCTTTTTTCACATCTAGTCCTTTCATTATTTCTACTAGCTCCTCTAGGAGAAAATTAATCTCTCCCAGTTTATCACCAATTTCACCTACCGGTACTTCTTCAAAGTTATCACCTTTAGTATATACTGAGTGTAGTGTATTGTTCATAATTTCACACATATTCTGGTCGTCATCATAAGTGGTCCCCTCAACCTTCAACCTGACTATTCTATCCCTTACCTTCATTTTACTATTTATAAACCTATAGAACAGCTTAGGATCACTCTTACATTTTTTCACAATGTTCTTCTCATATTCTCTGGCTTCTTGTCTCCTGATTGCAGCATATACATTTCTTAATCTCTTGTATCTGTTCCAAGTTTCTCTATTACACCTTTTTCTAGCTGCCTTCCACGCTTGGTCTCTCTTTTCCTTGGCTTTCCTACATTTTTCATTAAACCAATCCTTTTCCTTCGCTGACCTATTACCTTGTTTAGGGACATATTTATTAACTCCTTCTTCATATATTGTTTTAAATACTCCATACTTCTCGTCTACACTATTTCTCTGATGTATTTCACTCCAGTCAACATCTCTAAAGTATTGTCTCAGTGATTGGTAGTCTCCTTTTGCATAGTCAAACCTAGTTTCCTTGTGCTCCTCCCTCTCCTCCATATTGGAATAACCCAATAGGATTTCTATATCCATTACAACGTGATCGCTCTTGCCTAAAGGTGGTAAGTATTTTATATCAGAAACTACATCTGGGTCTCTAGTAAACATTAGGTCCAATCTGGATGCTTCATCATTTCCCCTTCTTCTTGTATTTTCCTTTATATTTTGCACTAATAAATTTTCTGTTACCATATCCAGTAGCCTATACCCCCACGAGTTCACGTTGCTACCAGCTTCTCTCTGCTCCCAATCCACCTCTTTACAGTTGAAGTCCCCTACTATAATTAATTCATTGTTTCTACGAGTTAATTTTTCAATACAAATAATCATCTCATCTTTGATAAATTCGTATTCCTCCTCTTCCCAAGCCCCTGTGTAGGCCACTACAATATCCGCCTTTTGATTGTCATCATCTGTCAATTCTACTGCTAATATTTCCGCTTTACTATTATTCAGATCAATCATTCTTGTTTTCAATTTATTATGTGTAAGAATTAGCACCCCTCCCCCCATCTTGTCTTCTCTATCCCTTCTCCAGATATTATAGTTGTTCCATCCCATTCCCTCCAAACTTATCCCTTTATTTAGTTTAGTTTCACATAGACACAATATTAAGGGCTCTTCCTGTCTGATGTAATCATTTATTTCTAATTTCTTTGATAGCAGCCCATCCACATTGCTATAGACCATCTTGCACCTGTTGCTTTTACCATTATGATTGATATTCCCTGTCTTTATCCTACTATTTCCCCTTCCTGTTGCACCTCTCCCTCCAATCCTTCTTCCTGTACCACCACTTCTTTTCTCCCCCCCATCCGCCCCTATCCTCTCCCCCTTCTTCAGGTACCACTTCCTTACTTTCCCATCCATGTTTCTGTAGAAAAAAAAGCCCTTCTCCACTTCTGATCTATTATCGTTCTTTTCTTTGACTTCTCTATTTATTTATTTAAATTTTTCCCTCTCTTCCGCATTTAAATCTTTCCTTAGTTTAACATTTCTGTATTCCCCCTCCTGACTTAACTTCCAGCTGGATCTGAGTACCTCCTCTGCTACTTTGGTTGACTTAAATCTAATCTTCATTGGCCTCATTTCTCCTTTCTTGTATTTCCCTAGTCTCCAACAATCCTCTACCTCTCTCTCTTCCATCCCTCCTTATCTTGTCTATCTATCACATCAATCATCTTCTCAACTTTCTTCATCTCCACACCCTTTCTCGTATTTCTATCTAATATTTCCCCTTCTACATCTCCAAACATAATTACACATCTCTTCTTATCAATAATATCACTGACCTGTTTCTCATTTTGTCTGATGGCATTAACTACCCTCTTGTTCAGGTTCTCCTCCTGCTGTCCCTTTTGCTCCTCAATAATTGCTTTTAGTTGTACCTCTGCTTCACCCACTCGATCACCCCAGACATTTTTCATTTGAGATACCTCTTCCTCCATTTTTTGTGTCCTGTCCTGATTTGTTTCCACTCCTTGTTTTAGCCTAGCATTCTCCTCCCTCAATTCACGAATCTCTCTCTCAGCCCTCTCCCTATACCCATCATCTATCTCTTTCACTCTCTCATTTAAATGT
>CM064496.1:10625403-10627903 GCA_032716605.1 Paralithodes platypus
AGGTAGTTCACCCATTTGTCCCTTATTAATCCTTCCAGAATCTTCATGAGGATGCTCAATAGTGATACAGATCTATAGTTCAGTGGTTTATCTCTGCTTCCTCCCTTAAATATAGGAATAATGTTCGCTCTTTTCCATTCTGTAGGTACTATCCCTGTGTCCAATGATTTGGTCATTATGTCATATAACGGTATACTCAGTTCCATAGCATTTTCTTTAATAATCCAGCCTGATACTCCGTCCGGTCCAGCGGCTTTGTTTGGATCCACCTTACTCATTTTGTCTATGAGCTCTGGTCTGTTAAATGTTACTTCCGGCATTTCCTCTGTACCTATCTCATTGGTTTCTGGTGCAATGAATTCTCCTTCTTTTGTAAATACTGATGCAAAATTTCTATTTAGTTCTTCCGCAATCTCTGTATCCTCTTCTATGATTCTGTTTCCACTTTTAATCTTAACGATCGTGGCTTTTATCTTCCTTTTGCCGTTTACAAACTTGAAAAACAATTTTGGATTCTTTTCATAGTTCTCCACTATCCCTTTCTCATGGTTTGCCTCTGACCTCCTCCTCATTTCTGTGTATTTGTTTCTCTCCTCTTTATACTTTTGCCTGTTATCTTCCGAATCCCAGTTTCTCATCTTTTTCCAGGCTTTGTTTTTTTATTCCTGTGCTTGCCTACATTCGCGGTTAAACCATACTTTGCGATTACTTTTTTTCCTTTTATTAATGTACTTAGGGACAAAAGTTTTTATACCAGTATCATAGATCTCCATGAAAGCCTTAAGTTTTTTGTCTACCTCACTTTCAGATAACACCTGATCCCAATTTTGTGACTTGAAAAAATCCCGTAGTCCTACGAAATCGGTTCTGGAATACATCCAGTGATTTTCCTTGTGCTTTTCCCTTCCCTTGGGTAGATTATACTTCAATAGTAAGTCTATGTCTAGAACTGCATGGTCGCTTTTTCCTAGTGGGCATAGGTACTGAATACTTTGAACCTCCTCCTCCCTTCTTGTGAATAGAAGGTCCAATCTAGCTGGTTGATCACTTCCCCTTACTCTTGTTGACTCTTTTACATGTTGGTATATAGAATTTTCCATGGCCATACTTAAAAATTCATAGCTCCAACTTTCCTCCCCTGCTCCGGCTTCAAGATCTTCCCAATTCACTTCCTTGCAGTTAAAGTCCCCACACATGACTATTTCATTCTTTGAAGCCAAGATATTTCCTAGCACACTAATTGTTTCCTTACGCATTAGGCTATGCTCCTCCTTACCCCATGTCTTCGTCTTGGGAGGTACATACGCTACTATCACCACTATTTTTTCGTTTCCACCAATCTCTATTGCTAAAACTTCTGCTGTTGAAGTTACCAGTTTTATCTCAGACACAATCAAATCTTTCCTAGTAAGGATGCACACTCCACCTCCATGTCGAAATTTTCTGTCCCTCCTCCAAATCCTGTATTCAGACCATCCTAGCAAATTTATATCGAGGTCTTCTCTTAGTTTTGTCTCAGTGAGACATACTATTTCTGGTTTCTTAGTATTGAGTAAGTCTGTTAGTTCTAGTTTCTTAGAGATTAGCCCATCGACATTGCTATATAGAATCCTTATACTTTCTAGTCCCCCATTACCTGCTCCAAGCCCCTTAACTGCGGCGGTGTGTTCCCTACCCTCTTTTACTTTTAGTTTCTTTTTACCGAAAGTTTCATAATCTTCCCCTTTCTTACTCCGTAAAAAAACTTATTCTTTTCTTGTTCTGTCCTCTTGCTATTTTCCTCCTTGGCGGTTTTCCTTAGTTCAGCCTCCTTCTTTCTCTCTTCTTCTGGTAAGTCTCGCCTGATGTATATTTTGTCCTTACCCTCTAACCCTTTTAGCCTAGCCACTACTGCCATGATTTCATCACATGTCCTTCTTGACTTAAATTCGATTTTTACCAGTCTATTGTATTCCTTTGTATATTTTCCCAGCCTAAACATGTCTGATATTTCCTCCTTCCAGGTGTCCTCCTCATCTTTAATAGATTCCAGAATCTTGTTAATGCGACCTTCATCCTGTTCTTTTCGTTTTGTCCAGTCTAGTTCCTCCTTTTCTTCCACCCCTGATATTATGAGGCAGTTAGCCCTACGACTTTCTTCCTGGATGGCCTGAGAGTTTTCGTGGATGCCTTGCTTAACCATACTTTGTACCTGGTCCTTTATCCTAACATCTTGCTGTTTCTGTTCATCCAATATCTTCCTGAATTCATCACTGTGTGCCTTCCTTACACTGTCTAAATCTTTTACCACTTGGTCTCTAGTCATGCCCCAAGCATTATTACCTTCAGAGATACTGGTGTCTAGCCTAGTCATTATCACTGCCTTTTCTCTCTCCACTGACTCCAACCTGTTCTTCAACTCACCATTCTCTGTAACAATTTCCTTCTTAACTATCTCCAAGCCGGTCACTCTGTCTTCCAAGTTCTTGATTTTGTTCAACAGCATGAAGCAAAATTTACC
>CM064496.1:10630403-10666571 GCA_032716605.1 Paralithodes platypus
ACCTCTGCAGTTGTCTTTGAGTTAGCTGTGGGCAGAAAGCTAATTTTGGAGAGGTAATTATAAGAGTGAGAGAACTCTATTTATTATTGGTAATCTGGCAACCTCTGCGTCATATGTGCGTGAAAGGGTTAACTACCACAGATCCTTCCTAAGCTGCATAATATCATCTAAAAATAGCCAGAATACAATATAACCCACGTCGCTGGTACTCAAAGGGTTAAGGCGGGTGACCTGTTTTGGTTCTGTCATTTTCTAGCTTTCTCTGGCTTGTATCCATTTGGCCCCATTCAGCTGACTGTTTTAAGACGTTTATCTCCATCCAGGTGTCAATTTTTTACTGGTGAGCGGTAGCGAGCCAGCATATATTTAAAACAAAAATTGACAGCAGGCTAAATTTGTACATTTCTCGATAGAAAAATGTCTCCAGCGAAGCCGGATTTCTTCATATAATCCTGGCTCGCTATCGCTCGCCAGGAAGAAATCGACACCTAGATAGGGATAAATGTCTTAAAATAGTTGGCTGAATGGGGCCGAATGGATACAAGCCAGAGAAAGAGAGAAAAGGCGAGACATTTAAAAAAAAAAAGGTCAGCCCCCTTAAGCCGGTATCACACGAGCGCTTTTCCTCTCAACATTTATCCTCAAGACTGGTCTGGCAGCTTATGAGGGTAACATTTTATATATTTCGATTTCGTAATTTCATCTCCCATCAGTCTTGTTGATATAGGTTAAGTGCACACACAACATATATACAGAGTGTACACATGCCTTAATCATTATTGCAACATACACACATGTACTTTCAGGGCAATACTATCATTGTTTAACATCCCATGATAATATACCGTACTCTGTAGTATCGGCAGCGTTGCACCAAATATATCCGGCACCGCTGCACATGTTTTCATCAGTAACATCCGGTCGGCACTCAGCATAGCACTGCCACCCCAGCTCTGTATACCTTTGGCTAATAAGAACCTATAAACTTATCTCTGGACTTTTATTCTACATCCTTGTGCAAGAAAGGATTATCAAGGTTGTTGTAGCTTTACATGACAACCATACAAGTCTAGTTTCCGATACCAGGGCAAAATATTCCAGAAATGTTGCCAGAAAAATGTTGATCATCGAATGTTGACTATAAAAGCTCTCGTGTGATACCGGCTTTAGGAAGGACTTTTACCCATTACAAAACCATAGTCAATCTCGATTAATCATTTTAGCTACCATACATCCTTCCTAAGCTTCATAAAATCGTCTAAATGTAGCTCGAATACAACTTAGGAAGAACGTTTACCCATTAAACAGCTATAGACGCCCAATCTTCCTCATAAAAAACTCGTTGGTTTCTCTTTCTTCCTATATCTCTCCAGCGTCATTTTCTTTTCCATCTCCCTCCTCCAACCTTCCCGACCCCTCAGCTTGATCTCTTCACTAGAATATTTTTAAAGTTTTTACCTTTCTTCTCTACCCTTTCCCATGTTTCACACATTAACCCTCCATTTCTATTTATTTTCATTCCAATCCTCTTCAGTCTGTTCCAACATTCCCTTCCTCATCTACTCTTCTCCCCTTGTCCACTCATATACAGTTGGTCAAAGTTCCAGCTGACCCACCCTCGCTCTGGGGCTCGCATAATTATCTGGCAATACCGGTGTAGGAAGGAGGTGTGTCTTACAAAGATTGGGATTGGTAGATCTGATTTTGGCTATATCATTGTTAGAACATTATACTAAACAAGGGAAAGTAAGCCTATCTCAAATAAAAATGCATACATCGCAATGTATGATCCCGAATATTCACCCAAAGTTCGTAGATTTGCTTAAATATTCAAGTTATTATATCCACTGATTGGCAACTACACCAGCATTGCCAGCTAATTCTGCGAGCCCCAGAGCGAGGGTGGGTCAGCTGGAACTTTGACCAACTGTACCTTCCTCACCCACTTCCCTTCCACCATCTCTCCCAGTCTCATCTTGAACTTTATCTTTGCCTTGGACACTCTTTCCTCGAAGGTGCTCCAGCCCATCTCACCTATAATCGCCTCGTATGAGGAGGAGCACTTTATTGACAACGTTTCGCAGATGACTTCTTCAGGTCACTAACAGACGCTAGTGACCTGGAGAAGCTATCTGCGAAACGTCAATAAAGTGCTCCTCATATGTTTTTTATATTAATTCTGTAAAAAAAAATAAGTGTTTCCAACGTTCTAATCGCCTCTACTGCCGTCCATCTTTTAGCACATTGTCCCAGTCTACCTATCCTATTCTGTACTCCTTCTAGTGTCTCAACTTCTCTTCCTGTGCACCCTATCGCTTCCATACCATACATGATCCCTGGTACCCCTAATCCTTTCCATATGCCTCTGGTTACTTCGTATACATTTGCCCTATCTTTCACTGCATTCAACAATAGTCCCCACATCATATTCGCCTTAAAATAATAATAATAATAATAGTTCTTAAAGCTAGCACATGCTAAGCCAGCTAAGGATAGCCCAATAAGGCCAATTAGGCATATTTCCATTGGGGTCCTGTACTACTACCCCATCCCCTTGCTCATGAGGGACAGTAACAACTCAGTGCTTGTGAAAAATCTTTAATGCGCCGAGCTTGGGCCCGATCCTGGAACCTTCTGGGTGGAAGTCCAAGACGCTAGTCACTACATCAGCGAGCCATCTTCGCCTTTTCATTCATTTCCCTCTCAAACCCATCTACTCCCACTATCACTCCTAAGTACTTATACTCATTCACCACATCCATTCTCTTTCCCCCTAGCAACCATTCTCTTTCCTCCTCTTGCTCGCCTCTACCCACTAATTCCATGCTGGAAAGTGAAGATCCCAAATATGAGGCTGGCTATATTTTACGGCTGGCTATATTTTACGGCATCATTGCAACCTTACCCACAAACTATGGCCCAAACTTTTGAAATACAATAGGAAGCTTAACCCTTTCGGTACCAGTGACGTCTTTTTATTTGATTTCGGATACATTTAGACGATTTTATGAAGATTAGTTAGGATATATTGTAGCTAAAATGTTTAATTGAAATAGTCTGTGACCTTTTAATGGGTAGACATCCTTCTTATGCTGCATAAAAGTGTGATAGTCGCCAGAATATAATGAAAAGAATGGCACTAGATTAATATTGTAAGCATATAAATGGTGTGAAACTTCTTTTTATTATTAGACTATTAATAACAAGGCTATTTATTTTATGGCATTAGATTAACCAAAACATCAAATTTAATTATAAATGTACCGCATTAGGAGGTTAATGAGTTTCGTATTTATTGATAGCGTTAATTAAGGATTTAGAATAGGCTACTATAATTCTTAAGTACAAAAAAATAATACAAATAATAATAGGTGAAAAGATAATACGGATTCGTTGGCCATTATTATAGGCATATACTGTAACTATATAGCATTGATACTTGTATACAGCACAGTAAATTTACAGTATTACGAAAGCTTGAGCCAAAATGTTTGAGATATAAGGATGCAAATATATCCTAAAATAAGCCGACACATAAATATACCCAAATTTAACAAACGAAAAATACAGGCTTATAAAATACGGAAGGAAAGTTCATGCCTAAATAGAGTACACAAAAAACACACAAGAAAAACAAGAAGATAATTAAAATATATACATATGTATCCGACAAAAGAACTCTTATAGGAAAGGCCGAGGGTAGGTCTACACCACTTAAACAATAAACTTATTGTTCATCCTATGAATCTCAGCAACCAGAAAGGCCTTCTGCCTATCGTAATCAATTTTTATCTTCTTCATTTCGCCCATCATCCGTTGACGAGCCCTGTTCAACTCCTGTTCCTTTTCCTCCTCCTTAGCCCAACGTCGCCTTTGTGGTGCCACATACATTTCATTCAATACATCGACCGCATCCTTGACTTTGGCCTCCGGACCGCGGACCCGCACCAACTCCGAAGGTTCCCTGAAGATCTTTATCTGCACTCCGAAGTACGACTGTAGTGCCCTGACCCGTAGCCCAGCTGTCCCGATCAGATGGCCTCGCTCATCAGGAGCAATGTCGACTAACCGAGTCACATACCTCTCCTTAGGGGCCTTGTTATAGTCCTTTTGGGTCACTCCTTGCAAGTAGTTTTGACCTTTGAATGCAACCGTGTCCTGGGTTGCATCCATTTTTTCATTAACCAACTTTTTTGGAGCAGGTGAATCGCCCCACGATTCCTTGACGGATCGTGACCAATTCTTCATTATGATTTGTATATATTTTTTAATTGTTAAAATAACTATGCACTCGTTACTAACTTTCGCAACTCGTTAGGAATGAACTGCACTGAGATGGGTCACCAAACACGTAATCACAACGTAATTCACAAGAGGATATAAAAAATGATGCGTTTCGTTTCAAGTGAATTAGTTGAATGACAAGGCTGGTTAGCTCGATCCTAACCTAAGTTTCTCTAAATTATCTACATCACAGAAAGTCTGTAAAATGTCGGTAGAAAGATTACAAGGAGTAAAGTTAATTCATAAGTAAATGTTTATAATATAATTTGTATATTGTTTGTGTAAATTGGATTAAATAGCGTAAGATGTCTCTACATAACCATATTTTATATAATAGTTACTCCGGAGAAAGTATAATTTTCTGTAATTTGGTAATGAAAGAAAGCGGATATTAATGGGTAACTGTAATAAATTTTAAAGACTTCCAATTACATTAAGTGCTCAAGCATAGACACGCCCTTACACTCACATATACACACCCCTTCAGCTACATCGTTCCTCTAAGTGTTGGGGCTAGTACTGAAGGGAGAATAAGTAATAAATATTATAGCTTAGGCTAATTGCGTAGGCCAGAAATCATGACCTTTATCCACTGTAACTTAAATAGGGCTCGAGCAAATGGGGTGCAAATGTCCACATCTGTTCCTTGGCTGACCCTTCCTAAATGGTAGAAATATTAGCTGGATGTCTCTAGTTATTTTTTTTAGTATGAGGGGTTGAGGTCGAGATTTTTGGCTTACCTATAATGGACAAGGTATAGGAACTTACGCAGGTTGACAGTTTGAGGAGTAGTCTATGTAAAGTCAGTGAAAATAGGTTAGCCTTGAGTGAACAAGATGCGGAAATACACTTAGACTACCAGGCTAAGTGAGGTACCTTTATTAGTCTCGTGGTAACGTGTCTGCCTCGTAACCCAAGGATCCCAGGTTCGATTCCCACCCTCGGTGCAGATTTTCGGGAGGCTGTTTCTACATCTAACGAAATTTAGGTGTGTTGATAAAATTGTCAAGGTGATTGAAATTATAATGTAAAACTTGCAAAATAAACAAACCAAAACTGGGACGACACAAGATAAATGCAAAAGAACTTATCAAAATCGCTATGTGGAAATAACGCTTAATATAATCAAATTTTGAAACAATAGAACACAAGTAAGATAAATAAGGCATGGTGTAAAAATTAAATCCTACATCTATGATTTTATCGAGGCCCTTGTAAAAAATCATTGCATATCATTTTTAGTTTTTCCCCTTAAGGGAGGATGGGCCGGTTTTCTGGACCACTTTCTCCCTCATGTTTAGCCCCATTAGTTTTGAGATGTTAAGATGTTTGCCCCATTAGTTAGTCAATTTTAAGACCTTTCGCCCCATTCCGTAGTCAATATTTAGACCTTTCGTGCTATTTAGGTGTCGATTTTTCCCCTGGCGAACAATAGTGAGACTGTAATGTTGGAAGAACCGTCCCGGCCGAAGGACATTTTTCTCTCTCTCTCTCTCTCTTACTTTACAATAGATTTTAATACCAGGTGTCTATTTTTACCACGAGCCAGCATATTTTATAAAATGTGTTTGACAGCAGGCTAAATTTGTAAATTTTTCGATAGAAAAATTTCTCTGGCGAAACCGGATTTCTCCATACAATGCTGGCTCGCTATTGCTCGCCAATAAGAAATCGACACCCGGATGGAGATAAACGTCTTAGTGGTTCACTTTTTGGGCGATTTTTGCATGTATTCATTATTTTTCTAGTTTCCTCCCTAGACCTCCATGAAAATTAAAACAAAAACATCCATTAGATCCCCCTTCTAGATTATGTTGTATATTTTTGGTAGAAAAATGTTCCGGCCGAAGGCCGGTTCTTCCAACATTACAGGCTCACTATCGTTCTCCAGGGAAAAGTTAGACACCTAAATAGCACGAAAGGTCTAAATATTGACGAAGAAATGTGGCGAAAGGTCTTAAAATCGACTAACTAATGGGGCAAACATCTTAACATCTGAAAACTAATGGGGCTAAACATGAGGGAGAAAGTGGTCCAGAAAACCGGCCCATCCCCCCTTAAAACAGTAGGCTGAATGGGGCCGAATGGATACAAGCCAGAGAAAGATAGAAAAGGACAGAACAAAAACAGGTCACCCCCCTTAACTTGATGAAACACGGTCCCGAGAACCTATGTATTTTTGTCAACAGGGGGAGCATCTAACTTATGGGATGAGAGAGAGAGAGATTGTGAGTATGTATGTGATGGAGAGAGAGAGAGAGAGAGAGAGTGAGTGAGCGAGCATGTGAGGGAGATTGTGATATGTGAGTATGGAGAGAGAGAGAGAATGTAAGTGAGTGAGCATGTGAGGGAGATTGTGAGTATGTATGTGATGGAGAGAGAGAGAGAGAATGTAAGTGAGTGAGCATGTGAGGGAGATTGTGAGTGTGTATGTGATGGAGAGAGAGAATGTAAGTGAGGGAGATTGTGAGTATGTATGTGATGGAGAGAAAAAGAGAGAGAGAGAGATTGTGAGTATGTATGTGATGGAGAGAGAGAGAGAGAGAGATTGTGAGTATGTATGTGATGGAGAGAGAGAGAGGGAGATTGTGAGTATGTATGTAATGAAGAGAGAGAGAGATTGTGAGTATGTATGTGATGGGGAGGGTGAGAGAGAGAGAGAGAGAGTGAGAGTAAGTATGTGAGGGAGATTGTGAATATGATAGTGATGGAGAGAGAGAGAGAGAGAGTGCGCGAATGTAAGTGAGTGAGCATGTGAGGGAGAATGTGAGTATGTTATGTGATGGAAAGAGAGAGAGAGAGCGCGCGCGAATGTAATCTATTTATTTACATTCGCTCTCTCTCTCTCTCTCTCTCTCTCTTAGTTAGGGAGATTGTGAGTATGTTATGTGATGGAAGTAGGGAGTACCACGTCCATGTGATGGGATTCTCATATACATGCTTCGCCACTTTGCTTTCTGTATGTGTGGGAGAGAGAGAGAGAGAGAGAAAGATAGAGTGGGTGTCTTGTGTGTGGGAGAGACTGGGTGTTGTGTGTGTGTGGGGGGGGGAGAGAGAGAGAGAGAGAGTGGGTGTTTTGTGTGTGGGAGAGAGTGGGTTTTGTGTGTGTGTGGGGGGGGGTTGTCTGCGTGTGTGTGTGAGAGAGAGAGTGTGGGTGTTTTGTGTGGGGGAGGGGGGGGGTGTTGTGTGTGTGTGTGTGGGGGGTGGGGGTGTCTGCGTGTGTGTGAGAGAGAGAGAGTGTGCGGGGTGTGTTCTTTATGTGAGGGGCTTATCATATACCTGCGTGTGCGTGTGTGTGTGAGAGAGAGAGTGTGCGGGGTGTGTTCTTTATGTGAGGGGCTTATCATATACCTGCGTGTGTGTGTGTGTGTGTGTGAGAGAGAGAGTGTGCGGGGTGTGTTCTTTATGTGAGGAGCTTATCATATACCTGCGTCGGCACTTTACTCTTGGGTTGCATTACATGAGCGCGGTGACACTGCATACTAATTTGGTCAAGGGGATAGTGCTTAGTCTCGGCTCTATATAATTACTTCATTATATATTATACAGTAGACCTCCCTAGACCTCCATCAAGCTTGAAAACAAAACAAATATATATATAAGTGTGTGTAAATAACTTGGACCCCTTCTAGATTTGTACATTTTTCGGCAGAAAAATGTCTCTGCCAAAGACCGGTTCCTCCTAGAGTTTCAGGCTCGCCAGGACAAAATCGACACCTAAATGGCACGAAATGTCTTTATTTTGACAAACAAAATGGTGTGAAAGTTCTTAAAATCGCCAAACTAATGAGGCGAACGTCTTGAAGTTTCAAAAGCAATGGGGCTAAACATGAGGGAGAACGTACACCAGCCTTCTTCTTTGCTATCCTTGCCTTCCGCTTTGTAGCAAATCCTATTTTAGCATGAAGTCCGGACTGCCTAGTAGGGACCGCAAGGTCTGTCTGTGTCTGTCTCTCTCTCTTTCTTTTACTTTCTTTCTCTTTCTTTCTTTCGTTCTCTTTCTTTCGTTCTCTCTTTCTTTCGTTCTCTCTTTCTTTCTTTCTTTCTTTCTTCCTCTCTCTCTCTCTCTCTCTCTTTCTTTATATGTATATTTTCTTTATTTCTGTCTTTATTACTTGCTTGCTCTCTCTCTCTCTCTCTCTCTCTCTCTCTCTCTCTCTCTCTCTCTCTCTCTCTCTCTCTCTCTCTCTCTCTCTCTTCTAAGCAATATCACCGTTACAGAGAGAGAAGTATTGAATTGTTTAGATAAACTCAATGTAAATAAAACGCCTGGACCTGATACAATCTCGCCTAGAGTTCTAAAGGAAGCTAAGGATGAGCTCTCCAAACCACTGACATTGCTATTCAATGAATCCTTGCAGTCTGGAACTATGCCTGATCAGTGGAAGCTAGCCAACGTAACACCGATCTTCAAAAAAGGCAGCAAATCCCTACCCAGTAACTATCGTCCAATTAGCTTAACCTCAATTGTATGTAAAATGTTAGAAACGGTCATAAGAGACAGACCCGTAAATCCCTTAGACGCAAATAACTTACTTAAAGATACGCAACACGGCTTTCGTAAAAACTTTCCTGTTTAACAAAGCCTCTTAGACTTCTTCCACGATATCCTTAACCTCTACGATGAGAGTAAAGCTGTAGATATTATATACCTTGATTTTCAAAAGGCCTTTGACAAAGTTCCCCACACACGTTTACTGCTAAAACTAAAAGCGCATGGAATACCAGACGGTGTGTTGAAATGGATAGAAAATTGGCTCAGCGACAGAAAGCAAAGAGTAGTCATAAACGGTAAGGCATCTAAATGGACCAATGTAAGTAGCGGGGTACCCCAGGGATCGGTACTAGGACCAATTATCTTTCTAATTTACATCAACGACATAGATGAGGGTCTCACCTGTACAATCTCAAAATTTGCTGACGATACAAAAATTGCAAATAGCGTACTCTCAAAAGAACAAGTTGACGATATGCAACACAATCTAGATAAATTGTCATGTTGGGCCCAAATTTGGCAAATGAGTTTCAATGCGGATAAATGTAAAGTACTACATATCGGATACCTAAATGAGAAAGCAAACTATTCGATGAATGGCACTCAGCTTAAGAATGTAAACAGAAAAAACCGATCTGGGAGTAACAATATCGAGTAACCTTAAACCGAGTCAACAATGTTCAGAAGTTGTTAAGAAGGCAAACAAAATAATTGGCTTTATAGGCAGGTCATTTGATCATAAATCCAAAGAAGTTATCCTAACCCTTTACAATTTCTTAGTCCGCCCTCTTCTGGAATACTGCGTTCAATCCTGGTGCCCTTATTACCAAAAAGATATAAACAAGCTAGAACGAGTTCAACGTAGAGTTACCAAAATGATACCTAGCCTAAAGACAAACCAGATGAAGAGCGTCTTCAGAATTAAATCTATTTCCTTTAACCCAGCGCAGATTAAGAGGGTGACTTAATTCAAGTGTCAAAATCATCAAAGGCATCGACAATATGAACTTTAGTAAGTAACTTCACTATCGACCATCTAATTACACGCGGGGAAACGGTTGCAAAATTATTGGTAAATCTTTTAACTCACACGAATCTAAGAATTTCTTCTTCAATCGAGTTGTCAACTTGTGGAATGGGCTTCCCCGAGACGTCATAGACTGCAGCACCGTTGATTCATTTAAACTGCGCTTAGACAAATATCTCGCATCAAACCCACGACTGACTGCGTTTGTAAATGAATAACTTTATTTTATCTCCCCTCAGTTACTAACCCTCTGTCCCCTACTAACTTCCTAATCCTGCCACGGACATTAGTTCTAGGGCAGTAGTTCCCTTTCCAATGTTCCCTTACCCACTCTAAACCACTGTTTGGACACTTGATCCTCAGTGTTTTGGAGGACAAGCAGCCTAGAAGGGTCACTAGACCGTGTTGCTTGATTTCCTTTGTACTCCTCTCTCTTTATGTATTTCCTATTTTCTTTGTCTTTCTTTCTTTCATTATGTCTCTGTATTGCTTGCTTGCTTTGCTTGCTTTCTTTCTTTCTTTCTCGGATAACAGAAGCCGTATGTCTCTTTCTTCTCTCTCTCTCTCTCTCTTTATTTGTCTGTCTGTCTGTCTGTCTGTCTGTCTGTCTGTCTGTAATAGGTATAGAGTCCATATATTAATTTACACATAGTCATACATGTAAATGAAATTAATTGATCTCCATTCGTTCTGAGGTGTAAGCCGTTCGGCCCCATTAGTTTTGGCGATATTACGACCATTCGTGCCATTTAGGTGTCGATTTTTTTTCCTGGCGAGCGATATCGAGACCCCGCAATTTTGCTGGGGCATTGATTTACCGAAAAATGTACACATATATTTCGAAAGGGAGGTCTTGGGAGTATTTTATATAACTCGATGAAGGTCTAGAAAGGAAAACGAAAACAAAATCATTAATTAATTAAAAAATCCTCTTAATGATAATTAGCTAATTTTAATCACTTTCCGTCTTGCTATTAACCCGTACAGCCCGGCCGGTTTTATTATTTTTTTGCGCACGCAGAAACCCGGGCAATTTTTCATTTTTTTTTTTCATATAAATATATCAGAATGGGTTAGAAAATAATGATAGACCTGAAGAAATGTGAAAAAAGTACTTACCTAGGCCATTTGGGGGTCCTGGAGGTAGTGGGCGCCCCCAGCCTTAGTGGAGGCTTAGAGCCATTTCAAATCTCCTGCGCCAGGACCCAGTTGGGAGGCGCCCGGCAGCATCCCTTATTTGGCACCTCTCGGACATAAAGTGCGGCTTCAGAGTTCATAGAATGTCTTTGTATATCACATAATGTCACTATAACTGAAGTTGTAGTGGTGATAAGTGCCTTCATTCAAGTATTACAAGTGCGCACGAGTGTTAGCGTCCCCGTTGCCATGGTGATGAACGGCCATCTTGGGCGGCCATCTTTGCTCAGGACAATAACAAAACGCACGTACGAACACACGGCCAGACAGCGGACCGAGTGACCCACATTCCACAGCACCCTTCCCTCTTTCTTTCTCTGTCTGGCTCTCACTTTCACTCAAGGTCACTCTGTCCTCTCCTTTTCATTGAATTATTTGTACTTGTTCATTGTTTTACCTAAGATTATGAGTGTATATACATTGTTTTACGCACTTATTGTCTCGTATTCTTATAATTATTTGCACACAGTTTTATAAGTTTAGAATTTACTTAGTGTTTTATATTGTTCGGTACTTTGCACTTGTAAATTATATATATATACACACTGTTTTATATTCACTTTTTGTGTCTTTTATATACACTGTTAGTATTACATTATAGCGTCTTTTATCGCAGTCTTTGAACACTTTGAACACTTAGAAGTGCTCGAGGGTGTGATAATCCCTGAAGCAGGTGGGAAAACACAGTCCACATCACATTCTTCACACATCGTCCGGGTGTCTGTCCGTTTTTGGTGTGCGTCGCCTGTGTTGGGCGACACACATGATATACCGTCTGCGTGGGTTGGGTTTTACCTTGGTTGGCCTGGACAAAATCGCAAAAGTGGCGTTATGTTCAGTCTGGCGGGGCCTTCGGGTTTTGAAAACGAGACTGCGGGACGTTGCTGGCGGCAGTTGGACCATCCCCTTGAACAAGAACAGAAGCCCCGTGCAAGTTCGATGCAGTACGACTGCCATCGTCTTAACTTCACCTCTTATTTCATGATATTTGGATGTGGCAGTTGTATATGGTGAGGTCGAGTAGGTGGAAAATAGTTTTTGTATACCACCTCATCGTCTTCCTGGCACACTCGACCGACGATATGACAGAGTCTGAACCTTGTCAACCCAGCCGCATGTTGATGTTGTAGTCAATGATTGCAACTGGTTTTCTGACCGCCATCACCTGTTGGCTCTAAATACACGGCGTCTTGGTGTACCATCCTAAGCGGGGCAGGTGGCATACTGGTGATCAATATTTGACGTCACGGGGGGGGGGGGGTGGTTTTACCATCCACGAGAGCATCAAGATATTATTTTCCTGGAGGTGGATGCTGTAGCCCTTCTCCCGCCTGCTCGCGTAGCTCTGGCATGTAGACAAGCATTCCTCCGGACGGTGCCACACCGACGCGCCGAGTGTTTTCTGCTGTACAGGAATTTGTGCAAGGGTAAGGGCTGGTGTACCAGTATGGTCGAGGCGTACAAGATGTGGCCGTGACCCCTGTCCAAATATCCCTCCAACATGGTGATGACAAACGGCCCCAGATATCCCATATGCTCCCTCCCCTCTCCCTCCACCAAGTTCAGTGACCTTGCCCATGTAGAGGATGATGTCCTGGATGTAGCCGGGTTTTGGCAGTCGCACATCACAAACAGTTTCAGGTCCATAACGGTGACCGCTTGCTGGGGGAATGTACTGTCGGAGTAGCTAATCATTCCCCCCTCCATAGCACCAGACTCTCAGTCAATGATTAGTTTTTGGTAAGGTATTGAAGGGAGGCTGCAAAACTTAGTTTTTCAGGTATATTCCAAATATAGGTCTTTCATCCTCTCCATCAGGTCATTATGGCTATCCCTGGGGCGTTTCCTGGTTCCCTGTGTGTGGCTTGCCAGGCTATCAATAAAGTGCAGGTTTCCCATGATTGCCCGTTAACTCTATTCCTGCTCAATCCCGACTCTTCCCAAAGAAGGGGGTTGCGATGATGGGATCACACCATGACCCAGTACCGTCCTGAGAGACGTCTTCTTGGTAACCCCCATACAGGATGACCAGTGCCAGGAATGCGTAGAACTCATCGGAAGACAAAATCCACACCATGAGAGAACGTTGCCAGAGTTCACTCTCTTCTGCTTGCCTTCCCTGCCATAACATAATAGTTGTAGCCGAGTTATCATCATTGCGTCAACAATCAAGCCGACAACGGTTGGCAGTGAAGAACTGCAGAAAAACCCTAGTCTAGCTGTGTCCCAGGTTCACACGATCCTGGGCATGGTAGGCGGCCAGGCCGTCGATCTGCCCACCACACAGTGTTGCTACTTGGTCCTGGTAGATAGTTCTCCCTTATCCCCACACCAATCCCCACCTCATCAGCGCCTATCGCTCGTCCGCTAGATGCGGGCCTCGGGCTCACTCAGGTGAGGGTCATCGTCAGGGGCACCCGGGGGGCTGCGGGGTCTGGGCGCGGCTGCTGGTTGGAGCGTGGGCGGCGTGGGCTACAGGTGGACCTGGGTCTGGAGCTTATACCTCGAACCTTGTATCGAGAGCTAGATCTAGAGCTCGAGTCGTTGCTCGGTCGTCTTATTTGCTTCTACCTTCTGCCTTCCGGCCGCGGGTGGCACGCACCTCGAGATATGACGCGCCCACGTCGTTTTCTGTGCAGGGAGCAGTTTCTTTGGGGGCAGGTCGGGGCGTTGTGGAGAGCTTGGTTATACGTGTCACGTGGCGCGGGAGGGGCCTGGTTCAGGTGAGGGAGACATTCGTGGGGGGGTGTACGGGATGGTATGGCAATAGAAGTTAGTTACTGGCGAGGCGGCTAGCCTCGCACCGACGACCATTGGGTCCCGGGTTGTTAAATTGGTTGTAAGAGACTATATGGCATGCAAGGGGTTATTAAAGTTCTAATGTTGTTCCGTCGCTACTAAGGGAAGGTAGGCTGGATAGGAGTATATATATAAAAGGTTGGAGAGCTGTTAGTAACGGACAATTACAAGTATCTTCAAGAGGTATGAGGGAGAGGCTAGGTCGGGAAGAACAAGGAGTCGATGAAGCGCATGGTGTCTCTGAGAGGGGGGAGAGAGTTCAAAGGGCTACAGGGAAATTTTGCCCCTAAGGTCCTGGGCGTGGGGGTGGCATTAGGCTACAATGTGATATTGGAAGATTGAACAGACCAGTAGAAAGTACGTTAGCCAAATGCTACCAGGGGGATGCAATATGGGGTGGATATAGGAGGTCTGGAAAAGATAGCAGTTATGTGATCAGTCCGAGGGTTAATGATACTATTAGTTGGCCCTGGGAACTGTGTTTTCTATTACATACAAATATCAACAACAGTCGGGCAGTTCGGTAGGGGTACTTAGTCTGTTTCGCGGTACTTATGAAGGATACTGATAACCAGGTTATATTATATAATCTGGGGTTGGGGTAAGATGGTCTGAAACACAGAAGTAAAATTGGCGTAGTGTGGACTGTGGATAAGAAGGAGGAAAGGGGAAGGACGTATGACAATTTAGGAAATGTAAATGGAAAAAGGTGAACACAATGGCGGATAAAAGACTTAACCTAAAGGATTGCATACATCGATGAACGATGACATTAGACTCGTCGTCCTAATAAGGTGATGAACCCTGGTTGATCTGTACTTGGCACAATACGACACAAGGACACTGCCGCTAGGTCGCATCAATGCTGGGCGGCAGTTAATATTATAGACTTAGTTACTAGAGGAACAATGCACAAGGGGCGACTGAGCACGGCGTTAAACATATCTATGCTCGGCATCGGAAAATGATATAAGAGATCTAGGGGACAAGCGTGGGTGTTTGAACTTCTAAGATATATAACATCTACTTCTCCGATGCAAGAACAAACATAGATATACGGCTGGCTGGCGGATGTGTTGGGATTGGCTCAAACGTCGGGACAGGAATGGGTGTTTTTTACAATATGAATGTACTATTACTGTTCAGCATCTTTGTAGCAAGGGACAGAATGCCGCTATGTCGTATCAAATGCTGGTGGCAGTTAATATTATAGACTTAGTTACTAGAGGAACAATGCAAGGGGCGACTGAGCACGGGTACACATATCTATACTCGTCATGGAAAATGATATACGAGGTCTAGGGACAGCGTGGGTGTTTTAACTTCTAAAGATATAAAACATCTACTTCTCGGATGAAAGAAAATACATAGATATAATTATGGCTGTCTGATGTGTTGGCATTGGCTCAACGTCGGGACAGGCATGGGTGTTTTTAATATGAATGTATATTCCTGTTCATCATCTTTGTAGTTAGGAGTGTAGGACACGAGGGGTTAGTGTACGTGAGGTGTGGAAAATGGTCAGTTTAGAAAAGGTAAATGGGTGTGTCCTGGAGCTGTTTAGCCCTGCGGGCTTGGGCCTGTCTGAAATGGCTGGCTCGGTCAGCTGGTCCTTTCGTTCTGTGGACCTTTCCTTTGGTGTTTCTGTGTGGTGTTCGTTCATGGCTTCTGTGGTGGGCTTCTCGTTCTGGGGCATTTTAATAACCTGTCTTTAGAGCGAAGCACATATTACAGCGTGCTGTCGCAAGTAAGAAGGGAGGCGAGAACGAGACCCATAGAAGGGTTGACCCAAAACACACTGTGCACCTCCCAAAGCTTAATCTTCTACATTTGGGGGCAAATTGACTGAGTGGTTAGCTTTTTGGGACGTATTCGGTCTACAGTACATGAATCCTCTTTGGATAATGTCATCAAGTTTCACTACCTGAAGGGACAAATGGAAGGAGAGGCCTTCCATTTGATAGAGGGTTTTGCGGTAGTGGGTGATAGTTATCTTGAGGCAGAACCTTTATTAAAGTCCACATACAGGGCTCAAGAGCAGTTGAAGATGGCCCATGTCGTTGCCTTGTTAAAGCTCGCAGAACCACAGTATAAGGTTGAGGAGTTAGCAAATTTTAGGGAAAATATGGCGTGCCATACTCGATCGCTAGACACCCTAGGGCTCACCACACAGGAAATGATAGTCATTATCTTATGTCAGAAGCTACTATGGCAATACTTGATAAGCTTAGATCGTTTGATCTGGGGAGTTCAAACCTCAGTTCAGTAAAGAAATTAATAATCTACAATTGAACAAAGGGAGAATGTATGTGTCGGGAGGGAGTGAGAATGTGGAGAAGAGGGGAACTGTTAAGCATGACGGTGGGGTCTAAAGAAAAGAAAGAGGGTACGTATAAGAAACCTGCTCAGATTCTATGTAAGCTATGTAACAACAAACATAAATGGAGTTTCTGTGTAAAATACCCCACAAATGAGACAAAACTAGCACAGGCAAAGAGATTGAAGCTATGTGTAGGTTGTCTAAGTAAGGAACATGGTAAGCAGGGACAATGTACTGCTACATACTTAAGGCCCTGTCACCACTACAAAGGACATCACTTTGATAAGTTGTGTCCTAGTGCAGATAAAGTCAAAGACATCAAACCAGAGGGTACTACAACTGTGACACATGGTAGCACGCAAGACACCACTATATTGCCCACAATACAGATTCCCATGGAAGGTAATGACAGTAACAAAGTTTGTCGGGTACTTCTAGATCAAGGGTCTCAATGTTCCTTTATAAAGAGGTCCGTCTTAGTGGGACTGAAGCACCGAATCGTAGGGGCTGAGAATTTTCGATTGCAGGGCTTCACAGGGGTTACTGACAAACAAGACTACGAGATAGCGGAGATATCATATTACTACCGTAAAACCCGGTACTTTTTGACATGTATCGTAGAAGACACCCTACCAGAATATGTATATGTAGGAGTGAAGAAGGTGGAACACGCATTACGTAGCAAAGGGGTTAACTTGTCAGATCCCATGGGAGATCAGAGTGAGGTGCATGTTCTACTTGGTGTGGATCATTATTATGATGTAGTATACCCTGGATTTAAAAAGATGTGGTGTAATTTTAATCCCCACTAAATTTGGCTATTGCATGAGCGGAAAGGTGCATACTACACAGTCAAATGTCCTGGTCGACACGGTCTCGATATTAAGAGTCAATGTAACCGCGGCAGAGGAGTTGGGAAGGGAGGATTCCCAACCTAGTGACCCTAAAATGACTGCCGAGTTCGACCTGGAGCGACTGTGGAGATTGGATCACATAGGCATTAATCCTATGGAGACTGATTATGACTCTGAAGTTGCGTTGAAAAGGTTTTGACGAGTCTGCGAGCTACTGTGCTCAGACAAGCAATATAAAAGTTAGTTTACCCTGGAAGAACAGTGAGATAAGCCTGCCTACCAACTATGGTTTGGCATTAGGTCGCTTGCGCGCATTACAGCGTAAATTAACTAGTGAACCGAGCACGCGCCAGGTGTATGACGATGTATTTCGGAGTTATGAAGATAGGGGCTTTATTGAGAGAGTCGATGTCAAGGAACCGATTAAGAAGGGAAGGGTTCACTATCTGGCCCATCATGGGGTGAGATAAGACCAGCGTCACCACACCAATACGGGTGGTGTATGACTGCTCTGCCACCAAGGTCAACAACCCAGTCTAAATGACTACCTGCTGACTGGTCCGTCCATGGTGTCGGACCTGTTCCAACATCTATTGCGGTTTAGGCTGGGGAAGTACGCATATACTAGTGACATCGAGAAAGCATTCATGATGGTCAAGCTAAAAGAGGAAGATAGAGATGTTACCCACTTTCTTTGGCGCAGCGACATTAGCGACTCTGAAAGTCCGGTCATAATCTACCGTTTAGGGTTGTACTCTTTGGGGCAAACATGTTCACAGTTTTTTGTAAATGCCACAATAAAAAAAACATCTAGCAGATACTCGTGAGGACACAAGGTAAACTATCTCGCGGATTATATATAGACAATTTGCAGGGTTCTAGTGATAGTCAAGATGATTTGTTGCATACATACTGGCAAGCACGCAGATGTTTACAGAAGCACATTTATTTCTCCGCGAGGGGGTTACTAATAGTGAAGATCTTCAGAGTTTGATACAGGTGGACGGTACGGCATCTCATAACTAGGAAAAGTCCAGAAATTTGGGGATGATCTGGCAACCTAAACATGACATACTAACTTTTCAAACAAGGTCTTTTGCTCAGCAGAGCGGAGCGCACACAAAAAGAAGTCTGTTGAGCAACGTTTGCGCAATTTTTTTATCCTTTGGGTCTAGCATTACCCGTTACCATAAGAGCTAGGATTCTAATGCAGGAAGTTTGGAGACTTAAAATAGGATGGGATGACAATTTGCCCGGAGGACCTGAATGACCACGGGACATTGTTGTTGAATGAGTATGACATCCTAAGTACTAAACCTTTACCTCGTAAAGTGGCGGCGTTCGGTGACGTTACGTTACACACGTTTTGCGATGCTAGCGCCACGGCATACGGGGTAGCCATATATGTCGTTACTTCATTTGGGGCACATTTAGTTACAGCCCGGGCCAAGGTAGCCCCGGTTAAAAAGGTAACTATACCTAAAATGTAATTGACTGCCATGCTGCTATTAGCACGTCTGGTGCAACATGTACGCGCAGCATACGAGAGCGAGTTAAACATTGAAATCGTTCACGTTTGGTGCGATAGTCAGGTTGCACTCAACTGGATACATAGCAAGAAATCTCTGCCAGTTTATGTGAGAAATAGGGTAGATGAGATTAGGGCCCCTATTGCCGGACGTTGATTATCACTATGTAAATACAAAAGACAACCTTAGTGATCTCATAACTAGGGGTTTATAAAGCCTAGCCAGTTAGTGAAGTCCGAATTGTGGTGGCATGGTCCAAAGTGGCTGCTCCATGAAAGTGAATGGACGATTTGGCATGCTGTTGGTGAGGGACTTCTGCCACTGGAAACAGTGGCAGTTACAGCCCAACAAAATGAGCCACCGGGTCCAATAATAGAGTGGGCAAGATTCGGTGACTATAATAAACTAGTCAGAGTTGTCGCTTGGGTGTTGCGATATGTATCCAATATCAAGCTTAAAGTAACGGGCCAACTCTGCAACAGGGGTCTAGAACTATGTGATAATATGTATAGCGAAGAATTTATGCTGGCGTTTAGACGGTTTTGTGCCCGTCGTTCATTCCCTCAACTCATTCTTAGCGACAATGCTCCCACTTATGTCCAGGCATCAAAATATCTAAAGGATATGAGTAGTAATCCTACAATCATAACTTTTTTGGGAGAGAAGAAGTGCGAATGGAGGTTCATTCCAGTTAAGGCACCTTGGTTTGGTGGAATGTGGGAATGGTGTGTCGGCATAGTAAAGTCAGGACTCCGAGCGGTAGTAGGACGTGCTCTATTAAAGAAGAGTGAGTTGACGAGTCCTCACAGAGATAGAGGCAGTCGTGAACGATCGTCCGCTTACATATCCGTACACCGACCTGCAAGAACCACTACCATTAACGCCAGCTCACTTGCTATATGGAAAACATTGGACTGCGTTTCCATCTGATTTCCAATCCTTAGTAGAGTTAGAGGATCCCTCGTTGTACTCTGAGGTAGCGGTGTCTAAGAGATATATCGAGGATAATAGAAGATTTTAGAAAATGGTGGATTAATGAATATATGCTAGCATTGTGGGAAAGGAGTGGTACACCCTCTGGTAGACCGACGGCACCTACTGTTGGTGAAGTAGTTTTTAATTAAAGAAGATAGTCCTCGTTTATACTGGAAATTGGGCCGCGTGTTGGAGGTATACAAGGGGGAAGATTCTGTAGAGCGGGTGGCACTATTGAGGACGGCCACTGGAACTAATGTTCGTCCTATCGCCCGTTTGTACGTTTTGGAGCTCGATTCCACTTGACAATCGGAGACTCCACTGTTATTGCTGGGTCCGAGAATTCTCAAAATAATGCCTCACCTCTTACTGATGGTAATCAATCTTGGACCGGGACGCGTCCCAGACGTGCTGCTGCTGGCGCCGTCGACATGTGGCGTCAGAAGATAGCCTCTGGGCAACTTTAAGTTTAAGGTGGGGTTCAGGTATTTTTTTGTGGGGGGAGTGTATCGTATAATTATAAAAGATAGGCTATGACTCTTTGTGATCCCGTATGTCTCTGTGACGTCATGGTCGTTCCCACTGCATGGCGTAGGACGAGTAGATCGTATATTATATGATTATAAGTAAGTTAAGATTGTAAAGGCCTAATATGCTATTAAGCAATATTGACATGGTCTTATGTTGTATATATGAATTTATCGTATATATTAATATAATTTATCGTATAGATCAACCTAGATTCGGTACGATAATTTAGGCTCCTGGCGTTTGCCAAGGCAGCAAGGCTTGCCTCTGAGGAAGACAGCTCAGAGCCTTCACGAACACCAACCAGTTAACATCTAATTTTCGCCTTCAGTTGATCGCGCTATTGTGCCTCTAATCACAATACACTGACAGCAATACAAACAGCTACACCATCACGACGCTCTCATCGACGCCATGACTGACTGACAGATAAGCATATTATTCATGTCCATTCCCATGCAATCATTTATTCTTTCTTTTCACTTGACTCGAGTCTCGGGACGGTGTCTTGCCTCCCCATTGTCCGCCATATTGGGTAAACGTTCTCCCTTGCCTCATTGCCACGTGGAACTATTGGTGAGTTAATTCCTGACTAATATTAACCCTTATAACCTTACCCTATATATAAATTATTATGCGAGACCTTTGGATATAAATTAGCTTGTTCAGATTTAATTCAGTTTAAATATGGAGTAAATTTAATTTAGATTGATTTTATTTTGATTCATTATAGCTTAGAATATTTAACTTCCATTGATAGTTTACCACACATGGTATTGGAGGGATGCTACTCAAGTGGATTAACCCTCTCACATCCAGACCGCGATTTTTGAGCCTATTAGGGATACTTAAATCCTTTGTTACCGTCAGGGGTTATTATAAACCTTTAGTTTGTTTACTTCAAACCTATGCAGTTGTCTTTGAGTTAGCTGTGGGCAGAAAACTAATTTTGGAGAGGTAATTATAACAGTGAGAGTAATCTATTTCTTATTGCTAATCTGGCAACCTCTGCGTCCTATGGTCGTGAGAGGATTAAGTCATGGCTGATTGGTAGGACGCAGAGAGTTACTATAAATGGTGTAAAATCGCGCTGGGGGTTAGTTAAATGTGGGGTACCACACGGGCCGGTTTTGGGGCCCCCTCTGTTCATTATCTACATAAATGTTCTTGACTCAGGCATAAAGAGTAGGATCAGTAAATTTGCTGATGATACTAAAATAGGTAGGATAATAGAGTCAGCTAGCGACAGGGAATGTCTTCAAAATTATCTCGATCACTTGAACGGGTGGTCCATAAATTGGCAGATGAGTTTCAATGTAGACAAATGTAAGGTATTAAAGATTGGAAATCGTAATTTAGATGCTAAATACAAACTAGACAATGTAGAATTGGATAATTCAGAGTGTGAGAAGGATCTGGGGGTGCTCGTTAGTAATGATCTGAAACCCAGAACACAGTGTATAAGTGTTAGGAATAGGGCAAATAGAATTCTAGGATTCATATCTAGGAGTGTTAGCAACAGGACTGCTGAAGTTTTCTTAAAACTATACTTAGCTCTAGTAAGACCCCATTTAGACTATGCTGTTCAATTTTGGTGCCCTTATTATAGAATGGATATCGACCCTTTAGAGGCAGTCCGAAGAAGAATGACTAAAAAAGATACATAATTGTCGGGAATAGGGTAATGATCCCGACAGGTTTTGGTCCAATAGGACATTTGAATTTGGCGGTATCGTATCGCTTGTACGATTTCGGCTGGTTCTTTGTGTATTGTAGTTTATTCTTAAGTTAGGTTAAATATTAACTGTAATGTATAAATATCTACATCAGCTCTAGATGTATTATGAAACCAAGTTATGGGTTATAATTATTATGAGCCGGCAGCCATATGTAATTTCGCGAAGCGATCGGAAGCCGGCCCTTTAGTCTCTCAATCAACACCGTACAGTCAACATCTCCTCCCACGGCTCTCACTCAACCCACAGTTCACCATGTGCTACAACTACTAATAATTTATAACAACAGTCTTACATCACCAGTCCTCTAAGCTAAGGTCATTGTATCGATATTGTATTATGTGAACATTCCTACATGTCATGCAATTGAACTAGCCGCGTGTGGGGGACTGGATTACACCTATCAACGACTACGTCGTTGGTAATTATATTATAACTATTTGTTGGGATATTTCATGTACCAGTGATATACAATTAACCTCTTTATCTAAATTCCCGACAAATATTGGTCCTTCGTGCCCTAAAGCTTCCATACCGTAGTACCGTTTTGTTTGCTTCCTTGACGCTTGTGGGCTTACAAATGGCTGCCGCCTCGAGCGTTGTTGGCGACTGGCCATTTCCCTAGTTTAGACCAGCTTCTTCCCCCGTGTTTTTTACCATTTAGGCACCGTCTCTATCTTTTTTGGGACTGGTTTCCAGTTTTTTTGGGCGTGTGATCCTTGGCGTTTTTTTGGTGGGTTAGCTGGGCTGGAGATTGGGGTTGGAGTAATTTCGTCGGGCGCCATTTCGCGCTCATAGGCTAGGTAGGCAGTCTAGGCCTGCAGGTATCTGTGGTGGCTTTTCATTTCGCTTGGTGGTGTGCCTGTGGTGTTAGTTGTGTTGTGTCATTGTGGGACTCGTTATTAATTTTGCTAGTGGGGAGGGTTCTAATGTGCACCTTTTATCTTTAAATTTCATAATAGCCTAGGCCTAGTGGCTTAAAGTGGCGGTCATGAGTGTCGGTCTTGTTAATTCCTAAGCGATTGCCAGTTAATAGTCAGACCTCATGCTGTAGCTTAACCAACTAGGTTACCTATAAAGGGCTTACAATAATTAGTGCTTCACCTTACCCTTTCTCTTAATGGATTTAGTATTTAATTCTTTTGTCTAGTTGGATCATTTCCTTTCGATAGTTTATATTAAGGGGGATGTAAGTATGATGTAACTCTTTTTGAGTAAGTTTCTTGAAGTAATGGGGGTTTGCCGCTGTGATTCCTAAGCGATTAACGGTTTGTAGTCTGACCTCATTGTAGTTTAAGTTGCTTAAAATTAAACCTTAACGATGACAGATTTGAAGAAACTTAAGATTCTTAAGGGAGGGATGAAGGGAAGTTTAAATAGAGGTTTAAGAGATCTTGATGAATTTTTAATAAGTGCCACGGCTGATCAGATAAAAGGTTAAAATTGTACTGTTACTAAATCGCTAGCTGCTTATGATAGTTATTCTCAGCAGGTATATGGTTTATTGACAGTTACTGACGATGTGGAAGAAGAAATGTCGGCAGATTTTGAGTACTTTGTGGGCGTTAATACAGCCTTAGCCAGACTATCTTCCACCCAAGAATCAACCTCTGTTAAGGATACCGGTACACCAAAGGCGACTGGTTTTAACCTGCCGAAGCTTACTTTGCCTACCTTTTCCGGGGATTCGGCTCCCTGGAATGGATTTTGGGATATTTTTGAGTGTTCCATCCATCATAATTAAAAACACTCACATCCATCCGAAGGTTCACATATCTCCGTGGTCAATTGAAAGGGGAGGCATTGAAGTTAGTCGATGGGTACAAGCTAGAAGCTAACCAGCTACGAGTCTGCAGTGGAGTTGCTGAAGAGAACTTACGGGAGAGTGGAAGTCATCAAGACTGCTTGAATTACCAAATTCTTCACACTAGATCCTCCATCCTATGATGTGGCGGACCTAAAGGAGTACTATGCCTCCTTAGAGAGCCTCCTCCGATCTATGGAGACCATGGCCGTCACCAAGGAGGAGATATTTAGTGTGAATATCTTGAATAAGATACCCTCTCCCCTAAGGGAAATCTTAAGACGACAACTAAGCGACTCTCCACTAAACTTGGAAGCGTTGGTGCAGGTGTACCAGACTGAAGTCTTCAATATGGACACTACCGACAAGTGGAGATGTCGCCATCTACTGCAGCTTTCCCGGTACAGACTTCTCCTAAACAGAAAGGGCCGATATCATTAGGTTGTAAGTTGTGCAGTGTCCACGGTCATCTGTGGTATCAGTGTCCTAAGTATCCTAAGGCTACACAGAAGATTAGCAAGGCTAAATCGCTTAAGTTATGTACCAGCTGTCTGGCAAGAGACCACTTCAACAGTACCTGCACCAATTCCTACATCAAACCTTGTAAGTATTGCAAGGGGAAACATTGGTTTTCCCTTTGCACCCAGTCTGATCGGCACGACGGCAAAGAAAAGGGGAGAACCCCCAAAGAGTCACATGAGAAAAGTAAGAGCGAGGGTGATAAAGTATCTACCATGTCCATTGCTTCTCGAGAATGTCAATTGCTTCCTACTATGATGCTGCCAGTAGTGGGGAGTAATAATAATACTATAATGACGCGCACCTTACTTGACCAGTGCTCACAGAGGTCATTCGTTCTGCGGTCATCATTACCCCAGCTCAAGGTACCAGCAAGGGTCAGAGAATTTGCGTCTCCATGGTTTCACTGGTGAAATAGATTCCAGTGACTATGATATTGTGGAGATTTCATATGTTTATAGAAAAAAAGGTATGTCCCATCAAGGCTGTTGTGGTCGACACACTACCCAGTTTCTATATAGCATCAGAGATTCAACCACATTTGAAATATCTCAGAAGCAAGGGGTATAAACTGGCTGATGATCAACTCTCTGCTAACAATGGTATTATGCTACTGGTCGGAGCTGATTATTACTACGACCTGGTTCACCCTGGATATCGGCGGGTAGATAAGCTTATCATGCTCCCACGATCCAAGGGTATGCCATTTCTGGATCCTATGCTACTTCCTCTAAAGACACACAGGTGGAGGTGGTTACGGTCCTCAAGGTAGCAGTAAGCCCCATAGACTAAATATATTAGGCCAAATGTGCCTGATAATACATGTACTGATATAGATAAGCTATGGGACTTGGACAATATTGGAATTGACCCACATGAACTTGATCGTGAGTCCAAGCTAGCGTTAAGCTCGTATGAAGAGACTGTAACGTATGACTCTGGCAGAGGTCCAGTATGTGGTAAGGCTCCCTTGGAATGATAACAAGAGTAAATTACCTACTAATTTCCATCTAGCACTTGGTAGGTTGCGTGGGCTTCAGAAGCAGTTTGTCAAGGATCCAAGTTATTGCGAGACTTATGCGGCAGTTTTGGCGAGCAGGTACAAAGTGGATTTGTGGCGAGAGTAGATCTCAGTGAGTATGGGGATGACATCCATTACCTTGCTCACCATGGGATTAAAAAGGACAGTTCCACCACTCCTGTTCGTATTGTGTATGACTGCTCTGCTAAATCCAGTGATCGCTCCTATAGCCTGAATGATGTCTGTACACGGGTCCGTCCCTGGTCTCTGATCTAGCGCAAATTATGTTGCGCTTCAGATGTCATAAGTTTGCATGGGTCGCCAATATTGAGAAGGCCTTCCTGATGCTTCAACTCCATCGTGAAGACAGGGACTCGACAAGATTTATGGCCACGGGACCCATGGATCTAGATTCGGAGTACCTGGTCTACAGGTTCAGAGTCGTCTTATTCGGGGCGACCTGTTCCCAGTTCCTTCTCAACGCTACTATCTTGCGTCATCTTGAGGAGGCTGGACTAGATCCTGACTTCAAGAATGAGATCAAGCAGGAGATCTATGTGGACAATCTTCAAGGCACCGGAGACAATGAAGATTATTGCTCAAGAGATGCTGGGAGATCCGTGATATATTGCCAAGGCTCATTATACTTAAAAGAATGGGCCACTAATAGTGATCTTTTGAAAGGTCAATTTGCTTCTGACGGTGTAGCTACTGAGAATAGTGAGGTGAAGTTTTTAGGCCACAAATGGGACACTACCACAGATTGTATATCCTTCTGTCACACCCCATGCGGCAGTGAGTTTATGACCAAGCGAAACTGCTAAGCTTGTCAGCGAGGTTGTTTGATCCCCTAGGTTTTTTGCTGCCTGTACAATCCGTGCTCGTATGTTTTACAGCAACTGTGGCGGGGTTAAAACTAGATTGGGACACGCCCCTCCCGATTGAGTTGCAGGATACTTGGCACGGTTGATTCGGTCGGACCTTCCGCATGTGCGAGGTCCAACTTCCTCGTCAGGTTATTGGTGGTCACCAGGTGGATCTACATGCCTTTCTGATGCTAGTAATAGTGCGTACGGTACTGCCATATACATATGTAATGGTAGTGAAGCGACGCTGGCTATAGCGAAGGCCAAAGTAGCCCCTATAAAGAAGATTACAGTTCCTAAAATAGAACTTACTGCATTGCTTCTCTCTGCTCGTCTAATAAAGTTTACACTGGATGCTTATACAGACATACTACAGATTAATAACGTCTATGTCTGGAGCGACAGTCAAATAGCGCTTTCATGGGTACACAGCCAGAAAGTGTTACCTGTTTATGTTTCTAATCGCACTGATGAGATTCATAACTTAGTTCCTACAGCTACATTTCGCTATGTGAGCACCAGGGATAACCCCAGTGACATAATTTCCCGGGGGATCTCGGCACAGCAGTTTATGTCTTCCTCTAGTTGGTGGCATGGCTTACATCTCCAACTGAATGGCCTCAGGATTTCAGGGATTACATATCTGATCCTTCAAGTCGGCCCCAAGATGATGTGTTAAGTAGTTCGAATGTGAGTACTACACATCAGGATAACAAGTTGGTAGAGTGGGAACGTTACGGCAGCTATGATCAAGTAATACGGGTATTTACATGGATATACCGTTTCATTAACAACATGAGAAGTCGGGCTCACGGGTCTTTCCTTAGTGAAGATTCGAAGCATATCAGACTCCATGAATAAGATCAGCAGAAGCAAAACTAATATGTTTAGTACAAAAGGAATATTATCCTACTGAACATCAAATCCTGAGCAAGGAGTCAAACGCCAAATCCTCTAACTTAATGAGTCAGCTAGGATTATATATGGAAGGAGGATAATTAAGTGTAGAGGCAGGATACAAAAGGCGGGACATTATTGATTCTGCGAAATATCCTGTCTCCTTAGCTCCTCTCATTTGATTACCAAACTGTTGATTCGCCAATGCCATCGGACTGCCTACATTTTGGCGTAAATTATGTTTGGGTATATGCGACAACGTTGGTGGATCCCTAAGATGCGACAAGCAATTAAAGGGATCCACAATAGCTGTATGATCGTAAAAGATTACAGGGTAGGCCTTACTCCCCAGTTGATCTACCTCCCTTACCTGAGTTCAGGGTACAAAGGACTGAACCATTTCAGGTAACCGGGGTGGACTACACCGGAGCGATTCATGTTAGGGAATCGCCCGGTACTATCATAAAGGTAGATGCCGTCCTATTCATATGTGCGGTAACCAGAGCGATTCATATTGAATTGAAAGACGACCTATCCAGTGAGGGGTTTTTGCAGACTCTAAGGCGCTTTGCAGGCCGCAATGGTTTCCCTCAAATTATTATGAGCGATAATGCGACTTGTTTTGTCGGGGCCTCTAAATATCTCCAGAGTTTAATGGATGCCCCGCAGGTTGTGGCTACCCTCACTGGAAAGGGTTGTCAATGGAGATTGATACCAGCAGTGCACCATGGTTCGGGGCGATTTGGGAGAGAACAATCGGTATCGTCAAATCTGCCTTGAAGAAGGTATTAGGAAGGGCACTGGTGACCAGACGGGAGTTGCAAACCATCTTAATAGAGATTGAGGAGTAAGACTACGACAGGCCCCTGAGCTATACCTCGGCAGATGTTGATGACCTCTTACCCATTTCGCCTTCCATGATGACACGTGGACGAACCCTTAATACCTTTCCTAGATCGTCCGTAAATGACGAAGATCTGCATGACCCTACGTTCGGCAATGCTGACGCCACACGTCGTCGCTTCCAGTATGTAAACAAGGTGTCCGACGATCTATGGAAACGGTGGACCCAAGAATATTTGCTGTCTCTTCGCGAGCGTCACTCTCATAAGATCAAAGGGAGGAAACTACGATGGCCCTGTATCGGGGATATCGTCCTGATTCATGATGAGCGTTCTAGGTTATTTTGGAAGCTTGGGAGGATTATCGATTTGTTCCAGGGCATTGATGGTCTTATAAGGGTTGCTAAAAATACGAACTTCGACTGGGGTTACTACTCGCCCAGTCGTGAGGTTATATCCCTAGGAGCAGGATGTAGAACTGCGGATTATCCTGGCGTCTCTACTGATACCCCTCCGCGGGAGAGGGCTGGTGACAGGGGTCCTCAAGGTGGGGCAGCAGATCGTGAGGAGGATGATCCTCCTCAGGCTTCAGGTGGCGCTAGTCCCAAAAGGAGGACGGCTATGAGTTCCGTGGATCTTTGGAGATCAAAGATCCAACAAGGTGATCTTTGACTTCGATGTCCTTTTTTTGTTCCTGTATATCATTTTTGGTGGCGGGCAATATGTCGGGCATAGGGTAATGATCCCGACAGGTTTTGGTCCAATAGGACATTTGAATTTGGCGGTATCGTATCGCTGGTACGATTTCGGTGGTTCTTTGTGTATTGTAGTTGATTTCTTGAAGTTAGGTTAAATATTAACTGGAATGTATAAATATTCTACATTCAGCTCATAGATGTATTATGAAACCAAGTTATGGGTTATAATTATTATGACCTGCGGCAGCCATATGTAATTTTTCGCGAAGCAGATCGGAGGGACGGCCCTTATAGGCTCTCAATCACACACCGTACAGTCAACAATTACCTCTTCACCCGGCCCTGACTCAACCCACAGTTCACCATGTGCTGACCAACTACTACTAATTGTATAACAAGACAGTCTTACATCACCAGTCCTCTAAGCTAAGTTCATTGTATCAATATTGTATTATGTGAACCTTCCTAATGTCATGCAATTGAATTAGCCCGGTGTGGGGGACTGCGTTAAACAAAAACCCTATCAAACGACTACGGCGTTGGTAATTCTATTATAAAACTATTTTGTTGAGGATATTTCCATGTACCAGTTGATATGTAAATTTAACCTCTTTATCTAAATTCCCGATAATAATATTAGCAAATGTATCGTTATGAGGGAGAGGTTGGAAAGGTCTTAGGCCCTGCACTCACTAGAGACGCGAAGATGAAGGGGAGACATGATAGAGGTATTTAAATGGATTAAAAGGTTTAAATAAGGGCGATCTGAGATGAGGTATTTTAAAAAGCTAAAGAACGGCGACAAATACCTGCTCAAATGGTTTCAAGTTAGATAAGTTTAGATTTAAGAAAGATAATAGGAAAGCACTGGTTTGGTAAAGGAGTTGTTAACCCTTGTGGAATGCACTGCCCAGAAACAGTAATTAGCTCAGAAACAGTAGCCACAAACTTTAAACATAAGTTGGATTCCCATATGGGTGTTATGGGCTGGATGTGAATGCGGAGCATTGCTTCAGTGTGGGCCGCATGGCCATATGCAGTTTACCGCGGATCTTATGACTTATGTTGCTATGTAATTGGGGTTGGGTGTGACAGGGATCTGCCTTGGTGGGGTCCGAATAGGCTTTTTGCAGGCTTCCCATTTTCTTATGTTCTTATGTTCTGGACAGGACAACATTATGCCAACTTGAAGAATTAACGTTCACCAGATTATAACGCAACGTAGAATGAACAAAAACTATCAATATTATTAGAAATCTTCCATATCAAGAACATAAGAACATAAGGAAAAATGGGAAGTCTGCAAGAAAGCCGGTTGGCCTAAGCAAGGCAAAGGATCCCTGTCCCACACAACCCCAATTACAAAGCCCAAGTATAGGCTCAAACACTCTAATACCCTGAAGATCATCTTACCAAAAACACGGTTAGAGGATGAACGCAGGATTTACGGGGGTCTGCAGAGTGCTGATTGGCCCAACCTGGCTGATCCCCCTTCACACCCAAACCTTCTCAATCCATATGCTTATTCCAATTTTATCTTAAACGCTCCTACCCGTTCTTGATCCACTATAGCACTTGGGTAGTCCATTCCACCGCCATCTACAACTCTGTTCGTACCAAACAATAGTTACCTCATCCTTTTCTGAAAACTAAGATTTATCTAATTTGAAACCATTGGTACGAGTTTTTTTTTGTTTTTTTTTTTTTCGGGGCCGCTAGTCACTGAGCTTAAGTACATTTGTCATGTACCCCTTTGTTAATCCCACGTAACCCCCACTTGAACACCTCTGTAATCAATATCCCCTCTAAACTCTGCCGGTCTGCTCTAACAAAATGTAAACCTAATTTCTTCAACCTTTCTTCATACGTGTAAGATTTCTAATATTCGGATCATTGTGTCATTCTACAAGCTGTAGCTCTCTCCAATGAATGCGTCAAATGCCCATTCTGTAATAAGGACACCAAAAATTGGCACAGCCATAATCCATATGGTCGGGCGTCACTAATGATAAGTAAAGTTTTAAGATACCATCACGCAGTTCTGTTACTCACACTCCTTAGAGATGAAAACCCGAGAATTCATTGTTTTGCCTTATTACGAACGCTTATACACTGTTTTCTAGGCTTTCAAATCATTGCTAAAACAATCACACCTAGATCTTTCCTCGCAGTCTGAATTTCTAATTCTAAATTAGCTAGTTTATAGTTTAACATTTGTTTTGTATCTCCCCTATCTTTAATTACCTTGCATTGTCAAGGTTAAAATTCATCTGCCAAATTTACTGACCAGTTCCTGTAAGGTCTCTAGATCCCTTTGGAGGCCACTCTATATCGCTATCTGAATAAAATGTAGTTCCCATTTGAGTATCAGTCTGCGAATTTACTTATCCTACTATTTATAAACTAAATCTATAGGTCATTTATTTATATTTAGACAATCAACAGGGGACCTAACTTAGGTCCGACTCCCCCTGGGGGACACCACTTTTGACTGGTCGCCCACTCTGACTTGGTACCATTTATGCTGACTCTCTGTTTCCTACCATGAACCTAATCCATCCCAACCAACGACCCTCCTATTCCATGATGCCTCAACCTTATCATCAATCTCTTTCATGAGGGACTCTGTCGAAAGCTTTACTTGAAAATCTAAATATATAACTATCATATGACTTGTCCACTATCTACTGGTAATATACCTCTGAGAAAAAGCTAAGCAAATTAGTAAGGCCAAGAACGTCCCTGAGTGAATCCATGCTGAGGAAGAATTTATTAAGTTAAATTTGCCTATAGTGGCTGTCTAATTTTACTAGCAATAGATAGACTCCTCAGCAACTTTCCTATGATTGATGTGAGACTACTGGGACGGTACTGGATGCTATAGTCGATTTATCACCTTTTTGAAGCCGGAAATACATTTGCAAGCTTCCCAGCTTCTGGAACTAAACCTGTTTCTAAGGGACGTGTTAATAAAACTGCTAATAGCCCTTACATAAACTCATCTGATCTGCACTGGCAATGGCGGGGAGGGGATGAAGGGTGCGGGCGATCTAGCCCTCTCTCTCTGTACCCACCTTCTCAACATCCAGAGGGGCTGTGCTGAATTTAAAGGGGCAGAGGGGAAAGGCTAGTTGAACAGGTCAACTACTAAAACAAGTATTGCAGGGACCTCGCTTCACACCAGAAATCCACACACGAGTTGAAAAATTTTCTGTCACCATTACTGCAGGGTCTATGTCATAGCTCGGGAAGACGCCGCTACTGGGCAAATAATCTGGCACAACCCTACGCGTACAACACCTATTGTGCTACACTCTAATTAGTCTGCGGAGATGTAGAGACGCAACCCCGGCCCTAAGTCCACGTTGAAGAAACCCTCACCACCAAACAAGTAAGGCCAGACCCCGACCTTTAAAGCCGTCCCTCGCAGTAAAATTCGTTATAACACAAACTGGGCCAGCAGGCACCCAAGTCTCCCGTCTCACGCTCCAACTCAACAACCAAGACCGCAGGGCAACCGCCAGCACAGTGCCAACATTTGTACCTACTCAAACATTACCTTCAACTGTATCATTCATACCACCACCGATAGCCCCCGGTGACCCCAAGTAACACAACATGCACCCAGAAACACCCAAACAAACAGGAAGCTTTAGCAAATCAAATCGACAATGAAGTAACAGCAACAACGGCCAAGAACAAGGACATAAAACAACCAATACAGGTAGGGGTGGGAGGGGGGCAAGGGGGGAGACAAAACCTGTCCTCATCTCACGCGCCTCCTCACATACCAATCAGCCGCTCACGTGCGCACAGCGGAGCACCACACCGACAGGACGTACGATGAACGTTAACAGGAAAATATGTATAGTGTGGGATTTATGGATTCAACAACAGGAGGACAACGTCACAATGTAATAGTTGTAATGAAACAGTACACGATCGATGTACTTACATTACTAGCAGAAAAGAAGTGGAATGGAATGCGATAAATGTAGGGAAATAGCTTATTAAGGGTCCTAAACGCATTTGGGAAATATGTGAACTCACTCCATAACATGAAAACAAAGGATCATAAACTGTGTTAAGGTGTAAAACTGTGAGCTCACATGAAAGTGAAATACTCTAAGGCAGACCAACAGTGAAGAAACCCGGGAATTCCTATGCAAAATATGTGCCTTGCATTCCGTACCGAATCATAATGTAAATGAACCAATCTAGTATGAACACACTCAGAATCCAGCCAGGACACATTCAAAATCAACGATGAAGACTAGAGTGTTCACCAACAAAGGGCTCCATCCGCTTCTATCCACATTAACGCCAGATCAATGTAACATAAATTGTCAGAATTAAACTTGTTAGCTACTAAGGCCAAAGCGTCAATAATGGCAATCACAGAAACCTGGCTGGATTCAAGTATAAACGATGGTGAAATAAACATTCAAAGGTTCAATATGGTTAGGAATGATCGCAATAGGCATGGGGGAGGGAGTATGTCTGTAATATGTAAAAAAAAACCCTCACACACACCAACCAGGACCGACCTCCATGTAGAAAATCACGAAGCTCTGTGGATCGATCTACACCTGGCCGAGGACAAGACCCATCAGCATTGGGTAGGTATGCTATAGGCCACCAGACGAAACACAATTCTTGACCAAATTTGAATCGAAACGTTGTCATCGCTAGACCCTCGGAATGAATCCATCATACTAGGGGATTTTAACCTGGGTTACAAAAAAACGAAAATGGTTAGGCTAGTGTACGAGACATATAAGGAATATACTGACAATGCACAATCACAAACAACTCATCACAACCCCCACACGTATTCTCTGAGGATACATATGACACCAATAATCGACCACATTAAAACTGTAACAGAGAGGACAAACATATCCCAATCAGGGGTTATACAGAATGGGAATAAAGTGATCACGTCGTCACATATTGCACACGAAAAACCACAAAAGATACCCTAGGGAAATCACAAGATTATCAAAACAAGGTCCACTCAGAAACTACAATAAAGAAAACATTTCTGGGACATTTCGGGAATACAGATGGGTCTCCAGTGTTTGGAAGTACAAAACAGTTATATGGACGCGCGAGGGGTTGGCTTCAGAACCTTCATCACAAACATTCTAGAAGAACTAGCTCCTCTGAAAGAATTACGATATTAAAGCAAGGTCCAGACCCATGGATCAACAAAGAACATAACTACACCATTCTGGAACACAGAGACAATCTGTTTAAAAAGGCTAGCGAAACATAGACAGGATCAAGGTCTGACACATGGAGTTCAAAATGGCCAGGAATAAACTAAGTAGGAAAATAAAATCAGCGGAAAACTAATTATTTTCACAATAAGGCAGAGGAATATCAGAAGAACCCAAAGAAACTACCTGGAAGGCAATAAAAACACACAGGCTTACCGCAACAAGACAAGGGATGCGTCTAACACTAATATTGCTATCACCAGTAATGAACAGATTTGCCACGCATTTAAACGACAAATTTCAAACTACTTCAACTCCTTCTTCACCTCCATAGCAAAACACCACTGGCACCGAACCTACCTCAACCTCTCACTAAAATACACGACAACAACGGCCACCTTTCGAAATGTCTACAGAGATTAAAGAAGCATAAAAACAAACCCATTGGGATTGCAAAAATGTTACACCAAAATTACACTTTTGACGAGCTGGCTAACCCTAAATGTACATAAAAGCACAGGGACCAGACAAAATTCATGCCAAATTTCTAGCGAGATGGAGCCATTGTCTATCACGGCAGGCCCCTAAACTCACATCATCAACCTTCGTCAATTTAACAACAAAACGGTAACTGTCTGCACTGAAGGAAGCTATTGTCACCCCCTCTATTCAAGAAAGGAAAATAACAACTAGAAGTTGGGAACTAAAGACCAGTTAGAATATTATGTAGTGTATCTAAAATCATTGTTGAATAGAGCGGTATACACCCAAATTGAACACTACCTCAAAACAAAAATGATAGTTTCTATAAGTTTCAATCAGGTTTCAGAGGCATTGTACTCGACAGACTCCTGTCGCATACACTTAACGGATCACATTCGCTAAGAACTGTCTCAAGGTAACTACACCGGTATGGTTCTTATTGATCTACAAAAAGCGTTTGACACACGTAGACCATGATTATCCGATGTAATAAACTACAAGCAATGGGCAATAGGATCTGTGAAATGGTTGAAATTTTATCTTAGTGGTAGAACGCAAAGACGTCAAAAATTGAATGATGAATATATCTGATCCTATGCCAATTAAACTGTGGGGTCCCGCAGGGGAAGCATCCTTGGTCCATTAATCTTTCTCTGTTATGTGAACGACATGGAACTGAGCGTCTCATGTAAAATTATTACTGTATGCAGAGGGACAGCGTGCTCCTGGTTTTCAAGGAAAAGACCCCCTAAGTATTGGCCGCTTCCCTTTCCAACGAACTAGAATCATGTAGTGAACTGGCTAGTGGATAATAGACGATCTCTTCACCGGGGCAAGACGGTAAGCCATCTCGGTGGAACCAAACCAGCAAACTGAAAAGACATTGTGGGATGCTCGGTCAAAACTGTAAATGATAATTCCTCTAACAACAGTGTCACAAGCTAAATATTAGGGACTACACACTGGACGCGAGTTTGCCAGTTGAAAACAATTTTGGAATCTCTCCTGAGTAAGTGTAGAGCACGTATAAAAATACCTGTATAGACAGGTGGGATGCCTTGCCCGCGGGCGACCAAACAAACCCTATGCCAAGCGCTTGTTCAATGTCATTATGACTATTCTGTGTCATCCTGGTATCTCTGCATAATTGATAAATCAGCACCAGCACAAACTTCAGGTCACTCAAAATAAAACGGTTAGGTTTCGGCTGAAACTAGGACCCAGATCACACGTTGGGCAGGAAACAAACTTCAGTCACTAGGTATGGCTCAATGTCGCTGACAGGGCCACAACAAATCAGGCTCACTAATGCCTTCAAACTTTTCTATGACAGCGCTCCAGAGTACCTAAAGAATGATTTTTGTCACGCCAAAGGAGAGGAGTGGACATAATACAAGAAACAGGATTTTTAATTTTAAGGTCCCGAGAATCCAAGGAAAGGGTAAGCCAACATTCTTCTTCACCACCATCCCAAAGACTGGAACGACCCACACCAGGCAGGTCCGTGAAAAGAGAGGACACTGTATGCCTTCAGACTTAGATGATCGGAACACCTGAACCGGGACCGCTGCGCGAGGGAAGCCCCGGCTTTAGTCATTACTAAATTGAGCACATAAGAGATAGACAAACCAAACTGGAATTATTACTGATTACGGATTACTGATATTTACTATAGGATGTAAGGTTATCTTAAAATAACCCCCTAGAAATACTTTTTCCTAAAGTATCCAGTTCTGGAACCTCCCCATTTTTCACCAGCTAACCTAATCCCACAAGGGCCCCCATGGGAATACGCCTAACGGCATTATGGGGCTATCCTTCTTGGAATTATGCAAGGCTGTGGTACAGGTCATATTTGTAACAAACTAGTGGTACCAACTCTGTAAATTGCTAACTGAATAAATCTTATTATTATTATTATTATTATCTTATTATTATCTACTGCATTCTGTAAAATACTCTAGCCTATAACCTCGTCAGGACCAGTGCGATGTTTGAGGTTTCAGTCTGTCCAATTTACTCACGCACATAATTTCAACTAATACTCAACTGTACTTACCATATTTTCTATA
>CM064496.1:10666671-10839171 GCA_032716605.1 Paralithodes platypus
TTTCACTGTCCCCCGCTCTTAAGCGCGGTCCATCGTCATCACCGGTAGGGCCCTGTTCTTGTCGCTTCATTCTTACATTCATCTCGATCCAGCTGTGCCACCCAGGGGTTCCGGGTTGTGCTCTGGGTGGACGGCCTAATACCAGTAGGAGATTGACCAGTAACGTTTGTGGCTGTGTAGACTATACGCCTGTGCAGCGTCATTAGAGGATAGCAATCCTCTGGTTCGGGGTTCGGCGCATGCACAGATTAAGGGCAACTTCAATTCCCCCGCGTTCCGCTTCCTTCACAATCACTTGACTCCCTCAGGGACATTACTGACACAGAGTCTTTGGTCTTGCCCCCAGCCCGTCTGTCTCCTCCTATCTGTCCAGTCTCCACGGACATGTCCCGGCGGCCTTGTTTTTCGTTGGGCCAAAGAGTTACTTAGGGGTATTTCCCATCTATGCTTGTCCTTCCCCCTACCTGCGAACTTTCTCCTATCCTTTCCGCTCCTATTTTAGGGTTGGGGGGGAGGGGGGAGGGGACTATGGGTTGCACCTATCGGGAGATACTGTCACCTAAAGTGAAGGACCCTTGACGAGGCTTAAGGATCTTGTTGGTCATTTCCTTCATGACGTACATTATTTTTGAAATGTAGATGTTACTGGATGTTTCGATTAAGTGCTGTCCCATCATCACCTTCGGTGCTTCGGCGTCACCCCGCTTGTGTCATGTGCAGCATTTTCATCTTGGGTGTTTGTCCGAACTGTTTTACGAGTAGTCCACAAATTAAGTGTTTCAGTCACTTATATCACCCCGGCACTTTTTACCTTGTGCGGCGTGCTGTTAGCGATGCTTACACTTGGATTTCCCCCACCCGTTTATCCGGTGTAGTACTTCCTACTTTACCTCCATATGAAGGGGGGGGTGGGGGCATCCTGTCTTCCATAAATGCACCATTATGATATGTAACATTCATACGATTAGGTTAAGATCTAAAAGAACATGACATGACTGTACGTGGCACTCTCTTAATATGCACCTGTCCGTACCATTCTTTAAACTATAAACTCTCCTGTTTAAGGCTGTCTTTTGCTTTCTCATGATCCTTAACTAATGCTGATATGTGAGTTTTCTCACGCTTGGCTGTCCGGCTCCAATTTTAGTACTCTAAGCTCTACGTTGGAACGTAGAGGCTACTACTAAATTGGGAGGTTTAACGACCCTCCCAATACCAAATAAGGTAAACCTCCTATTTGTTGTAGCCTCGGAGTATCCAACGGCATAGTATCCCTCCCACAGACCGTAGCCCTGCCGATGCAATCTTGCCTGTTTAGTAGCTTGATATCGAGATGCCCTTTAATCCGGACGGGCTAGAAGGTACGCCCCTGACAGCGGCATGAAGAGCCAGATGGAATGGCCTAGTCGACAACTTTTTCTTTTCTTTCTCGTTTCTCTTTTCATTTTTTTATTAAAAAGACCTCAAAAGTATGTACAACGTACCTAGTAGAGAGAGTAAGGTGCTACTCTAGATGTTATCGATTTAATTTGCGCTATGTGTATACGATAATTGCCGCTCTAGAGCGGAGCAGATTACATCGGCAATGTATAAGCTCTACGTTGGATACTCCGAGGCTACAACCAAATAGGAGGTTTACCTTATTTGGTATTGGGAGGGTCATTAAACCTCCCAATTTACCTTGTTTTTGCCACCTTAGGGCCTTGTGATTAGGCTATGTCTTCCTCTGCTCCTCCCTGTTCGTGGGTCACGTCCCACGCCAGGTCGGTCTTTGGTTGGTGTTCCTTTTCTGAGTCCCTGGGGGGCCTATGTTTAGCAGCCGAACACATTATTTATATGTCCTTAACCCTTTGGCTGCGGCTATGTTTGGGCTATTTAGGGCATATTCAGGCACTCCTGAATGATAAATCAAGCATCTGCATTACATGAAATGTGTTTTGCCGAAAACTAGGCGAAAATATCTTCAAAATGACACCAGAACGGACCCTGTACGTGGTCTGGTTCACCCACAGTGGTCCCAGTGAAACGCGGGAACCCCGCTATTATGTAACACTCGCTCGCTTGGCTACACTGGTGAGAGAGACCCGCGCAAGACACAGCCTAGCTCAGTGAGCCGCTCAGTGCTCTGAGGGTCGGAGGTGGGCCCCTCACGCTCCCGCCCACTGACACTCCAATTTTACGTTTTTTACAGGCTTTTAAAGCCTGGAAATTGCTGTAACTTGCCAAAACATTCCAGAACGTCACCCGCAGCGAAAGGGTTAAGTGTCACCGGTGAGTGACGCTTCGGTCCTCTCTCCTTGGACCTGGCGCGCCGCTACGCCCTGAGCGTCAGTACTACCGCTCCAGGGTGAGCATCTGGCGCTTCTCACATTTCTTCTTTCACTTACCCTGGCCCTCAGACTATTAATAGGAGGTCGCCGCTCCGCCCTGGAGCGTCGGTTTTACCGCTCCCGGGCGTGCGTCTGTCGCTTCGGCGCTGTCTTCTCCCTCTTTGGTGCCGCTCTGGACCGAGCGTGAGACCGCTATATCGTCCTCCCGCTCAAGCGTGACCACCCCGCCCTGGAGCGCGGGTTTTTCACGCTCCAGGCCGGTTTGTTTGGTTTTTCGGCTCCCTCTCTTCATGGTGTCTTCACCCGCCCTGGAGCGTGGGTTCTTCCCCCGCTCTGGGTCGGTCCTACTTGTCTCTGAGGGGCTTTGGTAAGGTTCTGGTGGCTGTGGCCCGCTCTGGAGCGTCTTGGGACCGCTCCAGGGCGTGTTTACCCCGCCCTACGGCGGCATGTGTTTCACTCTTTTTCGCCTGACCTGTTGTCCCGCCCCCGACCAGGGTGAACCTTGGTTGTCCGCTCCTCTCTGGGTTTGGATTGGGGAGTGCATTGCTACTTGTCCATGCCTGTTGATGCATCGGTTCTGGTGGTTAATGCTTTGAGAGCGTGAGACCGCTGTATCGTCCTCCCGCTCAAGCGTGACCGCCCCACCCTGGAGCGCTGGTTTTTCACGCTCTAGGTCGGTTCGTTTGGTTTTTCGGCTCCCTCTCTTCTTGGTGTCTTCACCCGCCCTAGGGCGCGGGTTCTTCCCCCGCTCTGGGTCGGTCCTACTTGTCTCTGAGGTGCTTTGGTAAGGTTCTGGTGGCTGTGGCCCGCTCTGGAGCGTCCAGGGCGTGTTTACCCCGCCCTACGGCGGCGTGTGTTTCACGGTTTTTTGGCTGTCCTGTTGTCCCGCCCCCGACCGGAGGGTACCTTGATGGTCCGCTCCTCTCTGGGTTTGGGTTGGGGAGTGCATTGCTACTTGTCCATGCCTGTTGATGCATCGGTTCTGGTGTTTAATGCTCTTCTCCCCTGTTTCCCAACCTGTGATCCGCTCCACTTTGGATGCACTCCTGTGCCTCCCTCGCCTCCGCCTAAGGCCTACAGGTACTGTCGCCTTATTTGTCGACATGCTTGGGGTTTACATTGGGGAGGGGGGGGGGCAACTCGTTTTCGCGAAGTGCTGTCCCCTATCGGGGTTTTCCTAGGCTAGGCTACCTTAATGTCTGAAGGGGGGGCACAGTCCTCTTTCTCTTTCATTTAAGCGCTCCTCATAGGGTTCCTTTCCCTATTGGGGTCTCTACCTGGCCCATAGTGGCCTAGTGATTTGCCCTGGTTACCTCGGTTAGGGGGGTCGTTCTACCGACTGTTGGCGGGGGGCGTTCGTGGCCTAGCCTTAGTCGATGGGGGGCTGTTGCTAACTCTTCACACTGTCGCCAGTTCGGTCCGGCATGTCATGCACGGCTTCTGCAAATTCTCAGAAATGTGAAACCATCTTCTTGGTATTTTTTGGGTTGGCAACAGTGTCAGAGTTCCTTCTCTGGTTCGTCTGCCGCATACCCCAGGATCCCCGCACATGCGGTCTTCGGTGATCCTCTGATTGTTTGGCCGCTCTCTGCCGTCCGACATACTGGTCGTGCTAACATTCCTTCAAAAACTGCGGTGGGCTCTACTTCCGACGTCGGAGTTTCTTTTTTTCCCTGCCCCTCTTTTGGCTAGGCCGACTTTTCGCTCAGCCTAACTTTTTTTTTTTGGGGGGGGGGGGGGGGGGGGCATTTTGGATGTCAGACACTGTTGCCTCCTAGGCTTGCTCATGCTTGCCTGTCTACGGTTTTTCTAACCCATCTTGGGGGCACCAGTTTTCGTCTGATTCCAGCTCCTGAGACTCAGTCTTACCCTACCTTGAACTCACCAATACCTTGAGTTCTTGAGACGCTGTCTTCACCTGTTTTGGACTCACCATTACCTTGGGGTTCCTGAGACCCAGTCTTCCCCTACATTGGGCTCTCCACTACCTTGAGGTTCCTGCGACCCCAGTTGTAACATACTTTGAGCTCACCCATACCCTTGAGTTCCTGGGACACGGTCTTCACCTACTTTGAACTCACTCATGCCTTGAGGTTCCTGAGTCTTAACCTACATTGTGCTCACCAGTACCTTGAGAGTTTTTTTCCTTCCACCCTCACCGGTGCCGCGGGCCTCTAGGACGTGGCTGCAATCAGCTCGCTACCGCCCTGGTGCGTGGATGACTCCCGCTCCAGGTCGGTTCCTCTGACTCGACACCTTCTCTTACAGGACCGCTCTTATTACGAGCCTCTGGCATCTGGGTTAGGGCCTCCTGGGGCCCGTTCCGCCCTAGGGTGGGTTCTATCCTACTCTAGGTCGGGCCTATGCTTTGCCTCTCTTCTCTTTTCCCACGGACGCTCCCACGTCAGCTGTGATGCTAGACAATTCGGTTGGGACGCTTGGATGTAGATATCTGATGGTTTTACTGGCCTTTCCCCTTTACTAAGGTCAACTGCCTACTGGCCCAGCAACCCCTGTGGTGGCGGCCGCGGCTTCTGCCTGCGCCAGCCCCCTCTCCGGCTCCTTCACCATTTTTTTTTTTTTTTAAAGAGACAATGAACGGAGGAAGGAAAAACACAGATAAAACAAAAAGGTCCATGTGTCTAAAGGCATCCTCCATTCATAAAATGTTTGTAACAACTGGATTTAAACATTTGTAGATTGTAAGTTTGTGGAAAGCAATTCGAGGGCCAAAGAGTAGTAGCTCTGGGGATAAATGAATTCTGATAAGCAGAAGTTCTGCATTGTGGAGGAGAAAGTGTAAATTTATGGGCGCTCTCAGCTGCCCTAAGTTCTACGGCGGAAAGATGTGGAGAGGCGGCACAATTGAAGCACGTTCCTCGGAACAATTGCTGTGAAAATATCTGTAGAATAATGCAAGGGATGCAACGTTTCTTCGTATGGATAATGGTAGGAAGGTCCTGTGTGATTGCAGGGTGATTGATTAATCTAATGGCTTTATTTTGAATTTTGTCCAACTGCCTCAATGCAACCACTCCACTTCCACCCCACAGAGGTGAACAGTAATCCATCTGAGAACGCACATGACTTTTATATATTACGGCCAACTGCTCGTCCAGTGAAGAATTCTCGAAACTCTGTACAGGAGTCCCAGTTTTTTAGAGGCATGTCTTAGCAATGCTTCTAACATAATGTGTCCAGCTCAAGTTAGTAGTTAATGTTAACACCGAGAATGTCAATACTAGGGAAGTGGGAATATTTACATCATTAAAAAATATATGGGAGTCAGTGAGATTCTGTCGGTTAGAAAATTGAATGTCTTGGTTTTCTGTGGCATTAAAGGAAACTAGATTCTTTTGTCCCCATTCATTAATTCTAGAAAGGTCCTGGTTCAGAGAAATTGCAGTGTTTATTTTTGAATGTATGATCGAGTTGGGTGAAAGAATTCGTAAATGTGAAGGAACTGTGGAGTGTTGAGTCATCTGCATAGGTATGTATTGGATTATGATTCGTAGATATGAGATCATTGATATGAATGAGGATTATGAGGAACAGAGTTGGGGCCAAAACTGATCCCTGGGGAACACCAGCATTTATTGAGTGAAATTGAGAATAAAGGCCATCTACCATTAACACGTATTTTGCTGTTATGAAGATAAGAAGAAATTAGTGGAACTAATGATTGCAAGGCCGTAGTGTGACATCTTCGACAATAAGGATTGATGCCAGACTCTATCAAATGCCTTTGATATATCCAGTGCGATTATTTTATTAGTGGCCCCTCCATCATTGACGATTATGCCTATTACATAAGGCACCCTCTTCAAACACTCATTTACCGTAGTTTGAATCTACCGCGCAGAGCATAAAAAATGGTGGAGCCTTCATCATGAGCACACGCAACCTCACTCATGGTTCGTCATTATGAAATTGGGTACTCACTACGAAAAAACTTCGTAAAAAATAACAAATAAAAAGAAAATAAGAATAACTATTCATAAGCTTTCCATAACTTCGTGGATGTACTTGTGTGGATCTTTGACCAGACGCTGACTTCAGGCATCATTCTTCCTTCTCTGCTCTGCGCTCAACCTGCCCTGACGTGTCTCCCCACGCTCCGCTCGTTCTGCATTTGCTGCGTCCCTAGTGAGTTTTTTCTCATTTGTTTACTCTGGGATGTAATCGAGTAAGGTTAGGATATGCGTAGCAGGGGTGTCATGGGCGGGCTGCCCGCAGTTCAGTGTAGTTTGGGTCATGTGTATGGGACGCCTATTTCGGGCGTCCCCTCGTGGTCCCGGGGTGGACGCGTGAATCGATTTCGCGGTTTAGCTAGCCTAGTTGTTTAGTTGGCTTTAACTACGCTGTGATTAGGCTTCTTTTTATCTTTCTGGATGAAGTTGCCTTATTTGTTTGTTTTCTGACGTTCCTAGCGTATTTTTCTTCACTTAGTGAAAGTTTTTTCTAGGTCCCGTGTCCAGTGCTTCCCTCTCCCGGGTATATTTCTTCGAGGTGTGTTGGCTGCTGTTCCTGTTGTGATAATATTCAGTGCTTTTTATTTTATTACCACATGTTTAAGCGATACTCCGTCTGCTTAGGCCTAGCCAGCCTCTCGTAGCTTTTTTACATGTACAAGTGTTATTGATTTATTGTATAAAATATGTACTACTGTGTCATGTGTGTTCTGGATAAGTTGTGTATTGGCTTATTCCAGGCACTATCCTCCGATTGCATCTGGTTGGTGTGGGTTACCGTTTCCGGCGGGTTTTCTCGATTGCTCCGTGAAAACCCGGCTGGTTCTCAGATATCGTCTGGTGAGTGTGGGTTGCCTTTTCCGGCGGGTTTTCTCGATTGCACCGAGAAAATCCTGCTGGTTGCCGAGTTTTAATCACGCGTGGTTAAAATAGGCTAGTTTCCCCCGGCGAGTGGTGGCTTGAGGGCTCTCCAGAACTGGGTCTCTGTAGTGGGGCCTGTGTTCAGGCTTACTATGTGTTTCCCGGCGGACGGGCGTTACCCGGTTCAACTAGGGGTTCATGCGGACACCTGTTGACGATAGTTTTTCCCGGTTTTGCAAAGCCATTGAAAAACTGGGCTGTGTTGTTTGAGTAGTCTTTCCACCCCGGCGATCTTTTGCAAAGAAGTGGGGATAGGAACAATTGGGGTTAACTTTTCTATTATTTTTCACCCGGCGGTTGAACCTCGGGAGGGTGGGAATCACGGAATTTGCAAATTCGGTAGAATTAGCCTAACAATTGAGGGATACAATTAGGTATCAAGACATTCAACTCACGGCGATCTCATGATTAAGATGGGCTTAACCTGGCTAACTGCGTTATAATAAGGAGGCCGGCGTCTTAGTATGGGTTCCCGTGTGAACGTTATATCACAGGGAAGACTGCGTCACTTATAAAGAACTGCTCATCTTTATATCATGTCTGAGGATATTCTTAAATCTTTTGGACACGTAAAGTTATTTACAAATCTTTACAGAAACCTATAGGGTAACGAGAGGTAATGGTGGGGTATTACGTCTCGTTGCCCGGCGGTTCATTAACACTTGTGGTAGAACATTGTGGGGTAACCTTATGAGCATTAATTCCTGGAAATTTTCTTTTTTCCAGGGCGGAGTTCCGGCGGTCCTCAGAGGACCAAGTGAGGCCCGGGCGGAGTTAGCTTTTAACCAGTCTCTGCCATGGCTGCTCTAGCCCCTGTTTTTGCTCTTTGCTCAACACCCTCATATTCCGGAATCCCTATTTTTGCGCACACTCTGTGCATTCGTTGTGTCCAATGCTTAGACCGGTCACAGGGTTTGTGGGTCACAAAGAATTGTACCTTTTGTAGTCAGCTGGGTGTAAAGTATTACAGCATGACAATCTGGCCGCGGCGGTTGCCATTAACGCGAGGTCAGACAGCTTCTTACTAATTATGCGACTGCAGTGGCTCATAAAGCATTGCAGTGTGATAACGTAATTCTGTGGGACCGTTTGATGGTTCAGTACCCCCAATTAAACGTCCTCCTTCCCGAAGTAAAGTCACTAAGCCGGCAGAGGCTGGGCTGGTTAAAGAGCTTCTTGCCTCCCCCGGCACATCTAAGAGACCGCGAGAGCCGTCTCCCCCGGCGACAACTTCGGAATCAAGAGCTAGGTCCAGGTCACGGTCTCCTCTCAGAAAGCAGGACACATAGTCACTCGACTTCATCTTCGCGGAAGAAGAGCAAGACAGACAAGACCAAGGATAGTTCTAGTGATACATCTAAGTCGAGGCGGAGTCACAAGTCCTCTAAAAAAGAGTCTCATGTACGAAAGTCCTCCCGCGTTCGCCGGAGCCTCGAACCTCGCTTTCTGCCTCTACTCCCGACATGTCTCAAGTCCAATCTGACAGGTCGGAAGTGGAGTCAGAGACTGTGGTCGGGGATATTCCGGCGGACATAATGTCCCCAAAATATTCTCACTTTAGATTTAGAGGGTTCTCCCGGCAGGGATACCCCGCGAGAGGGCTCGAGTGAGGGCTCAGTCATTGGGGTGGGGCCTGGCTCACAAGTAAGTTCCGACCAAGGCCGGGGAGTTTGGAGGTACTCCCAGCCATGGCGGGACAGCTCTCTGCCATCTCAGGCAACTCAGGTAGAGGCTGAAGTCCACCGGGACGCGGAGACACCGTCTTCCATCCCTGACTTAACATGGCAAGGGGCCCCCGCCTCGGCGGAATCCTCTCAGGAGGGACCGGAGGCAGGGGATGATGGGTCTATTATTTCTGAGGTGGGTAATGAAGATAACTCTCAGAATAGGGATATTTCACCTAATAGTTCTTCATCTGCTCATTTTGTCACGGCGGATGAGATTGATGGGTTATTAGCGAGTGCTTTAACTGGGAGGTTTGACGTACCTCCCAACCTACCAAATAGGAAAACCTACTATTTGGTAGTAGTCTTGGAAAATCCAACGTCAAGGCTATTAACCTAATTGCAATGACGACTTGTCTATTTTGACTGCTATGTCGTCATTCCAACCGCGGTTAAAAAGAAAACGTCTAGAGTCTACTCCTTATCTTGCTCTAGGAGACGTTGTACATTAACCAAAACTACCACCGAAGGTGAAAAAAGTATAGAAGAGAAGAAAAAGGGGTTTACCTTAGTTACCACTCAAGGCCCATCCCGTGTTCCGTCATGCGCAGATCCCTGTCGAACGTGCGCATGAGCGACCCTCTCTTGTCATCACATCTCACGTCAGCAGAAGAACGCGGATGGGCAGGGGTCCGGCGTGAGGGAGGGTATTATGTACGTTGGATTTTCCAAGACTACTACCAAATAGTAGGTTTTCCTATTTGGTAGGTTGGGAGGTACGTCAAACCTCCCAATTTGTTAGTAGTCTTGGCAAATCCAACGTCAAGGCTGCATAACAAATAGGAGGAGGACATCCAAGCCCAACATACCAAAAAAACAATGCATAAGACAAAATTATGAATGACAAAGAAACACAATTTAAACAAGAGAGTTTAATAAAAGAGTGAAAAACTGAGGAGTAGCTAAAAAGAGCAGTTTTAACACGTGCCCGTCATTCATAGTAATGCAAAATCATAGACTTGTCTTAAACCAAAAAGTACTGTACACAAAATCCCTTTTCTTCCAAAACGAACAAAAACATGGATCACATAAACAAAACACAATTTTCAATGAGGCAAAAACACTTATGTACTGTATACATATAACATAATCCCAAACTTGCAATCCAGTGTTGCAAACCCGTACTTCCCTCCCCCCCCTTTTCTAAAGAAAACAAAGTAAAAGAAAGAGTGACTATGGGGGAAGACCAGGCAACTTCGCGAGAGCCCTAGGAAACACGACTCCCGAGAGCTATCACAGGCCGAGGGGGTCTAACAATGGACATGGAGAGGTAGGAGGAGACGAAGGTATGGACAGAAGACCACAAACCCGCCGAGGCGACGTCAGGCAACGAACGAGTCTGCAGGAACCGTAAGGAGGCAGCAAAGGATCGCACATCGTGCGCAGAACCCCGACAAGCAGGGTTACTGGCACGAATGACCCGACAAATGTGGCGTCCTATCTGTACCTTCGAGAGCCTCCTACCAGTCCGAAGAGACACCCACACAGCAGTACCCGAAGTCGGAGCCAGCCACAGACTCAACATAGGAGTGCAAGGCCTGCACCGGGCACAACACATGGTGAGTATGCCCACGCTTTAAAGCCTGGATGGTGAAAGGCTTGAAAACGTGGGTCTCCCTCTCATTCTTGGCAACAAAATGAGGGGAGGGGGCTAACGTGACGACATTCAAGGACGGGGAGAAGCGCATGCATTCCTGGGACCGCGACATGGCAGCTAGTTCAGACACCCTATCCCCAGTGGCCAGAGCGACAAGGAAGAGTGTACGCTCCAGCAACTGAACCGGTGTAGTATCCCGTGTATATGTGTGTGAAGCCAGAAGGTCCAGAGCACGCCCCAGGACCCACTGAGGAGGGATCTGGCGCGGAGGCGGTCGCTCCCTGAAGGCAGCCGTCATGAAGGAATCCAGCTCCTTCGGTGGAACGACCAGCCCAGTGACGGACTCAAAGACCTCCCGGATGGCAGACAAGTGGTTACGTATAGTGTTGACTTGAAAGCGACGTGTACGGAAGAGGTGAAAACAAGTAGTGTAGGACGAGGGAAGGAGAGCTAACAGTCTGGCGAGTGTCCTGTATCCACCTAGTAAAAGACCTCCAGTGGGACTCGTAAGTCCCCCAAGTCGAAGACGTCCATGAAACGCTTCAGGAAGTCAGTCAGGTCCCGTCCGTGGACTGGGAGCCACCGTGCCTCACGAACATCCACGATGCGAAGGCCAACGAGGTCCGCAGGTCGCCAACCTGGCTCAAGTGGAAGTTTGAGAGAGGGAGAGGGACCGGACTCGGCACCACCGCGTCAACTGGGAGTACCAAGCCTGGGCTGGCCACAGAGGCGCTATTAGCCAGACTCTGCCGCGGTACAGCCGCAGCCGCGCGAGGACTTTGCACATCAACAGTGCGTCTGGTGGCGGAAATATGTATATCGACTGCCACCTGTTCCAGTCTTCCATGAAAGCGTCCGGACCCCCCTCCGGAGTGCGAGTCCGGAGGGATAGGTACTGAGGCAACTTGCGCGTCTCCTTCGATGCGAACAAGTCGACCTCCGGAACACCCCAGGAAGCTGCGAGGTCGTCGAATACAATCTGTTTCATTGCCCATTCTACAAGAACGCCCTGTCCTCTCGACAGGGCGTCCGCCCACAGGTTGGCAGTCCCGGGCAGGTAGGAGGCGTGCAGGGAGATGTTGTGTCGGTTCGCGAGGAAGAACAACTTCTCTGAGATCCCCAACAGAGTCAAAGACCTGGAGGACCCCTGCTTTTGGATACAGTGGACAGCTGTCTGATTGTCCATCCTGAAGGCCACCGACTTTCCCCGAAGGGCCAGCGCGTGGTCCCTCAGGAAGAACAAGGGAACCAACAGTTCGAGGGCATTGATGTGTAGGTGTGTGTCCCACCCATCTGCCGTGATGTTGATGTCCCAGGTTGGATTGGTAACCCCACCCTACCTCGCTCGACGCATCTGTATCTACCCAGATCGTCGGCGGGGGGGGCGGTCCAGGGCACAGCCGCAGAGAGCGTGCCCCGAGCAACCCAGTGTCCTAAGTGTCTGTGAATGGTATGCGGGATCGGCATGAGCCGATCCATAGGGGCCAACGGAAACACCTTGTTGCCCATGATTATTAGGCGGCGCAGCCTGAGCCTCCCTAAGGGAATGGTCAGAGCGGCCCAATTCAGTGAACCCACTAACGAGTCCCAGATCCTCCTCGTGAGGGAGACCGAGTGCAACACGGCGAAGACCTTCCTGCGAAGTTTCACCGCGTTTGGCTGACTCTGGGTCACTGTAGCGCTGGTCAGATCCCATCCGAGACCTACCCACGTCACGACACGCGACGGGGTCAGGCGTGACTTGGGAATATTGATTTTGAACCCTAACTGTGTGATGTGTTGAACTACTGTGAGGGTGTCGTGGACGCACTGTTCTAGGGTGTCTGAAACTATCAACCAGTCGTCCAAGTAAAACAGGATCTGGAGGCCGCCCCTGAGGAGAGGATCCAGAGCCTGCTTTACCAGTTTCGAGAAGATCCGCGGCGCGATGTTGAGACCGAAGGGAAGTCTGTCGAACATGAACACACGATCGGAAGTCTGAACGGCCAAGAATCGCTGGAAACGAGGATGGATAGGAATGTGCCAATACGCATCCCTGAGGTCCAGCGACACTACCCACGACAGAGGTCGCAGGGCCAGTCGTACCTGGTGCACCGTCAGCATCCGAAACCGTGTGTTCACGATGTGCCCGTTGAGGGCCGACAGATCCACCACCGGTCGCATCGCGTCGCAGTCCTTCTTCGGTACCAGAAAAACACGGGAGAGGAAAACCGGGTGACCGGCTTTCACCTCCTTGACGATTCCCTGCTCGTGCATGGATGTAATCACGTCGGCCACCTCCGAAGAGACAGGCCGGCGTCGTTGACAAGAGCTGAGTGGGGGTCTGGACTTCCATCTCCAGGTTAGACCCCTCCGTGCAATCTTCCGCCCCCACGTCCCTCGCGGCCACCGAAGGGCGCAAGGGCGAAAATAACCTGTGGGAGCCCCCGAGATGAGGTGAGCGACCCTTTCTGCGAGGCGAGAAGGAGAACAAGGAGGAGACCGACCTGGAGAACCTACACATTTTTTGACGTGGAGGGTCCCCCGGTACGGTCCCTGCGGTCATAAGAGCCACGTTGACCACCCCTACCCCCCCCACCTCGCCGAAAAGGGCGGGTCACCCCATCCCCTGTCCGTCGTGCGTCTGACCCCGTCGAAGTGCGGCCGGAAGTGGAAGGCTGGCCAGCCCCTTCTCGGCGGGGATGAAAGGGAGCAGGAGCAGAAGTGCGAGGCGGAACCGACGCTCTGGCCGGCAACTTCCCTTTCCTGCGCCCTTTCTTGGCGGCAGCAGTGGCGGCAGCACCCCGAAGGGGACCGGCAGAAGGACGGGACTGCGAAGACCCTGGTCGCGACACAGCGCGTCTTTGCGTGTCGTAAGCAGGGTCCGCTGACAGAGAAGCGTAGCGTTCCCAAGCATCCTGCGCAAAAAGCCCCGATGTATATAGCTCAGAGTATAACAGACCCTGACGAATATCCAAAGGGGCCTTCCGGCAGAACGAGGACCTTACCGTCTGGCGTTATCGAGTTGCTTCGCACAAAACCGCCTTCAGCTCGGGAACCAAAGACACCGCGAGCTGAAGGTTGATCCGCCGAACGTGGTCCAAGCCCTCGCGAAGATCGCCAGGTGCAGTCGCCTCGATAAGTCGCAGGTGGTGAACAGACGTCTGGAGGGAACCTAGAAGACAAGACAATAAGTTCGCCACCCTCTGCCGCAAGGTAAAATCCCTGTCGACAGAGGACTTATCTGGGTGGGAGAAGAACGGGTTAGCAATAGCACAAAATTCAAGTTTGGGAGCGCTAATCCAGGACCAGAACTTGCCATCCAATCCGCCGACAGATACCAGAGGAGGCAAAAGCAGTGACGACTCTGGGGGAGGGACTGAAATAGATCTGTCGACGGAACGGTTGGCAAAGTCTAAGGCCTCAGCAAACCAGGCCTCCAATGGGAGAGGATTATCGAGCACGACGGCTAAGCCAGGCTTACCGTCGTCGCACAAAACCCGTCCCATAGGAGGACAGTCCCGTTAACACAGCCAGGGACTGAACATCCTGAAGGATGTCCTGGCGGCTGAAGTCTGACCAGAGCTTAGTTCGAGGAGCAGACGGGGGCTTGGGCTTCACTGAAAAGTACTGAAGGTCAGTCCTTGTCGGGTACGCCCGCACCCCCACGTCGGCCACCTGACCATCCACCCTGATCGCCCTGAACTGCATCTTGTCATTAATTTGGACCGACCAGTCCGAAGGTAGGCCGTCTCACCTGACGGGAAGTCGGTAGCACGCTCCGGGTGGGAGGCCTGCACCCCCTTCCAAACAGCCAAGGAGCCATAGAGGAGCGGCATAGTCCGCGACGGGACCTTGGCCTTCTGGATGGGGGGCAAGCGCGGACCCTGCCCTAGCAGACGGAGGACCCCCGCATGGGAGACAGCAGGGGCAACCACCTGAGCCAGGGCAGGAGCAGTACTAGCCGACGACCGAGCAGGCGGAGAAGCAGGGCGAGAAGGAATGTGGTCCACCGCAGAGGGGAGGGGGACCAAAGCAGGGGTAGGTTGGGTGAGGCGCTGAGGTTGTGTCACCGCCAAGAAGCGCGATAAGAGGGATTCTTGCATCGCCTCCAAGCGCGCGTCGAAGTGTGACACAACCCACCCCTGCATAGCCGAAAATCGATCCGAGAGAGGCTACCCCCCCGAAGATAGTTCGGCCCGCAGGGGCGAGCGTGAGCGAGAGCGAGACCCACGACACGAAACAGCAGCGTCGCGGCCCAAAGAAGGCGAGCGACGACGGCCGTGGCGGTCCTGAGGGTCTCGTCCCCGATCACTAACGCCCGAGGGGGAAACATCACCATCCCCCTCTTCCAGCGACACGTCAGCCCCCGAGAAAGGGGACCCCGAAACCTCGCTATACTCTACCGAGTCAAGCGGCGGGGTACCCTCACGGGGAGCCGGCAAGCGAAGATCAGGAATAGAAGAAGGAAGAGGAGCAGGATGACGGGAGGGGGAAGGCTGGCCGGCTGAAAGGAGGTCAGAAGAGCCGCGGGGGGAAACAGAGCAAGGATCCCCGGGGCTGAGAGAACAGGGCGGCCCGACACCGAAGCGGAGGAGGGAGGAACCTCCACCTTGGGACGAGACCAAGAAGGAAGAAGAGGCACCGAAGCAGGAGAAGTAGGAGGAGAAGCAACTACATCCTGGCGGACCCTCCTGGACAGAGTAGAAGGAGGGAGCAGAGGGCCAGCTACAGCATGAACATCCGCGCGCGTAGAGGACAAATGAAGAGGACGTCTTTTGTGCAGGGGAAGCGGGCGGAAGGTAGTAGAGCCCCTATCCGGAGAGGCCAGGGGAGGGCGTACAGGGGCAGAGACGCTAACCCCGGCCTCAGGGCGAGAACCATGACGAGGGTGAACGGCGGAGTCAAGGTGAGCAGGAGGACGAGTAGGGGCAGTAGAGGACGAGCGACGAGGAGAGCGAGAGCGTGGACGGAGCTGGGGATCCACCCGACGATGTGACGACCGACCACGGGACTCAGGGAGGAGGGCCCGAGCAGGGAGAGGGCCAGGTAAACGGCCTCCAGACGGGTCAGGGATGCCCAGGGCGATGCGGATCCGGTCGTCAACAAAGGCCGGGGAACGGTGGCCCACAGTCCTAATGTGGTGGGAGATCACTGCCCACACAGACTGAAGGGATGCAGAGGCCACTGCCGCATCACAGGAACCAGGGTGATGGTCCACCACATCCACCAGGTCCATACACGGGCCACACAAAGCAGGGAGGTAGGCCGTAGAGGACACACATTGAGAGTGGCGTAAGCAGGACCTGTGGCATTCCAAGCACGGGGAGCCACAGCCCTGGCGAAAGCAAGGCATCCCACCTGCAACGGAAGAACACACACCATAAGCAGCACGTTGACGGAGTAAGTGAAGATAATGTCCAATAAAAACCAGGGAATGAGCATGGGTAAACAGGAACACACATGCAAACTGGAAGTCGTACTCACTCTAAACCGGGAGCACCGATGGAGGTGAGGAGGGCGGGTGAGGCGGAAGAGCACAAGCAGAACCTGCAAAGATGGAGAAAATGTTAACCACCACTCAACACCTCACATGCAGGGTCCATAACACCAGGAAAGTGCATACACCAATATAGTACCAGGCAACAAGATGACACAAAAAAGGGTCACCGTGAAAGCCAACTATAACCGCAAATTTGCGGGCCAATGGAGGCATAACCGTACCGACACAACCCTCCCGCCTCACCGCGAGACCCCCCAGCGATCTCCGCAAATTTGCGGGGAGCCGAAACGTCCGTGGACCGAATCGAGCACTCCGCAAATTTGCGGGACCGGCCGAGATGGTCCGGCGCCGAAAAAGCGAGAGGAGCGTCTAGGGAATACCAACACAGGCCCAGAAAAAGCGTCAACTCCTTATGACTCCAAGCGACGATGGCCATCAAGCTGAGCAGTGTCTTCCTTGATAATATCCTGACTCAACCGGTCAAGGGAGAGGCAAGGAAGACACACCAGGGGAGAGGAGGCACATCCCCCAGGAACCACCCCACCCACAGAGATAGAGCAAAGCCCATGAGGAGAAGTGGCAGGAAGGGTGGTTTGGCACAAACAGGGGCCCCCGTAGGGTACCCCAGGATTGGGCAAAAGGGAATGAAAGGATGGAGGTGAAAACAGTAAGGGAACACAAAAACCAGTAAATGAAACTGGCGAGAAAAAGGGTGGCCTAGCCGTGAGGAGAGAATGTGTCAGGGGCGAAAAACCCTGTGGTGTGAGGGAGAGGCCCCCGTGGGGTACCCCTGGATATCACGAACCACCAAGCGCCCAGGCCCTTGAGACACAGTGAAGGCTCGAAAGGGGGCTCGGGAATAACGCTAATAATGCGGCCGACACAAACCCTACAAACAGCACCGCCACCACGAAATCTCAGATTGTGAACCAACTGTACACCTAGGCTATGAAAATATGAAAACTCATAGGGCATAGCAATTCCTGAATGAGAAACAAGCTAGGCTAAAATAAGCTAAAAGCTAAACTATGCCCAGACTAACAGGAAAAAAGAATATGAAAAGAGAAAGGAATGAAAACACATACGAGGAACGCGAGGCGCCCCCGTACCTTCGGTAGCTATTTCCACACGCGTCTCCATTAAACACACTGAGGAGCCCATTTACGTGTGCCCTAGATCACGTAACATCTGTCTAACAAAAAGAAGGCCAGAAAAGCCGAAACGAACCTAAAACAGGGTGAATTGAAGGAGCACAACAAAAGCGGACTCAACAATGGCGACGCGTGAAAAAATGATGACAAGAGAGGGTCGCTCATGCGCACGTTCGACAGGGATCTGCGCATGACGGAACACGGGATGGGCCTTGAGCGGTAACTAAGGTAAACCCCTTTTTCTTCTCTTCTATACTTTTTTCACCTTCGGTGGTAGTTTTGGTTAATGTACAACGTCTCCTAGAGCAAGATAAGGAGTAGACTCTAGACGTTTTCTTTTTAACCGCGGTTGGAATGACGACATAGCAGTCAAAATAGACAAGTCGTCATTGCAATTAGGTTAATAGCCTTGACGTTGGATTTGCCAAGACTACTAACAAATTAAGTTTTTTGGCCAGCAACCGGAGCCTCCTATGGTTGGTCTGGGACCTCCCACGCCAACATCGACTGTCCGACCTCTGGCTACTTCCGTTACTTTGACACAAACTCCGCTGACTCCCCTTGTATCACCTACTATTGTTACTAGGCCAACTTCGGCGGCACTAACTACTTCCAATGTGCGAGTAGTAGCAGACGTAAATCCTCCCCCATTAGACAAAGCCCCGGTCAGAAAAGGGGCTATGCCTCTCTTATACGGGCCAGACGATTCGTGGGTATCACTGGTACCAACAAAGCCAGAGGCAGCACAGTCCACTATGTCAGGGGAGCTTCCGGTACCACGAGAGTGGGTAATCCAAGGAAATAAATCTAGGAAGTTAAGGGCTCTTGATATGCTGGGAAATGTACTTGATGTTAGTATTAAGGCCATCCCCAACTATTATACTCATGACTATTTTGTATATTCTTCTACACCTGCCCTACCCCCTGCATCAGCTTCAAAACTGTTTTCGGACTGGACAAAACATGATGGATTCAATGATATCAAAGCGCTGTCAGCTCTAACCCCTGAGTTGGGATTAAAGACATTTACTGACTCAGCCGCGAATCCAGTTTTGAAGGTGGAGCAATTGGGTCCGGGACCTTGGGTGGACTGGGAAGTCGAGGCGCAAAACTTTGCAACTACATTCACTTCTAAAGCTTCACACCTAATCCCACAAGAGAGCCATTCTTGGTTCTCTCTCCCAGTATACTCTGCCGGTGGAGTTCCCTCTGCTCTCTGCCTTTTTAGCTGCCCCTAGAATTAATCTATGCGAGCTTAAAGATCCTTTCTCTACACCTTCCACTAATCACCTAGACCGGGAATTTAGGCTACGGGGTAAGGCGTACAGACTATTTTCTCAGTATATTGTGACGCAACAGGTAGCAAAATCAATGCTAAGATCTGCTCAGGCTATCGCGGACACAGAAGTCCGAAAGGCAATCGAACTATCTCGACGCTTACTTCTCCAAACTTCTATTCAGTCACTAGGAGATATACGCACGGCCTTGTTAGAGGCGGTGCGGGCAAGACAAGATCTAAGGATGTCTCTAGTCCGAAAGCTCCCGGATAGGATTGCAAATCAAGTAATATTGTCCCCAGTTCTAACTGCCTCTTTAATGTCCCCGGAGGTGTGGAGGACGGTGTTTAACATGGCTCAGGCCTTGAAGCACAGTCCCGCCCCGTCTCAGAAACCTGCTTTCACTTTTACCAAGCCCAAACCAGTCGCTAAAGCTCAGTCTGGTGGGGCGAAATCCTTTCATTTGCCTAAATCCTCTTCCACCCAAGGTCAGTACAGATATAGGCAGGGAAAGTCTTCAGGTACCCATAAAGGACAGAGGTATCAAAGGCCGGGTCAGGGCCCGTCTCCAACCAAACCCGGCCAGTCGTCTAAACTTCCACCACCACCACCACCACCAAAAAACTAAGGTCTCCCTCACTCCCAGGGCAGATCTCCCGGCGAGTGGATCAGGGGGTAGTCCAGCCGGCGAACCCTTGTCTGCTAACTGGGTCGTTCCGGGCGAATCATCGCGCATGGCCTTTAAACACATGGGCGAGGATGGTGGCACGCAAAGGCATCACCTGGCAGTGGCTCCGGCGACCTCGCTTACGTCAGCCGACAAAGGCAAATTTTGTTTCATTAGAGGTGGAGTCACTGATCCAAGAGATGGTGGCCAAGAATGTTATCATCCCGGTCCCCCAAAATTACCCAGTTTTTACATCCAAACTTTTTCTGGTACCCAAAAGGGACAGTGTTCAGATGAGGCCGGTCGTAGACCTGTCTTATCTGAACCTCCATATTCACAACGTATCCTTCCGGATGCTGACAGTGAATCAGATCAGGCTAACACTTCCGCCGGAAGGGTGGATGTGTTCTTTATACCTGACGGACGCGTATTGGCACATCCCGGTAAACAAACGGTTTCAACGTTTTCTAGCGTTAAGAATCATGCATCAGACTTATGTCTTTCAGAGGATGCCGTTCGGTTTAAACCTAGCACCTCGCATATTCACGAAATTAGTCCGGCAAGCCCTGATGCCCTTGTTGCAACAAGGGATCAGGATTTTGTGGTATCTAGACGACTGGCTGGTGGTGGCGGAGACGGAACAATTATGCATAAGTCATGCCAACATAACATTAACTCATGTAAAAACTCTATGATTCAAGGTAAACCTGGTAAAGTCAAACCTTGTTCCCTCACGAGTGGTTCAGTGGATAGGGCTGGTCTGGGACACAGCTGCTCTCACTCTGAGTCAGAGTGTGGACAATCGGAACAGGTTTCGCAAGAAACTGTTTCTGTTTCTTCACAGTCTGACTACGACACGGAGAGTCTGGGAATCTCTGGTCGGCTCTCTCAACTGGATCCAACTAACTGTAAAGTTGGGCCGGTTGAAAGTCAAACGTTTAATATTGGAGGGCAACAAATTTTTTCCACTATTGCCGGCGGAAACATTATGGCCCATCCCAAAATTAATACACACCTCACTAGCGGTCTGGGCGAAGAGGGAAACATTGCACTCAGTCATGTCTTGGACCTCTCCTCCGCCGACGGTATGGGTGGACACGGATGCGTCAGGCACGATAGGTTGGGGCTTTCAGTCAAACCAAGGGCACCAGGGTCAAGGGCTCTGGTCCCATTCAGCATCCTCCCACATAAATGTCAAAGAGTTACTAGTCCCCTTGTATTTCCTTCAGGCTCATGGCTTTTCTTTGCGGGGCAAATCGGTGGCCTTCAGGATGGACAATCTGAATGCGGTTCACTGCGTTCAGAAACAGGGGTCAACGCGATCTCAGGGGTTGCTAAACGTGTCAGAAAAGATTTTTGTACTAGCCGACAAGCTGGACATTCAGCTTCACGCTTCTTATCTCCCCGGCGTAGCGAACGTCTGGGCAGACGCTCTATCTCGGAGACAGAGCACAACAGTAGAATGGGCGCTCAAGCAAAACATTTTCGACCTAATGATTGCGAAGCCTTACCGTCCACAAGTGGATCTATTTGCGTCCGAGGAGACTCACAAACTCCCGCTGTACCTAACCCGCCGGACAACCACGCCGGCGGGAGGACCCGACGCACTGGAACATGTGGAGTTCCATTTATCTGTTTCTGCCGCCAGACACTTCTCTAATGTGCCAAGTAGTAAACAAACTACAGGATTATCGGGGCGTCGTCTCATTAATCGCGCCCCTGTGGCCGGCGCAGGCGTGGTACCAGCAATTAAAGATGTGGTGCCCGAACCCGGTGTCGCTCCCGGTCGGGTATTTCCACTTAGACACGATTGGCAACCTAGCGACCTCGCTGACTTTTGCATTATGGACATTCAGGAGGCCAAATGGCTAGCTCCGTATGGTAGAACCGTGACCGATAAATTCATGAATCAATACACACAATCTACTAAGAGACAGTATCATTCGCATTGGCAGTCTTTTACTTCTTGGATACTCAGAACAGAACAATCCGTGCCGTCGGTGGCTTTGGTTTTTAATTGTTTAAACTATATGTTTGAGCAGAAACAGCTATCAGTAGTAACGTTAAAGAATCACTTAACAGCAATTAGGGTGCCATTCCTGGACCTCACTGGTCTAACCATACCACGAGCGGAGGAAACAGGCTTCATGAGGGCATGTTTTAAGCTCCGCCCACCTCCCCGTCAGCTCATGCCTACCTGGTCTCTGGACAAAGCGTTGTCATTACTTCATTCCCGGCGGTACCAAAATACTGCAGATTTTGACTTACTTTTAGAAAGGGCAGTATTCCATATGGCTTTAGCTACCGGGAACAGGGTGTCTGAGCTGGCGGCGATGAGCAACACACCTAATTGCATCAGGTTTGGTAGGCTCAATGATTGTATTCATGTTGCTCCTTCCCCAGGGTTCATCGCCAAGAATGAGCACAGTGACCACGTGTTTTCAAAGTTCAAAGTGCCGGCATTGAAAAGGGGAAAGGTGCACCATAATTTATGTCCAGTGCAAGCGCTTACCAAATATTTAAAGGTCGCACCTAGAAATCAACAAGGTGCTTTATGGGTATCTAGTACGGGTAAACGCGTTATGAAGCGTAAACTAGCTTCTCTCTTAGTTAACGTCATTCAGGAAAGTAATCCCGGCGTTGTGGGTAGAGCTCACGATTTACGCAAATGGGCGACCTCTTTACGTTTCCTTAAGAATTTTTCTGTTGAGGACATAGCAGCCACGCACCTCTGGTCCTCTAATCATACTTTTTGACTCGATACCTTTCAGTAGCTTTGGACAGGCCTTCCATGCCATGTATAGCTTTACGGCAGAGGGTCTAGGTGGCCTCTGGGTCACTTATTATTTAGATGAGGAAAAGAGAGGGGGGGGGGGGTGCAGTCAGTGTAACATAGGACACCCTAGACCCCGCCGGAGGACGTGTGTGTGAAGCTTACGAGCTGTGATACAGGGTGTAGGTGCTGTAATTTTAAAGAATTTTCTGTAGTATTCATTACAGGAAATTGTGCTAACGTCCAATCATAGTTCAAAGACAATGCTTGTTGTAAATAGTTTTGGCTGTGAAGCAATATAATTTTAAGTAAATCTTAGTAGTTGCGGCCGCAGCTGGTATGTGTAATGTAAGTACAGTAAACCCTCGCTATCTCGGACTAATTGGGGGGAGACCCAGTCTGAGATGACCGAAAATCCGAGATGTCCGGGGTCCGACTTATGTCCGACTTAAGAGAGGATAAAATCCGACCTAACCAATGTCCGTCCGAGACAACAATGAAATCGGAGACTACGGAAAAAATCCGACCTAACCAATGTCCGTCCGAGACAACAATGAAATCGGAGACTACGGAAAAAATCCGACCTCAAGAGAGACGTCCGCGTCAACCTAGAAAACGAAGACAACCCTACTCGAACCCTATAATCTGTAATAGAAAACACAGTACATGTATTTTAGTTTTACAATATGTATTGTACAGTAGGCTATATTACACTTACCCCTTCATAGCTCTTGTCTGTAGTCTTGATGTCCTCCCTCCCCCCTCCCCCCTCCCCAACACTGCATTAATTATTGCAGCATCCCCTTTTCACCCCCCACCTCCACCTCCACCTCACTGTCCTTCTCCACCTCACTGTCCTTCTCCACCTCACTGTCCTTCTTCACCCCACTGTCCTTCTCCACCTCACTGTCCTTCTCCACCTCACTGTCCTTCTCCACCTCACTGTCCTTCTTCACCCCACTGTCCTTCTCCACCTCACTGTCCTTCTCCACCTCACTGTTCTTCTCCATCTCACTGTTCTTCTCCACCTCACTGTCCATGACCACCTCACTCCCCTTCTCACTGTCCTTCTCCACCTCACTGTCCTTCTCCACCTCACTGTTCTTCTCCACCTCACTGTCCATGACCACCTCACTCCCCTTCCCACTGTCCTTCTTCACCTCACTGTTCTTCTCCACCTCAATGTCCATCGCACTGTTCTTCTCCACCTCCCTGTTCTTCACACCCCCACTCTTAGGACCATATCCCTTGCCTGGCATGGAACCCTTACCTTTACCCTTACCCACACTGTCCTTCTCCACCTCACAAACAATGTCAGGTTCAGGTATATCCATGGGCACAGGCGTGCTACTCATTAATTCATCCAAATCCATGTCTAAGTCTGAGAGTGGCACAGTGTCTACAGTGCTCCATGAGGTGCTAGCAACTGAGGAAACACTTGGGAGGGAGGTGGTGCTAGCAAGCGACACACCACTGGTAGCAGACGAAGTACGAGGTCTGGGAGGAGCAGAGGGTACAAAAAAGGAGCTGATTTTCTGTTGTTTTTTCCGATCAAGGTGTGCCCTCTGAATATGGAATTGACCATTACGCAGTGGTTCGTATAGGGACTGCAACTTTGGGTCATCTACTTGAGTCAGATACTGAAGAATGGTGTCAAAGGAGTCCAGGGCATGCGAGACTGATATCTTGGGCCCCCCCTCTGTCTCTTCGTCCGACTCATCCTCGGTCTCTTCATGGGCTACCCCCAACACCTCGGCTGCAATTTGTTCGTCAGTCTTATGCTCGTGTCCAGGTAGGTCTCTGTCCTCTTGCAGCCAGTCGTCAACTTCTTCTTCGGGGAGGTCACCCTGGTTACCCTGGTTCAAGAGGTTCCTGAAGTCATATGCCCCAAACCCTTCAAAACCCGGATCTTGCACCTTCGGGATATTTAAGACCTTGGTCCAACCATTCCTCAGTGTGTTGAAAGAAACTTCGTGCCATGCCTCTGCCCAATTGTAGATGCAGTCTTTCAGGGTATACTGCTTCAGTTTTTGTAGAGATTTCTTTCCGTGTGTATCCACATAACCTTCTTCGTCCATCCCATGTTCTATGATGACAAGGCATTGTTCCAGGAACTTCCTCTTGTATCGCCTTTTGCAAGCTTCAATTATTCCTTGGTCCATAGGCTGAATAACACTTGTGGTATTAGGAGGCAGGAACATGGTCTTAATTTTGCCGTTTGCACTCTCCAGTTTCGTGGTACAAGGGTGGGCAGGTGCGTTGTCGAGCAATAAGATGGCAACAGCTTCGTCATAGGGTACACCATACACTCGATTCTGGAACGAGCGAACGTCGGGCACAAATCTCTTGTGAAAGAAATCCTCGGTGATGACCTGGTTAAACCAAGCTTTCTTTGATCCATAATAGTCGACTGGGAGTTGCTTGGTAATGATGAGGTCCTTAATTACTCTCGGCTTCTGAGATTTGCCGACGATTGTAGGGGTCACACGGTGGCTTGCGTCGGCATTAGCGCAGCAAAGCACTGAAATGCGCTCCTTCACAGTTTTGTGGCCAGGTGTGGACGTGATTTCTCGGTGGGCCTGTGTGTTGGAGGGTAGAGAACGCCAATATAAGCCAGTCTCGTCACCGTTATAGAGCTGCCAATGTTGAAAGTGTTCCTCGGTTATAAGGGCGTGGAAGCGATCAGTGAAGGGTTCTATGGCCGAAGTATCGGCGCTTAAGATTTCACCACAAATACTCCTGTTTGAGAGGCCATGGCGGTTTCGGAACCTCCACAACCACCCCTCGCTAGCCTTGAAGTCTGGGTGATGAAGATGCTGGCCGAAACGTTCTGCTGCATGCTGGAGCTCGATGCCTCTCACTGGTACGCCCTCAGCACGAAGTTGTTGGTACCACTTCAGCACTGCGTCGTCGATGTCTTGATAGGCTAGCTTGGCCTTGCGAAAGATCTTGGCGGTGGAAGGACCATGAAGCACAGCTACGCCATGATGCCGGACTTTCTCCTTGTCTCGGATGAAGTCGTAGATTGTTGATCTGCCTAAGCTATACTTCTCCTGAAGCTGCTTGGCTTTCATCCCACTGTCCAGATCCTTTAGCATCTGTAGCTTTGTTTCAAGTGATACAGAAGTCACCTTACGCTTAGGCTTATCCTTGGGAGGCATGGTGAACTAAATAATGGCACGCGTCGATGTGTAACACAACAGAGCTTGGTGCGGACTGACGCTCCCAGCATCCTAGCTGGGCGCTTGGGCCCCAGATGTAAGATGGCGTCGGACCTCCCTTCTGTTTCTCGGATATTCACCCTTATTGTCCGGTTACGTGAGGGGTCGTCCGACACGTCATCCTTTGTCGGACACCGCTACGACACATTTCGGAAATATTCGAGATATCAGAGGACGGTTATGACGGACATATTCTGAATACTTATATAAAGTCCGACAACGACAGAGACGGTCGGAACGATGCCGGAAATGTCCGAAATACGGAAGTGAATGTCCGAGAGGCCGATGCCAGTCCGAGTAGTGCGGGTTTCCGACTTCTAGAGGTCCGAGATAGCGAGGGTTTATTGTACCTCTTTACGGTATATTTTTCAAATTATATCCAAGAGTAATGGGGTTTATATGTGCACATGTAAACTTTGATGTTTTTTGTTTTTCACCACTTACTTTAAGTGGGGTGCCTTCTTAACTACCAGCTCTGTGTACAGTGTCTCGGAGTTAACTCCTTTTTGTCCAAGCAGGCTTCTTCGAAGCACGCTCCTGCTGGTCACCTTTTGTATATTGTTATGCTGTATAAAGTATTATGCACACAAATATATCTTTTTTACAAAGTATGAATACTATGTGGTTGTTTGATTATCTACTTTTGCTAGAGTTATGATATGATTACGAATGTCCCCCTCCAGTCTTAGATATCAGGCATAATCGTCAATGATGGAGGGGCCACTAATAAATTATAGGTTTGACTCCTGTAAGGAGATAAAGAAAACCTAATATTTAGTAGTGGCCCCGTAATCATTGACGACTGGGGCCCTCCCGACCATCCCCTTCCCATTCGTTGATGTATTAAGGATTTTGGTTTACTTGATATGTCAGTGAAGGAAGAATGACGCCTGAAGTCAGCGTCTGGTCAAAGATCCACACAAGTACATCCACGAAGTTATGGAAAGCTTATGAATAGTTATTCTTATTTTCTTTTTATTTGTTATTTTTTTACGAAGTTTTTTCGTAGTGAGTACCCAATTTCATAATGACGAACCATGAGTGAGGTTGCGTGCGCTCATGATGAAGGCTCCTCAATTTTTTATGCTCTGCGCGGTAGATTCAAACTACGGTAAATGAGTGTTTGAAGAGGGTGCCTTATGTAATAGGCATAATCGTCAATGATTACGGGGCCACTACTAAATATTAGGTTTTCTTTATCTCCTTACAGGAGTCACACCTATAGTATGTGTTTCACCATGTTGGTCTGTAGCTTGGTTGATTTGATGCGTAAGAAGGCAAAGAATGTCTGCAGTTGATCGACATCGTCTAAAACCATATTGCCTATCACTGATTAATTTATTATTCTCAAGATGCTTAATTATGTGATTATTTAATATAATTTCAAAGACTTTACCAAGAGTGGAAGTTATAGCTATTGGTCTGTAGTTTGATGGATCTGAAGAGGCACCTTTTTTAGGAACTGGATGGATGTTTGCTTCTTTCCAGGGTACTGGGAAGCATGAGGTATGAGTACACAGACGGATTTTTTTTGCCAATACAGGAGCGAGCACCAAGGAGCAATTCTTAAGTACTATTGGAGGAATTTCATCTGGACCAGGAGCCTTATCTACTGAGAGATTCTGAAAAATAGTTTTGACATGTCTGGTGTGGATCTTAAGTGAGGGAATTTCAGGCAAATTAAAATTAAGTACAGGGACATCTTGATTTATTTCATCTAAGGTTGAGTTGGTGGAGAAAATATCCGCAAGAAGGTTAGCTTTACCTCGTGGGTCACTTACAAGATTGCCAGTCGGAGATTTTAATGGTGGAATGGATGAAGCAGTAGTGAAGTTGGATTTGAATGAGTTAAGAGTAGACCAAAATATTTTGTTATCATTTGGATTATTTAGAAGTTTATTTGCCTGCTTGTGGAGAAAGTTTGATTTAGTTAGGTTTAATACAGTTTTGGCATGATTTCTGATGTTTCTAAAGTAATTAAAGGCTTCATGTGTTTTTGATCTTGTGTATGCATTGTAGGCTATTGCTTTTTGTTCAGTTACTCTAGCACAATTATGGTCAAACCATTTAGGTGAATTAGATCTTTTACTGTACTTTTGATGAGGAATAAAAGTTTCCATTCCAATTTTTACAAAATCTTGTATGTGGCTCAAGGTGGAGTGTGCATCATTAGAAAAGAAAGAGGTCCAGGGAATATCAATAAAGAAACCTTGAAGACCCTCCCAGTCTGCCCTATCGTAATGCCATTTAGTCACCAAAACAGGTTCAGAGTGGGAAGGTGTGGTAGGTGATAGACAGGTGGCCTGTATAAGACAGTGATCAGAAGATCCAAGCGGGGACCTCACTGTAACATCATAATTTTCTGAATTGGTTGTTAAAAATAAGTCCAGTAGGTGGTAATTATGATTAGGATTATCTGGTATACGGGTGGGTTGGTTGACTAGTTGAGTGAGATTAAATGAGTCTGCAAATAGCTCACATTTGACCAGCATCATCAGTCCTGGCTGAATGAGTGAGCCATTCAACATTATGGACATTAAAATCACCCAACACAGTGATTTCAGAAGAAGTATTTAAGTTGAGGACACTGAGTTGTGAGGACAGAGAATCAAAAAGACTTTGCTCTGGAGGAGTATTTGGGGAACGGTAGATGCAACATATGTACAGTATTTAAATTTGCCAGCAGAAATTAATTTGTATATAGAATAATCAAAATAGGGACAATTGAAACTAGTAACCTCCTCCAGGGCAATTTCAGATTTTGCGAAGCAACATTATAGGTTTGACTCCTGTAAGGAGATAAAGAAAACCTAATATTTAGTAGTGGCCCCGTAATCATTGACGAACATGCCTATTACATAAGGCATCCTCTTCAAACACTAATCCGCCGTAGTTGGAATCTACCGCGCAGAGCATTTAAAATCTGAGGAGCCTTCATCATGAGCGCACGCGACCTCACTCATGGCTTCAGTCATTATGAATTGGGTTCTCACTACGAAAAAACTTCGTAAACAATAAAAAGAAAAAGAAAATAAGAATAACTATCCAATTATCTTTCCATCATATCGTGGATGTACTTGTGTGGATCTTTGACCAGATGCTGATTCAGGCGTCATTCTTCCTTCACTGACATATCAAGTAAACCAAAATCCTTAATACATCAACGAATGGGAAGGGGATGGTCGGGAGGGCCCCAGTCGTCAATGATTACGGGGCCACTACTAAATATTAGGTTTTCTTTATCTCCTTACAGGAGTCAAACCTATAATTTATTAGTGGCCCCTCCATCATTGACGAACATGCCTGATTTCTAAGACTGGAGGGGGACATTCGTAATCATATCATAACTCTAGAAAAGCAGATAATCAAACAACCACATAGTATTCTTACTTCGAAAAAATATATTTAAACATGGCGCAGCCCATATATATACAAAAAAGGGGTTCAAGCAGGTGCGTGCTTCAAAGAAGCCTGCCTGACAAAAAAGGGTAACTCTGGAGATTCTGCGCACAGATCTGTAGTTACAAAGGCACCCCACTCAACGAGTGGTGACAAAAATAATAAGTTATAAGTTTACATGTGCACATAATAAACCCCATAATATTCGTGGAAATGTTTCACAAACGATCTCCACTGTTTAAACCAAATTGCTTTCACAGCTAAAACTACTATAACAACACTTTTGTTTGTACTAACAATGTACTAGCAAAATTTCTCGCCCTGAATAGAACAGAGAAATATTCATATCACATTATTCATAATTTGTCTCACAGCTCTTACATTCCGGCAGGGTCTAGGGTGTCCTATGTTACACTGACTGCACCCCCCCCCCTCCTTTTCCCTTTGAAAGTAAACAAAAGTGACTGAAGGGCCACCTAGACCCTCTGCCTTAAAGCTATACATGGTAAGGAAGGTTTGTCTAGAGCAACTGACAAGTATCTAGTCAAAAACGTATGATTAGACGCCCACAACTGTGTGGACGAAATATCTTCAACTGAAAAGTTCTTCAAGAAACGTAAAGAGGCTGCCCATTTGCGTAAATCGTGGCCCCTACCCACAACGCCGGGATTACTCTCTTTAATGACTTCGACCAGAAGAGAAGCTAACCTCCGTTTCAGTAAGCGTTTGCCCGTACTCGCTACCCATAAAGCACCTTGGGGGTTTAGAGGAGCTACTCTCAAATATTTGGTTAGAGCTTGCACTGGACAGAGATTTTGGTGCACCTTTCCCCTTTTTAACACCGGCACAGTGAACTCAGAAAACATGTGCGCACTGTGCTCATTCTTGGCTACAAATCCCGGGGAAGGTGCAATGTGAATACATTCATTAAGCCTACCAAACCTAAGGCAATTAGGTGTGTTGCTCATCGCCGCCAGCTTAGACACTCTGTTCCCGGTGGCCAAAGCCAAAAGGAATACAGCCTTTTTTAAAAGTAACGCAAAATCTGCAGTATTTTGGTACAGACGAGAGTGAAGTAAAGACAATGCCTTGTCCAGAGACCAAGTAGGCATGAGCTGACGGGGAGGTGGGCGGAGTTTAAAACATGCTCTCATAAAACCTGTTTCCTCCGCCACCGGTATGGAGAGACCTGTAAGGTCTAAAAAGGGCACTCTAATCGCAGTTAAGTGATTTTTTAACGTTACCACAGATAAACGTTTCTGCTCAAACAGATAATTCAAATAATTAAATACTAACGCCACTGAGGGCACAGTCTGTTCTGTTCTAATGATCCAAGAAGTAAAGGCTTGCCAATGTGATTGATACTGTCGTTTCGTAGACTGAGTATATTGATTGATTAATTTATTGGTCACATCTCTACCATACGGTGCTAGCCACTTGGCCTCCTGAATGTCCATAATGCAAAAGTCAGCGAGGTCGCTAGGTTGCCAATCGTGTCTAAGTGGAAATACTCGACCGGGAGCGACACCGGGTGCGAGCACCACGTCTTCAATTGCTGGTACCATAACTGCGCCGGCCACAGGGGCGCGATGAGCGAGACTAAGCCTCGATAATCTCGTAGTTTGTTCACTACGTGGCACATTAGTGACGCGTCTGGCGGCGGAAACAGATAGATGGAGCTCCATCTGTTCCAGTCTGTCACTAGGGCGTCCGGCCCCCCTTCCAGCGTTTCCGTCCGGCGGGTGAGGTATAGAGGGAGTTTGTGAGTCCCCTCGGATGCAAACAGATCCACTTGTGGATGGTAGAGCTCTGCAATCATTAGTTTGAAAATGGGTTGCTTGAGCTCCCATTCTACTGTCGTGCTCTGTCTCCGGGACAGAGCGTCTGCCCAGACGTTTGCTACGCCTGGGAGATAAGATGCATGAAGATAAATGTCTAGCCTGTTGGCTAGAGTAAAAATCTCTTCAGACACGATTAGCAACTTCCTTGATCTCGTTGACCCCTGTTTCTGAATACAGTGAACTGCATTCAGATTGTCCATTCTGAAGGCCACCGACTTGCCCCGTAAAGTAGAGCCGTGAGCCTGAAGGAAATACAAGGGGACTAGTAATTCTTTGACATTGATGTGGGAGATTTCTAAGTGGGACCAAAGCCCCTGACCCTGGTGCCCCTGGTTTGACTGAAATCCCCAACCTATCGTGCCTGACGCATCCGTGTCTACCCATACCGTTGGCGGAGGAGAGGTCCATGACATTACCGAGTGCAGCGTTTCCCTCTTCGCCCAGACCGCCAGTAAGGTGTGGATTAATTTTGGGATGGGCCATAATTTTCCCGCCGGTAAGAGTGGGAAATATTTGTTGCCCTCCAATATTAACCGTTTTACTTTCAACTGGCCCAACATTACAGTTAGTTGAATCCAGTTGAGAGAGCCGACCAGAGACTCCCAGACCCTCCGTGTCGTAGTCAGACTGTGAAGAAACATGAACAGTTTCCTGCGAAACCTGTTGCGATTGTCCACACTCTGACTCAGAGTGAGAGCCGCTGTGTCCCAAACCAGCCCTATCCACTGAATTACTCGTGAGGGGACAAGGTTTGACTTTACCAGATTTACCTTGAACCCTAGAGCTTTGACATGAGTTAAAAGTATGTTGACATGTTTGATGCATAATTGCTCTGTCTCTGCCACCACCAGCCAGTCGTCTAGGTACCACAGAACTCTGATTCCTTGCTTTAACAACGTCATTAGGGCTTGCCGGACTAATTTCGTGAATAGTCGAGGTGCCAGGTTCAAACCGAATGGCATCCTCTGAAAAACAAAATTTTGGTGCCTGATCCGTAAGGCCAGAAACCTTTGAAATCGTTTGTTGACCGATACGTGCCAATAAGCATCTGTCAGGTCTAGGGAACACATCCAACCCCCCGGCGGAAGTGTTAGCCTGATTTGGTGTACTGTTAACATTCGGAATGACTCGTTGTGAATGTGAAGGTTCAGATAAGACAGGTCGACGACCGGTCTCATCTGAACACTGTCCCGTTTGGGAACCAAAAAGAGCTTGGACGTGAATACAGGGTAATTTGGGGGACCGGGATGATGACATTCTTGGCAATCATTTCCTGGACCAGTGACTCCACCTCTAAAGAAACAAAATTCGCCGTTGTCGGCTGATGTAAGCGAGGTCACCGGAGCCACTGCCAACTACCAAACATTAAATGGAGACAACTAGAAAACCAGTTAGTGGCAAATAACACCGGAGAAGCAAATACTAATACGAGAGAGCTTTTTGAACTTTGTGATTTTTTTAGTCTTACCCAACATATTGCTGAACCCACATGGGAAAACAATATCTTAGACCTGGTCTTCACTAACAACGACTCTCTAGTACACAGCATTAACATATCGGACACAACATACTCAGATCATAAATTAATTGAGATCAAAACAACCTTAGAAAGTGTACAGACAACCTCAGAATCGAGAACAAAAACCGGCCCCTTCAGTAAATTTAACTTCAATAACAAAAACATTAGGTGGGAAGAGGTAAATCAAGAAATGGAGGAAATAGACTGGGAAGATTTAATGGATAACCTGACACCAGCAGAATGTCTAGTCTTAATAACAGAAACCATGACCCAAATCTGTAGCCACCATATACCTGCAAGACAAACAAAACGAAGAAGCAAACAAGATCGGGAAAGGAGGAGGCTGTACAGAAGAAGAAAATTACTCACACAAAGACGCACACATCAAAATCTACAGGATAGGCAAAAGGTCGAAATAGATAGAGAAACTGTGGAAATTGAACAAAGGCTAAGAATATCATATGAACTACAACATATGGAAGAGGAGAGGAAAGCTATTGCAGGTATAAAGGAAAATTCCAAATACTTCTTTTCATACGCTAAACAAAAGGCTAAAACAACATCAAACATCGGCCCACTGAGCAAAGGGGACGGCTCTTTCACAGGAGACAAAAAGGAAATGAGCGAACTCTTAAGCAGGCAGTATGAAATGGCATTCAGTGAGCCTGATGAAACAAAAGTCATCAGAGACCAAAATATATTTTCATGGAAACCTCCCCCACGGAAACCCCTCAGATGCTGGATATTGATTTCGGTCCAAAAGACATAGAAGAGGCCATTTCCAACATGCCATCCCACTCGGCACCAGGCCCGGACTCTTGGAATTCGATCCTAATGAAAAAATGTAAGGAAAACCTCTCAAAACCCCTGGCTATAATGTGGAGAAGGAGTCTAGACACTGGTGACATACCAGATAGCTTGAAAAACGCAATAATTGCCCCACTGCATAAAGGAGGGAGTAAAGCACTACCAAAAAACTACCACCCGGTAGCTCTAACCTCTCACATCATTAAAGTTTTCGAGCGAGTCCTGCGAAGCAAAATTTCAACATTCATGGAGACAAATGAACTACACAACACCGGCCAACATGGGTTTAGAGCGGGAAGATCATGTCTCTCACAACTTTTGGAACACTATGACAAAATTCTTAAAGCGCTAGAAGAAAAGAAAAACGTGGATGTCATTTACACCGATTTTGCTAAGGCATTTGATAAATGTGACCATGGTATAATAGCCCACAAACTGAAAGCAAAAGGTATAACTGGGAAAATCGGACGGTGGATATACAATTTCCTCGTAAACCGAAAACAATCGGTAGCAGTAAACCAAGTCACTTCTGAGCCTTCGGATGTCAAAAGCTCAGTGCCCCAAGGAACAGTGCTAGCGCCCCTTCTGTTCCTCATACTAATTTGCGACATAGATACCAACACCAGACACAGTACGGTGTCGTCTTTTGCTAATGACACAAAATTAAGCAAGATAGTAAACACACAAGAGGACACGGGCCGACTGCAGGAAGACATGAATGTAGTGTTCCAGTGGACCAGGGAAAACAACATGCAATTCAATGAGGAAAAATTCCAATTAATACGGTACGGAGATAATAATGGTGTTAAAGAAATTACAAATTACTTAACAGAATCTAACCACATAATAGAACGGAAAGACAGTGTGAAAGACCTTGGGGTATTAATGTCTGAAAATATGGGTTTCAAAGTACATAACCAGGTCAAAGTGGCGGCTGCGAAACGTCTAACGGGTTGGATTCTGCGTACTTTTAAAACACGCGGTGAATTGCCTATGATACCGCTCTTCAAATCCCTAGTGCTACCGCGGCTTGAATACTGTAGCGTATTAACATCCCCATACAAAGCAGGTGAAATAAATGACGTAGAGAGTGTACAAAGAAATTTCACTTCGCATATAAGTTCGATAAAACATCTACACTATTGGGAGCGTTTAAGAGCACTGAATCTGTACTCACTGGAACGTAGAAGAGAACGTTACCTAATAATATACACGTGGAAAATCGCAGAGGGTTTAGTACCAAACCTACATACTCCGATAGTCATGAAATTCAGTGATAGGAGAGGCTGGGAATGCGAAATCCCCCGGATGAATAACAGGGGTGCTATGGGCTCTCTGCGAGAGGGCTGGTTATCACACAGAGGCCCACGTCTCTTCAACAAACTCCCACGGCGAGTAAGAGACATGAGGGACATCTCGTTAGACAACTTCAAGAGAGCCCTAGATGTCGAACTGCAAAAAGTGCCAGACGAGCCCATCCTCGCAAGGGAGCGAGCTGTCGCTTCAAACAGTCTACTGCACCAAATCACCACCCATAACGAGGGGCGTCGCGCTCCTTGGTGCCGCTAGAGGAGCGGCGAACACATCTAAAGGTATCTAAAGGTAAGTGATGCCCTTGCGTGCCACCATTCGGGCCCAAGTGTTTATCGGCCATGCTTTGTGACATGTTCGGAACGACCCAGTTAGCAGACCAGGGTTCGCCGGCTGTACAACCCTCGGATCCGCCGGCCTTACTACTGGCACCGGGAGTGAGAGAGACCTTAGTTTTTTTACGGTGGTGGAGTTGGCGGTGGTGGACGCTTCGCCGGCTGGCTGGCGTTGGCAGAAGACGGGCCCTGACCTGGCTTATTATAGCCTCGTCCTTTCTGACCTGAAAACCTACCCTGTCTATGCCTGAACTGACCTTGAGTGGAGGAGGACTTAGGTGGAAGAAAGGGCTTAGATCCCCCCGGCTGAGCTTTAGCGACTGGCCTGGGTTTGGGGAAGTTAAAGGCAGGTTTCTTAGAAGGGGTGGGACTGTGTTTAATGGCCTGAGTCATATTAAAAACCGTTCGCCACACATCAGGGGACATTAAAGAGGGAGTGAGCACTGGTGACATGACCACCTGATTCGCAATGCGATCAGGCAGTTTGCGGACTAAGGATATTCTCAGATCTTGTCTTGCTCGTACCGCCTCAAGCAAGGCAGTGCGTACATCACCTAATGATTGGATTGACGACTGAAGAAGCAGTCGCCGGGACAATTCAACCGAACGTCTGGCATCCGCGTCTGCAATTGCCTGAGTGGACCGGAGCAAAGACTTACCTACCTGTTGAGACACTATGTATTGAGAGAACAGGCGAAAAGCTTTCCCCCGTAGCCTAAATTCACGGTCTAGGTGAGTTGGGGTAGGGGTAGTGAAAGGGTCTTTTAGCTCACAAAGATTAATTTTAGGGGCAGCTAAGAAAGCAAACAAAGGCGAAGGGACTCCGCCGGCAAAACATACTGGCGTGGAGAACCAAGAATGAGTACCTTGAGGGATCTGGTGGGAAGTTTTGGAAGTAAATGTGGTCGCAAAGTTTTGAGCCTCTGTCTCCCATTCCAACCAAGGTCCTGGGCCCAACTGCCCCACCTTCAAGACTGGATTAGCTGCCGTGTCTGTGACGATTTGCAAATCGAGTTCTGGAGTGAGAGCTGACAGTGTCTTAATGTCATTAAACCCATCATGCTTAGACCAGTCAGAAAACAATCTTGAAGCTGAGGCAGGGGGTAAAGCAGGCTTAGCAGTATAAACAAAATAGTCCTGGTGATAATAACTAGGTATAGCCTTGATGTTGACATCTAGCACATTCCCCAAAGTATCCAAGGCCCTTAATTTCTTAGATTTATTGCCCTGGATGACCCACTCACGCGGCACTGGAAGCTCCCCTGACAAGGTAGGTTGGGCTAGCTCTGGTTTAGTGGGGGTCAAAAGGACCCATGACTCGTCTGGTCCGTAAAGCAAGGGCATAGCTACCTTTTTGAGAGGCGCCTTGTCTAGAGGGGGCGGATTGACATCCGTTATAACCCTTACATTCGAAGTGGTCAATGCCGCCGTAGCAGGCTTAGTAACCACCGATGGTGACATAGAGGGGGGGTGAGGGATCTGAGGCAAAGCAATAGAAGTTATCAGAGGCCGTACCGTAGAGCTTGTCGTGGGAGCTCCCAAGTCCACTGTGGGAGTTTCCTGCTGTTGGCCAAAAAATCTAGATAAAGCATTATCAAGTAGCCCATCAATTTCCTGTGCAGTGACAAATTGATTTGATGATGTGTTCACTGATGAATCATTAAGATCTTGTGCGGCATCGAAGCCTGAACCTGACTCTTGCCCTTCCATATCCGATATCATCGAAACCTCGTCTTTGTCATCCTGTTCCTCCTGAGAAGATCCCGCCGAAGCTGGGGTACCATCGTCGCCAAGATAAGTTAGGAGTAGAGGAAGGGATCGCCGCGTCCCGATGGACGTCAGCCACTGTGTGAATAGTTTGAGCCGGAAGTGGGTGGTCAGGCCCCGGACGAGAATATCGCCAAACACCTAGGCCTTGGCCTCTACTCCCGTGGGAGTCTGAAACACTCCCAACCACTGAGTCCTCTGAACCCTCCAACTCCAGGGTTAAAATGTTAATGGGTAAATCATCGTTAGGTACAGGTACTACACTGGACCCCTGAGACCGAACACCAACTCTGTCTGGGGTAGAGGTATGACGAGAATCACTAGAAACAGGTGAGTGTCGGTAGGCCTGTCTATCATGGGAATCCTTTTTTGAAGATTTATGGCTGCGGTGTGACCGTGAACTACTCTTTGATTTGGAGGATTTATCGCCGTGACCCCTGGTGGAACTTTCTGTCTTACTCCTCTTACTCGATGGTGAAGAGGCAAGACTGGGTGGCTGGTGTCTAAGGGGTGACCTAGACCTAGATCTCGCCGGAGACGAGGAGACTGCCGCCGGGGGTGTAGGCTCACGGTGACGTTTCGAAGTAACAGGGGCAGGAGATGACACAGAACCCTGTCCAGTCTCCGCCGGCTTATGACAAGTTACTCGAGAGGAACGTTTATTAGGGGGAGGGTGCTCAAGAAGAAGCCTATCCCAAAGAGGGACATTGTCACATTGAAGTGACTTATGAGCCACAATCGTAGTATACGCTGACATTTGTTGCCGAACTTCACGTAAGGCGACCGCTGCGGTCTTATCATTATCTTGGAGGACTTTGGCACTTAGTTGGGAGCAAAAGGAACAGTTGCGCATCACCCACAGACCTCTTGAACGGTCTAGACATTTAACACACCTGATACAAAGAGTGTGCGCAAAAAGAGGGATACTGGCACAGGTTGGATTAATGCATAAAGCAAAAACCGGGGCAAAGGTAGCCATGACAGAGACTGGTGGGGACTTACTGCAGGGTCTATATTGGTCCGCCGGGGCCCAGCCCTGGAAAAAAGGAAAATTTCCAGGAATTAATGCTCATAAGGTTAACCCAAAATGATCGCATACAAGTGTTCATAACCCGCCGGATAACGAGGCGTAACCCCACAATGATTACAGCTCGTTATGCGGCGTTTTTTTTATAAAGATATCCGAATATCTAGACATGTCTTTTAAGAAAGTTTTAAGAATACCCTCTGACATAATATAAAAGACCAGTATGGCGTGTATAAAGTCTTTCTGGCGGTGACTGTTACAAGATTCAATTTTGAAAACGACCCCCCACAAAGACGCCGGCCCCTGAAGTATCTAGCAGATTAACACAGGGCAGGCTGATACGAGACCTGACTTCTAATGAATTGTCACATAGATCGCCGTATGGTGAAGGCGGCGATACAGAGCCGTATCTCTCAATTAATTGGGTAACTAGCCTGAATTGTAAATCCCGTATTTCCCCCTCCCAGGAGCACCCGCCGGGTGTGGCCAATTTATGAAAAAATATGTTAACCCTAATTGAGCCTTCGATCGCCGTAAGGGTGAGGGCGGCGATACATTATAGTATCACTAAAATGGACCGGTTAACTAAACTGAATTACCAATTCGTTCAAGGGCGGGTGCCCAACCCCGAAAAGGGTTGAAATAGGGGAGCTATCCCCCCGCCAAAGGCGGCTTTCTAGGGCCTTTCCTAGCTGATGCTGAGAGGATTGGGTTCTAGTCATGTGGTGATGGGCTGGTCTATCAGAGTGAGAACTGAGCGATCTCTGCCATACCCATAGCTTACTCTGACTGTTCCTTTTACTTATATATTTTCTAGATCTCAAGTGACGGCGTCTCTTGCGTGGATTGACCTCCTAATCTACCAAGATTGGAAGCCAAAGCGTCACATCTTTCCTTTGCCCCTCAACTTTCTCTTCATAATTGCTGAGGGGCACAGGGCCCTGGGTGGGGCTTTGGTTTCCCGGGCGTTTCCGCGCCCTCCTCAGCTCCCCGCCATGGAGTGGCTTCGGTCACCCAGGTTTTATTGTGGTCGGCGGGGAGGGTTCTGTGGGGGCGCTCGGTTGTGGCCTTGGCCTTGCTCGGGGCCTTGGGGCTGTTCGGCCAGGCAGCTTGGGGAAAAACAACAACAACAACAACCAATTCGTTCATCCCACCTTAACAAGGTACACCCGCCGGGTGAGACCTGGTGTCTTAAACGTTAACCCCATAAGTTCCTATCCCCACTTCTTTGTAAAAGATCGCCGGGGAGGAAAGCCCACAACAACAGCTAGGGTTTTTCCTTTGGTTTGTAAAACCGGGTAGAAAAACTACATAACATATGTCCGCATGAACAATGTTAGATGGGTACCACCAATCCGCCGGGAATCATAGGGAGCCTGAAACATGCACCAACACAGAGACGCAGTCTTGGAGAGCCACAGACACCAACTCGCCGGGGACACCCGCCTGATTTGAAACCACGCGTGGCCAAACACGGCTCACGGCCGGAGTTTTCATGGTGAAACCGAGAAAACCCCGCCGGAAAGTAACCCACCCCGAACAGATACCATCTGAATGCACATAGGACCCGAGAGATAGCCAAGCACGACTAACCTAGGGACCACAAATATAATCCGTGGAATTAGCCAATACACAACTAATCCAGGAAACAAACATAGTCCGTGGAATTAGCCAATACACAACTAAACCCGGATACACATGACACAGTAGGACATATTTATAAAATAAATCAATAACACTTGTACATGTGGCAAAGCTACGAGCGGCTGGCTAGGCCTAAGCAAACGGCACAAGAACTGTTGAAATATAAACAAAAAACACTGGAAATATAACAACAGGAACCACCGCCAACACACCACTGTAGTAAAAACTTCCGACCAAGGGAAGACCGACTCGGGACCCAGAAAAAACTTCACTAAGTGAAGAAAAATACGCTGGGAACGTCAGCAAAGCAACGCTACCTCATCAGAAAGATAAAAGGCAGCAGAATTAATCGCGTAATGAAAGCCGCCTGCATCACAAGCTAACTCAACTATGAAAAAAAAAAAAAAAAATCACCTGTCCACAACAGGACCACGAGGGTACATCCGAAATAGATGCCCCAAACACACGACCCAAAATACACTGCACTGTGGGCAACCAGCCCAGGACACTCCTGCTACGCATATCCTAACCTTACTCGATACATCCCGGAGTAAACAAATGAGAAAAAACTCACTAGGGACGCAGCAAATGCGGAACCAGCGGAGCGTGGAGAGACACGTCCAGGCCGGCTGATCGCAGAGCAGAGAAGGAAGAATGACGCCTGAATCAGCGTCTGGTCAAAGATCCACACAAGTACATCCACGATATGATGGAAAGCTTATTGGATAGTTATTCTTATTTTGTTTTTGTTTTTATTGTTTACGAAGTTTTTTCGTAGTGAGAACCCAATTCATAATGACTGAAGCCATGAGTGAGGTCGCGTGCGCTCATGATGAAGGCTCATCAGATTTTAAATGCTCTGCGCGGTAGATTCCAACTACGGCGAATTAGTGTTTGAAGAGGATGCCTTATGTAATAGGCATGTTCGTCAATGATGGAGGGGCCACTAATAAATACACCTCCTTTAGGTCTGAAATTTTGGAGCAGTTGATAACCTGGAAAATTAAATCTAGACGTGTCAGATGTGGATGTTACTTGAGTCACTGTCAAAAAAAGGAGAGTAGGGGATTCTGCTTGAAGAAATTGGTGTACAGAATTGATGTTAGAGTGAAGTCCCCTTATATTACTAAAGAAAAAGCTGCACCGACGAGCAGCTTTGGGACGTTGCAATGCTCTTGACACAGTCGCATGATGACGACCGGGAGGGCCCTGTGTCAATGACCCAACCCTGCCGGAGGTGGATATCCGAGGGACCACCAGGTTTGCTCTTAACAATTGTACTGCCATATTTATTAGGTAAGTGTATGGTGATACATGTATGATATGTAGTGGGAAGAGTAGTGTTTTATGGATAGAGAATAGCGATGTAGGGCAATGTCGTGAAGTTGGATGTGTATGTTATGATGTGTGAGGCAGAAAGATATGTATCCAGCTACCAAGGCCTGGGAGAGAAAATGGAATTCAGGCTATTCCCTGAGTCTCCCGAAACCTTGGGGGTAGTACTTCCCTGGGCGGGGCGTCGTGCTGTCTGTTGTGCTGTTCGTCGTGCTGCCTGGGAGCGGGCTGGGGATGGTTGGCCAGCCCGTTAGTGTTCCCCCACTGTCTAAGTTTATGATTCCCAAACGTGTCCTCCCTTCTTTGTATGGCGCGCCTGCGTCTTGGTAGAATGTGGTGGTTACTCACCCGGAACGTGCTGCCACTCATGCACGGGGGGAACGGCCGGTTGCTGAGAATTGGAATATACAGATTAGTGCTCCGGGTATCTTCCGGGCACTGACTCCGGACGGCCTAGTCCCAGAGGTGGATATCCGGCCTCACCCCGGTAGGTCGGATTTGCAGTTTTTTACATACCATCCTAGGGTATCTCCCTCTGGGTCTACACGTTTCTGGTCGGACTACACCCGCCAAGACATCTTAGCTGATGCTCCCGCTCTGTCAGCCATTGCCGGTCTTCCTCTGGTGACGAGTGCTCGCGATGCTGAAGGCAACGTCATGCTCGAGCTCACCAATCTTGAGGACGGGCCTTGGGATCGGTGGCTGGCGGAGGGGGTTGGTTTTGGCGTCAGGTCTGCTGAGGGCTTTGTTTCTCTCCCGCCACCTGACAACACTTTTGTGTCTGGGCTAGTCCTGTCATCGTCCGGGGTCTCTCCCACATATTGGTCATGGCTGAATGCCCCTAACATTGTGTTCGACCAGTTGCCCACGTCTTTCTTCGTGCCATCGGAGAAGAGTGCCCTGGATCGGGATCACCGGCTCCGGCAACGCGCCGCTCGCTTGCTCTCCACCCTCCTCCTGCTGTTCCAAATGGCGAGGATTCACCTCCGGCTTCTTGAAGCCGAGCCTGCTGGTGACCTCCAGAAGGGTTGGGAGACCTTGCGGCGCGTGCAGCTGCAGCTCGCTCTGACCTCAGTGGGTGACCTTCAGGGTGCCGTCCATGAGGCTGCTAAGTGTAGACAGTCGCTAAGGGTGGCCTTCTGTAAGAAGACGCCCGCGGAGATCAGGACGAAGCTGCTCCTCTCTGAGCTCGCAACTGAGGGTCTCTTCTCTGATGGTGCGTGGCAAGAGACTTCCCTCTTTGCGACTGCGGGACACTTCGCACCCCGTGTTTCTGTGGCGTCGCGGCCTCCCGCAGCGGCTTCCTCCCAGGGTCGTGGGAGGAAGGCCGGTCCGCCGAGGGGACGCCAGCCTTGGCGAGGTGCCATCGATGGGCGACGCCAAGCGGGTAGGGGACGGGCCATGCACCCTTCTGTCCGCCGCTCGCCTCTTCGCCCATCTCGTCCGCTAGCCATTGAGGCGTCCTCGCGGCGTACCGACCAGAGGCAGGTGCATCGCCCCCCCTGTGCAGGATCCTCCGCGCAGGTTTCAGGGACGCGGTCGCTACGGGGGAGGGGGTGCCCGTGGAGGTCAGTCTCGCTGCGGCAAGACTGCCGACTCTGCTGGCTCAGCAAACCGCTACTTCCTCCTGGGTTTTTTCCCCCTTCTCTCCCGACTGCCTCCCCGCACGAGTGTTGAGGCTCACACACGGGGCCCCTCCCGACTTCTTTTACCCCTCTATCGGCAATGGCCTCGGCGATCGTGGGCGCATCGGGTTGTGGTGCGGGATCTGTCCTGGAGGGGGCAGTCTAGGCCCCCTCTCAGACGTCCTCCCCGACATCGGCACGTCTCTCCAGACGTGGCCACGGTTATCATGTCAATGCTCGAGCATGGGATTGTTCGGGAAGTCTCGCCACTCAAGCGGGTCTTTCTCTCACATGTGTTTCTGGTCCCGAAGAAGGACTGCGATGCGATGAGACCGGTGGTCGACCTGTCGTGCCTCAATTTGCATATCGTGAACGACCGCTTTCGGATGCTCCCCATCAGTCAGGTGCGGTTGGCGCTCCGTCCCGGCTGCTGGGTGATATCCCTGGATCTCAAGGACGCATATTGGCATGTGCCGATTGCACCTCGGTTCCAGTGCTATCTGGCGCTCCAGCTACACGAAAGGGTGTTCACGTTCGACAGGCTACCCTTCGGTCTCCCTATCGCACCACGAATCTTTACGAAACTCTTCCAGCAGGCTCTGACTCCCCTGCTCCGTCAGGGGATTCAGATCCTGTTTTACTTGGACGATTGGCTCATCTCCGCAGACTCTCCCAATCAATGTGCACAACACACTCTCCTTGTCATCCAACACATCACACATTTAGGTTTCCAGATAAACGTTCCCAAGTCGTGCCTCACCCCGTCGCAAGACGTGACGTGGGTGGGCCTGGACTGGGACGTTGGCGAGCGCGACCGTCGGACAGAAACGGGTGAACGCCTCGCAGATTCGAAGGAAACTTTTCGCTGCGTTGCACTCGGTCTCCATTACCAGGAAACTCTCGGACTCGTTGATCGGGTCGCTCCATTGGGAGTGTCTGACCATTCCCCCAGGGAGGCTCGGGATCACAACGCCTGATTCAACTGGGCAACGAAGCATTCCCACTGTTGCCTCCACATCGGCTTTGGCCGATTCCGCGCTCGATCCATTTGCTTTTGCCACACTGGGTTGTTCGGGGCAAGCTCGCGAGAGCTGTGCCTTGGACTTCGTCCCCGCCGACCATCTGGATAGACACCGATGCGTCGAGCGAGGTGGGATGGGGCTACCAGTCGAACATGGGTCACCAACACCAAGGCAAGTGGTCAGGTCTCACTCCCTTACACTTAAACGTCTTGGAACTGTTGGTCCCGTTGTTCTTCCTGCGGGTTCATGGGCAAGCCCTTCCCGGCAGGTCGTTGGCCTTCCGGATGGACAACATGACTGCAGTTCCTTGCATACAGAAACAGGGCTCCTCCAGATCCGCGGTGCTTCAGGGTCTGGCGGAGGAACTTTTTTTTCAGGCAGATCGTTACAACATTACGCTGCATGCAACCTACCTGCCCGGGTCTGCCGACCTGTGGGCAGATGCTCTGTCTCGGGGACGGAGCACCCAGGTGGCATGGTTAATCTAACGAACCGTATTCGACGACCTGGCAGCCTCCTGGGGTGTTCCACAGGTCGACTTGTTCGTTTCGCACGAGACGACCAAGTTGCCTGTGTTCCTGACTCGCTGGATTCGCACTCCAGTGGGGGGACCGAACGCTTTCAGCGAGGACTGGACCAGGTGGCAGTCACTGTACGTGTTTCCGCCACCCGACGCACTTTTGTTGTGCAAGGTCCTCCACAGGCTGAGAGAGTACCAGGGCATAGTTTGGTTGTTCGCGCCGCTATGGCCGGCCCAAGCCTGCTACGCTCAGCTGATACGATGGTGCCCGGATCCCGTGCCCCTGTCGGTCTCGAGCTTCCACTTGGGGTCGAATGGAGACCTAGGGACCTCGTTGGCATTCGCATCGTGGATGTTTGTGAGGCAGGGTGGCTCCCCTTGTTTGGATGATCATTACCTCCCAAATTCACTCTACTGTGGACGCCATCTACATGGAAGATATATGAATCTCCTTGGCGCTGCTTTACTTGTTGGTTCCACAACTCTTCTCTGGCAACTCCGTCAGTGGCGTTTGTGTTTCACTCCCTCAATTGTTTATTTGAGGGGCGTCACTACTTGTACAACACAATTAGGACCCACCTATCTGCCATTCGCGTGCCTTTTGCGACCCTCACGGGGTTGGTCGTTCCTCAGAATGAACTGGAGTTCTTCATGCAAGCCTGCTTTCGGCTCGGACCATCCCCGCGTCAGAATCCCCCTCAGTGGTCTCTGGCGGCGGCTCTCAAATGGCTCTCGTCTGCGGCCTACACTCTTCACCCCACACCTGACAAATTCCTTGACAAGCCACTGTTTCTTCTAGCCTTAGCTACGGGTGAGAGGGTATTGTAGTGGGCTGCCATATCTCGGGGCCCAGAACTGCTTGCGGTTCGCTCCCATCCTCGGGTCGGTAACTTTGGCTACGTCTGTTCATTTTCTTGCTAAGAACGAATGAGAGGCACACGTGTTTAAGCCTTTCACGGTCCCCGCTCTTAAGCGCGGCCGTCATCATCACACGTTGTGCCCTGTTCTTTCACTTCATTCCTTTGTTCATTCCACTGTGCCGACGTCAGGGTTGGTGCTCTGGGTGGCGCCTAAGCCCGGTAGGAGGTTGACCAAACGTGCTGTGGGACTACGCCTGTGTCGCGTCCTTAACCCGTAAACGGCGGCAAAGCTCTTAAGAGGTTTTACTGGGCGACGGCGGCAAAGCTCTTAAGAGGGAGGCCTAAAAATACCATTTAACCCTCCTGGCCCGGGCAGGCTCACCAAAGGACGGAGCTCGTATCCGGGCGATCTGGCCGAATATCAACAAAAGTAAACTAAGGCTAATCTCGCTTAATATATTACCTACATTAATCAAACATATATAGAAATGGGCACCTTACCTTGCTGCGTAGAATGGCGTTGAGTAGAGCTCTCTAGCTCAACTGGTTCCGGAGTGATGGTGATGGAAGTGGAGGTAACTTTTGCCGCGTATTTACCTCGGCGCGTCCGTACACTCAACCGCGGCCCCGGCTACGACGCCCAGTTGCACTCGTCGCTCCACCCGCAATTATGCCGGGAAGCGATTTGATAGTGTTTTATTGGTTATTTTGTTATTTATTATAGTTATTATGTTATTTTCACTCAATAAAGTTATTTACATGAACTTATTTGTGTCTCTGTCACTTATTACTTCGTTTTATTATTATTATTATGATTATAGTGTCACTTTCACTGGACTTTGATAATTGGTAGTGTCATTTCCCCTTTTATGTATTGTTAGGTAAGCTAATAATATATATAGTGTCACTGTCACTTGTTCATATTATTATGAAGGCACTTATTATTACTTGTGTGTGTCTCTTTCACTTATAATTAGTTTTATTATTATTATACTGTCACTTTGACTGGCCTAGGCTTATTGAGTGTCATTTTCACTTATTTATTGTTAGAAATATATATTTTAGTGTCACTTTCACTTGGTCATATTGTTATTGAAGGCACTTATTATTACTTATATGTGTCCTTTTCACTTATACTTAGTTATATTATTATTCTTAGCCTACATTTGAGTGTCACTTTCACTGTTGTCACTTCCACTTCAAAAGTTTGTTAGAGTGTGGAAGTCGTTGAAGCAGGTGCCAGCACACAGTCCAACTTGACACTCGAGGCATTCCCAAGTGGTTTTTGTGGGTTTGCGGGGTCTGCGAGTTGTGTGGCTGCACACATGGCACCTCTTCTGACTCCTAGCATTACTACCTGGTGCTTTGAAAGGAAGGGCGTTGAGCTGGTGCTTCCTGAAAAATTCAGCACACCCCTTTCTGTCCAGCTGGCCTGGTCCTTGTAGTGGCCTCCCTGGTGTACCCGCATGTTTAGCCAGGAGCTCAAGTATCACCTGCTTGTGGAACTTCCGCAGGGACTTGTACTTCTTGGCTCCTGGAGTCCTCAGACGGTAGATGTTGTAGGCATTGAGGACCGACATATCTACCGTATGCAGGATAAACTTCTTGTACCACCTGCAAGATGTTCGCAGGCAGTCGATGAAGCCCATCTGCATGTCGGACTTGTCAACGAGGCGCATGTTGAGGTTATAATCCAGGACAGCAGCTGGTTTCTGGACGGGGTTCTTGGTTCTTCGGTCCACCTTTCCTGTGGCGACCATCTCGGCCTTGTGGCATGTGGTGAGGAGGTTGACCTTGCGCTGGTCATGCCAGTGGATGGAGAGGATGGGGCCACTCTTCTTGTGGAAGATGTCCGCCTTCTTCGTCTTGGTTGGGTAGCCTGGCATGCCCTTCCTCTTGCCCTTGACTGTGCCGACAGTTCCGGTCTTACGGTCATGGAGGTACTTGGTCAGGAGAGGCGACGTGTAGTAATTATCTGTGTAGAGGATGTGGTTTTTATTGAAGTGCCTCTCCATCATCTTCTTCACTACAGCGCCACCAAAACCAATGAGGGGGTCAGTCTCAATTTCTCCAGCCTTGCCGCTGTAGACTATAAAGTCCAGCACATACCCCGTCAAACAGTCGCAGAGGACGAAGAGCTTGATGCCGAAGCGATGTCTCTTGGACGGGATATACTGTCGGAAGTGCAGCCTACCACGGAACAGGACCAGAGACTCGTCGAGGCACATCTTCTGGAAAGGAATCAGGTAGGTGGTGAACCGATGACGTATCATGTCATACAGCTTCCTGATCTTCCATAATGAGTCGGGAAGGTGGACTGCCATGTTGTTTGTCAGGTGGAGATAGGAGAGGATGTCGAAGTACCTGTCCCTGGACATGTACTTGCCAAATGCTGGAGTCGTTATGATGTCGCCAGTGATCCAGTAGTCTGCCAGAGTGTGCTTCCTGATATGTGTCATCAGCATTGTGAGTGCCAAGAACACATATAGTTCTGCCACAGTGACAGCTCTCCATGCCACCATCTTGGCACTGGTCTTCCTGCCAAGAAAGTTGGCACAGATCTCATGATGGTTGTTGGTCTCCTCGACAAGGTATTCCATCACTTCATTGTCATAGAAGCCACAGAAAATTTCACTGGGGGTAGCAGCTGGGCCACAGGGAAATGTTGGTGACACCCCGGAACCCATCTGTACCTCGTCAAAGGCAGGACAATCTGGCTCAAAATCAGCCCCATCTGTCCACACAAACAGGTCGGATGCTGATGCTCGAGGTCGTGCAGGTGCAGCAGGCACATGCCCTGGACGGCCTGGCACACGCCCTTGGCCACGCGGACGCCCTGCACGCCCACGCCCACGCCCAGGGGCAGCGGCGTCGGCAGACTGACCACGTCCACGACCTCGCCCTCTCGCTCATCTTGTCGGGACTTCCTCATCCTGTTCCTGTTCCTCTTCCTCTTCCTCCTCAGGCGACGTCAGGTCATCTGGGGCAATGTTGGGGTCGTCAGCATCCTCTTCAGGAGACAATTCGGGTGAAGAAGTGACCGGGCGTCGGCGGTGTAGGGCGCGGGAGGCTGCGGGAGCTTCAACAATGGGAGCCTCGGCCTCGGGAGTTGGGCTCCTTTTGCGGCGAGCCGAGGGCTTCTCCGCAGCAAATAATGCTCTGCGGTGTGTTGAGGGCTGTGGCACACTAGTAATACCACTTGAAGAGGCCCTTTGGTCATCCTGAAGGAGAGATGAAGCCGAGGGCTGTGGGTGACCCACGCGGCGTCCCGGGTCAAGGCGTCGGGACAATGGAATGCGGGTGGTTGCTAGGCCAGGGTCGGCGTCATTATCACTGTCTTCAGCTTCCCTATCCTTTTCTGCGGCTGCCCTGCGTGCTTTTTTAGCTGCACTTTTCACCAACGATTGTTTATAGAAATATTTGCCCACTTTCAAGGGCGTACGGGCAGGCAAAGGGGAAGGTCCTGGGCTAGGGCTAGGCCTAGGCTGACCTAGCAAAGATGGCGAGGGGGTAGGCCTAGGTTCTAGCACACTTGAAAGCTCAATGGCACCTTCCTGAAACACTTCCACATCAGGATCATCACTACTGTCTCCCCCCTCAAATAAATCGACATTATCGTCGTCTCCAAAGCCAACAAAATCGTCATCTTCACTTGCACTTATATATAGTTCCTTGTCCACCAAGCTTTCACCACTGCTCTCTTCACTATCAAAAAGTTGTCGCTGTATAGCGCTATCACTCGACAAACGCTTAACTTTCTTTCGTTGAGCTTTCTTCTCGGTTGCAACAGGCGTTGAAGTTGCGAGCGGGGTAGCACTGGGGCCCGCGGGAGGTTGCAGCGAATTGGACACGTCGGAAAGCATTTTTTCAGTATAACTCGCTATGGCGGCCACGTACGAACTGATAACACTAGTAGTTGAGGCTTGGTGGCGCTGCGGTCGCTCCTACAATGCAAAATTTGGCCGCGCGAATTTTGAAGCACGCTTTCAAGCACAAAGATTTTAAAATGACACCCGGGCACCGGCCCTTTTTTTTTTGGTGTCATTTTAAAATGTCACCCGGGCTGGAAGGGTTAAACAGCACTAAACAATTTTTTGTTTTGTTTTTCCCTATACCTCATATCACTCCTCCACATCCCCTCCTTCCTCCCTTTCCCCTCCCCCTTCAATTATCACCTATTTTCCCTGTTATTCCCTAATTTGTTGGTATATTTTTGTGCTAACATTAGCAAACTGTGTGGGGGATGTGCTTACGTGCCTAGCAGGTGTGTTACACAAGCGAGTTTTTGTATGAGTAGGCTCAGTGTGGCTTGAGGCCTCGTGGAGGGAGGGGTTGCCTCAATTTTCTCCAAAATTCATGAATGGGCTGGTCCATCTATATTCGCGATTTTGACCAGAATTTTTTTATTTTCACTGGTTTGAGTGTTGTTACAGGTTACTATCTTCATAGTGAAGGTAAAATAGGCTCATATGAATAGGTAATAACGATATTTATCGTAAAATGACGATTATAGGCCTGAATGGAGCCCATATGCTCGCCCATGGGGAGCTAGTTCATTACCCCCCCCTCGCCATTCCCGGGTTAAGGATAGCAATCCTCTGGTTCGGCGCATGACATTCGGTCTTCTGCAGCCACGCTCCGCTTCCTTCACAATCACTCCCTCAGGGATATTGCTGACACAGGGCTGTGGTCTTCCCCCAACACGTTTGTCTCCTCCTATCTGTCCATGTCCACAGACAGGCCGGGGCGTCCTTGTGTTGCGTTGGGCCAAAGGGTTACTTAGGGGTATTCCTCTATGCTTGTCCTTCCCCCTACTGTCTTTCTCCTATCCTGTCCGCTCCACTTTTGGGGGGAGGGACTATGGGTTGCACGTATATGTATGTAATGTCACCTAGGGTTAAGGACCTTACTTAGGCTTAAGGATCTTGTTTTTCATTTCCTTCATTACTACATTATATGTTTGAAATGTAGATGTTTCTGTATGTTTCATTACTTTCTTTCCGTCATCACATACTGTTCGTTATGCATCACCCGCTTGTGTCATGTTCATGCATTGTCATTGGGGTGTTTGTCCTACTGTTTTCTAGTAGTTCACAGACTTAAGTGTTCAGTCCCATATCTACTGGGTGTCACTTATCACCTCCGGCACTTTTTTCATTGTGCGCGGTGCTGTTAGCGATGTTTACACTTGGTCTTATCCGGTGTAGTACTTCCTACTTTACTCCATATGAAGGGGGGGGCAGGGGCATCCTGTCTTGCATATCCACCATTATGATATGTAACATTCATACGATTAGGTTAAGATCTAAAAGAACATGACATGACTGTACGTGGCCTCTCTTAATATGCACCTGTCTGTACACTCTGTATATAAACGCTCTTGTTTAAGTCTGTCTTTTCTTTATCATGATCCTTAACTAATTGCTGATATTTGAGTTTTCTCAGCTTGGATGTCCGCCTCCAATTTTAGTACTCTAAGCTCTACGTTGGAACGTAGAGGCTACTACTAAATTGGGAGGTTTAACGACCCTCCCAATACCAAATGAGGTAAACCTCCTATTTGGTTGTAGCCTCGGAGTATCCAACGTCATAGTATCCCTGCCACAGACCGTACCCCTGCCCATCCAATCTTGCCTCTTTTGTAGCTTGATATCGAGATGCCCTTTAATCCGGAACGGGTTAGAAGGTACGCCCCTGACAGCGGCGTGAAGAGCCAGATGGAATGGCCTAGTCGACAACTTTTTCTTTTCTTTCTCGTTTCTCTTTTCCATTTTCTATTAAAAAGACCTCAAAAGTATGTACAACATACCTAGTAGAGAGAGTAAGGTGCTACTCTAGATGTTATCGATTTAATTTGCGCTATGTGTATACGATAATTGCCGCTCTAGAGCGGAGCAGATTACATCGTCATAGTATAAGCTCTACGTTGGATACTCCGAGGCTACAACCAAATAGGAGGTTTACCTCATTTGGTATTGGGAGGGTCGTTAAACCTCCCAATGTTGTTTTTGTTGTTGATGTGTTGAAGGGAAGGTAGCAACTGAGCATCACTAATGAACCCTAGCGAGGACAGTTTTGTCAGGACTGCCTTTAAAGTCGTGGAATTCTCCCCGACTTTTTAAGGAAATTAATTGTGCATTGTATCACACTCTGCCTTTTCTCTGGGGTCACGTCTACTGCTCCTAGTAGAAGGGGGATGGTTATGTTTCTAATATTCATCCTGTTTAGGGCGTCTTTAAGGATTGTTCTCATTGAGTGGAATCGTGGGCAATGCAGGAGAAAATGAGTGATGGTGTCTTCGGTGTTTCTGCACCAAGGACAGCATGGATCCGGGGCCAATTTCAGTCTGTGGAGATGTTTATTCAACCCGGAATGACCAATTCTGAAGCGTGTAATTACGACGTCGATGTTCCTAGTTTGGGATCGTGTCCATGGATGGGGTGATGAGTCGGTTCTGAAGAGCCCTAAGTGCTTTTCCGGGAGGAGGTTTGAAAGCTGTGTGTCCCATTCTTGTCTTGCTTTCGTTCTGCTCACTGCTGATAGTGTGTGGATGTCATGGGGTAGGGGCTCAATGGAGGTTAGCTGGTGTCCTAGTTTGGCTGCCTCGTCTGCGATTGTGTTACCCTTAATGCCAACGTGTGAGGGGATCCATTGTAGTTTGATATTTCTTGGCGAGTTAAGTGTTGTGATGAGGATGTGTTGTATTGTTTGGACTATGTTTCTATGCGATTCGGGATTGGGTGAGAGGAGTAGATGGAGTGAAGATTGGGAATCTGTGTATATTACTATTTTTTTTTTTTTTTTTTTTTTTAAAGGAGACAATGAACGGAGGAAGGAAAAACACAGATAAAACAAAAAGGTCCATTTGCCTAAAGGCATCCTCCATTCATAAAATGTATGTAACAACTGGATTTAAACATTTGTAGATTGTAAGTTTGTGGAAAGCAATTCGAGGGAAGTGAATTCCAAAGAGTAGTAGCTCTGGGGATAAATGAATTCTGATAAGCAGAAGTTCTGCATTGTGGAGGAGAAAGTGTAAATTCATGGGCGCTCTCAGCTGCCCTAGTTCTACGGGGAAAGATGTGGAGAGGCGGCACAATTGAAGCAAGTTCCTCGGAACAATTGCTGTGAAAATATCTGTAGAATAATGCAAGGGATGCAACGTTTCTTCGTATGGATAATGTAGGAAGGTCCTGTGTGATTGCAGGGTTATTGATTAATCTAATAGCTTTATTTTGAATTTTGTCCAACTGCCTCAATGCAACCACTCCACTTCCACCCCACAGAGGTGAACAGTAATCCATCTGAGAACGCACATGACTTTTATATATCACGGCCAACTGCTCGTCAGTGAAGAATTCTCGAACTCTGTACAGGAGTCCCAGTGGAAGATGTGATTGACAAAACTGGAGTGCTTTTTGGACTGCAAAAAGTTCTGAGGTGATGCTAGAGTGGGTGGCAGCGAGTCTCCATGACTGGCAGATACTTAGCTGTTCATAATAGATGGCTGCTGCAGCTGATGGGGGGGATGGGATGTATGAGCTGTCTGTAAAGATTGGGGAGAGGTTTGTGAATTTAGTGTGGTGTAGTTCGTTGAATAGGTGTTTGGCTTTGGCTGAGTCCTGTGATTTATTGAAGGACGGATGTAGAGTTGTGAAGATCATGTTGGTTAGGGTTATCCACGGGGGGACTGGTGGAACTGGGGCTGTGGGTGCTGAGTGGATTGTGGTGCCTGTCAGTCTTTGTAATGTGTGAGCCTCTGATGAAGGATGTTCGATATCCTTGCATGTTTATGGGTCTGTTTGTCAATTCTCCGGTGACAGGCAATTGTAGGGGATGGTTTTCTGGTGGCTGGGAAGCTTTCAATAGCCATTTGCTGTCTGTCAATTGTCTGGTACGAATAAGTGGCAGTAAACCTGCTTCGGCCTGGAGGGAGACTATTGGCGATGAACAGAATGCTCCCAGCGCTATTTGAAGGGCTGAGTTTTGGATTGTGTTGAGCTTGTCTAGGTGTGTTGGGGCAGCTGAGCCGTATACAGGGCTGCCATATTGTATTTTGCTCTGGATATATACTGTGTAGAATTTTAATAGCATTTCTCTACTGGCTCCCCATCTTGCCCCGGCCAGGTACTTCATGATATTTAGACGTTTTGTACAGGATGTGCGGAGGTAAGCAATGTGTTTGTTCCATGTCAGGGAGGGGCTGTTTAGTTTCAAGCCGAGTAAGGTATGTTCTCTCACTAGTGGAATTGGGGTGTTGTCGATGGTTATGTTAGGTAATTTTGGGAGTCTTTTACGGGTGAAGCACATTAGGGCGCTTTTCTGCTTGTTGATCTGAAGTCCCCATTCTGTCGAGCATTCTGCCATCAGGTCTGTGGCTTCCTGTAGGTAGTGTTCTGCTTCGTGTAGGGTTGTGGCTTCACGTATAATGGCTATGTCATCGGCGTATATCAGGTGAGTGGTGTGAGGTGTTTTGGGTGTCTGACGTTAAGGCATTGAATAGGGGTGGACTGATGCCTAAGCCTTGGGGTAGTCCTCTGTGATGGGGGTGCTCTTGAGATAGTTTGCCTCCTATTTCTACTTTAAATGTTCGGTGTTCTAAGAAGCTGTGAAACCATTTTAAGGGAAGTCCTTCAATGCCCATCTTTGAGAGTTTATATATTATGCCTTGGTGGGAGGCTGAATCAAAGATGCTTTTCAAGTCGAGGAAGAGTATCAGCATTATTATTTTTTGGTTATAGGTTGCTTGGATTCTTTGTTCTAAATTGAGGAGGATATCAACTGTGCCTCTGCCTGGTCTGAATCCACTTTGTTCTGGTGACAGTTTGTGATGGGTTTCAAACCACCAGCTGAGTCGTCGGGCAATTATTTTCTCCAGTAATTTTCCTATACACGATAGTAGGACTATTGGGCGTAGTGAAGCAGGGTTGGAGGGGTCTTTGCCTGGTTTTGGGAATGGGAGGATTACAGATTGCTTCCATGCGTTGGGAAATGTTCCGGTCTGCCAGCTGTTGTTGAATAGGGTTAGAAGGTGATCTTACCAATGGAGTGTAAGGTGTGAGAGGAATTCATTGGCAACTAAGTCGGCTCCCATAGCTTTTTTGGAGGGGAGGGATGATATCGCGTACTGAAGTTTGGGTTCGGTGATTGGGTTGTCAATGTCATGTGTCGAGGGTGATGAAAGAGCTATGTTTATATGACGAGTCAGGAAATCTTGATTAGGTAGTGGAGCTTGAATGATGTATTGGTCTTTGTAGAAGGAGGCTAGAAAATTTGCTTTGGCTGTGTCAGTCATTAATGTGACCCCGTTTTGGCTCAGGGGGAGGGAACAATGTTTATTTCTTCCTTTCATGCTTTTTAGGAAGTTCCAAGTTCGAGTAGATGAAGTGTTGAAAGATAAGGTACTGCAGAAGCTTGCCCAGGCCTGTCTTTTTGCTTTGAGAATAATGCGTGTTGCGATACAATTTAACTGTTTATATTTATAACAGTTATGCATGGTGGGTTGTCTCCACCATGTGTACCAGGCTTTACGTCTGCTATTTATAGCCTCAGCACATTCTGTGGTCCACCAAGGAACTCTTGGCTTTGCCCCTTTCTTTGAGTGGTATAGTTTGAAGGCTGATATGGCTGCTTTGGTAAGTGTCTGGGTGAAGGATGTCGTTAGTACTTCGAGGGATTGATTCTTTACTGGTGTTGTTTGTCTAAGGGTGGTTTGGAAGTTTTGCCATCCTTTGTCTGTTATTTTCCAGTGGGGACGAGTGATGTTGTCCGAGGTTATTTTTTGTGAGGTCGATGTGATATAGATGGGGAGATGGTCACTTGCTATGTATGGGCCTAGTTTTATATCAATGTCATTGAATATGTGGGAGCCGATGCAGAGGTCTATTGTGGATGAGCGGCCTGTATGTGGATCTATGCGTGTGCCCAAGGCGGGTGGTGTTAAGAGATTTAAATTCACGGATTCTATAAGTACCTGAAATAATGCTTTTCCTGAAGGATTTAGGGAGCCTGGTGGAGCGTATGGGTCCCAAAGTTTGTGTCGTGCATTGAAGTCTCCTAGAATCATGCATGGGGGGGGGGGACTTGTTGAAAGAGATGGTTGATTTCTGTTATGGTGAGATCTTTGCAGGGGTTGTAGCAGAGGAGGATGGAACACCACTTTCCCGAGAGAGCTATCTGAACGGCCATTGATTCTATTACGTTGTTGTTGTAAGGGGTGAGTTCAAGTATACGGCAGGATATATTCTCGCGTACCATTAAGGCCAAGCCTCCTCCTCTCGGACCTTGTAGTCTGTCTTTTTTTAAGATTGTGTACCCTGGCATTACTATATTGGTGGATGGATTCAACCAAATTTCACATAGGCCTATTATAGTTGGCATGTCCCTATCTACAGTTGTTTTAAAGTTGTGAGTCTTATTGAAGATGCTTCTGGCATTCCATAGCATGAACTTTAACCCTCCTGGCCGGGTGCGGGTGCCCAACCCCGAAAAGGGTTGAAATAGGGGAGCTATCCCCCCGCCAAAGGCGGCTTTCTAGGGCCTTTCCTAGCTGATGCTGAGAGGATTGGGTTCTAGTCATGTGGTATTGGGCTGGTCTATCAGAGTGAGAACTGAGCGATCTCTGCCATACCCATAGCTTACTCCGACTGTTCCTTTTACTTATGTATTTCCTAGATCTCAAGTGACGGCGTCTCTTGCGTGGATTGACCTCCTAATCTACCAAGATTGGAAGCCAAAGCGTCACATCTTTCCTTTGCCCCTCAACTTTCTCTTCATAATTGCTGAGGGGCACAGGGCCCTTGGTGGGGCTTTGGTTTCCCGGGCGTTTCCGCACCCTCCTCAGCTCCCCGCCATGGAGTGGCTTCGGTCACCCAGGCTTTATTGTGGTCGGCAGGGAGGGTTCTGTGGGGGCGCTCGGTTATGGCCTTGGCCTTGCTCGGGGCCTTGGGGCTGTTCGGCCAGGCAGCTTGGGGAAAAACAACAACAACAACAACCCTCCTGGCCCGGGCAGGTCCTCCAAAGGACAGTGTGGGCTACCCGGGCGATCTGGCCGAAAAACGTCTAGGCCTAGGCTACCGTATTTTGTTTTAGTTTAACTGCTAGAAATTTCCCATGCATCTATAAACGTAGTGTGGTTTCCAATCTGTAGACTGGCGTTGAGTAGAGCTCTCTAAGTCAACTGGTTCAGTTGTGATGACGATTTCCGTGGAGTGAATTTTGCCGCGATGTTGACAATATCGGAGCTTTTCAGACACTAATTTCGTCTGACGTCACAACAATAACATTGATCCGACGTCTCCTTATTGTTTTCGGAGGTGCGGTGATGCAACGATCGGCTTTGTTTACATGCGTCGGACGCACGGCGTTCAGACCAAGCTGAATAGGCTTTCAAGCTTGCTGCCTATTAACATGACACCCGGGCTCCTGCCCTTCTTTTGTGGTGTCCTTTGGAGGGCCTGCCCGGGCCAGGAGGGTTAAGGGTGGGGAGGACGGGTCCATTATTGAGGGAGTATTATGGCGACTGCGTATGGCCAAAGCCGAGAAATTATGTCTGGGAAGGTTGATCCTTTGAGGATTGCTGTATTGCTTGAATTAGGAGATGTAGAAGTTGTGTACCGGTACTCGTGTGGGAAGCTGAGTCGGCTGAAGCTGTATTAGTTTCATCTTGATGCGGTGTGTGTGTGTTTAATTGTGATTTAGTGGTTTGTGCAGATTGGGTTTGAGGTTGGTGTTGATAAGTCTTGCGTTTTGGATTAACGGTTGCGTTGGGTGTTGTGATGTTGGGAGACTGTGTTCCGGTGTTGGAGCATGGAACGATGTCGTCGAAGTCGAGTTGGTGGGCTGTGGTACAGCGTTAAGTTTTGGGACCATTTTGGCATTGGGATCTGGGAATTGGTGCCTTGTGAATCAGGATTTTACCATGATTAGTTGGATTTATGGTAACCTCATGTTCGTCTTCTTCCAGTTCAATGTCGTCCTGGTCGGGGACTTCGTCTTCTAGGCCTGAAAAGGGGTTTGAAATTTTAGCATAGCTTAGGTCGTCTCTGACGGGTCTAGGGGGCTTGGGATCTGTTGTAATTTTTGTATTGGGAGGTGTAGACTTGGCATTGATAGGGTTAAGCTCACGTAATTGACGGTTAACATCTTTTAGTGCTGAGAGGTCATCTTGAGCTTTGTGGTGAATTTCTGCAGCTTTGATATAGATTGGGCATTTGAAGGAGACTACTCTATGTGTGCCACCATAGAAATAGCAATGGGGATTACTTTGGCCTCTGTGGTGATGGGCTGGTCTATCAGAGTGAGAACTGAGCGATCTCTGCCATACCCATAGCTTACTCTGACTGTTCCTTTTACTTATATATTTTCTAGATCTCAAGTGACGGCGTCTCTTCCGTGGATTGACCTCCCGATCTACCAAGATTGAAAGCCAAAGCGTCACATTTTTCCTTTGCCCCTCAACTTTCTCTTCATAATTGCTGAGGGGCACAGGGCCCTGGGTGGGGCTTTGGTTTCCCGGGCGTTTCCGCACCCTCCTCAGCTCCCCGCCATGGAGTGGCTTCGGTCACCCAGGCTTTATTGTGGTCGGCAGGGAGGATCCTGTGGGGGCGCTCGGTTAAGGCCTTGGCCTTGCTCGGGGACTTGGGGCTGTTTGACCAGGCAGCTTGGGGAACAACAATAACAACTTTGGCATCTTAGCTGGTCAGGACCTGATGTTAGGGAATGGAATCCACTGCACATTGAGCATCTTACCTTGTTCCTGCATGATATAGCACTGTGTCCGAATCGGTGGCAGTCTGCAGTCGCAGAATGGGGAATGTGTATTGGGATACCTGGTAGCTCGTCATGTCTATTGCTACTTGGGGAGGGAGCTTGCCTTCGAAGCATAACCTTACTGCATCGGATTTTGATTTTACACCTTTCTTATACCTAGGGGGGATCCTCAAGACCTCAAGTAGCCTTGCTGGGTGTGTGCCTAGATTTTTTAGTGATTTATAGATGTCTTCTTCTGACAAATCCTCGGAAACAGGGCTAATCTTACCGAAAGTAATGACATATTCTGCTGCGTCGGCTGGGGAGCGGGCCTTCCGACATTTGACTTGCCAACTGCCTAGTTGTGTCATGGAGTCAGGTGAAACATCAAGGTTATCTATATCTTTGGATAATATAAAGAAACAGAAAGCAGATCCCTTACCAATTAAGTGAGGACTTCCCTGTGCCTGTAGAATATACTTGCCAAAAGATGCTTCTTTTAGTGCTCTAGTTAAGGTGTGTGAATTGTTGAAGGCAGTGGAGTTGTCAGCTGTTCGAACAATGTAGGTTATCACGTTGTCAGTGTCACAATTTGGGGGGACATTGAAGTGTAGATTTAGTGAGGAAGCTCTGTTAATTTTTGTTATGGTTTCCTGAACCATTCACTGAGTCTTCGTCATTGTCAGGGGCAAGGCTTCTCTTTTGAGGTGTAGCGTCGGCATCTGTTGTGGTCTCCATGGCTGCGTGTTCTGGCGGCGGGTGCCACTGCCTCATTTCATCTTCTTCAGACTCTTTCATGGTGATGAAGAATTGGATAAACGCTTCCTGCCCACTATCCCTACGTGCTGAGGGCAGCGGGTAAGAAGTGTGGGGGTATTTTCAGTCACTATTGGGGTAATGTGGTGAGATAAAGGCAGAGAGGGAGCAATACACAATCAAAGTCTTCTTCTTCTTCTTCTCGTCCCCAAAAAAATATAATATATGCGTATCTTTGAATGGCATACAGTATATACAAACAAGATGCAGTGGGCCACTCACCGAGCCCCTACGAGTGCTAATGTGGTTATAATTGCTAAACAAAATTCATATCCATGCCAGATCGTATTTTAATTCATTGAACGTATCATGTTGAGTATGTGACTAGGAGAGATGCAAAACAGTATAATATACATAATATAATAACGGTGTAATGAAATAATGTCCCTGCCCTACTGACGATAGGGCGGAAAAACCCAAGGCTCGCTGAGTGGCGGCCCCACTAGTGGTAATATAGTGGTAATATTGGCAGCACTGCAAAGTGTATAGTGGTAATATAGTGGTAATATTGGCAGCACTGCAAAGTCATCCACTCTATTTACAGTAAGGGGGGTGACCTGCTATTTACAGTAAGGTGGGTGACCTGCTATTTACAGTAAGGGGGGTGACCTGCTATTTACAGTAAGGGGGTGACCTGCTATTTACAGTAAGGGGGGTGACCTGCTATTTACAGTAAGGGGGGTGACCTGCTATTTACAGTAAGGGGGGTGACCTGCTATTTACAGTAAGGGGGTGACCTGCTATTTACAGTAAGGGGGGTGACCTGCTATTTACAGTAAGGGGGGTGACCTGCTATTTACAGTAAGGGGGGTGACCTGCTTTTTGTTATTTCTGTCCTTTTCTCTCTTTCTCTGGCTTGTATCCATTCGGCCCCATTCAGCCAACTATTTTAAGACGTTTATCCCCATCTAGGTGTCGATTTCTTCCTGGCGAGCGATAGCGAGCCAGCTTTATATGAAGAAATCCGGCTTTGCCGGAGAAATGTTTCTATCGAAAAATGTACAAATTTAGCCTGCTGTCAAACAAAAATAAAAAATATGCTGGCTCGCTACCGCTCACCAGTAAAAAATTGACACCTGGATGGGGATAAACATCTTAAAACAGTAGACTGAATGGGGCCAAATGGATACAAGCCAGAGAAAGATAGAAAAGGACAGAACCAAAACAGGTGACCCCCCTTAATGTTTGGTAGGTTAAAGTCTCCTAGCCACATAATATTTAGTGTTGGGATCCCCAGTGCTTCCACTTCTGCTTTTATTTTGTTGAGCTGGGTTTTGAATTCTTCTAGGAATGAGTCCGGAGGCCTGTATGTTACAATAACTGTTAAATTTATGTATTCTATTTTAAATCCCAGTATTTACACCACTTCATTTCTGTTATTTAGGAATTCAGTACATATCAGTGAGTCGTGGATGTACAAGGCTACACCTCCACGTGTTCTATGCATTCTGTCCGCTCTGTGTAGGTTATAACCAGGAATCCATACTTCACTATCCTCTTGATCTTTAATGTGAGTTTCTGTGAGAGCCGCAAATATAACGTTTCCTTCTTCTAGCAGTCCCCTAATAAATGGTACTTTGTTTGTGGTTCTGTTTTTTAGGCCTTGGATATTTGCAAACAAGATTGGGGAGAGAATGTATGGAGAACTATGTGTTTCTAATTGTCTTCGGGAGGTACTCGCCACTCTTGGGTGGCCAGGAGGTGCTCTAGGTGTTCTATGTGCTCTTACATCTCCATCAATCTCCTCATCTTCATCTGCCAGTTCTCTCCTTGCCTTCTTCCTCTGTCTCGTCCTCGCGAAGCTGGAGAGTTTTTTGGGTTACCAGTACCATTTGTGATGTTTCTTGCATACCTCCATGTACCTCTAATATGAAAATCGTGGCAGTTAGTATCATAGCAGGTCTTTTCTTTAAGTGACGACTTGCAGATGGGTGGTGGTATCTGCATTTTTCACCAAATCTGCATTTTCCATCACTTATCAGTCTGTTGCAAATTTGTGGGTGGGCAAATCTACATTTTCCTCCAATATCACCGCTTTGCCCAAAATAGCACCGTCTTTTCAGGTAATATCTGCATATTGGTGAAGGTGACTGAGAGCTGTTATGTGGTGAGCTATGCTGCGGGGCTAGTTGGGTCTGGGAGGGGGAGGCCTGGTAGTTGGGGGAAATAGTGGTGTGGTTTAGGGATGGTGTGGTGTTATGAGATGGTGTAGAGGGGGGCTGGGTGTCCTGATCTGCCGGGCGTAAGTACGCAGATGGCAGAGGTGTGGAGGGGGTCGGTGTGGGCGGGTCATGTGGGGGGCTGTGGTTGGGGGAGCCTGTTAGAGGGGCTTGTTGCTTCATATGTGTTTCCTGGGAAGTTATTTGGTCAATGACAGTAGGGTGGTCTGTGGCAATAGGAGGTTGTGAAGTGGGAGAGTTTGTGGATTTATGAAGTTAGCATTTTGTATGAGGTGTTGGTTGAGGAGGTGTGTGTTGGCATGGGGGCGGCGGTGTGGTATTTGGTGACGTCGCGGTGTTGCGAGGTGGTGGGGAGGGGGCTGATGTGAGTTTTTGTGAGGGAAGAGTTGTGAGTGTTTGTTCAGAGGGAGGTGTTGTTGGTTGTTTTGGGTGAGACGAAATAGGAGTAATTGAATTCGATACGGTTGTAGTCAGGGATGTATGAGGGGAAATTCCTGGTGTGCTTCCCCAATTTTGATGGAATAACACCGCATCTTGGTTATAGTTAGGTCTATCTTGTACTAGGCAATGTAGACATAGTTTTATATTGCGCGTATTGATCACTTTCATGCTAGTATGTATGCATGCAGATGTAGCAAGAGACCTATGTGAAGAGTGAACACCAATAACTAGGCCATAAACAGTAAATAAGACGGAAATAATAGGGTAAATAATGGGAAAACAATACGGGAGACAGAAAGAGGGGGAGAGCTTGCCCAAGGTCCATGTAGCGAGGTCTGATGGCACGCATGTATGATACGACCATGCTGGTCCTCCATGCCCGCTTCTTGATTTGTCATTTGCTCTACCTAGAAATGTTCTTTCCTATGAAGTTTTTTTGTTGGGTTGTACTCATATGAGGTCCTAGAATAATTTAGGCTTGGTTGCCCAAATGTAAGGTTTGGGCAACTCCGGGAATTTGCATAATACAAGATGGCCACCGAACGACATCTTGAAAATTCTAATTTTGATCTGCTTGTCACAGAATGATGTGTAATACCTTCTTCTTAGGGTTATCATGTGTGTAGAATCCATTTATGATTTTAATTTTATAATAGCAGGTCAATCTCACCCGCTAGCTGTCAGGTCAAGGTCAAATATGACCTTTGGGTGGGTGTAAACATCTAGTCAATGAACAAACTTGTATGTGCAGAAAAAAAAATCACAAGACCTTTTATTCATAATTATATAAGTGCATACGCATACATTAAGTCAATTAGATTTTATCTCACAAATAAATTATGATACATCTGCATGCTCCCACTCATAATCAGGATCAAGAAGACCACCATCCACATCCTCCTGGCCCTCGTCCTCTTGGTCAGCATCCTCATCAAAACGTTCTTCCCACACATCTTCAACGTCACCACACTCCTGGTCGGCATCATCCCTAAAAGCCTGCTCAGCATCCTCCATGCCAACCTCCTCATTTGTAGCTTGATCATCTCGTCTGTATGTGTATGGATTGTAGCAGCCTTCTTCACCAGAGCAGTTACAGTATGATGTGCATGAAAGATCTTCTTTGTGGCAGCCACACACCTCAGTGATGCACTTCTTATGCTGTGCCTTACTTTGACACTGGATCACATCAATCAGTTCTGGTGGTGCCAGGTCACCCTTGGCAATGACAGGAACAGGGATACTATCCTTGATCATCCATCCAAATGTTGTGATATCAGCTGACTCGTCTTGTGGGGCTTGGTGGTCTGCCGCTTTCCACAACATCACTTGTAAATGAGCCCTCAACACGTGCTGCAACAGGTTGGTCATTGTTGGAGGAAGGGCCATCACTTTAGAGCTATTCTTCTTCTTGGTGAACGAGTAAAGCGAGCAGATTCCATTGAGGTTCCTGGCAGCTGACCATACAGAGCGAGAAGGAATGGTTTTGTTGCTTCTAGCAAATCATCCTCTGTGGCACCCACCTCACCCAGCACATTAGCCAAGCCTGGGAAGTCCCCTGCCAATAAAATGTTTAGTGCACTGATCTTTCCTTTGCCATATAGATATGAGGTTGTGTCGCACCCGGTGAGGGCGTGCATGCCAATGAATTGCAGACACTTTGAACCTAGGTAAGCACAGGTTGCATTGATATCCAGGACTGTCCCATCCCAACGCTCCATCTGTACTTTGCACTGTAGGTCTGCCCGATATGTCCAATAAACCAACTGGACAAACACATCAGAGTCATCACTAAGCACACATATTACTCCTGTTCCAGAGTTGGTTGCCTCAAGGACATAAGAAATCATAGTGATGTCTGCCTCATCATGACCAAATGCACTATCATCATGAGCATCCATCGTTACATTGTCATCAACAGTGAAGGTGTGCAACATTGTCGCCAGCCTCCGCTTGTTGTTCTTGCTCTTCAGGATGTCATCATGTTTGGGTAAAGAACTGGCTATGGAGAGATCATAGTCGATGATGATGTCACCAGCCCAGCGCATTCTCTCATGATCTTTTGCAGAAATATCTTGGTACTTGTCAAAAATTATGATTTTCTGAGTGACAACTGGGTAGCTACTCAAACGTCTCTGGATGGATGTGATTATTTTTGAGAGAGTGCCCCCATGTGGCCACACAATATGGTAGAACAGCTGTGATACATCTATGATGATTATATCAGCAGGTGTTGGCGATGTCTCAAGCACACCAAGGCGTTTGACCAGCCCTGATTTACTACCTTTGCGGAGGGAACCATGCTCATCGATGAGTGATGCTGGTACAGCACATAGTTCATAGGCAAAAACAGGCTCAAGTTGCAACTGCCGCCGCTGACCAATCACCAAGAGATGGAGAAAATGTTTCTCCAAGTCAATTACCGGCCTGACCTTATTGCATTTTACCTTTTTCTTGAGAACAGATATTGTCTTGATGGGGGTACTGATGGTGTTGTAAAACCCATCAGGCAGACTGGCAATGTATTTGTTCTCCATCTTCTCTCCGATCACAAACGAATCAGCCACATTCACAAGAGCCAGAGCAATTTGTCCAGCAACTGGATTGTACAGCTGAGGGCGATGATCTTCCAGCGGATGAGGATACTTCTCTACCTCTGCATCAACAAATCCTCAATTTTTTGCATCTAAGACACGCCGGTACTTCAACTCCTCTTTGTGCTGTTTCTGCACATCTTGGCCTGGTGTGTATGCAGAGTACATCTGATCCACACAGTCTGATACATACACTGAGATGGGGAAGGCATCAATCCATTCACAGACGAGTTCAGGTGATAGTGTCATGCCATTTAAAGCTCCTTTCCCGATCTTTATGGCAGTTTGTTCACCAAACTGGTCAGCAGAGACAGCATTCCAGTATCCATCATGGTGCCGACAGACAAGATCTGGCTTAGCCTCTGTGGTATGGAGTGCACGCATCTCCAGCAGGTATTGAGTCAGACATCGAGCGTACTGAACATGACCAGCAAGGAAGAAGTACTTCATCATGCACTCCATGGTCTGCTGCTTCAAATAAATGTCACCTTCTCTTTCTGCACGTTAAAACTGGTGGATGAGGAGTGTAGGAAGAAGGAAGTTATCAACCCAGTGTCGGCCAGTGGGATGGAGGCGAGCAGTGCCTAGGTACTTCTCTATCTGGCCCAGTCGATAGAAACTGCTTCAAGAGTGCTGCCGATGCACTCCGAAAGGCCCGCATCGCTTTCACCCAGGATTTACCATTGAAGATGTCTGTAAGCCCTCCATATGCTGCGGCCACATACACTTCCAATGCCGAACCTTGCATCAGTTTCGCAATGCTACTGATGAATGACTGTATAATATGCATCCCACCAGGATGGGCGATTACATTGTTGAACTGTGCTGGTTGATTCCAGCATATCTGCTTGGTTATAACATACAGCTGCATGTCCATGGTGAGGTGAACGTATATCATTCCCATGTCAACAAGCGACCTCTGCATGTACAGTAAACTTCCGTTAATCCGAAGGGCAGCGGACCGGCCCTCGTTCGGATTAGTGGATTTTTCGGATTATCAGACTTTACCCTTATGAACCTGTGTATTAATGGCCTGACGAAAACATTGAGGCATTAGGCCACCCAAATGACACACACACACATATCATATGTTCATGAAATCACTTCAAAAGTTTACCATTGTCATTGTAGCCTATTACCTACTTCAAAACATTCAGATTAATGGTCAAAGGAATCTGCTATGTCTGCATCGTCTACTAGCGAGTTTGTCTTGCTCTTGAAGATCAGATCAGATGTGGTTCGGGAAGTAATGCCTTAACAACGGCACTTCCCTGAGAGGTTCTTGTAATTTTCCTTTTGTGATTTTCCTTTTGTGACGTGCTCTGTTATATTATATTGTATTGAAAGCACCCTTGTCTTGTTGTCTTGAAAGCACCCTTGGGACGCTCCGATCACTGAACTATAAATAGTAGCGTATCGGAACGTCCAAAGGTGCGTTTTCAAGCTCAAGACTGAATGCGCTTGCAGAAAATGCGGTGCAAGCCAGTAGCGCATCGGAGCGTCCCAAGGATGCGTTCAAGAGCAAAACAAACTCTCTAGCAGACGATGTGGTGTTTACGTTTATATCAGTAGCTTCCTTTGACCATTAATCTGAATGTTTTGAAGTAGGTAATAGGCTACAATGACAATGGTAAACTTTTAAAGTGAATTCATGAACATATGATATGTGTGTGCTCCATTATGTGTCATTTGAGTGGACTAATGCCTCAAAAAGGGGACTTTGGGACTTCTTGAAATTCGGACCATCGGGTGAATTCGGATTTGGCCTCAAATTGAAAAATTCGGACTATTGGGAGATTCGAATCATCGGTCGTCGGATTAAAGGACTTTTACTGTATGTTAAGGTTGTGAGTATTGTGTCTGGATGAGAAGGAGGTGTATCAATCAAAGGACCAAACATGTATATGCTAGCTGGTCTGATTATGCCATGATTCCTGGCTAGCTGATTGTTGAAACCATTCGACTCCATAGCATCTTGCCCTTGGTTCAAGCTGTCTAGCCACTGTGTGTCTTTTTTCCAGTGCAGTCTCCATACTGACCTGTCGAGCACATACCTCCTTGAAACTGATCCCGATGCTCTTGTCTGCTGGCACTGCAGGAGGAATTACCCTCTTGGAGCCAGTGTAGTGTTGAAGTGCTATGGCCAGACCTATGAGAGTTCCGTATGGAGCTCAGTGGTCTGGTTAATCTGCTCTACATAACTAACTGCAGTGCTATGGCCTTGCTCTGATTCATAGACTTGACCTGCTTGGATGTAAGGCGAGAGATTACAAGTGTGCTAATGCCAGGCTGAGCGTTTTCTGTCTCGATAATCCCAGCTGGATGCATCTGAAATTCTGTTGCCATTGCGTGTGTCTCACGGCGACCATTTGGGGTTGACACCAGCAGGTCAAAGTTATCATACCAGCCAAATATGACTCCAACTGTTCGAGTGAGCCCCATCATTCTGTGCAGTGTTGCAACATTATCACCGACATATTTTGCAGCCGACTTACGGAACTGCAATACCTCATCATATGACACAGTGTATCCATGTTCATATAAAATGTGAATTAGATCATTGCTACCAAACTTTTCCATACTTTTATTCCATAAGCATGGACAGTCTAGGTAATAAGTAATAAGATTGTAGGAATAAAAATCATAATACAGTAATATGATTTAGTATAATACATAAAATTTTAACATTTTAAGACTGAGTGTTCCACACATACGTGCAGTTTCAGTCTCTTGTCCTAATGGCGGCGTTCCAGGCAACCCTGTTAAGGGCTGCTTCACTAGTCAAGTTCTTGGATTTGAGATCGGCACATATAGTCCGATCCCAGGTCTTCCTCGGTCCACCCTTGGTGCAGCTCCCTCCACAATCACAGACCTGCATTTTTTCACCCAATTTTGTTCATCCATTCTCTCCACATGTCCATACCATCCCAGTCTACTTGTACGCATCACCTCGCTAATACTCTTTATACCTAAACGTCTCCTCAGCTCAACATTTGTTATTCTATCCTGTAGCCTGGCCCCACACATCCATCTCACCATTATCATCTCATTACGTTCCATTCTGTTGACATCCTCTACTTTAACGGCCCATGTTTCTCAGACATACGTCATTGCACTTCTAATACATGAGGCATACACCTTTCCCTTCAGGGGGAGAGGCATTCTTTTCATGGTCAGGATTGGCAGCAGTTCTCTGAACTTACCCCAGCCACATCTAATTCTAGCAACAGTGGCAGCCTCGGCCCCACCACCGGCAGAGATGGTATCTCCTAGGTAACAAAACTTGTTCACCAGCTCCAATGACCCATTTCCAAAATTCACAGCCACAGGATCATCACTTAACACAAGCTCGCCTTTGCACACTACACTCTCTAATTTCTCTATTTCTGACTTATCCTTCGGCAGGGGTCCCTATATTCTACTACAGTACAGCGCTTACTCCCATGGTGTACCCAACATCGACAGATGCTACATTGAATTGAGTTAACGCCCACACCCTTTCCACACACTGCACATGGATATGCACCGTTCTTTTCCACATTGCCTCGTCTCAATCTACAATGCATAACCTTGGTTTTGTTAATATTGACTCTTAACCCTTTCGCTGCGGGTGACATTCTGGAATGTTTTGGCAAGTTACAGCAATTTCCAGGCTTTAAAAGCCTGTAAAAAATGTAAGAATCGAGTGTCAGTGGGTGGGAGCGTGAGGGGCCCACCTCCGACCCTCAGAGCACCGAGCGGCTCACTGAGCAAGGCTGTGTGTCGGGCGAGTCTCTCTCTGTCTCTCTCATCAGTGTAGCCAAGCGAGCGAGTGTTACATAATAGCGGGGTTCCCGCTTTTCACTGGGATCACTGCGGGTGAACCAGACCACGTATACGGTCCATTCTGGTGTCATTTTGAAGCTATTTTCGCCTAGTTTTCGGCAGAATACACTTCATTTAATGCAGATGCTTGATTTATCATTCAGGAGTGCCTGAATATGCCCTAAATAGCCCAAAACAGCCCGCAGCCAAAGGGTTAAACCCTTGCTCGCCATGCCCTCTCTCCATTCTCTGAATTTGGCCTCAGCATCTTGCATACTATCAGCTATTAGGACTAAATCGTCTGCATAAAACAGTTCCAACGGGAGTCCGCCTCTAAAAACACTAGACAGTGCCTCCAAGACCATAATAAAGAGGAGGGGGCTTAACACTGAACCCTGATGAACTCCAACACGGACTGCGAACTCATCACTCAGTACACCCTTCACCCTCACCGCACTTCGCGAATCCTCATACATCTTCATTATCACACGCACCAGCCACTCTTCCACACCAAGTTTCCTCGTAGCCCACTGCACAACATCTCTAGGCACCCTATCAAAGGCCTTCTCCAGGTCTACAAACATAAAGTAAAGATCCCTGCCTCTTAGTAAGTATCTTTCCTGTATCTGCCTGACTATGAAGATAGCATCAGTTTTACCCCATCCTGGTACAAAACCAAACTGCATATCATCAATGGAGATGCTTTGCCTGATCAAACCCTCAAAGACTCTCTCACAGACCTTCATGATTTGGTCAAGCATTTTAAGGCCCCTATAATTTCCTCTATCTAGCACATCCCCTTTTCCTTTGTATATATTTACTATTACACTTTTGAGCCAATCCTCGGGGATTTTCTCATCTTTAATAATGGTGTTTATCAACTCAGTGACTAAGTTGACACCAGTCTCCCCTGAGGCTTTTATCATCTCAGCGACAATGTCAGAGCACCCTGGAGCTTTACCGTCCTTCATTTTATTGATTGCGTCGCTCACTACAGCTGGTGCTATCAAAGGAGGGGGTCCAGATATTGGTTTTTCGATACTAAGCTGTTCCTTATCCCATTCAAACTCTACATTTAGCAATCATTCATAGTGTGCCTCCCATGCTTCTCTGATTTCATTTTCTGCATACACAATCTTCCCATTATCGTTTCTAACACACTGTTTACCTATAATATCCCTACTGTAATTTTTAACTCGCCTAGCTAGGTTGAAGATCCCATTGGGATTGTCAGTGTTACACACTTGTTCGAGGACCAGATCCTTAATGCCTTTTTTAGCATTGTAAATAACTCTTCTGGCAGTTCGTTTAGCTGCCTGGTATTCCTCCTTGCTGCCTCCCTTCTTCCATGCTTTGAAGCATATCCTTTTCTCTTTCACAGCATGTTCTACCTCATCGTTCCACCACCAGGAGGTCTTATTCCTGGGGTGACCCTTTGTTTTCCCACAGACTTTGTCAGTGGCAGCGATAAGGCTATGCTCAACCCTCAGTACCCGGTTGGGCTATCAGGCACCCATAACATACTCGCGCCATGGAGCCCGGATGGGCTCTGAGGCACCGGGTGCTTGCGTTATTGCTTTCGAATCGTGCGCGTAAATTTTTTGTTGTTGTGGGGTGGTAGACAGCGCCACCACGCTCGAACTACGCCACAGCATCAGTCTCTACCCCGACGCCATCATGGATAGTACGCTCAAAACCGATTCCGCTGTGTCCGATTCCGTGCCTCCTACGACGCCCGCCCCGGTTCGTCGTATTACACGAAGACGTCTTCGCAAGAACATTCTTTCTCCAGGAGGTATTGAAAGAACCTTGCGAATGCTCAATATAGCTGGAACTGATAATGATAGTGATGTTGATGAGGGAGCCAGTGGGAGATCGTCTAATTACGTGTCGAGTGATTATTGCGACGAGAGCAGTGACCAAGATGCTCAGTTCAAGGGGTTTGAGAGTGAACACGAAAGTGATGAGAGTGATGAAGGTGAGGTATCAGCTTTTGCAGAAGCTGGTGAAGGTGCAGGGAGTGAAGTGGGGAAAGTGAACGAGTGGGAGAGTTCAAGGTCAACCTCCAAGTTTCCCTTGAGTGACGCCACTTCTAGCCCTTCGCCAGCTAAATCGCCTTTCCAGATACGCTTTTATAGGAAGCAAATACTGGAAAAGTTGGCCACGGCCAAAAGGCTTGGTGAGAATGAGGCTGTGAGTGAGGGTGAGCATGGTGACTCATCTCGGCCGCCATTGTCTCCCTTATCTACCCAAGCCACCCAAGATGCCCCGGGCGACCACCATTGTTCCCCACCACCTCCACCACTGCCGAGGGTTGAGGTTCCCCCACTTTCGGCCTATTTGCCTCCTGGGTCCCCCGACAGGAGACATACTGCTGCCGAAAAGGGGAAAGGCAGAAAATATGTGAAAAAAGGCCAGCAAACTAGGCGGGCTTTGTTCGAGGCCCCCGCGGTGTCCACCCCTGCCGGCCCCAGCCATGCACACCCGCACCTTTCCCCACGGTCCTCCCCAACTCCCCAGACATCAACAAGTGTGCCTGAAGATGTTTTTGAGCCCGCATCACAAGTACCTGTGCATAGTGACAGTGAAACACAGCTTTCTACCACTCGTCGCAGGCAAAGTAGCCCAGAACCTCGGGGAGACATTGCCTCACCTGCCACTCCTTCCCCACTTCGCCCCCCATCCACATGCCGCCCACGCATCAATCGTTCCCCGCCAGATTATGCGGAGGCTACTGATGAGGAAGGACACCTGACAGATGACTCTGGCCATGATTATATGGGTCCACCATCAGGGCAAGATGACTACTCTGACGACGACTATATGGATATGGACGACCCTGAACCCATCCGCTCCACCCAGGGGCATCGTCCTGGGGGCCGCCCTGGCCGCCCTAGGGTGCGCGCCTCCCGTGTCGGCCGTGGGCGTGCTGGGCCACCACCCGCAGTGCCACCCGCAGTGCTGGGCCACCACCCGCGTGTGCGTCGCCAAGACCCATTTTCGATCTTCTAGTGGGAAGACCTGGCTGATGGGGATGATTACAACCCTGATGTGTCACCTTTTGATGAGGCACAGGAGGGTTCAGGAATTACCCCCAATTTTTCCGCAGGCCCCAATGCTTCACCACATAAGCTTTTTGAGGCCTTTTTTGATGAGGAGGTGGTAGGCTTCGTGATAAAGGAAACAAACAAGCAACACCAGATGCAGATTAACATGTTTGACAAGGTGACCAAGGGCCACATGAGGCAGTGGACCGAAGTGACTCATCACGAGTTCATGGTCTTCCTGGCACTCACAATGCTAATGCCTCATGTGAAGAAACACAGGTTGCCTGACTATTGGATCACCAATGATGTGATATCCACCCCTGCCTTCGGGAAGTATATGTCACACGACCGGTACCTCGACATCCTCGCCCAGCTTCATCTCGTCACCAACACCGACGTACACCGCCCAGACAAGCTGTGGAAGATACGAACCTTGTACGAGATGATGCGACAACAGTTCAGTTCATTCTTCAAGCCCTTCCGCTAGGTTGTCATTGACGAGTCTCTTGTGCTGTTCCGGGGGAAGCTCCACTTCCGGCAGTACCTCCCCTCAAAGAGACATCGCTTTGGCATCAAATTCTTTGTGCTGTGTGACTGCAGAACTAGTTATGTCCTGGACTTCCTGGTCTACAGTGGGAAGGAAGGGGACGTGCTTGCAGACCCCACCATTGGCTTTGGCGGAGCAGTGGTGCAAGCCATGATGGACCGCTACTTCCACAAGAATCACGTCCTCTACACGGACAATTACTACACGTCCCCACGCTCTCCAAGTACCTCCACGAGCACAAAACGGGGACTGTAGGCACAGTACGAGGAAAAAGGAAGGGCATGCCAGCTTTCCCTCCGAAGACCAAGAAAGGCAATGTGTTCCGCAAGAAGTCGGGGCCCATTCTGGCTATCCACTGGCACGATCAGCGGAAGGTCAACCTCCTCACCACCATCCACAAGGGGGAAATGGTCGAGATTGGCAAGGTGGATCGCCGCACCCAGGCCAGGTTGACCCAAGCCAGATGCTGTCCTCGACTACAACATCAATATGAGGCTGGTCGACAAGTCAGACATGCAGATTGGCTTCATTGACTGTCTGCGTACCTCATGCAGATGGTACAAGAAGTTCTTTCTGCATATGGTAGACATGTCTCTTCTGAATGCTTACAACATTTATAAGCTTCGGAATGCAAACTCACGCAGACAGTTCAAAAGCCTGCGGAGGTTCCACAAGCAGGCGATACTGGAGCTCCTGGAGATGTATGCAATGCCACAGAGGGCAGTGGCACACGCTGGGCCCGCCGCCACTGACCGCTTGCACTGTGCATATTACATGAATATCCACAGGCTCATTTCACTGCCTCTGACACCAGCAGCAGAGGCGGTGCCATGTCTGCTACAACACCAGGCTGAGGGCGAGGACAGAAAAAAAGTCCATCATGGAGTGTGTGGAGTGCAGGGTGCCACTCTGTGCTGAAGGGTGCTTCTTTGATTACCACTCCAAGCAGCAGTTCTAATAATAGTGAAAGTATCAAAGACAGTGAGAGTGACGGTATGAGTGACATTTATTCTAGCCCTAGAAACAATAATAAGACAAACAAACTATAAATAATACAATAATATGTCGGGAATAGGGTAATGATCCCGACAGTTTTAGGTCCAATAGGACATTTGAATTTGGCGGTATCGTATCGCATGTACGATTTCGGCTGGTTCTTTGTGTATTGTAGTTTATTCTTAAGTATAGGTTAAATATTAACTGTAATGTATAAATATCTACATCAGCTCTAGATGTATCATGAAACCAAGTTATGGGTTATAATTATTATGAGCCGGCAGCCATATGTAATTTCGCGAAGCGATCGGACGCCGGCCCTTTAGTCTCTCAATCAACACCATACAGCCAACATCTCCCCCCCCCCCCCCCCCCCCGGCTCTGACTCAACCCACAGTTCACCATGTGCTACAAATATTAATCTATAACAATATTAACAACAGTCCTACATCACCAGTTCTCTAAGCTAAGTTCATTGTATCGATATTGTATTATGTGAACATTCCTACATGTCATGCAATTGAATTAGCCGTGTGTGGGGGACTGGATTACACCCATCGACTACGTCGTTGGTAATTATATTATAACTATTTGTTGGGATATTTCATGTACCAGTGATATGTAATTTAACCTCTTTATCTAAATTCCCGACAAATAATGGTCCTTCGAGCCCTTGTGCTTATTATTCTGCCTTAAGCGTTTTGTTTACTTCCTTGACGCTTGTGGGCTTACAAATGGCTGCCGCCTCGCGCGTTGTTGGGCCGACTGCCCTTTCTCAAGTACTGTATAGACCCGGCTTCTTCCCTCGTGTTTCTTACCATTTAGGCGCCGTCCATATCTTTTTTGGGGCTAGTTTCCAGGTTTTTTTGGGCGTGTGATCCTTGGCGTTTTTTGGTGGGTTAGCTGGGCTGGAGATTGGGGTAGGGGTAATTTCGTCGGGCACCATTTTGCGCTCATAGGCTAGGCTAGGCTAGGCTAGGCAGTCTCGGCCTGCAGGTGTCTGAGGTAGCTGTTCATTTCGCTTTGGTGGTGTGCCTGTGGTGTTCATTGTGTTTTGTCATTGTGGGACTCATTATTAATTTTGCTTGAGGGGAGGGTTCTCATGTGACCTTTTATATTTTGATTTCATAATCACCTAGGCCTAGTTGCTTACAGTGGCAGTCATGAGTGTCAGTCTTTGTTAATTCCTAAGCGATTGACAGTTAATAGTCAGACCTCATGATTGTAGCTTAACCAACTAGGCTTACCTACAAAGGGCTTTCAATAATTAGTGCTTCACCTTACCCTTTCTTTTAATGGATTTAGTATTTAATTCTTTTGTCAATACATCATGGCTCAAAGGAACCATCCCACAGCTGCGTCAGGAAGTGGCATTGGGGTGAATTTTATACCAACCTCCTTATACAATCAGAGCCCGGGGAAAGTGGTGGGTATATTAGGCCACAGTTATGTTGGTCGCCTAGGGGTTTCCCGCCGAGAGTTTTACGACCCGGGTTTTGTAGTGTGGGTGTTTAGTGCCCCAGGAGCCACTCTCGATAATATAAAGTCCAAACCAGCCTGGGATGGTCTTTTGAGCCTAAGGCCCGAGATCACTGTATTAGTGTTGGGCGGTAACAACATCGTCTCTGGGGTAGTCCCGCAGGAGCTCGCAGCTAAGATCCAGGAGTTGACCTTTGAGATTGAGGTATCCACGAATGGTCGCTGCCTTGTATTGGGGTTAGAGCAGAGGGAGTCTCCTCGGGGTATACCGGCAGGTGAATACCACAAAGTGAAGAACTCAGTCAATGCTCTCCTCAAGAGGAAGTACAAGCACCTTGGTGGTCGATTCTCCCCATATAGTTTTGGGAGCCAGTATATGTCCGAGGACGGCGTCCACCTCACCAATGAAGGCAGCGATCGTTTGTTGGCCCAGGTCATTAAGATGGTAAGGGACTATCTTGCGTCGCAGTAGTCGGTCTCCTCATAGATAGCCCCAGTGTACTTTATGTTGTTGTCTAGTCAGATAATTTCCTTTCGATAGTTTATGTTAAAGGGGATGTAAGTATTATGTAATTCTTTTTGAGTAAATTTCTTAAGTAATGGGGGTTTGCCGCTGTTGATTCCTAAGCGATTAACGGTTTGTAGTCTGACCTCATTGTAGTTTAAGTTGCTTAAAATTAGACCTTAACGATGACAGATTTAAAGAAACTTAAGATTCTTAAGGGAAGGATGAAGGGAAGTTTATATAGATGTTTAAGAGATCTTGATGAATTTTTATTAAGTGCCACGGCTGATCAAATAAAGGGTAAATTCGCTACTGTTACTAAATCGCTAGCTACTTATGATAGTTATGCTCAGCAGGTATATGGTTTATTGACAGTTACTGACGATGTGGAAGAAGAAATGTCGGCAGATCTTGAGTACTTTGAGGATGTTAATACAGCCTTAGCCAGACTATCTTCCACCCAAGAATCAACCCCTGTTAAGGATACCGGTACACCAAGGGCGACTGGTTTTAACCTGCCGAAGCTTACTTTGCCTACCTTTTCCGGGGATTCGGCTACCTGGACTGGATTTTGGGATATCTTTGAGTGTTCAGTCCATCATAATAAAACACTCACATCCATCCAAAGGTTCACATATCTCCGTGGTCAATTGAAAGGGGAGGCATTGAAGTTGATCGGTGGGTACAAGCTAGAAGCTACAAGCTACGAGTCTGCAGTGGAGTTGCTGAAGAGAACTTACGGGAGAGAGGAAGTCATCAAGACCGCGTTAATTACTAATTTCTTCACGCTAGATCCTCCATCCTATGATGTGACGGACCTAAAGGAGTACTATGCCTCCTTTGAGAGCCTCCTCCGATCTATGGAGACAATGGCCATCACCAAGGAGGAAATATTTAGTGTTAATATCTTGAATAAGATACCCTCTCCCCTAAAGGAAATCGTAAGACGACAACTAAGCGACTCTCCACTAAACTTGGAAGCGTTGGTGCAGGTGTACCAGACTGAATTCTTCAATATGGAGAGTACTGGACACTACCGACAAGTGGAGATGTCGCCATCTACTGCAGCTTTCCCGGTACAGACTTCTAAACAGAAAAGGCCAATATCATTAGGTTGCAAGTTGTGCAGTGTCCACGGTCATCTGTGGTACCAGTGTCCTAAGTATCCTAAGGCTACACAGAAGATTGGCAAGGCTAAATCGCTTAAGTTATGTACCAGCTGTCTGGCAAGAGACCACTTCAACAGTACTTGCACCAATTCCTACATCAAACCTTGTAAGTATTGCAAGGGGAAACATTGGTTTTCCCTTTGCACCCAGTCTGATCGGCACGACGGCAAAGAAAAGGGGAGAACCCCCAAAGAGTCACATGAGAAAGGTAAGAGCGAGGGTGATAAAGTATCTGCCATGTCAGATGTTAGTAGAGCCATTGAAAATGTTATTTGAGGTATCGTTTAATACAGGACAAATCCCGATGGACTGGAGAGAGGCGAACATAACAGCTATATTTAAGAAGGGAAAGAGAAATGACCCAGGGAATTATAGACCAGTCAGTTTGACAAGTGTTGTGTGTAAACTAATGGAAACGGTAATTAGAGAAGGAATAATGGATCATATGAAGTCAAACCAACTTTTCAGTGGGAGACAGTTTGGATTCTTGCCGGGGAGGTCGACGGTACTACAGCTAATTAAGGTGGTAGATGATTGGATGCAAATTTTAGAAGATGGTGATGTAATAGACGTGGTATATTGCGATTTTATGAAGGCCTTCGATAAGGTCCCACATAAAAGGTTAATAGAGAAAGTTAGAAGCTATAATATAGGGGAGAAATGTGTGAAATGGATAGAAGCCTTCCTGAAAGATCGGAGACAGAGGGTATTGGTGAATGGAATAGGCTCGGGGTGGAGGGAAATTACAAGTGGGGTACCTCAGGGATCTGTGTTGGGACCATTGCTGTTCGTTATATTTATCAACGACTTGCCTGAAGTTATAACTAATGGAAGTGAGGTATACCTGTATGCGGATGACACTAAACTGTATAGAAGAGTGAGGAGTAAGGAAGATATGGGTTTGCTTCAAGGAGATGTGGAGGGCATGAAGGGATGGTCTGAGCATTGGTTAATGCCTTTTCATCCAAAAAAATGCAAGTACATGCGGATTGGGACCAGCAAGATAGACAAGGTAGGATACAGTATGTATGAAGCGATGGAGGAAGTGAGTGCAGAAAAGGATATAGGAGTAGTGATAGATAATAAGTTAAATTTCTCAGAACATTTAGCGGAAAAGATAAACAAAGCCAATAGAATTGTAGGGCTGATAAGGAGGACATTTGTGTCTCTTGACGAAGAAATCTTCAGGAATCTATATACAGCGCTGGTTAGGCCACACCTGGAATATGCAAACCAGGTGTGGGCTCCATATATGGTAAAGGATATAGAAGCAGTGGAGAAAGTGCAGAGAAGAGCTAGCAAGCTGGTACCAACGTTGAAGAACGCGGGCTATGAGCAGAGGTTGAGGACACTGGGACTTCCGACACTGGCATATAGGAGAAAGAGAGGGGATATGATAGAGACTTTTAAGATAGTGTCAGGAAAGTACGATGAGGATGTGTGTGAAGGTATCTTCTTGATGCGGGAGGGAACAAGAACGAGAGGACACTCTAAGAAAATTTACAAAGAAAGAAATAGGCTTGAGAAGGCGAGAACTCATTTTGTGATAGAGTGGTAAATGAGTGGAACGCACTGCCCCAGTATGTAGTCGATTCCGAATCAATAAGGGAGTTTGAAAGTAATCTTGATAAAGCATGGGGAAGACAAGATTTGAAGTTTGATTATAAAACAAAAATACAGAATAGTAAAAATGTTGCGTCTGCTACCGCCGCCGCCAACACCGTGAACGACCGCAGCAGTGCAAGCACTGGTACTGAGCTGGATACACAGGCATAGTTTGCCTTTTTCCAGAGGATCTACTGTAAGAAACTGTAAGAAACTGTAAGAAATGTCCATTTCTTCTCGAGAATGTCAATTGCTTCCTACTATGATGCTGCCAGTAGTGGGGAGTAATAATAAGCCTATAATGACGCGCACCTTACTTGACCAGTGCTCACAGAAGTCATTCGTTCTGCGGTCATCATTACCCCAGCTCAAGTGTACCAGCAAGGGTCAAGAGAATTTGCGTCTCCATGGTTTCACTGGTGAAATAGATTCCAGTGACTATGATATCGTGGAGATTTCCTATGTTTGTAGAAGAAAGGTATGTCCCATCAAGGCTGTTGTGGTCGACACACTACCCAGTTTCTATATAGCATCAGAGATTCAACCACATTTGAAATATCTCAGAAGCAAGGGATATAAACTGGCTGATGATCAACTCTCTGCTAACAATGGTATTATGCTACTGGTCGGAGCTGATTATTAAAGCATGGAAGAAAGGAGGCAGCAGGGAGGAATACCAGGCAGCTAAACGAACTGCCAAAAGAGTTATTTACAATGCTAAAAATCGCATTAAGGACCTGGTCCTCGAACAAGTGTGTAACACTGACAATCCCAATGGGATCTTCAACCTAGCTAGGCGAGTTAAAAATGACAGTAGGGATATTATAGGTGAACAGTGTGTTAGAGATGATAATGGGAAGATTGTGTATGCAGAAAATGAAATCAGAGAAGCATGGAAGGTACACTATGAACGATTGCTAAATGTAGAGTTTGAATGGGATAAGGAACAGCTTAGTATCGAAAAACCAATATCTGGGCCCCTCCTTTGATAGCACCAGCTGTAGTGAGCGACGCAATCAATAAAATGAAGGACGGTAAAGCTCCAGGTTGCTCCGACATTGTCGCTGAGATGATAAAAGCCTCAGGGGAGATTGGTGTAAACTTAGTCACTGAGTTGATAAACACCATTATTAAAGATGAGAAAATCCCAGAGGATTGGCTCAAAAGTGTAATAGTAAATATATACAAAGGAAAAGGGGATGCGCTGGATAGAGGAAATTATAGGGGCCTGAAAATGCTTGACCAAATCATGAAGGTCTGTGAGAGAGTCCTTGAGGGTTTGATCAGGCAAAGCATCTCTATTGATGATATGCAGTTTGGTTTTATGCCAGGACGTGGTACAACCGATGCTATCTTCATAGTCAGGCAGATACAGGAAAGATACCTACTAAAAGGCAGGGATCTTTACTTTGTGTTTGTGGACCTGGAGAAGGCCTTTGATAGGGTACCTAGAGATGTTGTACAGTGGGCTATGAGGAAACTTGGTGTGGAAGAGTGGCTGGTGCGTGTGATAATGAAGATGTATGAGGATTCGCGAAGTTCGGTAAGGGTGAAAGGTGTACTGAGTGATGAATTCGCAGTCCGTGTTGGAGTCCATCAGGGTTCAGTGTTAAGCCCCCTCCTCTTTATTATGGTCTTGGAGGCGCTGTCTAGAGTTTTTAGAGGCGGACTCCCGTTGGAACTGTTTTATGCAGACGATTTAGTCCTAATAGCTGACAGTATGCAGGATGCTGAGGCCAAATTCAGAAAGTGGAGAGAGGGCATGGCGAGCAAGGGTTTAAGAGTCAATATTAACAAAACCAAGGTTATGCATTGTAGTTTGAGACGAGGCAATGTGGAAAAGAGCGGTGCATACCATGTGCAGTGTGTGGAAAGGGAGTGGGCGTTAACTCAATTCAATGTAGCATCTGTCGATGTTGGGTACACCATGGGAGTAAGCGCTGTAGTAGAATAAAGGGGCCCCTGCCGAAGGATAAGTCAGAAATAGAGAAATTTGAGTGCGTAGTGTGCAAAGGCGAGCTTGTGTTAAGTGATGATCCTGTGGCTGTGAATTTTGGAAATGAGTCTTTGGAGCTGGTGAACAAGTTTTGTTACCTAGGAGATACCATCTCTGCCGTGGTGGGGCCGAGGCTGCCACTGTTGCTAGAATTAGGTGTGGCTGGGGGAAGTTCAGAGAATTGATGCCAATCCTGACCATGAAAAGAATGCCTCTCCCCCTGAAGGGAAAGGTGTATGCCTCATGTGTTAGAAGTGCAATGACGTATGCCTCAGAAACATGGGCCGTTAAAGTAGAGGATGTCAACAGAATGGAGCGTAATGAGATGAGAATGGTGAGATGGATGTGTGGGGCCAGGCTACAGGATAGAATAACAAATGTTGAGCTGAGGAGACGTTTAGGTATAAAGAGTATTAGCGAGGTGATGCGTACAAGTAGACTGGGATGGTATGGACATGTGGAGAGAATGGATGAACAAAATTGGGTGACAAAATGCAGGTCTGTGATTGTGGAGGGAGCTGCACCAAGGGGTGGACCGAGGAAGACCTGGGATCGGACTATACGCGCCGATCTCAAATCCAAGAACTTGACAAGTGAAGCAGCCCTTAACAGGGTTGCCTGGAACGCCGCCATTAGGACAAGAGACTGAAACTGCACTTATGTGTGGAACACTCAGTCTTAAAATGTTATGTATGTATGTATGTATTACTACGACCTGGTTCACCCTGGATATCGGCGGGTAGATAAGCTAATAATGCTCCCCACGATCCAAGGGTATGCCATTTCTGGATCCTATGCCACTTCCTCTCAAGACACACAGGTGGAGGTGGTTACGGTCCTCAAGGTAGCAGTAAGCCCCATAGATAAATATATTGGGAGGTTTGACGTACCTCCCAACCTACCAAATAGGAAAACCTACTATTTGGTAGTAGTCTTGGAAAATCCAACGTCAAGGCTATTAACCTAATTGCAATGACGACTTGTCTATTTTGACTGCTGTCGTCATTCCAACCGCGGTTAAAAAGAAAACGTCTAGAGTCTACTCCTTATCTTGCTCTAGGAGACGTTGTACATTAACCAAAACTACCACCGAAGGTGAAAAAAGCATAGAAGAGAAGAAAAAGGGGTTTACCTTAGTTACCGCTTAAGGCCCATCCCGTGTTCCGTCATGTGCAGATCCGTGTCGAACGTGCGCATGAGCGACCCTCTCTTGTCATCACATCTCACGTCAGCAGAAGAACGCGGATGGGCAGGGGTCCGGCGTGAGGGAGGGTATTATGTACGTTGGATTTTCCAAGACTACTACCAAATAGTAGGTTTTCCTATTTGGTAGGTTGGGAGGTACGTCAAACCTCGCAATTTGTTAGTAGTCTTGGCAAATCCAACGTCAAGGCTGCATAACAAATAGGAGGAGGACATCCAAGCCCAACATACCAAAAAAAACAATGCATAAAACAAAATTATGAATGACAAAGACACAATTTAAACAAGAGAGTTTAATAAAAGAGTGAAAAACTGAGGAGTAGCTAAAAAGAACAGTTTTAACACATGCCCGTCATTCATAGTAATGCAAAAACATAGACTTGTCTTAAACCAAAAAGGTACAGTACCCAAAATCCCTTTTCTTCCAAAACCAACAAAAACATTGAACACAATAACAAAACACAATTTTCAATGTGGCAAAAACACTTATGTACTGTAACAATACATAATCCCAAACTTGCAATCAAGTGTTGCAAACCCGTACTCCCCCCCCCCCCCCTTTGTCAAATAAAACAACGGAAAAGAACAAGGGACAAGGGGGGAAGACCAGGTATCTTCGCCAGAGCACTAGGAAACACGACCCCCGAGAGCCATCACCGGCCGAGGGGGTCGAACACTGGACATGGAGAGGTAGGAGGAGATGAAGGAATTGATAGAAGACCACAAAACCGCTGAGGCGATGTCAGGGAAGGATCGACTTTGCAGGAACCGGAAGGAGGCAGCAACGGATCGCACATCGTGCGCAGAACCCCTACAAACAGGGTTACCGGCACGAATGGTCCGACAAACATGACGTCCCATCTGCACCTGCGAGAGCCTCCCACCCGTCCGAGGAGACACCCACACAGCAGTACCCGAAGGCGGCGCCACAGACGCAACAGAGGAGTGCAAGGCTGACACCGGGCACAAAACATGGCGAGTATGCCCACGCTGGAAAGCCTGGACGGTGAAAGGCCGGAAAACGTGGGTCTCCCTCTCATTCGTGGCAACAAAATGAGGGGAGGAGGCGAACGTGACGCCATGCAAGGACGGGGAGAATCGCACGCAGTCCCGGGGCCTTGACAATGCCGCTAGTGCAGACACCCGATCCCCAGTGGTCAGAGCGACAAGGAAAAGTGTACGCCCGAGCAACGGAACCGGTGTAGCGGCCCGGGTATACGTGGGTAAAGCCAGAAGGTCCAGAGCCCGCCCCAGACCCCACTGTGGAGGGACCTGGCGCGGAGGCGGGCGTTCCCGGAAGGCAGCCGTCATGAAGGAAGCCAGCTCCTGCGGCGGAACGACCAGCCCAGCGACGGACTCAAAGACCCCCCGGACGGCAGACAAGTGGTTACGTATAGCGTCGACGTGAAAGTGACGTGTACGGAAGAGGTGAACAAGGAGTGGAGGACGAGGGAAGGAGAGCCAACTGTCGGGCGAGGGTCCTGTACCCACCTAGTAAAAGACCTCCAGCGGGACCCGTAAGTCCCCCAAGGAGAAGGCGGCCAGGAACGCTTCAGGAAGGCATTCAGATCCCGGCCGTGGACTGGGAGCCACCGTGCCTCATGAACATTCACGATGCGAAGGCCAACGAGGTCCGCAGGTTCCCAACCTAGCTCAAGTGGAAGTCGGAGACACGTAGAGGGACCGGACTCGGGCACCACCGCATCAACCGGGCGTACCAAGCCCGTGCTGGCCACAGAGGCGCGAGTAGCCAGACGCCGCCGCGGTACAGCCGCAGCCTCGCGAGGACTTTGCACATCAACAGTGCGTCAGGTGGCGGAAAGATGTATATCGACCGCCACCCGTTCCAGTCTACCATGAAAGCGTCCGGACCCCCCTCCGGAGTGCGAGGCCGGAGGGATAGGTACTGAGGCAACTGGCGCGGCACCTCCGATGCGAACAAGGCGACCTCCGGAACACCCCCGGAAGCCGCGAGGTCGTCGAACACAGTCCGTTGCATTGCCCATTCTACAAGAACGCCCTGTCCTCTCGACAGGGCGTCCGCCCACAGGGTGGCAGTCCCGGGCAGGGAGGAGGCATGCAAGGAGAAGGCGAGTCGGTTCGCGAGGAAGAACAACTCCACTGAGATCCCCAAGAGAGTCAATGACCTGGAGGACCCCCGCTTTAGGAAACAGTGGACAGCTGTCTGAGTGTCCATCCCGAAGGCCACCGACTTGCCCCGAAGGGCCAGTGCGTGGTCCCTCAGGAAGAACAAAGGAACCAACAGTCCGAGGGCATAGACGGGTAAGGGGAGGGAGACCCACCCATCTGCCGGGAAGTGGACGTCCCAGGTTTGATTGGGAACCGCACCCCATCTCGCTCGACGCATCTGTGTCTACCCAGATCGTCGGCGGGGGGGGCGGTCCAGGGCACAGCCGTAGAGAGCGTGCCCCGAGCAACCCAGTGACCGAAGCGTCCGTGAACGGTACGCGGGAGCGGCAGGAGCCGAACCATAGGGGTCAATGGAAACACCTCGGGGCCGATGAGGAGGAGGCGGCGTAGCCTGAGGCTCCCTAAGGGAATGGGCAGAGCGGCCCAACGCAGCGAACCCACTAACGCGTCCCAGAGCCACCCCGGGAGGGAGACCGAGTGCAACACGGCGAAGACCTTCCGCCGAAGGTGCACCGCGTCCGGCAGACCCCGGGTCACCGTAGCGCCGGACAAAACCCATGCGAGACCGACCCACGGCACGACACGCGACGGGGTCAAGCGTGACTCGGGAGCATCGATGGGGAACCCCAACTGTGCGACGTGGCGAACGACTGTCAGGGCGTCGCGTACGCACAGTCCGAGGGCTTCGGAAACTATCAACCAATCGGCCAAGGAAAACAGGAGCTGGAGCCCGCTCCTGAGGAGAGGACCCAGAGCCTGTCCCACCAGTGCGGAGAAGATCCGCGGCACGATGTGGAGACCGAAGGGAAGGCCGGCGAACAGGAACACACGATCGGAAGTCCGAACGGCCAAGAATCGCTGGAATCGAGGATGGAGAGGAACGAGCCAAGACGCATCCTGGAGGGCCAGCGACACTACCCACGACAGAGGGCGCAGGGCCAGGCGTACCTGGGGTACCGGCAGCATCCGAAACCGTGTGTGCACGATGCGCCCGGTGAGGGCCGACAGAGCCACCACCGGACGCATCGCGTCGCAGTCCTACTTCGGTACCAGAAATACACGGGAGAGGAAAACCGGGTGACCGGCGGGCAACTCCCTCGACGATACCCTGCCCGTGCATGGATGTGAACACGTGGGCCACCTCGGAAGAGATGGGCCGGCGTCGGTGACAAGAGCGGAGTGGGGGTCTGGACGTCCACCTCCAGGGGAGACCCCTCCGCACAATCCGTCGCCCCCAACGTCCCTCGCGACCACCGAGGGGCGCAAGGGCGAAAACAACCCGTGGGAGCTCCCGAGAGGAGGGGAGCGACCCGGGCGGCCAGGCGAGAAGGAGAACAAGGAGACCGACCCAGAGAACCTACACATTGTTTGGACGTGGAGGTACCCCCGGTACAGTCCGTGAGGGCATGAGCGTCACGTTGACCTCCTCTACCCCCCCCCCAACTTCGGCGAAAAGGGCGGGGCCACCCCAACCCCTGGCCGGCGCGGAGCTTACCCCGGCGAAGGGCGGCCGGAAGTGGAAGGCCGGCCAGCCCCGACACGGCGGGGATGAAAAGGGGGCAAGAACAGAAGGGCGAGGCGGAACTGACGTACTGACCTGTAACGTCCCTGTCCCGCGCCCGTGCATGGCGGCAGCACTTGCAGCAGCACCCCGAAGAGGACCGGCAGAAGGACGGGACTGAGAAGACCCAGCTCGCGACACAGCGAGTCGTTGCGTGACGTAAGCAGGGTCCGCCGATAGAGAAGCGTAGCGGCCCCAAGCATCCCGCGCAAAAAAGCCCCGATGGAGAGAGCGTAGAGAGCAACAAACCCTGACGAATATCCAAGGGGGCTGTCCGGCAGAACGAGGACCGTACCGTCCGGCGTTGCCGAGGTGCCACGCACAAAACCGCCTTCAGCTCGGGAACCAAAGACACCGCGAGCCGATGGGGGATCCGCCGAACGCGGCCCAAACCCTCGCGAAGATCGCCTGGTGAAGACGCCGCGATAAGCCGCAGGTGGTGAACAGAAGTCTGGAGGGAACCAAAAGACAAGAGAAGAAGTTCGGCAACCCACCGTCGCAAGGGAAAAACCCTGTCGACAGAGGACTGAACTGGGTGAGAGAAGAACGGGATAGCAATAGAACAAAGTTCAAGAACGGGCGTGCCGAACCAGGACCAGAATGCGCCGTCCAACCCGCCGACAGACACAAGAGGAGGCAAAAGCAGTGATGACTCCGGGGGAGGGACTGAAGGAGAGCCGGCGACGGAACCTCAGGAAGAACAAAGGAACCAACAGTCCGAGGGCATAGACGGGTAAGGGGAGGGAGACCCACCCATCTGCCGGGAAGTGGACGTCCCAGGTTTGATTGGGAACCGCACCCCACCTCGCTCGACGCATCTGTGTCTACCCAGATCGTCGGCGGGGGGGCGGTCCAGGGCACAGCCGTAGAGAGCGTGCCCCGAGCAACCCAGTGACCGAAGCGTCCGTGAACGGTACGCGGGAGCGGCAGGAGCCGAACCATAGGGGTCAACGGAAACACCTCGGGGCCGATGAGGAGGAGGCGGCGTAGCCTGAGGCTCCCTAAGGGAATGGGCAGAGCGGCCCAACGCAGCGAACCCACTAACGAGTCCCAGAGCCACCCCGGGAGAGAGACCGAGTGCAACACGGCAAAAACCTTCCGCCGAAGGTGCACCGCGTCCGGCAGACCCCGGGTCACCGTAGCGCCGGAGAAAATCCATGCGAGACCGACCCACGGCACGACACGCGACGGGGTCAAGCGTGACTCGGGAGCATCGATGGGGAACCCCAACTGTGCGACGTGGCGAACGACTGTGAGGGCGTCGCGTACGCACAGTCCGAGGGCTTCGGAAACTATCAACCAATCGGCCAAGGAAAACAGGAGCTGGAGCCCGCTCCTGAGGAGAGGACCCAGAGCCTGTCCCACCAGTGCGGAGAAGATCCGCGGCGCGATATGGAGACCGAAGGGAAGGCCGGCGAACAGGAACACACGATCGGAAGTCCGAACGGCCAAGAATCTCTGGAATCGAGGATGGAGAGGAACGAGCCAAGACGCATCCTGGAGAGCCAGCGACACTACCCACGACAGAGGGTGCAGGGCCAGGCGTACGTGGGGTACCGGCAGCATCCGAAACCGTGTGTGCACGATGCGCCCGGTGAGGGCCGACAGAGCCACCACCGGGCGCATCGCGTCGCAGTCCTACTTCGGTACCAGAAATACACGGGAGATGAAAACCGGGTGACCGGCGGGCAACTCCCTCGACGATACCCTGCCCGTGCATGGATGTGAACACGTGGGCCACCTCGGAAGAGATGGGCTGGCGTCGGTGACAAGAGCGGAGTGGGGGTCTGGACGTCCACCTCCAGGGGCGACCCCTCCGCACAATCCGCCGCCCCCAACGTCCCTCGCGGCCACCGAGGGGCGCAAGGGCGAAAACTACCCGTGGGAGCTCCCGAGAGGAGGGGAGCGACCCGGGCGGCCAGGAGAGAAGGAGAACAAGGAGACCGACCCAGAGAACCTACACATTGTTTGGACGTCGAGGTACCCCCGGTACAGTCCGTGCGGGCATGAGCGCCACGTTGACCTCCCCAACTTCGGCGAAAAGGGCGGGCCACCCCAACCCCTGGCCGGCGCAGGGCTTATCCCGGCTAAGGGCGGCCGGAAGTGGAAGGCCGGCCAGCCCCGACACGGCGGGGATGAAAAGGGGGCAAGAACAGAAGGGCGAGGCGGAACTGACGTACTGGCCTGTAACGTCCCTGTCCCGCGCCCGTGCATGGCGGCAGCACTTGCAGCAGCACCCCGAAGAGGACCGGCAAAAGGACGGGACTGAGAAGACCCAGCTCGCGATACAGCGAGTCGTTGCGTGACGTAAGCAGGGTCCGCCGATAGAGAAGCGTAGCGGCCCCAAGCATCCCGCGCAAAAAAACCCCGATGGAGAGAGCGTAGAGAACAACAAACCCTGACGAATATCCAAGGGGGCTGTCCGGCAGAACGAGGACCGTACCGTCCGGCGTTGCCGAGGTGCCACGCACAAAACCGCCTTCAGCTCGGGAACCAAAGACACCGCGAGCCGAAGGGGGATCCGCCGAACGCGGCCCAAACCCTCGCGAAGATCGCCTGGTGCAGACGCCGCGATAAGCCGCAGGTGGTGAACAGAAGTCTGGAGGGAACCAAAAGACAAGAGAAGAAAGTTCGGCAACCCACCGTCGCAAGGGAAAAACCCTGTCGACAGAGGACTGAACTGGGTGAGAGAAGAACGAGGTAGCAATAGAACAAAGTTCAAGAACGGGCGCTCCGAACCAGGACCAGAATGCGCCGTCCAACCCGCCGACAGACACAAGAGGAGGCAAAAGCAGTGATGACTCCGGGAGAGGGACTGAAGGAGAGCCGGCGACGGAACGGCCGGCGAAGTCGAAGGCCTCAGCAAACCAGGCCCCCAATGGGAGAGGGTGATCGAGCAAGATGGCTAAGCCAGGCGTACCGTCGTCGCACAAACCCGTCCCATAGGAGGACAGTCCCGGCAACACAGCCAGGGACTGAACATCCGGAAGGATGTCCCGGCGGCTGAAGTCTGACCAGAGCGTAGGCCTGCAGAAGGGAGGGGGACCGCAGCAGGGGTAGGTAGGGTGAGGCGCTGAGGGTGTGTCACCGCCAAGAAGCGCGATAAGAGGGAGTCTTGCATCGACTCCAAGCGCCCGTCGATGCGTGACACAAGCCACCCCTGCATAGCCGACAATCGATCCGAGAGAGGCGACCCCCCCCCCCAAGAATGGTCGGCCCGCAGGGGTGAGCGCGAGCGGGAGCGAGATCCACGACACGAACCAACAGAGTCGCGGCCCAAGGAAGGCGAGCGACCACGGTTGTGTCGCCGCTGAGGGACTCGTCCCTGAACACGAACGCCTGAGGGGGAAACAGCACCATCCCTCTCTGCCAGCGACACGTCAGCCCCTGAGAAAGGGGACCCCGAAACCTCGCTATACCCCACCGAGCCAAGAGGAGGGGTACCCCCATGGCGAGACGGTAAGTGAAGGTCAGGGAGAGAAGAAGGAGGAGGAGCAGGACGACGGGAGTGGGAAGGCTGGCCGGGTGAAAAGACAGCATCTGGTGTTCCCAGGCGGTCACCCATCCAAGTACGAACCAGACCCTACGTTGCTTAACTTCGCTGATCGGATGAGAAGCGGTGCTTTCAACGTGGTATGGCCGTTGGCTGAAAAGAGGTCAGAAGTAGCCGCGGGGGGAAACAGAGCAAGGATCCCCGGGGCAGAGATAACAGGGTGGCCCGACACCGAGGCGGAGGAGGGAGGGACCGCCACCGTGGGACGAGACCGTGAAGGAAGAATAGGCACCGAAGCAGGTGAAGTAGGAGGAGAAGCAACTACATCCTGGCGGACCCTCCTGGACAGTGTAGGAGGAGGGAGCAGAGGGCCAGCTACAGCCTGAACCTCCGCGCGCGTAGAGGACAAAGGAAGAGGACGTCGTACGAGCAGGGGAAGCGGGCGGAAGGTAGTAGAGCCCCGACCCGGAGAGGCCAGGGGAGGGCGCACAGGGGCAGAGCCGCTAACCCCGGCCTCAGGGCGAGAACCATGACGAGGGCGATGGGCGCCGTCAAGGCGATCAGGAGGACAACGAGGGGCAGGAGAGGACGGGCGACGAGGCGAGCGAGAGCGTGGACGGAGCAGGGGATCCCCCCGACGATGTGACGACCGGCTGCGGGACCCAGGGGAGAGGGCCCGAGCAGGGAGAGGGCCAGGCGAGCAGCCTTCAGTCGGGTCAGGGATACCCAGGGCGACGCGGATCCGGGCGGCAACAAAGGCCGGGGAACGATGGCCCACAGTCCAAAAGTGGCGGGAGACCATCGCCCACACCGACTGAAGGGAAGCAGAGGCCACTGCCGCCGCCGAGGAACCAGGGCTATGGTGCACCACATCCACCAGGGCCAGACACGGGCCACACAGAGCAGGGAGGTAGGCCGTAGAGGACACACAGTGCGAGTGGCGCAAGCAGGACTCGTGGCTCACCAAGCACGGGGAGCTACAACCATGGCGAAAGCAAGGCAGCCTACCTGCACTGGAAGAACACACACCAGAATCAGCACGTCGAAGGAGTAAGTGGAGAGAATGTCCAAGAAGAACCAGGGAAGGAGCATGGGGAAACAGGAACACACATGCAAACAGGTATCCATACTTACCCTAAACCGGGAGCACAGAGGTAGGTGAGTAGGGCGGGCGAGGTGGAAGAGCACTAGCAGAACCTGCAAAGATGGAGAAAGTGTTAACCACCACTCAACATCTTACATGCAGGGCCTATAACACCAGTAAAGTGCACACACCAAATAGTATCAGGCAACAAGATGACATAAAAAAGGTCAATAGTGAAAGCCAACTATTACCGCAAATTTGCGGGCCAATGGAGGCATAACCGTACCGGCACCACCCTCCCGCAATTTTGCGGGACCCCCCAGCGATCTCCGCAAATTTGCGGGGAGCCGAAACGTTCCAGAGGACCGAATCGAGCACCCGCAAATTTGCGGGACCGGCCGAGATGGTCCGGCGCCGAAAAAGCGAGAGGAGCGTCTAGGGAATACCAAAAAAGGCCACAAAAATGCGTCATCTCCTTATGAACTCCAAGCGATGATGGCCATCAAGCTGAGCAGTGTCTTCCTTGAATTTATCCTAACTCAACCGGTAAAGGGAGAGGCAAGGAAGACACACCAGGGGAGAGGAGGCACATCCCCCAGGAACCACCCAACCCACAGAGATAGAGCAAAGCCCATGAGGAGAAGTGGCAGGGAGGGTGGTTTCGCACAAACAGGGGCCCCCGTGGGGTACCCCTGGATTGGGCAAAAAGACTATGAAAGGATGGAGGTGAAACAGGAAGGGAAAGCAAAAACCAGTAAATGAAACTGGTGAGAAAAAAGGGTGGCATAGCCGTGAGCAGAGAATGTGTCAGGGGCGAAAAACCCTGTGGTGTGAAGGAGGGGCCCCCGTGGGGTACCCCTGGAATATCACGAACCACCTGTTGCCCAGGCCCTTGAGACACAGTGAAGGCTCGAAAGGGGGGACTCGGGAATAACGCTAATAATGCGGCCGACACAAACTCTACAAACAGCACTGCCACCAACGAAATCTCAGATTGTTTACCAACGTTACACCTAGGCTATGAAAAAATGAAAACTCATAGGGGCATAGCAATTCCTGAATGAGAAAACGAGCTAGGCTAAAATAAACTAAAAGCTAAACTATGCCCAGACTAACAGGAAAAAAGAATATGAAAAGAGAAAGAATGAAAAACATATACGAGGAACGCCAGGCGCCCCCGTACCTTCGGTAGGCTATTTCCACACGCGTCTCCATTATACACACTTAGGAGCCCATTTACGTGTGCCCTAGATCACGTAACATCTGTCTAACAAAAAAGAAGGCCAGATAAGCCGAAACGAACCTAAAACAGGGTGAACTGAAGGAGCACAACAAAAGCGGACTCAAACAATGGAGCGCGTGAAAAAATGATGACAAGAGAGGGTCGCTCATGCGCACGTTCGACAGGGATCTGCTCATGACGGAACACGGGATGGGCCTTAAGCGGTAACTAAGGTAAACCCCTTTTTCTTCTCTTCTATGCTTTTTTCACCTTCGGTGGTAGTTTTGGTTAATGTACAACGTCTCCTAGAGCAAGATAAGGAGTAGACTCTAGACGTTTTCTTTTTAACCGCGGTTGGAATGACGACATAGCAGTCAAAATAGACAAGTCGTCATTACAATTAGGTTAATAGCCTTGACGTTGGATTTGCCAAGACTACTAACAAATTAGGCCAAATGTGCCTGATAATACATGTACTGATATAGATAAGCTATGGGACTTGGACAATATTGGAATTGACCCACATGCACTTGATCGTGAGTCCAAGCTGGCGTTAAGCTCGTATGAAGAGACTGTAACGTATGACTCTGGCAGGGGTCAGTATGTGGTAAGGCTCCCTTGGAATGATAACAAGAGTAAATTACCTACTAATTTCCATCTAGCACTTGGTAGGTTACGTGGCCTTCAGAAGCGGTTTGTCAAGGATCCAAATTATTGCGAGACTTATGCGGCAGTACTAAACGAGCAGGTACAACGTGGATTTGTGGAGAGAGTAGATCTCAGTGAGTATGGGGATAACATCCATTACCTTGCTCACCATGGGATTCTAAAGGACAGTTCCACCACTCCTGTTCGTATTGTGTATGATTGCTCTGCTAAATCCAGTGATCGCTCCTATTTGCCTGAATGATTGTCTGTACACGGGTCCGTCCCTGGTCTCTGATCTCGCGCAAATTGTGTTGCGCTTCAGATGTCATAAGTTTGCATGGGTCGCCGATATTGAGAAGGCCTTCCTGATGCTTCAACTCCATCGTGAAGACAGGGACTCGACAAGATTTTTATGGCCACGGGACCCAATGGATCTAGATTCAGAGTATCTGGTCTACAGGTTCAGAGTCGTCTTATTCTGGGCGACCTGTTCCCAGTTCCTTCTCAACGCTACTATCTTGCGTCATCTTGAGGAGTCTGGACTAGATCCTGACTTCAAGAATGAGATCAAGCAGGGGATCTATGTGGACAATCTTCAAGGCACTGGAGACGATGAAGATTTATTGCTTGAAAGATGCTGGGAGATCCGCGATATATTTGCCAAGGCTCATCTATACTTGAGAGAATGGGCCACTAATAGTGATCTTTTGAAAGGTCAATTTGCTTCTGACAGTGTAGCTACTGAGAATAGTGAGGTGAAGTTTTTAGGCCACAAATGGGACACTACCACAGATTGTATATCCTTCTGTCACACCCCATGCGGCAGTGAGCTTATGACCAAGCGAAACTGCTTAAGCTTGTCAGCGAGGTTGTTTGATCCCCTAGGTTTTTTGCTGCCTGTAACTATCCGTGCTCGTATGTTTTTACAGCAACTGTGGCGGCTAAAACTAGATTGGGACACGCCCCTCCCGACTGAGTTACAAGATACTTGGCGGTTGATTCGGTCGGACCTTTCCACATGTTGCAAGGTCCAACTTAATCGTCAGGTTATTAGTGGTCAACAGGTGGATCTACATGCCTTTTCTGATGCTAGTAATAGTGCGTACGGTACTGCCATATACATATGCAATGGTAGTGAAGCGACACTGGCTATAGCAAAGGCCAAAGTAGCCCCTATAAAGAAGATTACAGTTCCTAAATTAGAACTTACTGCATTGCTTCTGTCTGCTCGTCTAATAAAGTTTACACTGGATGCTTATACAGACATACTACAGATTAATAACGTCTATGTCTGGAGCGACAGTCAAATAGCGCTTTCATGGGTACACAGCCAGAAAGTGTTACCTGTTTATGTTTCTAATCGCACTGATGAGATACATAACTTAGTTCCTACAGCTAAATTTCACTATGTGAGCACCAGGGATAACCCCAGTAACATAATTTCCCGGGGGATCTCGGCGCAACAGTTTATGTCGTCCTCTATTTGGTGGCATGGACCTCCATGGCTTATATCTACAACTGAATGGCCTCAGGATTTCAGGGAATGCATATCTGATCCTTCAAGTCGGCCCCAAGATGATGTGTTAAGTAGTTCGAATGTGAGTACTACACATCAGGATAACAAGTTGGTAGAGTGGGAACGTTACGGCAGCTATGATCAAGTAATACGGGTATTTGCATGGATATACCGTTTCATTAACAACATGAGAAGTCGGGCTCACAGGTCTTTCCTTAGTGAAGATTCGAAGCATATCAGACTCCATGAATTGAGATCAGCAGAAGCAAAACTAATATGTTTAGTACAAAAGGAATCTTATCCTACTGAACATCAAATCCTGAGCAAGGAGTCAAAGGCCAAACCCTCAAACTTAATGAGGCAGCTAGGATTATATATGGAAGGAGGCATAATTAAGTGTAGAGGCAGGATACAAAAGGCAGACATTATTGATTCTGCGAAATATCCTGTCCCCCTTAGCTCCTCTCATTTGATTACCAAACTGTTGATTCGCCAATGCCATAGGACCTGCCTACATTTTGGCGTAAATTATGTTCTGGCGTATATGCGACAACGTTGGTGGATCCCTAAGATGCGACAAGCAATTAAAGGGATCCACAATAGCTGTACTATCTGTAAAAGATTACAGGGTAAGCCTTACTCCCCAGTTGATCTACCTCCCTTGCCTGAGTTCAGGGTACAAAGGACTGAACCATTTCAGGTAACCGGGGTAGACTACACCGGAGCGATTCATGTTAGAGAATCGCCCGGTAATATCATAAAGGTATATGCCGTTCTATTCACATGTGCGGTAACCAGAGCGATTCATATTGAATTGATTGACGACCTATCCAGTGAGGGGTTTTTGCATACTCTAAGACGCTTTGCAGGCCGCAATGGTTTCCCTCAAATTATTATGAGCGATAATGCGACTTGTTTTGTCAGGGCCTCTAAATATCTCCAGAGTTTAATGGATGACCCGCAGGTTGTGGCTACCCTCACTGGAAAAGGTTGTCAGTGGAGATTTATACCGGCACGTGCACCATGGTTCGGGGCAATTTGGGAGAGAACAATCGGTATCGTCAAATCTGCCATGAAGAAGGTATTAGGAAGGGCACTGGTGACCAGACGGGATTTGCAAACCATCTTAGTAGAAATTGAGATGTCAGTCAACGACAGGCCCTTGACCTATACCTCGGCAGATGTTGATGACCTCTTACCCATTTCGCCTTCTATGCTAACACGTGGACGAACCCTTAATACCTTTCCTAGATCGTCCGTAAATGACGAAGATCTGCATGACCCTACGTTCGGCAATGCTGACGCCACACGTCGTCGCTTCCAGTATGTAAACAAGGTGTCCGACGATCTATGGAAACGGTGGACCCAAGAATATTTGCTGTCTCTTCGCGAGCGTCACTCTAATAAGATCAAAGGGACGAATCAACGATGGCCTCGTATCGGGGATATCGTCCTGATTTATGATGAGCGTCCTAGGTTATTTTGGAAGCTTGGGAGGATTATCGATTTGTTCCAGGGCATTGATGGTCTTATAAGGGTTGCTAGAATACGAACTTCGACGGGGGTTACTACTCGCCCAGTCGTAAGGATATATCCCTTGGAGCAGGATGTAGAACTGCCGGATGATCCTGGCGTCTCTACTGATACCCCTCCGCGGGAGAGTGCTGGTGACAGTGCTCCTCAAGGTGGGGCAGCTGATGATGAGAAGGATGATCCTCCTCAGGCTTCAGGTGGCGCTCGTCCCAAAAGGAGGGCGGCTATGAGTTCCGTGGATCTTTGGAGATCAAAGATCAAACTAGGTGATCTTTGACTTCGATGTCCTTTTGTTGTTCTCTGTATATAGCTCCTGTATATCATTTTGGTGGCGGGCAATATGTCGGGAATAGGGTAATGATCCCGACAGTTTTAGGTCCAATAGGACATTTGAATTTGGCGGTATTGTATCGCATGTACGATTTCGGCTGGTTCTTTGTGTATTGTAGTTTATTCTTAAGTATAGGTTAAATATTAACTGTAATGTATAAATATCTACATCAGCTCTAGATGTATCATGAAACCAAGTTATGGGTTATAATTATTATGAGCCGGCAGCCATATGTAATTTCGCGAAGCGATCGGACGCCGGCCCTTTAGTCTCTCAATCAACACCATACAGCCAACATCTCTCTTCCCCCCCCCGGCTCTGACTCAACCCACAGTTCACCATGTGCTACAAATATTAATCTATAACAATATTAACAACAGTCCTACATCACCAGTCCTCTAAGCTAAGTTCATTGTATCGATATTGTATTATGTGAACATTCCTACATGTCATGCAATTGAATTAGCCGTGTGTGGGGGACTGGATTACACCCATCAACTACGTCGTTGGTAATTATATTATAACTATTTGTTGGGATATTTCATGTACCAGTGATATGTAATTTAACCTCTTTATCTAAATTCCCGACAAATGTGACAATAATATATACAGTATATAGCCAAAAAGTGGAAGTGAAACAATTTATTGTATTACAAAAGTTCAATTTATTATTAGAAAATTGATACAATTACAATAAGACCATAATAATAAGTGAAAGTGGCACATAAATGTATATAATAAGTGACATTCATATGATTGGAACCTATAGAAATATAGAAATCAGTGAAAAAGACATAATAAATTGTACAGTATATTATAGGTTTGACTCCTGTAAGGAGATAAAGAAAACCTAATATTTAGTAGTGGCCCCGTAATCATTGACGAACATGCCTATTACATAAGGCATCCTCTTCAAACACTAATCCGCCGTAGTTTGGAGATAAAGAAAACCTAATATTTAGTAGTGGCCCCGTAATCATTGACGAACATGCCTATTACATAAGGCATCCTCTTCAAACACTAATCCGCCGTAGTTTGGAGATAAAGAAAACCTAATATTTAGTAGTGGCCCCGTAATCATTGACGAACATGCCTAATACATAAGGCATCCTCTTCAAACACTAATCCGCCGTAGTTTGAATCTACCGCGCAGAGCATTTAAAATCTGAGGAGCCTTCATCATAAGCGCACGCGACCTCACTCATGGCTTCAGTCATTATGAATTGGGTTCTCACTACGAAAAAACTTCGTAAAATATAAAAAACAAAAACAAAATAAGAATAACTATCCAATAAGCTTTCCATCATATCGTGGATGTACTTGTGTGGATCTTTGACCAGACGCTGATTCAGGCGTCATTCCTTCACTGACATATCAAGTAAACCAAAATCCTTAATACATCAACGAATGGGAAGGGGATGGTCGGGAGGGCCCCAGTCGTCAATGATTACGGGGCCACTACTAAATATTAGGTTTTCTTTATCTCCTTACAGGAGTCAAACCTATAATTTATTAGTGGCCCCTCCATCATTGACGAACATGCCTGATTTCTAAGACTGGAGGGGGACATTCGTAATCATATCATAACTCTAGAAAAGCAGATAATCAAACAACCACATAGTATTCTTACTTTTGTAAAAAAGAGATATTCGGGTGCATAAACTTTATACAGCCTAAATCTTCAAAAAGGGGTACAAGCAGGAGCGTGCTTCAAAGAAGCCTGCTTGAAAAAGGGTTAACTCTGAGACTCTGTGCACAGATCTGCTAGTTAACCCGGGAACTGCGGGGAGACTCATAAGAGTTCCCCCGGCGGACTGCGGGGAGACTCTTAAGAGTGAGTGAAAAAAAAAATCAACTTTTGACATCGAAAAAAAAATAAATAAAAAAAAAAAAAATTTTTTTTTTTTTTTTTTGGCCCCTGGGCCATGCAAAATCTCAGTCCTCTACCTCCCCTCCTTCCCCACTTTCCTCCTCTCCTTCAGTTATCACCTATTTTCCCTGTTATTCCCTTATTCTGAGGTATATTTTCGTGCTAACATTAGCGAGTTGCAAGCAGGGTGTTGTCATCACTGATGGCAAGCGAGTGCAAGAGAGAGAGAGAGTATCGATCGACTGTGTCTCAGTGGCCTTGGGGGAAATTGGCGGGAAAGCAGCTTGCCTCACCCATACATTATACAACTCGCGGGCTATATCTCCGATTTTGACCATCCAAACGCTGTTTTCACTCGTTTTGTTGTTTCAGGTTAATACCTTTATAATCAACCCATAATAGCGCATATGGATAAGTATTAATGCTATTAATGGCACAATGAATATTTTAGTGACGGAAACACCTCAAATACGTCAGCACAGGGGGACGTTTCCAATTACCCCCATGCGCACTTGTTAGGTTAAGAAGGCACCCCACTTAAAGTAAGTGGTGAAAACTAAAAACTTATAAGTTTACATGTGCACATATAAACCCCATTAACTAGTGGATATATCCTAAAAATATAACCAAACATAAATGAATTCTTGTACATTCGTAGAAGTACTGAACTCGTGTACTTATGCAGAAGTAATTACTGCAAAAGTAAAAGTCGTAGTTGCCACTAGCGAGATTTCTCAAAAATCTATTGCTTCACAGCCAAAGCTACTTACAACAAGAATTGTCGTAACACTACTATTGGCCTTTAGCACAATTTCCTGCAATGAATACTACAGAGAAATTTTATAATACAATGCCTACAACCAGTATCACAGCTCGTATGTTCCGAACACATACTCCGGAGGGGTCTAGGGTGTCCTATGTCACACTGACTGCACCCGCCGGAAATAACCCACCCCGTCCAGATACCATCTGAACGCAACACAGGACCGAGGCGTAGCCAAAACACAACTAACGCCGGGCCCAACATAGTCCGTGGAATTAGCCAATACACAACTAACCCAGGACACATAAATAGTCCGTGGAATTAGCCAATACACAACTAAACCAGGACACACATCACACAGTAGTACATATTTAGAAAATAAATCAATAACACTTGTATAATTATGTGGTAAAGCTACGAGAGGCTGGCTAGGCCTAGGCAGACGGATAACATTAACATGTCGGAATATAAACAAAAAGCACTGAATTATATCACAACAGGAACCACCGCCAACACACCACTGTAGCAAATACTTCCGGCAAAGGGAAGAACTGACTCGGGAAGTCCTGATGTGGCGGCGTCTACGCCGTGGGGCCACTTCCCGAGGCTGCCAACCGCGGATGGCTACCGACCCTCCACGGCCGAAGACAAAATCAACGACCAGTGGAGGAAAACCGGATGCCGGCCGCGGGGAGCAGTTTCGGGAGCCAAACCGTCACAACCATCCCCTGCCCCCTCCCTGGGGGCACGGGTCCTTGGAGCGGCTTCGGTCGCGCCGGGAATTTCCACACCTCTCACACCACACACATCACACAGTTTTTCCTACACCGAGAAATGACTCTCCGGCTGTCATTTCTCGAAGACTTCTTCTAGCCGGAGACATTGAGAGCAACCCAGGACCCACGTACACATACATATGTCCAACTTGCTCAAAACCCATCACTTCGAGTCGCCATACTAAGGGTTCAGTTCTCTGCAATTCATGCGGGAACTGGACCCACTTCACCTGCACAACACTTGCCTCCAAGAAACACTACACAAACACCTGGACCTGTTCCTCATGCCCCTCCCTCTCCCAGTCAAATCCCTCACCTAAAACCCGTCCACCTCTCCTCCCCAGCCCACCTAACCTTCCCATATCATCCACTCCCCCCCCTAAAACCTGTCCACCTCTCCTCCCTAACCCACCTAACCTTCCCATACCATCCACATCCTCAACTCAACACACCACACCCCATCCTAATCCATTCCAACCCCCATCTCCTGCTCCCCAATCCCCACCCCCACCTCACCCATCCCAACCCCCAGCCCCTCCCTCACCCCCACCCCATCCTTGTGCAGCAGCACCCAACATACATCGTGCACATAACATTAACATTCTTCAACTGAACATAGATGGCATCAACACAAAGAAACATGAACTCTCACACTTCATCAAACAACACAACATACACATTGCCATCTTACAAGAAACAAAACTCTGTACAACACAAAAAACACCCACATTTCATAATTTCACCACCATCAGACAAGACCGGGCTGTCGGCGGGGGCGGTGGACTCATCACCCTGGTACACAAAGAAATATCATACATAGTAACCAGTGTACAAACCAAATCCCTCCTCCCCCCAAATGATAACATAACAGAAATACAATCAATTAAAATACGCACTGGCAACAACTCCAACATAACCATCATAAACACATACATCCCTCCCCAAACATCCCCTACAGTACCAAATGAATACAGACCACACTTACAACACATCACAAACACCCCACACACCCCACACATCATCCTGGGTGGTGACTTCAACGCCAAGACGTCGGCCTGGTTTGTCGACAACCCCGACACAGACAGAGGGCTGGTACTACAAAACCAAACCGATAACCTCATCATCCTTCATACCCATATTCCTCACCAAGCCCTCTATAACCCATCATCTCCTGACATCACCTTTTGCTCCCCAGAACTTGCCCCCACAACATCCTGGAGGGTGGTCAGAACCTTAGGCTCTGACCACCTCCCGATCATTATCACCACCAAAACCAGACTCACCCCAGCTAGCCACAAACACACATACACCAATTATAAAAGAGCTAACTGGGAAGCATTCACAAATGAGACAGAACAACACTTCACAACTCTAAACAGTACACCCATCACTAACATCAACAATGCTGTACACATAAAACTATCCAAAACGCTGACAAGAAACACATTCCAAGAGGTAACAGAAAAAGACACAACCCCAACTTCACACCAGAAATTCAAAACCTCATCAGACAACGCGACATACTGAAACACTCCCCAGCACCCCACACACAAGACATCACACAACAAATTCAAGCACTCAACACCCAAACTAACAACAAAATACAAGAACAACAAAAACTAAATTGGAATAACTTCCTACAAACACTTGATCACAAAACAAACCCCAAAAAACTCTACAAAACACTAAACAGCATCACACTTTCCAACAGCAACACAACACAATCACATGCTGCAATCACAACAACAGACTCTACTCCTTCATGTAAACAACAAGCAAACACTCTCATCAATCACTTTTCACATGTCAGCCACCTAAAACCTCACAAAGACGACCGACGTGTCATCCGACGTAAGAGACAATTCCCCACAGACCCTGACTATACACCCTTCACCAATCACCAGACAAAGCATATCATCAACAATCTCAAGCACTCACCCGCCTGTGGCCTAGACAACATAAGCAACATACACCTCAGACACCTGGGACCACAAGGCATACAAGCACTCACTAACATATCAAACTACAGCTATTCACACAACACAATACCAGACATTTGGAAGCATGGTATCATCATCACATTCCCCAAACCCAACAAAGACCCCACACTACCCTCCTCGCACCGCCCCATCACACTTCTTTGCTCCCCCTCCAAAGTCATGGAACGCCTAGTATTACAACTAATTACACCTGACCTACCCCTAGCTCCAACACAACATGGCTTTAGGCCACTGCACTCCACAAACACTCTTCTCACAGACCTTACACAAAGAGCTTTCGACGGCATCAACTCAGCTAGACCACCACACAGATCACTATTAGCCACACTCGACATTAGTAAAGCCTTCGATGCCATCCCCCGCCACAACCTAACAAACAAAATCTACAACACAAACATGCACAACAACACAAAAAGGTGGCTGGCCAACTTCCTAGCAGGCAGATGTGCACACGTATCTTTTGCCGGTCAGTCATCTAAAATCAGAAACTTTCCAAACGGAGTCCCACAAGGATCCGTCCTATCGCCCGCACTCTTCAATCTGTACATGCACGATATAACTACACCCAATACGCCCCAAATAAACTTAGCCTCCTATGCAGATGACATAACACTCACATGCACACACCATGACCCAAAAAGATCAACAGATCTCCTTCAACCCTATCTCAACACACTACATGGTTGGTGCACTACAAACAGACTTAATCTAGCCCCAGCCAAATCCACCGCAACCCTGCTCACAAGTTGGACAGGAGAACACGAATACATCCCTCAACTCACCATAAACAACACACCCCTAACACATACACACACACCCAAAATCCTAGGAGTAACATGTGATACTCATATGACATTCAAACAGCACACCACAAACATTAAAAAGAAACTGACACCCAGACTTAACGCCCTCAGGTCACTTGCTCACACAAAATTTGGACACAACAAAGAAACTACCACCACAGTATATAAACAATACATAAGATCAGTGATGGAATACGCAAGCCCAGCCTGGGCTTCTAACCTAGCTGAAACACATCATAAGACCTTACAGACTATTCAAAACAAAGCCCTGAAGATCATTACAGGCTGCACAGCTACTTCACCCACAGATCACCTACATCAAGAAACCAAAATTCTCAAAGTCAAAGACCATCTGGACATGAGAGGCACTCAATTCCTGGCAGCAGCCTCCACGAACCAAGACCACCCACTAAACTACATGGCAACACACCCACAGACACCAAGAAATATCAAAACAACACCCAGTACACGGTATCACACACAATTATTGTCCTCTCTCCCTCCCTGCCCACCCCGAACCAACTTCCAGAAGCACATCCATACTCATATCTCTCACCGATCCATCCACTCACTCACAGACAACACGCAGCTGCATGCACGACCTCCCGAAATCCATCCTTCCGAATCCTCCCTTCCTCGCGAGGACAGAGTCCACCTGGCCAGGCTGAGATGCGGACACCATCCAGCTCTCCTGAGCTATCAGAAGAGACTGGATGACTCCGTTGTCGACGCCTGCCCGGGATGTAACACAGCACCCCATACCATTAAACACATCATAGAAGACTGCATTTCACACAACCACTTACGCCAACAACACAATCTACACTCAATGAGAGCTCTGTGGGAAAGCCCGATCGTGGCCATGGCCTTTCTCAGGGACTCGGGGCTGTTCGGCCAGGCAGCTTAGGGAACAACAACAACAACAACAACTGACTCGGGACCCAGAAAAAACTTCACTAAGTGAAGAAAAATACGCTGGGAACGTCAGCAAAAATACGCTACCTCATCAGAAAGATAAAAAGAAGCAATAACGCGTAATGAAAGCCGCCTGCATCACAAAGCTAGCTAACTGTGAAAAAGTTCACCTGTCCACAACTGGACCACGAGGGTACATCCGAAATAGATGCCCCAAACACACGACCCAAAATACACTGCACTGCGGGCAACCAGCCCAGGACACTCCTGCTACGCATATCCTAACCTTACTCGATACATCCCGGAGTAAACAAATGAGAAAAAACTCACTAGGGACGCAGCAAATGCGGAACCAGCGGAGCGTGGAGAGACACGTCCGGGCCGGCTGACCGCAGAGCAGAGAAGGAAGAATGACGCCTGAATCAGCGTCTGGTCAAAGATCCACACAAGTACATCCACGATATGATGGAAAGCTTATTGGATAGTTATTTTTATTTTATTTTTGTTTTTTATTTTTTACAAAGTTTTTTCGTAGTGAGAACCCAATTCATAATGACTGAAGCCATGGGTGAGGTCGCGTGCACTCATGATGAAGGCTCCTCAGATTTTAAATGCTCTGCGCGGTAGATTCAAACTACGGCGGATTAGTGTTTGAAGAGGATGCCTTATGTAATAGGCATGTTCGTCAATGATGGAGGGGCCACTAATAAATAAAACGCTTGCAAAGCATATTACTAAGTGAAAGTGACACAAAACCTTATATTTGATGTGCAATTTATAATAAACACCTGTGATAATGAATAATCAGTGCCTAATATTACAATAACTTAGCTCAATTACTAATAAAAGGTACGGTATCCAGTGAAAATTAGCAATATCAGTGACACCCTAGAAGCATATTTACCAAAGTGAAAGTGACACAAAACCTAATATTTGATGTGCAATTTATAATTAACACCTGTGATAACGAATAATCAGTGCCTAATATTACAATAACTTAGCTCAATTACTAATAAAAAGTATGGTATCGAGTGAAAATTAGCAAAATTAGTGACAGTGACACCCTAATACACATACTTTATATGATTGTCCTCAAAATAACTATAAAAATCTCAAATAAACATCAAATTGTCAATATCAATCACTAAAATCGTCCATCGGAGGCAAAGACTCTGGTGCGACGAGCGGCTAGGTGCGCTCTAGCCGGGGCGAGGCATCCGAACGCGGCAGTACTTTTCCGCGGAAATACACACTCGTTACTACACTCGCCATTCTGCAACTACTGGGGCTAGAGACGTCTACTCAACGGCATTCTACAGAGGAAGGTTAGAGGATTTTTTTTTTTATTTTATTCATAACAATACATGCTGTCTTTATTAAGTTACAGGGGAATTAACATAGCCCATAAATCGCCAAAACACCCGGGAACACAGTACAGTATATGCGGGAGCTTAGGGGCCCGGTGCTGGAGGGTTAAGAAAGTTCCATTGACTATTTACATCGTTAGGCCTAGCTTCCTTATTTCTATTCATTTCCTCCAGTTCACTATAAAACCTATCCCTAACTTCCTTGTTCTTCAGCAGCCACACTTTCCTTTTGGGTATGTATACCTTTTTGCGCTTAGGATCTTTGAATAAGCTCATGTCGCACACAAGTAGCTTATGCTGGGGGATACATTCTTCGCTCGGGATGACCTTTACATCTCGAACCAGTTTCCAGTCTTTCCTGTTAACCAAGAAGTAATCTATCTGGCTGCTGGAGACCCCAGAGTTATATGTGATCAGATGGCTCTGTCTTTTCTTGAACTTCGTGTTACACACAACCATGTTGAGTGCAACGCAGGACTCCAATATATATTGGCCTCCAGATTCCTCCTTCCGTAACCATTTCCTCCATGTACCCCCTCGTATCCATCTGCAGATGCTCCCACGTGACCATTCAGGTCCCCCCCCACGATTGTTATTTCATTTTCCGAGAGGCCTGAAATGACACTGACGGTGTCATTCCAGAAGTCCTCTTTTATCTCTTTCTGTAGACCAGCCTGTGGGGCATATGCAGATATCACATTCAGAATTCTTTCACCAACTTTCAACTTCAAAACAATCAGCCTTTCACTAACTCTCGTAATCTGAAGTACACTTTCCGCCAGCTCTTCAGCCACCAGAACACCCACTCCTACTTTCGCTTTATCAGTCTCCACCCCCATCCAGTAGATCTTATATCTTTTTTTTCTTCTGACAATCCACTGTACCCCATGCCTCTTCCAGAGTGTTTCCGGGGTACAGCAGACGTCCACTCGCCTCCTCTCACACATCTCAGCCACTTCATTTGCACGCAGATTCAAACTACCAACATTCACACTAGCAAGTCTGAGATTGTGGCGGGCATTTTTCCTTGTCCTGTGCGGTTTTGATTCATCGGACTTATATTTAGGTAATTTGGCTGGCAAATGGGCATCAGCCCCCCCCCCCAGAACTCCGGTTCCAGTCTATCCGGGGACCATTTCCAGTACCTTCCCCCAAGAGATTACAAGGGGAGTACAAAGGAGTACAAAGGAAATCAAGCAACAACAGTTCTAGTGACCCTTCTAGGTTGCTTGTCCTCCAGAACACGGAGGATCAAGTGTCCAAACAGTGGTTTAGAGTGGGTAAGGGAACATTGGAAAGGGAATTACTGCCCTGGAACTAATGTCCGTGGCAGGATTAGGAAGTTAGTAGAGGACAGATGGGTTAGTAACTGAGGGGGGGATAAAATAAAGTTATTCATTTACAAACGCAGTCAGTCGCGGGTTTGATGCGAGATATTTGTCTAGGCGGAGTTTAAATGAATCAACGGTGATGCAGTCTATAACGTTTCGGGGAAGCCCATTCCACAAGTTGACAACTCGATTGAAGAAGAAATTCTTAGATTCGTGCGAGTTAAAAGATTTACCAATAATTTTGCAACCGTTTCCCCGCGTGTAATTAGATTGGTCGATAGTGAAGTACTTACTACAGTTCATATTGTCGATGCCTTTGATGATTTTGAACACTTGAATTAAGTCACCTCTTAATCTGCACTGGGTTAAAGGAAATAAATTTAATTCTCTAGGACGCTCTTCGTATGGTTTGTTCTTTAGGCTAGGTATCATTTTGGTAACTCTACGTTGAACTCGTTCTAGCTTGTTTATATCTTTTTGGTAATAAGGGCACCAGGATTGAACGCAGTATTCCAGAAGAGGGCGGACTAAGGAATTGTAAAGGGTTAGGATAACTTCTTTGGATTTATGCTCAAATGACCTGCCTATGAAGCCAATTATTTTGTTTGCCTTCTTAACCTGACAAGCGCGATATAGACCTAGGTGCTAGGGTAGTTATTTGTGCATTTCTAGCCCTGGATTCTGACAGAATTCGTTATATTTACAATATAAAGCATTATTTGTTTTCGGTATGCTTTTATTTTACATATATGATGTATATATGAACCTTCAAGAGTGCTAAAATAAGTGGGAAAAGCATTTGGGTGGTGAAAAACGAAGATATTGGCCACCCGGTCATAATCTCAGGCGAGAGAGAGCCACAGGCAGCCCTCCCCTCTCGCTGTCTGGGAGTCAACTGAGACGAGCGGGGCGGTGTGTGCCGGTGTCTGGGTGTTGCATAACGATCTTTTATGCAACCCACTTGTGCTACATTATCGCGGGAGAGAAAAATAACCGATAAATGATGATAATAAGAGGAAAAATAGGTGATAATTGAGGAGGGGGGGAGGGGGGGAATAAGGTGGGGAAGGAGGGGAGGGGGAGGGGTGAGAAACACATGGATGAGTACTAGAGGGGAATTATCTCACCTAGAGACAAAATCCTTTGTTTTGATAGGCCCTTTTTTTTTGGAAGGCTTTTTTTATGGTCATGCTTCCGTGAGGCCTATCGCGTTCCCTATAGGAAGCCTTCCGTGAGGCCTATCGCGCTTGCCGGGTTAACAACTTCTGAACATTGTTGACTCGGTTTTAGGTTACTCGATATTGTTACTCCCAGATCGGTTTCTCTGTTTACATTCTTAAGCTGAGTGCCATTCATCGAATAGTTTGCTTTCTCATTTAGGTATCCGATATGTAGTACTTTACATTTATCCGCATTGAAACTCATTTGCCAAATTTGGGCCCAACATGACAATTTATCTAGATTGTGTTGCATATCGTCAACTTGTTCTTTTGAGAGTACGCTATTTGCAATTTTTGTATCGTCAGCAAATTTTGAGATTGTACAGGCGAGACCCTCATCTATGTCGTTGATGTAAATTAGAAAGAGAATTGGTCCTAGTACCGATCCCTGGGGTACCCCGCTACTTATATTGGTTCATTTAGATGCCTTACCGTTTATGACTACTCTTTGCTTTCTGTCGCTGAGCCAATTTTCTATCCATTTCAACACACCGTCTTGTATTCCATGCGCTTTTAGTTTTAGCAGTAAACGTTTGTGGGGAACTTTGTCAAAGGCCTTTTGAAAATCAAGGTATATAATATCTACAGCTTTACTCTCATCGTAGAGGTTGAGGATATCGTGGAAGAAGTCTAAGAGGTTTGTTAAACAGGAACGTTTTTTACGAAAGCCGTGTTGAGTATCTTTAAGTATGTTATTTTCCTCTAAGTGATTTACGAGTCTGTCTCGTATGACCGTTTCTAGCATTTTACATACAACTGAGGTTAAGCTAATTGGACGATAGTTACTGGGTAGGGATTTGCTGCCTTTTTTGAATATCGGTGTTACGTTGGCTAGCTTCCACTGATCAGGCATAGTTCCAGACTGCAAGGATTTATTGAATAGTAATGTCAGTGGTTTGGAGAGCTCATCCTTAGCTTCCTTTAGAACTCTAGGCGAGATTGTATCAGGTCCAGGCGTTTTATTTACCTTGAGTTTATCTAAACAATTCAATACTTCTCTCTCTGTAACGGTGTTATTGCTTAGAACATCGATTCTGAATTATCAATCTGAATCGGCGATGGTGTAGGGATATCACTGAGGTCTTCTGTTGTAAAAACTGATGCAAAGAAGGAATTGAGGGCATTACTCATTTGTACTTCGTCTTTGGTGTATTCTCCATTTTCATCGACTAACTTACAGTTTCTTACAGTAGATCCTCTGGAAAAAGGCAAACTATGCCTGTGTATCCAGCTCAGTACCAGTACTTGCACTGCTGCGGTCGTTCACGGTGTTGGCGGCGGCGGTAGCAGACGCAAAATTTTTACTATTCTGTATTTTTGTTTTATAATCAAACTTCAAATTTGTTAGTAGTCTTGGCAAATCCAACGTCAAGGCTATTAACCTAATTGCAATGACGACTTGTCTATTTTGACTGCTATGTCGTCATTCCAACCGCGGTTAAAAAGAAAACGTCTAGAGTCTACTCCTTATCTTGCTCTAGGAGACGTTGTACATTAACCAAAACTACCACCGAAGGTGAAAAAAGCATAGAAGAGAAGAAAAAGGGGTTTACCTTAGTTACCGCTTAAGGCCCATCCCGTGTTCCGTCATGTGCAGATCCATGTCGAACGTGCGCATGAGCGACCCTCTCTTGTCATCATTTTTTCACGCGCTCCATTGAATGAAGTCGCTTTTGTTGTGCTCCTTTAATTCACCCTGTTTAGGTTCGTTTCGGCTTATCTGGCCTTCTTTTTTGTTAGACAGATGTTACGTGATCTAGGGCACACGTAAATGGGCTCCTAAGTGTGTATAATGGAGACGCGTGTGGAAATAGCCTACCGAAGGTACGGGGGCGCCTGGCGTTCCTCGTATATGTTTTTCATTCTTTCTCTTTTCATATTCTTTTTTCCTGTTAGTCTGGGCATAGTTTAGCTTTTAGCTTAATTTAGCCTAGCTCGTTTTCTCATTCAGGACTTGCTATGCCCCTATGAGTTTTCATTTTTTCATAGCCTAGGTGTACCGTTGGTAGACACTCTGAGATTTCGTTGGTGGCGGTGCTGTTTGTAGAGTTTGTGTCGGCCGCATTATTAGCGTTATTCCCGAGTCCCCCCTTTCGAGTCCTTCACTGTGTCTCAAGGGCCTGGGCGACAGGTGGTTCGTGATACTCCAGGGGTACCCCATGGGGGCCCCTCTTTCACACCACAGGGTTTTTCGCCCCTGACACATTCTCTGCTCACGGCTAGGCCACCCTTTTTCTCACCAGTTTCATTTACTGGTTTTTGTTTTCTCTTCCTGTTTCACCTCCATCCTTTCATAGTCTTTTGCCCAATCCAGGGGTACCTCACGGGGGCCCCTGTTTGTGCGAAACCACCCTCCCTGCCACTTCTCCTCATGGGCTTTGCTCTATCTCTGTGGGTTGGGTGGTTCCTGGGGGATGTGCCTCCTCTCCCCTGGTGTGTCTTCCTTGCCTCTCCCTTTACCGGTTGAGTCAGGATAAATTCAAGGAAGACACTGCTCAGCTTGATGTCCATCATTGCTTGGAGTTCATAAGGAGATGGCGCATTTTTTGTGGCCTTTTTGGTATTCCCTAGACGCTCCTCTCGCTTTTTTCGGCGCCGGACCATCTCGGCCAGTCCCGCAAATTTGCGGGTGCTTGATTCGGTCCTCTGGGACATTTCGGCTCCCCGCAAATTTGCGGAGATCGTCGGGGGGTCCCGCAAAATTGCGGGAGGGTGGTGTCGGTACGGTTATGCCTCCATTGGCCCGCAAATTTGCGGTAATAGTTGGCTTTCACTATTGACTTTTTTTATGTCATCTTGTTGCCTGGTACTATATTGGTGTATGCACTTTACTGGTGTTATAGGCCCTGCATGTAAGATGTTGAGTGGTGGTTAACACTTTCTCCATCTTTGCAGGTTCTGCTCGTGCTCTTCCGCCTCGGCCGCCCTCCTCACCTACCTCTGTGCTCCCAGTTTAGGGTGAGTACGGATACCTGTTTGCATGTGTGTTCCTGTTTCCCCATGCTCCTTTCCTTGTTCTTCTTGGACATTCTCTCCACTTACTCCTTCGACGTGCTGATTATGGTGTGTGTTCTTCTAGTGCAGGTAGGCTGCCTTGTTTTCGCCTTGGTTGTCGCTCCCCGTGCTTGGAGAGCCACAAGTCCTGCTTGCGCCACTCGCTCTGTGTGTCCTCTACGGCCTACCTCCCTGCTCTGTGTGGCACTTGTCTGGCCCTGGTGGTTGTGCTGCTCCATGGCCCTGGTTCCTCGGCGGCGGCTGTGGCCTCTGCTTCCCTTCCGTCGGTGTGGACGATGGTCTCCCGCCACATTAGGACTGTGGGCCACCATTCCCCGGCCTTTGTTGCCGACCGGATCCGCGTCGCCCTGGGTATCCCTGACCCGACTGAAGGCCGTTCACCTGGCCCTCTCCCTGCTCGGGCCCTCTCCCCTGGGTCCCGCAGCCGGTCGTTCCATCGTCGGGGGGTTCCCCGGCTCCGTCCACGCTCTCGCTCGCCTCGTCGTCCTCCTGATCGCCTTGACGACGCCCATCGCCCTCGTCATGGTTCTCGCCCTGAGGCCGGGGTTAGCGGCTCTGCCCCTGTGCGCCCTCCCCTGGCCTCTACGGCTAGGGGCTCTACTCCCTTCCGCCCGCTTCCCCAGCCCAGACGACTTCCTCTTACGTTGTCCTCTCCGCGCGCGGTTGTTCATGCTGTAGCTGGCCCTCTGCTCCCTCCTCCTACACTGTCCAGGAGGGTCCGCCTGGATGTCGTTGCTTCTCCTACTTCACCTGCTTCAGTGCCTATTCTTCCTTCACGGTCTCGTCCTACGGTGGTGGTCCCTCCCTCCTCCGCCTCGGTGTCGGGCCGCCCTGTTATCTCAGCCCCGGGGATCCTTGCTCTGTTTCCCCCCGCGGCTCCTTCTGGCCTCCTTTCACCCGGCCAGCCTTCCCACTCCCGTCGTCCTGCTCCTCCTCATTCTTCTCTTCCTGACCTTCACTTACCGTCTCGCCAGGGAGGTACCCCTCCTCTTGCCTCGGTGGGGTTTCGCGAGGTTTCGGGGTCCCCTTTCTCAGGAGCTGACGTGTCGCTGGAAGAGGGGAATGGTGCTGTTTCCCCCTCGGCCGTTCGTGATCGGGGACGAGTCCCTCAACGGCGACACAACCGTCGTCGCTCGCCTTCCTTGGGCCGCGACGCTGCTGGTTCGTGTCGTGGGTCTCGCTCCCGCTAACGCTCGCCCCTGCGGGCCGACCAATCTGGGGGGGGGGGTCGCCTCTCTCGGATCGATTGTCGGCTATGCAGGGCTGGGTTGTGTCACGCTTCGACGGGCGCTTGGAGTCGATGGAAGACTCCCTCTTCTCGCCCTTCTTGGCGGTGACTCACCCTCAGCGCCTCACCCTACCTACCCCTGCTACGGTCCCCCTCCCTTCTGCAGGCCTACGCTCTGGTCAGACTTCAGCCGCCCTGACATCCTTCCGGCTGTTCAGTCCCTGGCTGTGTTGACGGGTCTGTCCTCCTATGGGACGGGTTTGTGCGACGCCGGTACGCCTGGCTTAGCCATCATGCTCGGTCACCCTCTCCCATTGGAGGCCTGGTTTGCTGAGGCCTTCGACTTCACACACCGATCCGTCGACGGCTCTCCTTCCGTCCCTCCCCCGGAGTCATCACTGATTTTGCCTCCTCTTGTGTCTGTCGGCGGGTTGGACGGCGCGTTCTGGTCCTGGATGAGCGCGCCCGTTCTTGAACTTTGTTCTATTGCTACCCCGTTCTTCTCTCACGCGGATCAGCCCTCTGTCGCCAAGGTTTTTCCCTTGCGACAGCGGGTGACGGACTTATTGTCTTGTCTTTAGGTTCCCTCCAGACGTCTGTTCACCACCTGCGGCTTTTCGAGGCGTCTGCGCCAGGCGATCTTCGCGAGGGTTTGGACCGCGTTCAGCGGATCCACCTTCGGCTCGCGGTGTCTTTGGTTCCCGAGCTGAAGGCGGTTTTGTGCGCGGCAACTCGGCAACGCCCGACGGTACGGTCTTCGGTCTGCCGGCCGGCCGGCCCCCTTGGTTATTCGTCAGGGTTTGTTGTACTCTGCGCTATATACGTCGGGTTTTTTTAAGCAGGATGCTTGGGTATGCTACGCTTCTCTGTCGGCGGCCCCTGCTTCCGACACGCGACGCCGCGCTGTGTCGTTGAGGACCCTGCTTACGTCACGCACCGACGCGCTGTGCCGCGCGCGGGGTCTTCTCAGTCCCGTCCTTCTGCCGGTCCTCTTCGGGGTGCTGCTGCAAGTGCTGCCGCCTTGCACGGGCGCAGGACTGGGACGTTGCAGGCCAGTGCGTCGGTTCCGCCTCGCACTTCTGTTCTTGCCCCTTTCATCCCCTCCGTGTCGGGGCTGGCCGGCCTTCCACTTCCGGCCGCCCTTCAAAGGGGTCAGCCCCGCGCCGGCCTGGGGTTGGGGTGGCTCGCCCTTTTCGACGAGGTTGGGGGGGGGCGGGGGTAGAGGAGGTCAACGTGGCGCTCATGCCCGCACGGCCCGTACCGGGGGTACCTCCACGTCAACACAATGTGTAGTTCTCTGGGTCGGCCTCCTTGTTCTCCTTCTCGCCTGGCCGACCGGGTCGCTCCCTTCCTCTCGGGTGCTCCCTCGGGTTGTTTTCGCCCTTGCGCCCCTCGGTAGCCGCGAGGGACGTTGGGGGCGGCGGGTTGCGCGGAGGGGTCTCACCTGGAGGTGGACGTCCAGACCCCCACTCCGCTCTTGTCACCGACGCCGGCCAATCTCTTCAGAGGTGGCCCACGTGTTCACTTCCATGCCCGAGCTGGGTAGCGTCGAGGGAGTTGACCGCCGGTCACCCGGTTTTCCTCTCCCGTGTCTTTCTGGTACCGTCGACGAACTACGACGCGATGCGACCGGTGGTGGATCTGTCGGGCCCCAACGGGCACTTCGTGCACACACGGTTTCGGATGCTGCCGGTACCCCTGGTACGCCTGGCCCTGTGCCCTCTGTTGTGGGTATTGTCGCTGGCCCTCCAGGATGCGTCTTGGCTCGTTCCTCTCCATCCTCGCTTCCAGCGATTCTTGGCCGTTCGGACTTCCGATCGTGTGTTCCTGTTCGACTGCCTTCCCTTCGGTCTCCACATCGCGCCGCAGATCTTCTCCGCACTGGTGGGGCAGGCTCTGGGTCCTCTCCTCAGGAGCGGGCTCCAGATCCTGTTTTCCTTGGCCGATTGGTTGGTAGTTTCCGACGCCCTAGGACTGTGCATTGGCGACGCCCTCACAGTCGTTCGCAACATCGCACGGTTAGGGTTCCCCTTCGATGTTCCCAAGTCACGCTTGACCCCGTCGCGTGTCGTGCCATGGGTCGGTCTCGCATGGGTTTTGTCCGGCGCTACGGTGACCCGGGGTCTGCCGGCCGCGGTGCACCTTCGGTGGACGGTCTTCGCCGTGTTGCACTCGGTCTCCCTCCCGGGGTGGCTCTGGGACTCGTTCGTGGGTTCGTTGCATTGGGCCGCTCTGCCCCTTCCCTTAGGGAGCCTCTGGCTACGCCGCCTCCTCCTCATGGGCACCGCGGTGTTTCCGTTGCCCCTATGGTTCGGCTCCTGCCGCTCCCGCGTACCGTTCGCCGACGCTTCGGTCGCTGGGTTGCTCGGGGCTCGCTCTCTGCGGCTGTGCCCTTGACCGCCCCCCCGCCGACGGTCTGGGTAGCCACAGATACGTCGAGCGAGGTTGGGTGAGGTTCCCAATCGAACCTGGGACGTCCACTTCCCGGCAGATGGGTGGGTCTCCCTCCTCTTACCCGTCTATGCCCTCGGACTGTTGGTTCCTTTGTTCTTCCTGCGGGACCACACGCTGGCCCTTCGGGGTAAGTCGGTGGCCTTCGGGTTGGACACTCAGACAAGCTATCCCCTGTTTCCTTATGCGGGGGTCCTCCAGGTCGTTGACTCTATTGGGGGTCTCGGTGGAGTTGTTCTTCCTCGCGGACCGACACCCCTTCTCCTTGCATGCCTCCTCCCTGCCCGGGCCTGCCACCCTTTGGGCGGCCGCCCTGTCGAGAGGGCAGGGCGTTCTTGTAGAATGGGCGATGAAACGGACTGTGTTCGCCGACCTCGCGGCTTCCTGAGGTGTTCCGGAGGTCGCCTTGTTCGCATCGGGGGTGCCGCGCCAGTTGCCTCTGGACCTCTCCCTCCGGCCTCGTGCTCCGGGGGGGGTCCGGACGCTTTCATGGTAGCCTGGTACAGGTGGCGGTCGATATACATCTTTCCGCCACCAGACGCGCTGTTGATGTGCCCAGTCCTCGCGAAGCTGCGGCTGTACCACGGCTGCGTCTGGCTCCTCGCGCCTCTGTGGCCGGCACGGACTTGGTCCGCCCGGTTGCCGCGGTGGTGCCCGAGTCCGGTCCCTCTACCTGTCTCCGGCTTCCACCTGGGCTAGGTTGGGGACCTGCGGACCTCTTTGGCCTTCGCATCGTGCTTGTTCATGAGGCACGGTGGCTCCCGGTCCCCGGCCGGGCCCTGACTGACTTCCTGCAGCGTTCCTGGCCGTCTTCTCCTTGGGGGACTTACGGGTCCCGCTGGAGGTCTTTTACTAGGTGGCTACAGGCCACTCGCCTGCCAGTTGGCTCTCCTTCCCTCGTCCTACGCTCCTTGTTTCACCTCTTCCGTACACGTCGCTTTCCAGTCGACGCTATACGTACCCACTTGTCTGCCGTCCGGGGGGTCTTTGGGTCCGTCGCTGGGCTGGTCGTTCCGCCACAGGAGCTGGGTTCCTTCCTGACGGCTGCCTTCCGGGATCGACCGCCTCCGCGCCAGGTCCCTCCGCAGTGGGATCTGGGGCGGGCTCTGGTCCTTCTGGCTTCACCCACGTATACAAGGGCCGCTACGCCGGTTCCGTTGCTCGGGCGTCCACTCTTCCTTGTCGCTCTGGCCACTGGGGATTGGGTGTCTGCACTAGCGGCATTGTCACGGCCCCGGGACTGCGTGCGATTCTCCCCGTCCTTGCATGGCGTCTCGTTCGCCTCCTCCCCTCCTTTTGTTACCACGCATGGGAGGGAGGCCCCCGTTTTCCAGCCTTTCGCCGTCCAGGCTTTACGGCGTGGGCATCCTCGCCATGTGTTGTGCCCGGTGTCAGCCTTGCACTCCTCTGTTGCGTCTGTGGCGCCGCCTTCGGGTACTGCTGTTTGGGTGTCTCCTCGGACAGGTGGGAGGCTCTCGCAGGTGCAGATGGGCCGCCACGTTTGTCGGACCGTTCGTGCCCGTCACCCTGTTTGTAGGGGTTCTGCGCACGATGTCAGATCCTTTGCTGCCTCCTTCCGGTTCCTGCCACGTCGATCCTTCCCTGCCATCGCCTCAGCGGTTTTGTGGTCTTCTATCAATTCCTTCATCTCCTCCTACCTCTCTGTGTCCAGTGTTCGACCCCCTCGGCCGGTGATTGCTCTCGGGGGTCGTGTTTCCTGGTGCTCTGGCGAAGATCCCTGGTCTTCCCCCCTTGTCCCTCGTTCTTTTCCTTTGTTTTATTTGACAAAGGGGGGGGGGGTGTACGGGTTTGCAACACTGGATTGCAAGTTTGGGATTATGTATTGTTCCAGTACATAAGTGTTTTTGCCACATTGAAAATTGTGTTTTGTTCTTGTGTTCAGTGTTTTTGTTGGTTTTTGAAGAAAAGGGATTTTGGGTACAGTACCTTTTTGGTTTCAGACAAGTCTATGTTTTTGCATTACTATGAATGACGGGCATGTGTTAAAACTTTTCTTTTTAGCTACTCCTCAGTTTTTCACTCTTTTATTAAACTCTCTTGTTTAAATTGTCTTTGACATTCGTAATTTTGTTTTATGCATTGGTTTTTTTGGTAGGTTGGGCTTGGATGTCCTCCTCCTATTTGTTATGCAGCCTTGACGTTGGATTTGCCAAGACTACTAACAAATTGGGAGGTTTGACGTACCTCCCAACCTACCAAATAGGAAAACCTACTATTTGGTAGTAGTCTTGGAAAATCCAACGTACATAATACCCTCCCTCACGCCGGACCCCTGCCCATCCGCGTTCTTCTGCTGACGTGAGATGTGATGACAAGAGAGGGTCGCTCATGCGCACGTTCGACATGGATCTGCACATGACGGAACACGGGATGGGCCTTAAGCGGTAACTAAGGTAAACCCCTTTTTCTTCTCTTCTATGCTTTTTTCACCTTCGGTGGTAGTTTTGGTTAATGTACAACGTCTCCTAGAGCAAGATAAGGAGTAGACTCTAGACGTTTTCTTTTTAACCGCGGTTGGAATGACGACATAGCAGTCAAAATAGACAAGTCGTCATTGCAATTAGGTTAATAGCCTTGACGTTGGATTTTCCAAGACTACTACCAAATAGTAGGTTTTCCTATTTGGTAGGTTGGGAGGTACGTCAAACCTCCCAATCTTGTCTTCCCCATGCTTTATCAAGATTACTTTCAAACTCCCTTATTGATTCGGAATCGACTACATACTGGGGCAGTGCGTTCCACTCATTTACCACTCTATCACAAAATGAGTTCTTTGCCTTCTCAAGCCTATTTCTTTCTTTGTAAATTTTCTTGGAGTGTCCTCTCGTTCTTGTTCCCTCCCGTATCAAGAAGATACCTTCACACACATCCTCATCGTACTTTCCTGACACTATCTTAAAAGTCTATCATATCCCCTCTCTTTCTCCTATATGTCAGTGTCGGAAGCCCCAGTGTCCTCAACCTCTGCTCATAGCCCGCGTTCTTCAACGTTGGTACCAGCTTGCTAGCTCTGCTCTGCACTTTCTCCACTGCTTCTATATCCTTTACCATATATGGAGCCCACACCTGGTAACGGTCCAACAGTTGAAGTAACTACTTTTTTCTTTCTGATATAACTATAGAATTCTTTCGGGTTTGTTTTACTTTGATTCGCAATATGTAACTCTAAGGTCTTTTTACTTTGCTTAATTAACTTTTTGGCTTTGCGTCATAGCTCTACAAATTTCACCCGTTCTTCGTCATTTTGTGAGGATTTTAATCTATCATTAGCAAATTTTTTAGCAAGCAGGCAGTTTGAAATATCTTTATTCCACCATTTGGGCTTATTATTATGGCCTGGACGCCATATTTTCGATGGTATGCAGTCTTGCACTGCTTTTAGGTAAGTGGTTTCGAATAACTTCCAAGATGTATTTATGTCGTTATTGTTAATTAAAAAGCTCCAGTCAGTTTCTTTAAACATAGCTCTAAGTTTATGGAAGTTTGCTTTCTTGAAATTAGGGACTTTTTCGATGCTACTATTTGGTTCGTTACTAGTAAACTTTAAAGTGAAAGTTATCGTACGATGGTCGCTGTTACTGAATTCATCACCAACATTCAAATTCTCTATCAATTCTTCTTTTGTTGCAAGTACAATGTCAAGAACGTTATTACCACGGGTCGGCGTTCGAACAAATTGATAAAGCGAACTCTCTTGCAAGTTCGTATACAAGTCATGTCCGGAGTGTGAAGTAAGAGTATCGCCCCACTTGGTCACAGGTAAATTAAAGTCGCCAAAAATTACGGTATCTTGTGAGTTACTTACATCTGCAATTTGTTCGTAAATTTCTCGGTCAGTTTGCACTGATTGAGCTGGAGGTCTGTATATTAACGCAAGTATTATTTTTGTACCTTTATTATTCTTTATTAGCACAAAAGATGTGTCGACGTTCACAATTTGAGGTTTTGACAAGAGGGTAGGGTTAAGACTTTCTTTGATATAAAGTAAAACGCCACCTCCATTTCGATTTGTTCAGCTTTTCTCAAACATTACATAACCGGGAAGTGAATACTCTGCTAAAAAGTCTCTATCTTCTGTATTGAGCCAAGATTCTGTTATGCCAATCACATCATAATTTTCTGTAAACACTAGCTCCTCTAAATCTGAAAATTTATTGCGTATGCTACGAGCGTTTGCATAGAAAACCTTTAAATTTGTTATTTTAGAACTCACGGAACGCTCTTTAATAATATTTTTGGTTCTTGTCGAATCTACATTTATGTTCATGGCTGTCCTCGGTCCTCGCTGTCTTCGGTCCTTATCGCTGGTGGTCCTCGGTTGCCTCTGTTTTTTGCTTGGCGTTGGATGATTTATGTCACTGCTGCTTCTTCTCGGATGGCGTTTTTTTATCCATGGCTGCGGACTGCTTCGTGTAGGAGACGACCCATGCGTGCTGAACCCACAGGGTTTAGATGAGTGCCATCCTTGCGGAACAGAGTAGGCTGGTTGTAGAAGTTGTCCCAGAGGTTGATGAATTCAACTTCTTCCCTCAGACACAAATAATTTAGTCGGCTATTTGTGCTGAAGGCCTTGTCGTAGAATTTGTCAGGTGCGTCGATCTTGGGGAGAATGCCTGAGATGATGATATTCCTTGACTTGTTTTTGTAGTGCTGGATCATCTTGCGATATTTCTCCATCAACTCTTCGGATCTGGTGCGCATGACGTCATTTGAACCAGCATGGATGACAAAAAGGGATGACAATAAGGGGGTAGGATCCAGTGGCCTCGGTACGCCCCACCAGAACCAGCCGCAGGGACGCACCCCGTGCGCGTACACGGCTCTACGACTGGCCTGGTAGGATATTGAATTATGTTCTGTATTAGATATTAAGTAGTAACATATCATTCCTATAAACTTAGGTAATTAATGAAAGGAAGGGTAAATATCTCCCGACCTATCAGCGCATGCGCGAATAAGCAAGGCACCCGCAAATTTGACAGGGAGCCGACACTAGCTTTCCCATCGCCACCGCTGATAGTACTATTTCTCTTGTTCTCATCCCATTCCATTAACACGATAGAACTAACCTCAACGTAGATTCCCATCAATTCACCGATCATCTATTATTATCCCCATTCTAATTTAAGTGTAGAGGCCCCCTTCTGTCCTTAACTATCCACTAAACTTCTTCTTTGTTCATCCCTTGTTTTCACCGACTCTACCGCCAACCTTGTTGCCTAGTTCCACTCCACATTAACCCTATCCCGTTGCCTACGTCCCAGCAACCAGGTAAATATACTATAGTGTGGTTCCATCTATTCTACAGTTCATTTCCTCCAATAATAACCACATAATAAATGGTCCTTCGAACATTATAATTATTTTTGTCGTCTCTGTTGTTTGGTGTGCTGGCCCGGCGGTTTAGTTGTTTTGGTTCGGCGCCGCAGTTGTTTATGCGTTATCGCTTTGTTTGTGTGGCAGCCGCGAAGGTGCAACGCATATACTAGTACTGTACCCTCTAATATCCACACTAACATGTCTCACACATTTTATAAGCATAACAGTAACAGTAATGAAGTGGTGGAAATACTTGGAGTTAAAATAGAATCCCTAAATTTAGCAGTTATTGTTACATACAGGCCTCCAGACTCATTCCGAGAAGAATTCAAAACCCAGCTCAACAAAATAAAATCAGAAGTGGAAACCCTGGGGAACCCAACACCAAATATTATATGGCTAGGAGACTTTAACCTACCAAACATTAAATGGAGACAACTAGAAAACCAGTTAGTGGCAAATAACACCGGAGAAGCAAATACTAATACAAGAGAGCTTTTTGAACTTTGTGATTTTTTTAGTCTTACCCAACATATTGCTGAACCCACACGGGAAAACAATATCTTAGACCTGGTCTTCACTAACAACGACTCTCTAGTACACAGCATTAACATATCGGACACAACATACTCAGATCATAAATTAATTGAGATCAAAACAACCTTAGAAAGTGTACAGACAACCTCAGAATCGAGAACAAAAACCGGCCCCTTCAGTAAATTTAACTTCAATAACAAAAACATTAGGTGGGAAGAGGTAAATCAAGAAATGGAGGAAATAGACTGGGAAGATTTAATGGATAACCTGACACCAGCAGAATGTCTAGTCTTAATAACAGAAACCATGACCCAAATCTGTAGCCACCATATACCTGCAAGACAAACAAAACGAAGAAGCAAACAAGATCGGGAAAGGAGGAGGCTGTACAGAAGAAGAAAATTACTCACACAAAGACGCACACATCAAAATCTAGAGGATAGGCAAAAGGTCGAAATAGATAGAGAAATTGTGGAAATTGAACAAAGGCTAAGAATATCATATGAACTACAACATATGGAAGAGGAGAGGAAAGCTATTGCAGGTATAAAGGAAAATTCCAAATACTTCTTTTCATACGCCAAACAAAAGGCTAAAACAACATCAAACATCGGCCCACTGAGCAAAGGGGACGGCTCTTTCACAGGGGACAAAAAGGAAATGAGCGAACTCTTAAGCAGGCAGTATGAAATGGCATTCAGTGAGCCTGATGAAACAAAAGTCATCAGAGACCAAAATATATTTTTCATGGAAACCTCCCCCCACGGAAACCCCTCAGATGCTGGATATTGATTTCGGTCCAAAAGACATAGAAGAGGCCATTTCCAACATGCCATCCCACTCGGCACCAGGCCCGGACTCATGGAATTCGATCCTAATGAAAAAATGTAAGGAAAACCTCTCAAAACCCCTGGCTATAATGTGGAGAAGGAGTCTAGACACTGGTGACATACCAGATAGCTTGAAAAACGCAATAATTGCCCCACTGCATAAAGGAGGGAGTAAAGCACTACCAAAAAAACTACCGCCCGGTAGCTCTAACCTCTCACATCATTAAAGTTTTCGAGCGAGTCCTGCGAAGCAAAATTTCAACATTCATGGAGACAAATGAACTACACAACACCGGTCAACATGGGTTCAGAGCGGGAAGATCATGTCTCTCACAACTTTTGGAACACTATGACAAAATTCTTAAAGCGCTAGAAGAAAAGAAAAACGTGGATGTCATTTACACTGATTTTGCTAAGGCATTTGATAAATGTGACCCACAAACTGAAAGCAAATGGTATAACTGGGAAAATCGGACGGTGGATATACAATTTCCTCGTAAACCGAAAACAATCGGTAGCAGTAAACCAAGTCACTTCTGAGCCTTCGGATGTCAAAAGCTCAGTGCCCCAAGGAACAGTGCTAGCGCCCCTTTTGTTCCTCATACTAATTTTCGACATAGATACCAACAGCAGACACAGTACGGTGTCGTCTTTTGCTGATGACACAAAATTAAGCAAGATAGTAAACACACAAGAGGACACGGGCCGACTGCAGGAAGACATGAATGTAGTGTTCCAGTGGACCAGGGAAAACAACATGCAATTCAATGAGGAAAAATTCCAATTAATACGGTACGGAGATAATAATGGTGTTAAAGAAATTACAAATTACTTAACAGAATCTAACCACATAATAGAACGGAAAGACAGTGTGAAAGACCTTGGGGTATTAATGTCTGAAAATATGGGTTTCAAAGTACATAACCAGGTCAAAGTGGCGGCTGCGAAACGTCTAACGGGTTGGATTCTGCGTACTTTTAAAACACGCGGTGAATTGCCTATGATAACGCTCTTCAAATCTCTAGTGCTACCGCGGCTTGAATACTGTAGCGTATTAACATCCCCATACAAAGCAGGTGAAATAAATGACGTAGAGAGTGTACAAAGAAATTTCACTTCGCATATAAGTTCGATAAAACATCTACACATCTTCACACACCTCCGCCGACCTCCGAGCTGTCAACACCTCGCAGCTGCTCTCCGATAATGAGTTACCTTGTGTGAAGTTGATAGGAGTGTCTAAGTGTTGTCCCGGAAATTTATATGTGCATTTCAATAAGTAATTAGGTGTTTTATGAGCAATTCAGATTTAATTGGATATTCCAAGTAATTGAAAATATGGATTAAGTAAAACAGTTCCTGGAGTGAGATGGGATAGTGGGGCGATTGTTGTTTTTAGGCTGGCAGACGACCACCTCGCGATGGCGGGAAGGCGTGAAAGCCTAGCTGGGGATGAGGAGGAATATGAATTTGAAGGCTTTATCACCGAGGACAAGGATGATCAGTTGGCAAGTATGAAAAAACAATTAATGGGTCTTGTGAGATGGAGGGGAGTGATGGAAAATTGGAGGAAGGAGTTAGGGGCTAAAGTAGAAGTTTTGTCCGATATGTGTGGCGTTACTAGCGGGGTGGATAGGCCTAGGCCAGTAAGTGACAGCCTAGAGGCAGTGATGGCCAGAGTAGACGAGTTAGCGTCGGAAAATGTGGCACTCAAGGCTCAGCTTAAGGAATATGAGGGCCACCTGAGTGAGGAAGTAAAAGGAATTAGTGAGGTAAAAAATGAGTGGACAAGGGTAGAGAGTGCCACGATGGTAGCCCTTGAAGAAATTGTGAAGGAGCAGAAGGAAGAGAGAGAAAAGGAAAAGAAAGAGTTTGAAAAAAATGTAGTGTAAGTTTTAAAGAAGAAAGAGAAGGTAGTGAGAGAGACAATAGATAGAGGTAAGTGTGTAGTAATCTTTGGAGATGTGGAAGAGCACCTGGCAGATATGAAGGTAAGAAAGGAAAGGGATGTTGTGAAAGTCAAGGGGATACTGGATTACTTAGACGAGGGTTATGGATGGGTAAAAGAACTGGAGGAGGTGAGAAGGTTAGGAATATATAAGAAGGGTGAGATGAGACCACTAAGAGTGGAACTAAAGTTTAGATCAACAGCAGAAGCAGTAGCCAATGTGAGCTGGAAATTAAATTCGACAGAGCTGAATCATATAAGGGTAAAAAAGGACCTAAGTGTAGAAGAACGAGAACAGTTAAGGGAACTCCAAGCTAAGGCTGATGAAGAGAATGGAAAGTTGTCTGAAGAGCAAAAGAAGAAATTTTTTTGGAGAATAAGGGAAGGGCAAGTAAGGAAGTGGTACATCAGGAGCCACCAAGAACCGAAAGTAAGAGGAGTGATAGGGAAAGAGACAGAGAGACAAGTACGAAGTCAAAGCAAGGAGACGGAGCGAGAGATAATGCAGGGAGCAGGGGACCGGAGAGAGAGCCAGGATGTGGTGGAGAGGGTGGAACAGAGGGAGAGAGAGGGGGGAGGAGAATAGAATTAGTGGGGGAGGTGGAACTGGGTCAGGGAAGGGATGGAGGAGGAGGAGGTGAACCTGGTAGGAGGTAGAGAGGGAAGAGAAACAAGGAGGTGGATTCAAATATACTGTGCTACTACACTAATATAGATGGAATAAACAGTAAAAAGGTAGAGTTAGATAATATATTAAGAAAAGATCAACCACAGATAGTCTGTTTGACAGAGACAAAGCTGAACCAGGACTTTGACAGCAACATAGTGTTTAGTGAAGGATATAATATATGGAGAAATGATAGAAAGGGTAAAAGGGGAGGTGGAGTGGCAGTATTAGTTAAGAACCCTATGACAGCAAAGCACGTGGAGTTAAATAATGACAAGGCAGAAATAATGGCAGTTGAACTCATTGATATAGAAGGAAAAAAGCTAGACATAGCAGTAGCTTACATGCCACCAAAGACCAGAGCATGGAGGGAGTTGGAGTTTGAGGAGATGGTAGAGGATATGATTCAGTCGTTGAGAAGATTGCTTTTAAGGAAGAATCAATTGATCTTGGTAGGAGATTTCAACTGTAGTGAGGTTGATTGGGAATCGGGAGATGCAGGGCCAAATCAGAGATCTTGGGGAAGTCGGCTAGTGGAGTTGGTTACGGAAAATGTACTTGCACAACATGTGAAGGAAAATACAAGAATGAGGGGTAATAACGAACCTTCTAAACTCGATCTGATTTTTACAAAAGATCCTCACGAAATTAGTGATATAAACTATCTATGTCCTGTAGGTAAAAGTGATCACCTATTACTAAAATGGAAGTTGACCTCGAGTAATGCCAATAGATTAGACAATAGCTACATAAATGACAGATTAAATTATAGTAAAGCTGATTATGTATCCTTGAAAAGATATTTAGAGGGAGTAGATTGGGATCTTATTTTGAAGGAACGGGACGTACAAGGTAAATATAGTAGATTCCTCGAAATTTATAGAGTAGGAACCAATATGTTTGTCCCAAGATATAAAACTGGAAATTTTACTAAGCAGAAAGATTGGTTTAATTTGAAATGCAAAAGAGCTTTGGGTAGGCGTGATGCAGCTTGGGCTAGATTAAGAAGAAGGAACACTGAGAGTAATCGGAATAAATATAAACAGGAGAGGAATAGATATGTTAACATAATTAGGCAAGTTAAAATGAACTATGAGAAGAACATAGTAAATAAATGTGAAAGTGACCCTAGATTATTTTATAAATATATAAACAGTAAGTTGAAGGTAAAGAAACAAATTACTAAATTAAGAGTTGATGCTAGGACGTATGAAAATGTATCGGACATGTGTGAGGTAATGAATAACAAATTGGGGTCAGTTTTTACTAGAGAGGAAGGTTTTGACGAACCACAGGCGGGAGTACTGGAGAGTGGTCTTAGTAAGATTGAAATAACTAGAGATGAGCTGTTATCTGCGATGAGAGGACTTGAAGTAAGGAAAGCTATGGGACCGGATGAAGTGTCTGCCTGGGTTTTAAAGGAGTGTGCAGAGCAATTAGTGGAGCCAGTGAGGGACATAATTCAAGCTTCCTTAGATAAAGGACAGGTTCCTGTTGAATGGAAAAGAGCTAATATCATTCCGATATACAAGAATGGAAACCCTGAGGACCCTCTAAACTATAGACCAGTTTCACTTACTAGTATTTTATGCAAGATTTGTGAAAAGCTAATTAGGAAGAGATGGATGAAAATGTTGGAGAGAAAGAAGATAATAACCCCAAAGCAATTTGGATTCAGAGAAGGGACATCTTGTGTTACCAGTTTGCTATGTTATTACAGTAGGGTGATAGATGTACTCCAAGAAAGAGGCGGATGGGTGGACTGCGTCTACTTAGACCTTTCCAAAGCATTCGATAAGGTACCACATAAGAGATTGTTATCTAAGCTTGAGATGTGTCAGGGGGAGTTTGCTGAAATGGATGGAGAGCTATTTAACAGATAGGGAAATGAGGACCAACATTAGAGGAACTTACTCATCGTGGCGGAAAGTTGAGAGTGGTGTGCCGCAGGGATCTGTGTTGGCACCTCTCATGTTCCTTATGTACGTGAATGACCTGCCGATAGGCATAAACTCTTACATGTCAATGTTTGCAGATGACGTAAAAATTATGAGACAAATAACAAATAAAAGTAGTTGTGAGGAGCTGCAAGGGGATTTAGATAAAATATACGAATGGAGCACCCAGTGGAAAATGAAATTTAATATAAGTAAATGTCATGTGTTAAATATGGGAAGTGTGAATAGACCAAATTGGGAGTACAGGATGGGAGATAATATAATTAGCAAGGCCGAAAAAGAAAAAGATTTAGGGTTGATTATACAAGATAATTTGTCGCCAGAGAAACATATTAACAAGCTCTTTAGCGGAATGTATGCAATGGCCGGGAATATGAAAGTTGCTCTGAACTACTTGGATGAGAAAATTATGAAGAGTATGATTAGACCAAGATTGGAGTATGCAGCAGTGGTGTGGTCCCCGCATCTAAAGAAGCATATTCACAAGTTAGAAAGAATCCAGAGAGCAGTCACTAGATTGGTTCCAAGTCTCAGAGAACTGCCATATGAAGGGAGGCTAGACAAATTAAATCTACCGAGTCTAAAAGAGAGGAGAGAGAGGGGAGACATGATAATGATGTACAAATGTACCCGGGGGCTGGAGAGGCTGGATAGGGAGGATATATTAATTATGGATACAGGAATAACTAGAGGCCACAGCTACAAAGTAAAAAGACCTACCTGCAAGAACGATATCAGGAAGTTTAGCTTCCCCTATAGATGTATTGACAAATGGAATGGGCTGGAGGAGGAGGTGGTAGGGGCAAGGAACATCCATATTTTCAAGAAAAAATTGGATAAAAAGTAGACTGAGAGACGGGACAACACGAGCTTAGCTCAACTCCTGTAAACTACAATTAGGTAAATACAATTAGGTAAATACACTATTGGGAGCGTTTAAGAGCACTGAATCTGTACTCACTGGAACGTAGAAGAGAACGTTACCTAATAATATACACGTGGAAAATCGCAGAGGGTTTAGTACCAAACCTACATACCCGATAGTCATGAAATTCAGTGATAGGAGAGGCTTGGAATGCGAAATCCCCCGGATGAATAACAGGGGTGCTATGGGCTCTCTGCGAGAGGGCTGGTTATCACACAGAGGCCCACGTCTCTTCAACAAACTCCCACGGCGAGTAAGAGACATGAGGGACATCTCGTTAGACAACTTCAAGAGAGCCCTAGATGTCGAACTGCAAAAAGTGCCATCGGATTCTAGAATGTCACTAATTAGGTTAGCTTTACTCTTTCAAGAAGAAACAAAAGGTGTATGTTGCCTTTATGGACTTGGAGAAGACCTATGACAGAGTGGATAGAGAAGACATGTGGAAAGTACTTAGAATATACGGAGTAGATGGCAAGTTGTTGAAAGCAGTGAAGAGCATGTATGAGGGTGCAAAGGCGGCAGTACGTGTGAAGAATGAGCAGAGCGAGTTCTTTGACCTGAGTGTTGGGTTGAAACGGGTGTGTAATGTCCCCGTGGTTGTTTACTGTATATATGGATGGAGTCATGAAAGAAATACTAGGAAAAGCAGTGGATGTTGGTGTATCGCTGAAAAGGGAGGGAAATGAGTGGAAGCTGCCTATACTGCTGTTTGCGGATGATACAGTTCTGATGAGCGATAATGAATGGGAGTTGCAGGGTCTGGTAAATGAGTTTGGAACAGTGTGCGAAAAACGGAATTTGAAGGTAAATGCAGGGAAAAGCAAGGTTATGGTCTTCGAAAGGGGTGAAGTCACAGAGTGTGAGGTGAAGTTGAGCAGTCAGGCTATGGAGATTGTCAGCTCTTTTAAGTATCTGGGCAGTGTGTTGAGTAAAGATGGGACTATGGATGAAGAAGTGTGGGAGAGGGTGCAACAGGGGAAGAGGGTTGTAGGAATGTTGAAAGCAGTAACAAGAAATAGAGTGGTCAGTATGGAAGTGAAGAAGTCCTTGCATGACAGTGTGGTAATTCCGACACTAACTTACGGAAGTGAAGCATGGACGTTCGGGAAGAGACTCAGACCAATAGTGAGAGCGGTGGAAATTAGTTACTTGAGAAGTGCGTGCGGAGTTACATGAAGGGATAGACAGACGAATGAGGAAGTAAGAAGGAGGTGTGGTGTGGAGGTAGATGTGCTGGAAAGTGTGAAAAGGAACAACTTGAGATGGTTCGGCCATATGGAACGTATGGAAAGCGAGAGATTGACTAAGAGGGTGTACGAGAGCGAGGTGGAAGGACAGAGAGGGAGAGGTGCACCGAGGGAGAGGTGGAAGGATGGAGTGAGGAAGTATATGAATGAAGGCGGTGCTGGTTGGGAGGAGGGGCGTCGACTGACTGGGGACAGAGGTGCATGGGGGCGGTTCGTTCATGGCCACCCCTTCGGGGATCACGGCGTCAGGCAATAGATAGATAGATAGATACTCTTTCAAAATGTAAATTTCTTTCTAAGGTTGGCTTAACCCCCTCACGACCATATGACGCAGAGGTTGCCAGATTAGCAATACTAAATAGAGTTCTCTCACTCTCATAATTACCTCTCCAAAATTAGTTTTCTGCCCACAGCTAACTCAAAGACAACTGCAGAGGTTGAAGTAACTAAACTAAAGGTTTCTAAATACCCCTGGTGGTAACACAGGCTTTAAAGTATCCCTAATTGGCTCAAAATTGCGTCAAGAACGTGAGAGGGTTAAATATATTCTTCTTAAAATTTAAAGTTGTCATAAAATTAGCCTAACCTATATTGAATTTTGGTACAGTAACACTTCGATTTTCCGGCATTCAAGCATCCGGTAACTTCAAACAACCGGAGGTTTTAGGGGGGGATTTTTTATTTTTTTTTATTTTTTTTTTTTTTTTGTCTTACCAGCATCATTTCATCATAACAAATAATAAATACATATAATATTAGGAAAAAAATATTTAAAAAGCACCAATAAGAAATATATATACAGCATATATAAAATAGTCTGTGGTTCTAAGCGGGTAACGGCGACGTCAGTAGAACAAGCAACAACAACAACAACAAAAGCGCGGGAATAAGCCTCTCAGTCTTGCCCGATTGATCGATCCGTATATACAAACATTCTCATATTGGACATATACTCGATTCATCGCTATCATGCCGAAGATTAAGGCAAAGTCAGACAAAGTGAAAGCCAATAGTGACAAGAAGAAGTGCAAAAGAGTGGTTCTGAGCTTGGAACAAAAAATACAAATATCCAAACGAATGGAGAGAGGTGGATGATGCAACATCATCCACCTCTACAACTGTGGATGAGTGGCAAGCATCCACCCCTTGCTGCCTCTCCCAAAGCATCCACCTCATAAATAAGTTTTAGATATTAAGTGAGAAACCTAAGAAACTAAAAAGAACAAAAATAATTTGATATTAGTGTTTCGTTTTGCTACTGTCAAACTTTGAATGAGCTGCAGAACTCTCCCTCCCGATAAGGTCTAGCCTTCGCATACGACGATAAACATTACGCCGCCGACAACAACAACAGATGGACGCCTTTTCCAACTTCTACTGTACTTATAAATTGGCGAGTTGAGAACATTACTATTAAAATGGTATAGTAATGTGTGTTTGTTTATTATATTAAGGCTGATAATACAGATAGCCATTAGGGGGTATTTTCTTGGGGTTTATGGGCATTTATAGGAGTAATGTTCAACTAACCGGAGTTTTCAAATCCCCCTGAGTGCCGGTAAATCGGGGTGTTACTGTATTTCTATGTTAGCCTATCCTAAGTGTAATTCTCAATAAGTAATTGGGTTTTGGTTTATAGTAAGTTAGCCTAATCTTCTAAATTTAGCATCATGTTGGCCTAACTTCTTGAATTAAAATATAACCTAACCTACCAAATTTAATTAATTTGAGATATAGGGTATTGGCCTAACCACATGATAAACTAAATAAAAACAAATCAAATGTGTGTTCCTTTGATCCTTGATATTACATTGTAATAATTTTCCACTAACGATTACCGCCGCTCGTGTTTAAGTGTTAATTCCGAACCGATTTTGATCGGCGGAAGAATTTTCTCTTTCGACTGAAACATTAGTAAAAATTTTGTATTTCGAAATTTCCATCCGTTTTTGACTAAAGGTAACTATGGACGATCTAGCCAAAGGCAAACGCCGTAGGGCAGGCATTAAAAGTTCATTAACCTGTCTGTCAAACGATTTAGAGGGGTTCTTGGAAACCGCAACTCGGGTAGAAGTCGAGGCAAAATTGCATTGCGTGCAGACACAGGTTGCCAAGTTTGAAGCCAATCAAGATGTCTTGTTGCTGCTATATACCTCTGACACTGAGTATTGTAAGGAAAACCAAGAGGATGCCATCTACTTATTTGATATCTATGGGATAATCGCTACTCAAAAGGGCATATCGGTCCGAAATAAAGAAAGTATCGGGTGTTAAATTGCCACACATGACTTTGCCAACCTTCGCTGGCGACCCCACATTATGGACGGGATTTTGGGATATGTTTAGATGTGTGGTGCATGACAGGACTGATTTAAATGCGATTCAAAAGCTGACGTACTTAAGGGGTCAGCTACAGGGAGACGCCTATAAACTGATAGAAGGCTTTACGGTAGAGGGTGCAAGCTATGTCCCCGCCGTGGACTTGCTTCAGGAGACCTTCGGGCATCCCGACAGAGTAAAAGCGGCACATATCATGAATTTTCATGACCTTGTCACACCTAAATGTAAAAAAGCACAACTAAAGGCTTTTTACGCCAATATGGAAAGTGCGATGCGATCTATGACTAGTCAAAGGGTAAGTTTAGAGGAATTCTGCGTGGTGACACTCTTGAATAAATTGCCATCACCAGTTAAGGAAACCGTTAGGAGGGAGATGGGTGATCAGAGTCTAGATTATATGACTTTTACACAGTGTTTTCAAGCAGACTCTACAACATGGTGGGTCAAGATACCCCTGTGAAGGAATTTCCTATGGCTACAGCTACATTCACAACACAGAGCGATAGTAGCCGATTTGCCTGTAAATTGTGTAGCGGGAATAATCATCCCTGGTATGAATGCTTTAAATATAAGACAGGTTCTCTCACAGTAAAGACAGCCAGGCAACTACAGCTCTGTGTCGGGTGTCTCTCCAGTGAACACGGTAGTAACGGGTGTACAAACCCTAATATTAAGAATTGTAAATTCTGCCATGGCAAACATTTTCACTCCTTGTGCCAAAAGCAGAGAGAGGTGAGATCGGCAGGTGGTGGTAGTAATAATAGAGAAGAATCAACTCCAACAACCTCAACAACAATGTCCGTAAGTATGAGTAAACAGACAGTAATTTTACCCACAGTTCAGCTGCCTGTAAAGGGTAATTACAAGAAGACCATAAAGGTCAGATCGCTACTTGATCAGTGCTCATAGAGGACTTTTGTGAAGAGCTCTGTATTACCTTCCCTTTCTTATGAATCAAAGGGAACGGAACAATTGAGTCTTCACGGCTTCACCGGAACACAAGCCTCTCGTGAGTATCCTGTTGTAGCACTAAAGTATATACATCGTGGCAGATTTCATCGTCTTGACGCAGTAGTTATCGATGATCTCCCCGAACACAAGGGCGATTTAAAGTGTTTGGCGCCACATTTATTATGTGGTTATTATTGGAGGAAATTAACTGTAGAATAGATGGAACCACACAATAGTATATTTACCTGGTTGCTGGGACGTAGGCGACGGGATAGGGTTAATGTGGAGTGGAACTAGGCAACAAGGTTGGCGGTAGAGTCGGTGAAAACAAGGGATGAACAAAGAAGAAGTTTAGTGGATAGTTAAGGACAGAAGGGGGCCTCCAGACTTAAATTAGAATGGGGATAATAATAGATGATCGGTGAATTGATGGGAATCTACGTTGAGGTTAGTTATATCGTGTTAATGGAATGGGATGAGAACAAGATAAATAGTACTATCAGCGGTGGCGATGGGAAAGCTAGTGTCGGCTCCCTGTCAAATTTGCGGGTGCCTTTGCTTATTCGCGCATGCACTGATAGGTCGGGAGATATTTACCCTTCCTTTTATTAATTACCTAAGTTTATAGGAATGATATGTTACTACTGTACTTAATATCTAATACAGAACATAATTCAATATTCTTCCTATTTATACTAAATCATATTATTATGATTCTTATTCCTACAAACTTATTACTTAAGATTACACTTAAACCTAGACTGTCCATGCTTATGGAATAAAGGTATGGACATACACTTATTCCCACCACCGAGTTTGTATAACATTTACAACAGCCCGGAGGCTAATTTATCCCGCCATAATTGGGAGGATGCTTGAGCTGCCTGTCGACATGGACGTCCACTTTGTACGTCAACAGGATGGCCATTTGAGTTTGCCACTACGGGAACTTCTCTGGGCAATGTCTCCGAGGTATCACCTTTACTCTCAATATCCCCTTCAAGAGGGTATAAACAGATAGTTGGCCGCGTGAAGATGCCCGACTTGTTGCGGATTTTAGCCACTCTGACTTCACCGTCACGTCCGGGTAATAATTCTGTGATACGGCCCAACTTCCAGAAAGCACGAGGACCCTCGTCATGGATGGTGACGACATCACCGATATTTGGCCACCGACCGTTAATTGGTCAAAGTTTATTCCTATGTGCCTCCCTGAGCGTCACCAGATACTGGTGATGGGCTGGTCTATCAGAGTGAGAACTGAGCGATCTCTGCCATACCCATTGCTTACTCTGACTGTTCCTTTTACTTATACTGTATATTTTCTAGATCTCAAGTGACTGCGTCTCTTCCGTGGATTGACCTCCCAATTTACCAAGATTGGAAGCCAAAGCGTCACAATTTTCCTTTGCCCCTCAACTTTCTCTTCATAATTGCTGAGGGGCACAGGGCCGTGGGTGGGGCTTTGGTTTCCCGGGTGTTTCTGCACTCTCCTCAGCTCCCCGCCATGGAGTGGCTTCTGTCACCCAGGCTTTATTGTGGTAGGCAGGGAGGGTTCTGTGGGGGCGCTCGGTTATGGCCTTGGCCTTGCTCGGGGCCTTGGGGTTGTTCGGCCAGGCAGCCTGAGGAACAACAACAACAACAACTCATTATACCAGCGTTTCCAGACATCCTGCGACAATTTACGGATATACCGGTATCTGGCTGAGATGACATCTTTGTTGATGTAGTCCGGGTCCTCAATCTCTTCCCCCACCTCACTTTCCGCAGGAAGATCCCGCAACCGATGTCCCCGCACCAATACTGAGGGTGTGATTGGGGTAGGATCCTCTAGGTCACCCGAAGCATAATAGAGAGGACGGTCATTGACAGTTGCCTCAATTTCCAGGAGTAGAGTTGTCAACTCCTCTATAGAAATGAGAGCACGTTCTAATACCTTCTTCAGTCCCGCCTTGACAATGCCAATGGCTCTCTCCCAGATAGCACCAAACCATGGCGCTCTGGCAGGAATAAACCGCCATTCACACTGCACATTGCCAAGGTGAGACTGAACCTTAGGGTGATTGCAGACATCGGATAGGTACTTAGATGCCCCAACAAACATAGTTGCGTTGTCACTCAAGATGATACGGGGAAAACCTTGTCGACTGCAAAATCTCCTGAAAGTGTGGAGGAAACTATCACATGTGAGATTTGTGACTACTTCGATGTGTATCGACCTAGTGACAGCACAGGTAAATAGGATCATGTAAGCCTTGACAGGTGAGTCTTTGATAGGGATTGCTCCACTATAGTCCACCCCAGTGACCTTATAGGGGTCTCCAGGGGTGGTCCGCAGGGCAGGTAAAGGGGGTAGTCCGGCATAGTCGTAGGGTTTACCTTGTACCCGACGACACTTTAGGCAATTGCGCTATACCTTTTTCACCACCTGCCGGATTCTAGGGACCCACCATTTCTGTCTTATGTAGGTAACCACATGGCCGACTCCATAATGGCAACAGAGCCGATGGCACCTATCTATTATTAGGTGGGTCAAGGGATATTTGGAGGGCAGAAGCTTTGGATATTTGCACATTTCCGAGATAGCCGCTAATCTCAATCTGCCTCCACAATGTATTACCTCTCCCTTCAGGTGTAAGTGTCATCTTGGGGCACCGTGCCTACGATTTGGGTCACGATACCAGCGGGCTGCTCTTTGAGATCTATGTTTTCTGGCCATCCATCGGGGTTCGGGAGCCAGCTAGGCCCATTCCACCACAACGCAGAAGAACTCAAATACTTAGCAGACACGCCTCGAGATACCATATCACTTGGGTTCTCTTTAGTCGACACATACCGGAAATGAGCAGTCGGGACTAGGGCATGTATCTCGTCGATGCGGTTTGTGACATATACTGGTTATTTCTTTTTACTATTAGTCCAGTGTAGGGTAATCTGACTGTCACTCCACACATAGGTTTAAGAGATATGAAGTTTATCTTTATAGGCTACCTCAATAAAGTGTACAATTCTTGCGGCAAGCAAAATTGCAGTTAATTCCATTTTAGGAATGGAAAGGGACTGGATTGGCGCGACTTTGGCCTTTGCCATGACCAAATGGCTGCCTTCTGACCCAACAAGATACACAGCAGTCCCATATGCTATACTGCTGGCATCAGCGTATGCATGTAGGGATACAGCATGATCGTATACAACCCTCCGAGCAAACTTAATATGACTACTGAGTACCAGATCATCTACTATCCCCAGCCATTCCGTGTTCAAGTCTTCAGAAAGATCCTCGTCCCAATCCATCTTTAGTCTCCATAATTGCTGGAGAAATATTCTAGACCTTATAGACACTAGCAACAAAACACCCAAAGGATCAAAGAGTTTGGCAGAAAATTTCAAACATTCACGCTTTGTCACATGCTCGACTGGAGTGTACTGTACTCCTAAGGAAAGATAATCAGAAGCCGTCTCTTGTTCTCATCCCATTCCATTAACACGAAAGAACTAACCTCAACGTAGATTCCCATCAATTCACCGATCATCTATTATTATCCCCATTCTAATTTAAGTCTGGAGGCCCCCTTCTGTCCTTAACTATCCACTAAACTTCTTCTTTGTTCATGCCTTGTTTTCACCAACTCTACCGCAACCTAGTTGCCTAGTTCCACTCCACATTAACCCTATCCCGTCGCCTACATCCCAGCAACCAGGTAAATATACTATTGTGTTGTTCCATCTATTCTACAGTTCATTTCCTCCAATAATAACCACACTTGTGATGTAATTTGACACCCAACCCAAGTGTTGTTTGGTTCCGTGTATTGGTACTGTAATATGATATTGTATGGACTGTGATAAACTCAGTGAGGTCTTTGTGGTTTCACCATTAGATATGAGCTTTGAGATAAACCTACGTAGTGTTTCACTAGTATTTACCTAATTGTATTTACCTAATTGTAGTTTACAGGAGTTGAGCTAAGCTCGTATTGTCCCGTCTCTCAGTCTACTTTCATCCAATTTTTTCTTGAAAATATGGATGTTCCTTGCCCCTACCACCTCCAGCCTATTCCATTTGTCAATACATCTATAGGGGAAGCTAAACTTCCTGATATCGTTCTTGCAGGTAGGTCTTTTTACTTTGTAGCTGTGGCCTCTAGTTATTCCTGTATCCATAATTAATATATCCTCCCTATCCAGCCTCTCCAGCCCTCGGGTGCATTTGTACATCATTATCATGTCTCCCCTCTCTCTCCTCTCTTTTAGACTCGGTAGATTTAATTTGTCAAGCCTCCCTTCATATGGCAGTTCTCTGAGACTTGGAACCAATCTAGTAACTGCTCTCTGGATTCTTTCTAACTTGTGAATATACTTCTTAAGATGCGGGGACCACACCACTGCTGCATACTCCAATCTTGGTCTAATCATACTTTTTATAATTTTCGCTAACATGTTCTCATCCAAGTAGTTCAGATCAACTTTCATATTCCCGGCCATTGCATACATTCCACTAAAGAGCTTGTTAATATGTTTCTCTGGCGACAAGCTATCTTGTATAATCAACCCTAAATCCTTTTCTTTTTCGGCCTTGCTAATTATATTTTGTTTTATATTATGTTTTGCTTCGTTTGTGCATAGGTGAAATCACCAAGATCATAAGTTTTGTTGTTGGATGAGATAATTTGTTAGTAGTCTTGGAAAATCCAACGTCAAGGCTATTAACCTAATTGCAATGACGACTTGTCTATTTTGACTGCTATGTCGTCATTCCAACCGCGGTTAAAAAAGAAAACGTCTAGAGTCTACTCCTTATCTTGCTCTAGGAGACGTTGTACATTAACCAAAACTACCACCGAAGGTGAAAAAAGCATAGAAGAGAAGAAAAAGGGGTTTACCTTAGTTACCGCTTAATCCTCTCACCACGGAAGGGCTCTTGAACGCCCATAAAAAAGCATATAACAGGTACCTGGAAGGGCTTTTGAACGCCCAGTGGTTGAAAGCCTGTGAGCTTCGTGTGCGAGGCGTCGGTCCGACGCATGTAAACAACAGCCGGCTGGACTGACGCCCCGCATCTCCGGCCACAAGAAGGAGAGCGTCGCTTGTTCGTGTGTGCCTGTATGTTGTTGTTAAGTATCGAAAAGTAGTGTCTATTATTCCCATCAAACAGGCACCGGCACTAGAACTAGTAGAGTTTTCCCATGCTAGAATAAGAAGGGCTATAGAAAAAATGAACAGAAGTAAGTCACCGGGACCGGATGGGATACACCCAAGAATCATAAAGGAAGGAGGGGAGATGTTAGTAGAGCCATTGAAAATGTTATTTGAGGTATCGTTTAATACAGGACAAATCCCGATGGACTGGAGAGAGGCGAACATAACAGCTATATTTAAGAAGGGAAAGAGAAATGACCCAGGGAATTATAGACCAGTCAGTTTGACAAGTGTTGTGTGTAAACTAATGGAAACGGTAATTAGAGAAGGAATAATGGATCATATGAAGTCAAACCAACTTTTCAGTGGGAGACAGTTCGTATTCTTGCCAGGGAGGTCGACGGTACTACAGCTAATTAAGGTGGTAGATGATTGGATGCAAATTCTAGAAGATGGTGATGTAATAGACGTGGTATATTGCAATTTTATGAAGGCCTTCGATAAGGTCCCACATAAAAGGTTAATAGAGAAAGTTAGAAGCTATAATATAGGGGAGAAATGTGTGCAATGGATAGAAGCCTTCCTGAAAGATCGGAGACAGAGGGTATTGGTGAATGGAATAGGCTCGGGGTGGAGGGAAATTACAAGTGGGGCACCTCAGGGATCTGTGTTGGGACCACTGCTGTTCGTTATATTTATCAACGACTTACCTGAAGTTATAACTAATGGAAGTGAGGTATACCTGTATGCGGATGACGCTAAACTGTATAGAAGAGTGAGGAGTAAGGAAGATATGGGTTTGCTTCAAGGAGATGTGGAGGGCATGAAGGGATGGTCTGAGCATTGGTTAATGCCTTTTCATCCAAAAAAAATGCAAGTACATGCGGATTGGGACCAGCAAGATAGACAAGGTAGGATACAGTATGTATGAAGCGATGGAGGAAGTGAGTGCAGAAAAGGATATAGGAGTAGTGATAGATAATAAGTTAAATTTCTCAGAACATTTAGCGGAAAAGATAAACAAAGCCAATAGAATTGTAGGGCTGATAAGGAGGACATTTGTGTCACTTGACGAAGAAATCTTCAGGAATCTATATACAGCGCTGGTTAGGCCACACCTGGAATATGCAGAGAAGAGCTAGCAAGCTGGTACCAACGTTGAAGAACGCGGGCTATGAGCAGAGGTTGAGGACACTGGGACTTCTGACACTGGCATATAGGAGAAAGAGAGGGGATATGATAGAGACTTTTAAGATAGTGTCAGGAAAGTACGATGAGGATGTGTGTGAAGGTATCTTCTTGATGCGGGAGGGAACAAGAACGAGAGGACACTCTAAGAAAATTTACAAAGAAAGAAATAGGCTTGAGAAGGCGAAGAACTCATTTTGTGATAGAGTGGTAAATGAGTGGAACGCACTGCCCCAGTATGTAGTCGATTCCGAATCAATAAGGGAGTTTGAAAGTAATCTTGATAAATCATGGGGAAGACAAGATTTGAAGTTTGATTATAAAACAAAAATACAGAATAGTAAAAATGTTGCGTCTGCTACCGCCGCCGCCAACACCGTGAACGACCGCAGCAGTGCAAGTACTGGTACTGAGCTGGATACACAGGCATAGTTTGCCTTTTTCCAGAGGATCTACTGTAAGAAACTGTAAGTAAAGTGGCTGTTTTGACCATAAAGTTATCTCCAATGAAATAATCATCACAACTCAACCAGTTGACTTAGAGAGCTCTACTTAATGCCATTCTACAGGTAAATAACACAGCTATGCGGGAATGCGGGAAGCAGTCAGATTAACAAAGATACGGTAGCGTAGCCTAGAAGTTTTTCGGCCAAAACACCCGGGTTTCGAGGAATATATATATAATACATAGCCGGGGCTGGAGGGTTAAGGCCCATCCCGTGTTCCGTCATGTGCAGATCCCTGTCGAACGTGCGCATGAGCGACCCTCTCTTGTTATCATTTTTTCACGCGCCTCCATTGATTGAGTCCGCTTTTGTTGTGCTCCTTCAATTCACCCTGTTTAGGTTCGTTTCGGCTTATCTGGCCTTCTTTTTTTTGTTAGACAGATGTTACGTGATCTAGGGCACACGTAAATGGGCTCCTAAGTGTGTCAAATGGAGACGCGTGTGGAAATAGCCTACCGAAGGTACGGGGGCGCCTGGCGTTCCTCGTGTTTGTTTTTTCATTCTTTCTCTTTTCATATTCTTTTTCCTGTTAGTCTGGGCATAGTTTAGCTTTTCGCTTAATTTAGCCTAGCTCGTTTTCTCATTCAGGAATTGCTATGCCCCTATGAGTTTTCATTTTTTCATAGCCTAAGGTGTAACGTTGGTAAACAATCTGAGATTTCGATGGTGGCGGTGCTGTTTGTTGTTGTTGTTGTTGTTCCCCAAGCTGCCTGGCCGAACAGCCCCAAGGCCCCGAGCAAGGCAAAGGCCATAACTGAGCGCCCCCACGGAACCCTCCCTGCCGACCACAATAAAGCCTGGGTGACCGAAGCCACTCCATGGCAGGGAGCGGAGGCGGGTGCGGAAACGCCTGGTAAACCAAAGCCCCACCCAGGGCCCTGTGCCCCTCAGCAAATATGAAGAGAAAGTTGAGGGTTAAAGGAAAAATGTGACGCTTTGGCTTCCAATCTTATTAGATTGGGAGGTCAATCCACGGAAGAGACGCCGTCACTTGAGATCTAGAAAACATAGAAGTAAAAGGAACAGTCAGAGTAAGCTATGGGTATGGCAGAGATCGCTTAGTTCTCACTCTGATAGACCAGCCCATGCATCTGTTTGTAGTTTGTGTCGGCCGCATTATAGCGTTATTCCCGAGTCCCCCCTTTCGAGCCTTCACTGTGTCTCAAGGGCCTGGGCGACAGGTGGTTCGTGATATTCCAGGGGTACCCCAGGGGGGCCCCTACTTCACACCACAGTTTTTTTTCGCCCCTGACACATTCTCTGCTCACGGCTAGGCCACCCTTTTTCTCACCAGTTTCGTTTACTGGTTTTTGTTTTCCCTTCCTGTTTCACCTCCATCCTTTCATAGTCTTTTTGCCCAATCCAGGGGTACCCCAGGGGGGCCCCTGTTTGTGCAAAACCACCCTCCCTGAGAAGTGGCAGGGAGGTGGCTCCTCTCGCTTTTTCGGCGCCGGACCATCTCGGCCGGTCCCGCAAATTTGCAGGAGCTCGGTTCGGTCCTCTGGGACGTTTCGGCTCCCCGCAAATTTGCGAAGATCGCTGGGGGGTCCCGCAAAGATGCGGGAGGGTTGTGTCGGTACGGTTATGCCTCCATAGGCCCGCAAATTTGCGGTAATAGTTGGCTTTCACTGTTGACATTTTTTATGTCATCTTGTTGCCTGAAACTATATTGGTGTGTGCATTTTACTGGTGTTATAGGCCCTGCATGTAAGATGTTGAGTGGTGGTTAACACTTTCTCCATCTTTGCAGGTTCTGCTAGTGCTCTTCCACCTCGCCCGCCCTACTCACCTACCTCTGTGCTCCCGGTTTAGGGTGAGTACGGATACCGGTTTGCATGTGTGTTCCTGTTTCCCCATGCTCATTCCCTGGTTCTCTTTGGACATTCTCTACACTTACTCCATCGACGTGCTGATTATGGTGTGTGTTCTTCCAGTGCAGGTAGGATGCCTTGCTTTCGCCATGGTTGTAGCTCCCCGTGCTTGGAGAGCCACAAGTCCTGCTTGCGCCACTCGCAATGTGTGTCCTCTACGGCCTACCTCCCTGCTCTGTGTGGCCCGTGTATGGCCCTGGTGGATGTGGTGAACCATAGCCCTGGTTCCTCAGCGGCGGCAGTGGCCTCTGCTTCCCTTCAGTCGGTGTGGGTGATAGTCTCCCACCACATTTGGACTGTGGGCCACCGTTCCCCGGCCTTTGTTGCCGACCGGATCCGCGTCGCCCTGGGTATCCCTGACCCGACTGAAGGCCGTTCACCTGGCCCTCTCCCTGCTCAGGCCCTCTCCCCTGGGTCCCGCAGCCAGTCGTCACATCGTCGGGGGGATCCCCAGCTCCGTCCACGCTCTCGCTCGCCTCATCGCCCGTCCTCTACTGCCCCTCATCGTCCTCCTGATCGCCTTGCCGCCGCCCGTCGCCCTCGTCATGGTTCTCGCCCTGCGGCCGAGGTTAGCGGCTCTGCCACTGTGCGCCCTCCCCTGGCCTCTACGGATAGGGGCTCTACTCCCTTCCGCCCGCTTCCCCAGCCCAGACGACTTCCTCTTACGTTGTCCTCTCCGCGCGCGGGTGTTCATGCTGTGGCTGGCCCTCTGCTCCCTCCTCCTACACTGTCCAGGAGGGTCCGCCAGGATGTAGTTGCTTCTCCTCCTCCTACTTCACCTGCTTCAGTGCCTATACTTCCTTCACGGTCTCGTCCCACGGTGGTGGTCCCTCCCTCCTCCGCCTCGGTGTCGGGCCGCCCTGTTATCTCAGCCCCGGGGATCCTTGCTCTGTTTCCCCCCGCGGCTCCTTCTGACCTCCTTTCACCCGGCCAGCCTTCCCACTCCCGTCGTCCTGCTCCTCCTCCTTCTTCTCTCCCTGACCTTCACTTACCGTCTCGCCAGGGGGGTACCCCTCCTCTTGGCTTGGTGGGGTTTAGCGAGGTTTCGGGGTCCCCTTTCTCAGGGGCTGACGTGTCGCTGGAAGAGGGGGATGGTGCTGTTTCCCCCTCGGGCGTTCGTGATCGGGGACGAGTCCCTCAGCGGCGACACAACCGTCGTCGCTCGCCTTCCTTGGGCCGCGACGCTGCTGGTTCGTGTCGTGGGTCTCGCTCCCGCTCACGCTCTCCCCTGCGGGCCGACCAATCTTGGGGAGGGTCGCCTCTCTCGGATTGATTGTCGGCTATGCAGGGTTGGCTTGTGTCACGCATCGACGGGCGCTTGGAGTCGATGCAAGACTCCCTCTTATCGCGCTTCTTGGCGGTGACACACCCTCAGCGCCTCACCCTACCTACCCCTGCTACGGTCCCCCTCCCTTCTGCAGGCCTACGCTCTGGTCAGACTTCAGCCGCCGGGACATCCTTCGGGATGTTCAGTCCCTGGCTGTGTTGCCGGGACTGTCCTCCTATGGGGCAGGTTTGTGCGACAACGGTACGCCTGCCTTAGCCATCATGCTCGATCACCCTCTCCCATTGGGGGCCTGGTTTGCTGAGGCCTTTTACTTCGCCAACCGATCCGTCGACGGCTCTCCTTCAGTCCCTCCCCCGGAGTCGTCACTGCTTTTGCCTCCTCTTGTGTCTGTCGGCGGGTTGGACGGCACGTTCTTGTCCTGGATAAGTGCGCCCGTTCTTGAACTTTGTTCTATTGCTACCCCGTTCTTCTCTCACCCAGATAAGTCCTCTGTCGACAAGGATTTTCCCTTGCGACGGTGGGTGACGAACTTATTATCTTGTCTTTTAGGTTCCCTCCAGACATCTGTTCACCACCTGCGGCTTATCGAGGCATCTGCACCAGGCGATCTTCGCGAGGGTTTGGACCGCGTTCGGCGGATCCACCTTCGGCTCGCGGTGTCTTTGGTTCCCGAGCTGAAGGCGGTTTTGTGCGTGGCAACTCGGCAACGCCGGACGGTACGGTCCTCGTTCTGCCGGACGGCCCCCTTGGATATTCGTCAGTGTTTGTTGTACTCTGCGCTATATACGTCGGGGCTTTTTGCGCAGGATGCTTGGGAACGCTACGCTTCTCTGTCGGCGGACCCTGCTTACGACACGCAACGATGCGCTGTGTCGCGAGCAGGGTCTTCTCAGTCCCGTCCTTCTGACGGTCCTCTTCGGGGTGCTGCTGCAAGTGCTGCCGCCATGCTCGGAAGCAGGACAGGGACGTTGCAGGCCAGTGCGTCGGTTCCGCCTCGCACTTCTGTTCTTGCCCCCTTTCATCCCCGCCGTGTCGGGGCTGGCCAGCCTTCCACTTCTGGCCGCCCTTCGACGGGGTCAGACCCGCGACGGACAGGGGTTGGGGTGGCCCGCCCTTTTCGACAAAGTTGGGGGGGGTAGAGGAGGTCAACGTGGCGCTCATGACCACGAGGACCGTACCGGGGGTACCTCCACGTCAACACAATGTGTAGGTTCTCCGGGTCGGTCTCCTTGTTCTCCTTCTCGCCTAGCCGCCCGGGTCGCTCCCCTCCTCTCGGGAGCTCCCACAGGTTGTTTTCGCCCTTGCGCCCCTCGCTGGCCGCGAGGGACGTGGGGGCGGCAGATTGCGCGGAGGGGTCTAACCTGGAGATGAAAGTCCAGACCCCCACTCCGCTCTTGTCACCGACGCCAGCCCATCTCTTCAGAGGTGGCCCACGTGTTCACATCCATGTACGAGCAGGGAATCGTCGAGGGGGTGAACGCCGGTCACCCGGTTTTCCTCTCCCGTGTATTTCTGGTACCGAAGAAGAACTGCGACGCGATGCGACCGGTGGTGGATCTGTCGGCCCTCAACGGGCACATCGTGCACACACGGTTTCGGATGCTGCCGGTACCCCAGGTACGCCTGGCCCTACGTCCTCTGTCGTGGGTAGTGTCGCTGGACCTCAAGGATGCGTCTTGGCTCGTTCCTCTCCGTCCTCGATTCCAGCGTTTCTTGGCCATTCAGACTTCCGATCGTGTGTTCCTGTTCGACTGACTTCCCTTCGGTCTCCACATCGCGCCGCGGTTCTTCTCCAAACTGGTGGAGCAGGCTCTGGATCCTCTCCTCAGGAGCGGGCTCCAGCTCCTGTTTTCCTTGGCCGATTGGTTGATAGTTTCCGGCGCCCTAGAACGGTGCGTACACGACACCCTCACAGTCGTTCACCGCGTCACTCAGTTAGGGTTCACCATCGATGTTCCCCAGTCACGCTTGACCCCGTCGCGTGTCGTGCCGTGGGTCGGTCTCGAATGGGATTTGACCAGCGCTACGGTGACCCAGAGTCTGCCTAACGCGGTGAACCTTCGACGGAAGGTCTTCGCCGTGTTGCACTCGGTCTCCCGCCCGGGGAGGCTCTGGGACTCGTTAGTGGGTTCGCTGAATTGGGCCGCTCTGACCATTCCCTTAGGGAGACTCAGGCTACGCCGCCTACTCCTCATGGGCACCGTGGTGTTTCCGTTGACCCCTATGGATCGGCTCCTGCCGATCCCGCGTCCCATTCGCAGACACTTCGGACACTGGGTTGCTCGGGGCACTCTCTCTGCGGCTGTGCCCTGGTCCGCCCCCCCGCCGACGATCTGGGTAGACACAGATGCGTCGAGCGAGGTAGGGTGGGGTTACCAATCAAACCTGGGACTTCAACATCACGGCAGATGGGTGGGACACACACGCCTACACATACATGCCCTAGAACTGTTGGTTCCTTTGTTCTTCCTGAGGGACCACGCGCTGGCCCTTCAGGGAAAGTCGGTGGCCTTCGGGATGGACAGTCAGACAGCTGTCCACTGTATCCACAGGCAGGGGTCCTCCGGGTCATTGACTCTGTTTGGGATCTCGGTGACGTTGTTCTTCCTCGCGAACCGTCACACCTTCTCCCTGCATGCCTCCTACCTGCCCGGGACTGCCAACCTGTGGGCGAACGCCCTGTCGAGAGGACAGGGCATTCTTGTAGACTATGCAATGCAACAGACTGTGTTCGACGGCCTCACGGCTTCCTGGGGTGTTCCGGAGGTCGACTTGTTCGCATCGAAGGAGACGCACAAGTTGCCTCAGTACCTATCCCTCCGGCCTCGCACTCCGGAGCGGGGTCCGGACGCTTTCATGGTAGACTGGAACAGGTGGCAATCAAAATACATATTTCCGCCACCAGACGCACTGTTGATGTGCAATGTCCTCGCGAGGCTGCGGCTGTACCGCGGCAGAGTCTGGCTAATCGCGCCTCTGTGGCCGGCACAGGCTTGGTACGCCCAGTTGACGCGGTGGTGCCCGAGTCCGGTCCCTCTACCTGTCTCCGACTTCCACTTGAGCCAGGTTGGAGACCTGCGGACCTCGTTGGCCTTCGCATCGTGGATGTTCATGAGGCACGGTGGCTCTCAGTCCACGGACGGGACCTGCCTGACTTCCTGATGCGTTCCTGGACGGCTTCGCCTTGGGGGACTTACGGGTCCCCCTGGAGGTCTTTTACTAGGTGGATACAGGACACTCGCCAGACAGTTAGCTCTCCTTCCCTCGTCCTACACTCCTGATTTCACCTCTTCCGTACACGTCACTTTCAAGTCGACGCTATACGTAACCGCTTGTCTGCCGTCCGGGAGGTCTTTGAGTCCGTCACTGGGCTGGTCGTTCCGCCGAAGGAGCTGGATTCCTTCATGACGGCTGCCTTCCGGGAACGACCGCCTCCGCGCCAGATCCCTCCCCAGTGGGATCTGGGGCGGGCTCTGGACCTTCTGGCTTCACACACGTATACACGGGCCACTACACCGGTTCCTTTGCTCGGGCGTACACTCTTCCTTGTCGCTCTGGCCACTGGGGATAGGGTGTCTGCACTAGCAGCCTTGTCACGGTCCCAGGAATGCGTGCGATTCTTCCCGTCCTTGAATGTCGTCACGTTAGCCCCCTCCCCTCATTTTGTTGCCACGAATGAGAGGGAGACCCACGTTTTCCAGCCTTTCCAGCCTTTCACCGTCCAGGCTTTACAGCGTGGGCATACTCGCCATATGTTGTGCCCGGTGTCAGCCTTGCACTCCTCTGTTGCGTCTGTGGCGCCGCCTTCGGGTACTGCTGTGTGGGTGTCTCCTCGGACAGTTGGGAGGCTCTCGAAGGTGCAGATAGGACGCCCCATTTGTCGGACCATTCGTGCCAGTCACCCTGTTTGTAGGGGTTCTGCGCACGATGTGCGATCCTTTGCTGCCTCCTTCCGGTTCCTGCGAAGTCGATCCTTACCTGACATCGCCTCAGCGGTTTTGTGGTCTTCTATCAATTCCTTCATCTCCTACCTCTCCATGTCCAGTGTTCGACCCCCTCGGCCGGTGATAGCTCTCGGGTGTCGTGTTTCCTAGAGCTCTGGCGAAGATACCTGGTCTTCCCCCCTTGTCCCTATTTCTTTTCCTTTGTTTTATTTGAAAAAGGGGGGGGGGGGGGGAGTACGGGTTTGCAACACTTGATTGCAAGTTTGGGATTATGTATTATGTATACAGTACATAAGTGTTTTTACCAAATTGAAAATTGTGTTTTGTTATTGTGTTCAATGTTTTTGTTGGTTTTGGAAGAAAAGGGATTTTGGGTACAGTACTTTTTTGGTTTAAGACAAGTCTATGTTTTTGCATTACTATGAATGACGGGCACGTGTTAAAACTTTTCTTTTTAGCTACTCCTCAGTTTTTCACTCTTTTATTAAACTCTCTTGTTTAAATTGTGTTTCTTTGTCATTCATAATTTTGTTTTATGCATTGTTTTTTTTGGTATGTTCGGCTTGGATGTCCTCCTCCTATTTGTTACGCAGCCTTGACGTTGGATTTGCCAAGACTACTAACAAATTGGGAGGTTTAACGTACCTCCCAACCTACCAAATAGGAAAACCTACTATTTGGTAGTAGTCTTGGAAAATCCAACGTACATAATACCCTCCCTCACGCCGGACCCCTGCCCATCCGCGTTCTTCTGCTGACGTGAGATGTGATAACAAGAGAGGGTCGCTCATGCGCACGTTCGACAGGGATCTGCACATGACGGAACACGGGATGGGCCTTAAGCGGTAACTAAGGTAAACCCCTTTTTCTTCTCTTCTATGCTTTTTTCACCTTCGGTGGTAGTTTTGGTTAATGTACAATGTCTCCTAGAGCAAGATAAGGAGTAGACTCTAGACTTTTTCTTTTTTAACCGCGGTTGGAATGACGACATAGCAGTCAAAATAGACAAGTCGTCATTGCAATTAGGTTAATAGCCTTGACGTTGGATTTTCCAAGACTACTACCAAATAGTAGGTTTTCCTATTTGGTAGGTTGGGAGGTACGTCAAACCTCCCATTACGTACCTCAACTGTGATCTTTCGCACAAGAGCGTCTTAACTTTCCTCATCCACATGGTCTTCTTTGGCAAACTTAAAGATTTTGCCTACAAACTCCAAAAAACCAACAATGGATGCACGACCCTCAGTGTAAAGTACCACCACATTATCACCAAAATATGTAATAAGCTTGGTAAGCATTTGCGTTTGTGTCAATTGAAAAAAACCCATAGCAAGGGACGGAGAAGGAAGACACAGACAATGCCAGCCCCCACACCGTCGCCACTGAAGGCCAGGCCACAGGCCAGTACAAGTAAGTGGACGACCACCAACAGGGAGGCGGCCCAAGACACCCGGACCTCCGAGGAAGGAAACCCACAGGCCAAAGGCAGAGGACCGCGCACCACCGAGCAGGGAAACCAGCAGCGCACGATGACTCACAGACGAGTGAGAAGATGAGGTGAGAAGGCCAGAAAAGACGACGTGAGTGAGCCGACATGCCGTCCACAGAATGCACCGCAGCGGCAGCACACGAAAGGGCAGACAGAACAGAGGAAGTGAGCCACAATCCCAGTGCGAGTACACAGAGGCAAGGACACGAGAGAGTCAGAACCAGCCAAAGAAGGCAAGGCCCAGCAAAAGAGGCAGGGCACAGCACTCAAACCCCAAAAGCGGCATGTGACACAAGAGGAAACATTTGGAAGCCACACATGTGGCTTGCAACGCCAACCCAGCGGAGGACAGGAAGCAGGTCGTGGCCACAGCGGCTGCTTTGAAGAGGCACACAGGAACTGGAGGGAGGACCAAGAGGTACCAGCCTGACACAGAATGCCGCGATGAGGGAAAAAGAATCGGGCCGACCGGGGAAAAAACATTCGTACCCAAGGGTGAGAACAAGAACTAAATCTTGGGCAGCATGTGCCGAAGGCACCCCAGACACCCCGGGGAACCGGGAGGGGCATACGGGCAGGCCCAGAGAAGGACCACGACAGGGGATGGAGCAGTTGGATCAAAAACACTTCAATACCTGTATAATAACATGTCTAGGTGCCTCCTATGTTAGAATATAACATTAACTCACTATAAGAGCAGCAGGCAGAGCTAGACGGAGAGACACGGGAAGGTCACAGGGAGCACAACAAAAAACACGTCTGGTTGGAGCGGCCGCAACCTGAAAAGAGACAGAATCAAGCTCGAGCTCCAGCTAGAAGACACGCGCATGGTAAGCCTGCCTGTATAACGGTGCGCTATGAATTCGTATATCCTTATAATATCTTCAAATTTATTTTGTCTACGGTGGTATCCGATTTGATGACGTTCCCTAGGAACTGTGTAAGGGGTATCCCCTGGGATGTTCTTTTTCATGTATTAGGGTTGCGTTAAGCATTCTCCAGGTGCCCCTAGGGGACCCGGGGAGCCCTAATATATAATTAGGCTCTCACGTCATTGACAGAGAGAACCACTTCTAAATATGTCTCCCCCAATCTCTCCTCCGCCTCCCTCCCAAAATCTTCTCCTTTCTCCTTCTTCTGTAATGCTTCTACTTTTCTCACTGTACTTTCCGTCTCCTGTCTTGTTCCTCTTTTTATTCATCCATTTATGCTGTACTCTAAATCACACCCCAACTAAAAGTTGTGCGAGAGACCTGCCCCCACTCTTCTAATTGCTCTTGTGTCCATCACTTACCTCCTCATTTTTTCCATCTTAATATATCATTGATTTAATCTCTTCTACTTCCCCTTCCCTCTTTCTTTCCACCCTCCACATGTACCTGTGGATCACCTTGTGCTGGAAAAAGCTATTGCAGGTATAAAGGAAAATTAGAAGTACTTCTTTTCTTATGCCAAACAAAAGGCTAAAACAGCATCAAACATTGGCCAACTAAGTAAAGGGGATGGGTCATTCACAGGGTACAAAAAGGAAATGAACGAACTCTTACACCGGCAGTATGAAATGGCCTTCAGTGAGCCTGACGAAACAAAATCCATCAAAGACCAAAATTAATTTTTCATGGAAAACTCCCCAGATTCTGGATATTGATTTAGGTCCAAAAGACATAGAAGAGGCCATTTCCAACATGCCATCCCACTCAATACCAGGCCCAGACTCATGGAATTTGATCCTAATGAAGAAATGTAAGGAAAACCTCTCAAAACCCCTGGCTAAAGTGTGGAGAAGGGGTCTAGAAACTGGTGAAATACCAGATAGCTTGAAAAACGCAATAATTGCCCTTCTGCATAAAGGAGGGAGTAAAGCACTACCAAAGAATTACCGCCCGGTAGCTCTAACTTCCCTCATCATTAAAGTTTTCGAGCGAGTCCTGCGAAGCAAAATCTCAACATTCATGGAGGTAAATAAACTACATAACACCAGTCAACACCAGTGCACACGTATCATTTGCCGGTCAGTCATCTAGCATCAGAAACTTCACAAACGGAGTCCCGCAAGGGTCCGTCCTGTCGTCCGTACTCTTCAATCTGTACGTGCATGATATTCCTACACCCCTCGCACCCCAAATAAATATAGCTTCCTACACAGACGACATAACACTCGCATGCACACACCAAGACCCAGACAGTGCAACGCTTCTCCTTCAACCTTATCTCAACACACTACATGACTGGTGCACTACAAACAGACTCAAGTTGGCCCCAGCCATATCCACTGCAACCCTCCTCACAAGCTGGACAACCGAATACAAAAACAACCCGCACCTCATCATAAACAACACCCCACTAACACACACACAGCACCCAAAATCCTAAGAGTAACATATGATACTCTAATGACATTCAAACAACATATCACAAACATAAAAAATATACTGACACCCAGACTTAATGCCCTCAGGTCACTTGCCCACACAAAATTTGGACACAACAAAGAAACTACCACCACAGTATACAAACAATACATAATATCAGTGATGGAATAGGCTTTTAACTTAGCTGAAATACATCACAAGACCTTGCAGACTATTCAAAACAATGCCCTAACAATCATCACAAGCTGCACAGCTACTACACCTACAGATCACCTACATCAAGAAACCAAAGTCCTTAAAGTCAAAGATCACCTGGACATGAGAGGCACCCAATTCCTGGCCGCAGCCTCCACAAACCAACACCACCCATTACACTACATGGCAGCACACCCACAGGCACTAAGGAATATCAAAACAACACCCAGCACACGGTATCACACACAAATACAGTACTGTCATCTCTCCCTCTCTGCCCATCCCAAACCATCTTCCAGAAGCACATCCATACTCATATCTCTCGCCATTCCATCCAATCACTCATTGACAACACACAGCTGCAGGCATGACCCCCCGAAATCTATACTTCTGAATCCTCCCTTCCTCGCGAGGACAGAGTCCACCTGGCCAGGTTGAGATGTGGGCACCATCCAGCTCTTCTGAGCTATCAGAAGAGACTGGATATCTCCATCGTCGAAACCTGCCCAGGATGCAACACAGCACCCCATACTATTAAACACATCAGAGAAGACTGCATTCTACACATCACTTATGCCAACAACATAATCTACACTCCTTGAGAGCCCTGTGGGAAAGCCCGATCGTGGTCATGGCCTTCCTTAGGTACTCAGAGCTGTTCAGCCAGGCAGCCTAGTGAACGACAACAACAACAACAACAACAACAACAACAACAACAACAACACCAGTCAACATGGGTTCAGAGCAGGAAGATCATGTCTCTCACAACTTTTGGAACATTATGACAAAATTCCTAAATCGCTATAAGAAAAGAAAAACGTGAATGTTATTTACACCGTTTTGCTAAGACATTTGATAAATTTGACCATGGTATAATAGCTCTCAAACTCAAAGCAAAAGGTATAACAGGGAAAGTCGGACGGTGGATATACAACTTCCTCGTAAACCGGAAACAATCAGTAGCTGTAAACCAAGTCACATCTGAGGCTTCGGATGTCAAAAGCTCAGTTCCCCATGGAACAGTGCTAGCACCCCTTCTTTTCTTAATTTTAATTAATGACACACAAGACACAGTACAGTGTCTTATTTTGCTGATGACACAAAACTAAGCATGATAGTAAACACACAGGAGGACACAGGCCAGTTTCAGGATAAATGTAGTGTTCCAGTGGACCAGAGAAAACAACATGCAGTTCAAAGAAGAAAAATTCTAAATAATACGATACGGAGATGATAATGTTGTTACAAATAATACAAATTATGTAACAGAATCCAACCACATAATAGAACATAAAGACAGTGTGAAAGATCTTAGGGTGTTAATGTCTGGAAATATGGAATTCAAAGAACATAACCAGGTCAAAGTTGCAGCTGCGAAACGTGTAACAGATTGGATTCTGTGTACATTTACAACATGCGGTGAATTGCCTAGGATAACGCTCTTCAAATCTCTAGTGCTACCGTGGCTTGCATACTGTAACGTATTAACATCCCTATACAAAGCAGGCGAAATAAATTATATAGTACTGTTCCCCTACCGTGATCTTATACATGGAGATATAATGCGCATGATTGAATTACGAGTGTAATTTCTTATGCAGTGGTTAACTCATCAGATTAGTAACTGGTAATGAAAAGCAACCACACTCGCAATTCATTCATGCTACAGTGCACTCCCGTTATCCGCGATCCTTGCTATCCGCGGACACCCCTAAATACCCCATTACTCGTTATTGGCGATTATCCGCGAAAAAGTATGCATTTTCCGCGGATTTTCACTCGATCGAGGAAGAAAGCAGTGCTGCCATTAACCAAGAAAGGTGAAATATAAGAACATAAGAATTGTCCCACACAAGGCAGATCCCTGTAACATAAGGCAGATCCCTGTAACACAAGGCAGATCCCTGTAACACAAGGCAGATCCCTCTCACACAAGGCAGATCCCTCTCACACAAGGCAGATCACTTTTGTAAGTGTTGGAAAAGGTAGAAAACTTAGTGCTACTGAAGTCTCATGTCATTTTCTTTTCCTTCTCATATTCATCTGGCTTAATGTGTTCTAAGTGGTTCTAAGAATAGTTCATTGGTTGAGGATAAAGTGAAGAAAATCATGTTTAATGATTTTTTCTTTTTTTAGATAAAAGTGCAGATAATCTTGATTAATGAGTTCTAAGTGGTTCTTGAAGGGCTTCTAAGAATGGTTCATAGGGGAGGGGATGATGATATGGCACAAGTGACACCTGGATTTACCTTTGGAATGTACTTGATGTCCACTGCTTTGGACTGTACCTGGAGCTTAGTGGAGTAGTGGAACAGTCATTGTGGATCAAAGTGAGTTTCCTTTAATCATTGGGTACATATTAATGTCATTAGGTAGGTCAAAATAGTGTACTGTATTTGAGGGTCCAAGATGGGTGAGCTTGGTATGACCTAAGTCTATTTCCCATTGAAACCTATGTTAAACACTCCCCACGTATCCGCGGAGAATACGTGGTACGACTTAGGCGCGGATACGGGGAGTGCACTGTATTTTACTTTCATACTTAAGATCACGACGAAGAACAGAACTTATGTGGCCAACTGTACAAAGGAATATCACCTCGCATATAAACTTGGTAAAACAGCTACACTTTTGGGAGCGTTTAAGATCCCTGAAACTGTACTCGTTGGAGCGTAGAAGAGAACGTTACTTAATACTATACACATGGAAAATCGCAGAGAGTTTACTACGAAACCTACACACCCTGATAGTCATGAAATTCAGTGATAGGAGAGGCTGGGAATGTGATATCCCCCGGATGAATAACCGGGGTGCTATGGGCTCTCTGCGAGAGGGTTGGTTATCACACAGAGGTCCACGTCTCTTCAACAAACCCCCACGGCAAGTAAGAGACATGAGGTCTGGTTAGACAACTTCAAGAGAGCCCTTGATGTCGAACTGCTAAAAATGCCAAACAAGACCATCTTCGCAGGGGAGCGTGCTGCCCCTTCGAACAGTCTGCTGCACCAAATCACCACCCAGAACGAGGGGCGGCGCGCTCCTCGGTGCCACTAGAAGAGTGGCGAACACAACCTTAGATGACCTTAGGTAGGTAGTGGGGTTACCACATCCTTACCATGAATGTGGCGGGCGGTGGGGTCGCCACATTCCTACACCATTTTTCTTCTGTTTATTTTTATATTTTCTTTCCTTTTGTACTTCCTAGGTCTTTCGTACTTCTCAGGCGGGAATCAGCTTATAAGTATATGTAAAAAAAAATATTATATAAAAGTGTTAGGGTAGGATCATTGGCATGGTAACTGTAAACTCACAAACCAAAATAAGTATCCTAGACACCCATTAAAATCTTTGAACCTTTAAAGCTAAGTTTTGAAGCTTCTGAGATAAAATACAGCCGAGTATTCTCATATATGGTTTCAATAAAAATGACAATGGGTGTGTGGGTAGGTAGGAAGTGAAGCATGGACGTTGTTGGAGTGGCAAACACTAAGAGTGAGAGGGGTGGAAATGAGTTACTTGGAAGTAGATGTGCTGGAAAATGTGAAAAGGAACACCTTGAGATGGTTTGGTCATGTGAAACGTATGGGAAGCAAGAAAATTACTAAGAGTGTGTACGAGAGCGAGTTGGAAGGACGGAGAGGGAGAGATAGACAGGAGAGATAGGTGGAAGGATGGAGTTTAGAAGTATATGAGTGAAAGCGGTGCTGGATGGGAGGAGGGGCATCGACTGACTGGGGAGAGGTGCATGGGGGCGTTTTGTTTGTGGCCACCCATTCAGGGATCATGGCATCCGGCAATAGATAGATAGATAGTGTGTAGGTAATATGGCTCATGACTGTAGAAAAGCAAACAGTGAACTAATGCCATACTCTCTAATTTTTACAGAGCGGATGAGGTAAAGGAGCATCCATTCTTCGGTGGCCTGGACTGGCAACAAGTGTACCTACAGAAGTACCAGCCGCCCCTCATACCTCCGCGGGGAGAAGTTAATGCTGCTGACGCCTTCGACATTGGCTCCTTTGATGAAGAGGACACCAAAGGCATCAAGGTGGGATAACCAATAAGCTGCCAAATCAGAGACTATTCACCCAAGTAATTTTTGTCTTAATTAATCAATACAGTATATATTAATAATAATAATTATTATTATAATGTATGTACAGTATGTATATAATTATATACTCAAGCACATACCCCATAGCTGGGGATGGCCGACTCGAGACAGATCCCGAACAGGGACAACACAACACAACACAAAACAAAACAAATACAAATAATAAAACTCACATACATCTAGGTTGCCTATGAGAATACCCAGAGACCCAGGCCCATTTAGGGTCTCCAGCAAAAGATTCCCAGGTCCTAGACCTCCCGGAGAGGTTCCGTTCTCAGCAGGCAGACACACAGCGTAGCCATACCACAATGCCCGCCTACCTTACATCCAGGCATGACCCTTCATATACACCGGCTCCCCGGGCTAGGTGCCTGACGGACTATTATCTAGTCCAACTGACGCCCGACCCTCTCTCCCAATGACCGCGTTATCACTCTTCTATTCACAAGCATTCTCTATTTATTCCTATTTATTACCACTTCTCTTGCCTGTTCTACAGTCATCCCTCTTTCTTCCATGGCTTGTACTACACCATCTCTCCATCTCAACCGAGGTCTTCCTCTCCCTCTACCTCCCCTTGTATCTGACTCATATACTCTCTTTGTAAGCCTTTCATCTCCCATTAGTTTGACATGTCCATACCTGCACAGCACCCTTCTGTCCACTCTGGCCGACAAGGGTTCCTGCTGTCCCACTCTTCTACTTACCTCCTCATTCCTCAATCTGTCTCTACATGTCTTCACTCTTAAGAGGGATACCAAAGACCAAGCTGTCTGAAACGTTGCTATAAGGTGAACAAAAAGACTGACCTACTCAGATGTAGATCTTTTAGATCTTAGTCTCTAATGTATGTATGTACAATATGTACATTATTATTCTATTATTATTATTATTATTATTATTATTATTATTATTATACGATAGGGATGCAGAAGTGGAAATGGAGGTAAGACAGAGAGTATATGAAGTAAGGAAAGTTTTCAGAGCAATGGAAAGTATGTGGAAGTTGAGAAATCTCGGAATGAAAGCTAAAAGTGCAATGTATAAAGGGATCGTTGTACCAATAGTGATCTATGGGGTTGAGATGTGGGCTCTGAAGGCACAAGAAAGAAGAAAGTTGGATGTGATGGAGATGAACTGCTTGAGGAGTATGTGTAGAGTGACACGTACAGTAGAGACAGATTGAGGAATGAGGAGGTAAGTAGAAGAGTGGGACAGCAGGAACCCTTGTCGGCCAGAGTGGACAGAAGGGTGCTGTGCAGGTATGGACATGTCAAACTAATGGGAGATGAAAGTCTTACAAAGAGAGTATATGAGTCAGATACAAGGGGAGGTAGAGGGAGAGGAAGACCTCGGTTGAGATGGAGAGATGGTGTAGTACAAGCCATGGAAGAAAGAGGGATGACTGTAGAACAGGCAAGAGAAGTGGTAATACATAGGAATGAATAGAGAATGCTTGTGAATAGAAGAGTGATAACGCGGTCATTGGGAGAGAGGGTCGGGCGTCAGTTGGACTAGATAATAGTCCGTCAGGCACCTAGCCCGGGGAGCCGGTGTATATGAAGGGTCATGCCTGGATGTGAGGTGGGCGAGCATTGTGGTATGGCTATGCTGTGTGTCTGCCTGTTGAGACCGGAACCTCTCCGGGAGGTCTGGGACCTGGGAATCTTTTGCTGTAGACCCTAAATGAGCCTGGGTCTCTGGGTATTCTCCATAGCGCATTTGGAATGTATGTACATGCTCAGATTAATATACAGGATTCGAAACTGCATAATAAATCGTAGGCTTGTGCATATTTCTTTAACTGTCTTGATAGCGTAATGCATAAGTGCGCGGAATTTCGGTGTGAGTATCCTAGGTTCGAGTCCTTGTATTTGTTGATTTCATTAATTGAGTTTAGAAGTAAAGTTGGTTGGTGAAAAAAGATATAATATATAGGCTCTCACGTCATCATCAGGGAAGAAATATATGGATGAAGGCGGTGCTGGTTGGGAGGAGGGGCGTCGACTGAGTGGGGACAGAGGTGCATGGGGGCGGTTCGTTTGTGGCCACACCTTCGGGGATCACGGCGTCAGGCAATAGATAGATAGATAGACATCATTGACTATGGAACCACTATTGAATATATGGTTTTCCTTCCTTCCGTTCGGGTTGTCAAACCCGTAGCGCGGTTGGTAGAGCACTTGCCTGCAAGCCGTGAGGTTGATGGTTCGAGTCTCGGGCCAGCCAGTGTGTGTTATTGGCAGATGCCACTGCTGTTGGTGGACGGTGCGGTCTAGCAATCTGTGGCAACTATTCACTGAATAGGGCACCCACCCTAGCCCAGCTCTTGAGCAGGGAGTGTATGGTGGTAAGTTAAAACTGCATCATTATCATAATAACCCCCAAAACATGAGATGTGATAGTGTTAACCCCAATATTTTGCAGTTAACGGAAGCGGACCAGGAGCTGTACAAGAACTTCCCGCTGGTTATCTCTGAACGATGGCAGACGGAAGTGGCAGAGACCGTGTTTGAGACCGTTAACCAGGAAGCTGATAAGAGTGAACACAAACGTCGGGCAAAACACAAATTCAAGTTTGATACAGATGAAAAGGGTAAGAGAGAAAGAGAATTGGTGAAGAGAGGAAAATAAAGTAAGTGAGAGCATATTGGGAAGAGTAAATTACATTGCAGTATGCATATCTAGTGGTACAGGGAGCAAGAGCTGTAATCAATTAATAAAAAAATGAAATACAGTTCTGTAGTTTGGTAGAATCTTCAACCTTGACTGGGAAGTTTGACGACCTCCCTAACACCAAATAAGGAAAACCTCTTATTTTGCAGTAATCCCGGAGAATCAACCGTCCAACTATTACAAGTGTAATTTCATCTGCTAGTATAGTGACAATAAATTATCAGTACCACTTGCGTGGTCACAAATGTCTTCTAGATAATGCACCTCAATTATCTGCTAGGTACGGTATGGTATGGATCCCTCGTGACCACTGATGCAATCAGAAAAAAAGAAAAATTGTCGAGGGTAGAAAAAGAAAAAGATTTTTTTTTCGAGTGCAGCTTATCTAAGACACTTTCAGTACCCATGACCCTTGACCTACCTGCGCGGCACTCTTACATCATATCAAGTAAATCTAGATTGGATGGGCAGGGGCCGGGACTAGGGTGGGATACTATGACTGGTAGGCCAGATTTATGCCTTGAAAATTGTTGTAGAGAAATACCTGGAGAAGGCATAAAAGATGTATGCTGCCTTTATGGACTTGGAGAAGGCCTATGACAGAGTTGATAGAGAAGGTCTTTGGAAAGTATTGAGATTATACGGAATAGATAGCAAGTTGTTGAAAGTGGTGAAGAACATGTATGAGAGTGCAAAGGGGGCAGTACGTTTGGAGAATGAACAGAGCGAGTTCTTTGATCTGAATTTTGGGTTAAAGCAAGGATGTGTGATGTCCACATGGTTGTTCAACATATACTATATATGGATGGAGTCATTGTTGAACTGGTTGCCGACATGATAGTGGATATCACTCTAAATATGTGGGGCACAGGGAAAACACATCCTCCTTCAACGGTTTATTTCTCCGTAATAACAACAAAGCTTACAAGAATGGCCGCTAGGGGCAATACAGAAAATGGAACTAAATTATGGCAAACTAATTTATCCTTTGGAAAGTAACTCCTTATATATTTATTCTGAGTAACTTGAGTTTATATCTTAACATCCCCTCTTAAACTTAAGTTATTCCCATGACAACACTGAACTTATTCAATTTGTACTTTGATACTGGCTTTGTAAATAAATCTGCAATGTTATCTTCAGAAGGTACATAAGCTAAATCAACAATCTTGCTTTCCACTTCTGACCTGATAAAATGGTATCTAATATCAATGTGCTTAGATCTTTGATGGTGTACAGGGTTCTTGGCTAATGCTATAGCTCCTTGATTGTCTACATTCAAAGTTACAGTGTCTCTTTCACAACCTGTCATATTAGAATACAATTGTCGCAAGAAATTAGCTTCTTGCATAGCACAAGTCATGGCCATATATTCTGCTTCACATGTAGATAAAGCTACTACTCTTTGTTTTTTTACTTTTCCAAGAGATCAATGGGCCTTGTTTACTCAGTTGAAAACTATAGCCTGTCGTACTACGTCTATCTTCTGATGCTCCCCAGTCTGAATCACAGTAACCAGTTAATTTCAATTGACTATCTGACTTCTGAAAATTTAAACAATAATTCAATGTCCCTTTAATATACTTCAGTACGTGTTTAGCTAAGCCTAGATTTTTTTTTTTTTTTTTTTTTTAAGAGACAATGAACGGAGGAAGGAAAAACACAGATAAAACAAAAAGGTCCATGTGCCTAAAGGCATCCTCCATTCATAAAATGTTTGTAACAACTGGATTTAAACATTTGTTGATTGTAAGTTTGTGGAAAGCAATTCGAGGGAAGTGAATTCCAAAGAGTAGTAGCTCTGGGGATAAATGAATTCTGATAAGCAGAAGTTCTGCATTGTGGAGGAGAAAGTGTAAATTCATGGGCGCTCTCAGCTGCCCTAGTTCTACGGGGAAAGATGTGGAGAGGCGGCACAATTGAAGCAAGTTCCTCGGAACAATTGCTGTGAAAATATCTGTAGAATAATGCAAGGGATGCAACGTTTCTTCGTATGGCTAATGTAGGAAGGTCCTGTGTGATTGCAGGGTTATTGATTAATCTAATAGCTTTATTTCGAATTTTGTCCAACTGCCTCAATGCAACCACTCCACTTCCACCCCACAGAGGTGACCAGTAATCCATCTGAGAGCGCACATGACTTTTATATATTACGGCCAACTGCTCGTCAGTGAAGAATTCTCGAACTCTGTACAGGAGTCCCAGTTTTTTAGAGGCATTCTTAGCAATGCTTCTAACATAATGTGTCCAGCTCAAGTTAGTAGTTAATGTTACACCGAGAATGTCAATACTAGGGGAAGTGGGAATATTTACATCATTAAAAAATATATGGGAGTCAGTGAGATTCTGTCGGTTAGAAAATTGAATGTACTTGGTTTTCTGTGCATTAAAGGAAACTAGATTCTCTTGTCCCCATTCATTAATTCTAGAAAGGTCCTGGTTCAGAGAAATTGCAGTGTTTATTTTTGAATTTATAAGATCGGGTTGGGTGAAAGAATTGGTAAATGTGAAGGAACTGTGGAGTGTTGAGTCATCTGCGTAGGAATGTATTGGATTATGAGTGGTAGATATGAGATCATTGATATGAATGAGGAACAGAGTTGGGGCCAAAACTGATCCCTGGGGAACACCAGCATTTATTGAGTGAAATTGAGAATAAAGGCCATCTACCATTACACGTATTTTTCTGTTATGAAGATAAGAAGAAATTAGTGGAACTAATGATGCAAGGCCGTAGTGTGACATCTTCGACAATAAGGATTGATGCCAGACTCTATCAAATGCCTTTGATATATCCAGTGCTATTGTATGTGTTTCACCATGTTGGTCTGTAGCTTGGTTGATTTGATGCGTAAGAAGGCAAAGAATGTCTGCAGTTGATCGACATCGTCTAAAACCATATTGCCTATCACTGATTAATTTATTATTCTCCAGATGCTTAATTATGTGATTATTTAATATAATTTCAAAAACTTTGCCAAGAGTGGAAGTTATAGCTATTGGTCTGTAGTTTGATGGATCTGAAGAGGCACCTTTTTTAGGAACTGGATGGATGTTTGCTTCTTTCCAGGGTACTGGGAAGCATGAGGTATGAGTACACAGACGGAAAAAATTTTTGCCAATACAGGAGCGAGCACCAAGGAGCAATTCTTAAGTACTATTGGAGGAATTTCATCTGGACCAGGAGCCTTATCTACTGAGAGATTCTGCAAAATAGTTTTGACATGTCTGGTGTGGATCTTAAGTGAGGGAATTTCAGGTGAATTAAAATTAAGTACAGGGACATCTTGATTTATGTCATCTAAGGTTGAGTTGGTGGAGAAAATATCTGCAAGAAGGTTAGCTTTACCTCGTGGGTCACTTACAAGATTGCCAGTCGGAGATTTTAATGGTGGAATGGATGAAGCAGTAGTGAAGTTGGATTTGAATGAGTTAAGAGTAGACCAAAATATTTTGTTATCATTTGGATTATTAGAAGTTTATTTGCCTGCTTATGGAGAAAGTTTGATTTAGTTAGGTTTAATACAGTTTTGGCATGATTTCTGATGTTTCTAAAGTAATTAAAGGCTTCATGTGTTTTTGATCTTGTGTATGCATTGTAGGCTATTGCTTTTTGTTCAGTTACTCTAGCACAATTATGGTCAAACCATTTAGGTGAATTAGATCTTTTACTGTACTTTTGATGAGGAATAAAAGTTTCCATTCCAATTTTTACAAAATCTTGTATGTGGCTCAAGGTGGAGTGTGCATCATTAGAAAAGAAAGAGGTCCAGGGAATATCAATAAAGAAACCTTGAAGACCCTCCCAGTCTGCCCTATCGTAATGCCATTTAGTCACCAAAACAGGTTCAGAGTGGGAAGGTGTGGTAGGTGATAGACAGGTGGCCTGTATCAGACAGTGATCAGAAGATCCAAGTGGGGACCTCACTGTAACATCATAATTTTCTGAATTGGTTGTTAAAAATAAGTCCAGTAGGTGGGAATTATGATTAGGATTATCTGGTAGATGGGCCTTAATGGGCTTGGACATAAACTGGGACAACTTTGTTACTACATAACTTAAATCAGGCCTTGTTCCTGTCATAACATAAATTAAACTCCCAACAATTTCTCTGTACAATCTTGGATCAGCCAATCAGGAATGATCAGAAATCAACTTACTTACAGTCGGATTACATGGAATGGCTTTTGGGTTACAGTCCTTCATATGAAATTTCTCAAGAATTCTCTCACAATATTTTCTTTGGTTCATACTAACACTCCCCTCTAAACCAAAGTGAATTCAATTCCAAGAAACCATGATAATATTCCCATGTCTTTCATTTTGAATCTATCTTTGAGGGATTTCTTTATGGCATGAAGTGCTTCATCATTACTGGCTGCTATAATTATGTCATCTACCCATATTAGAGTCATTGTTACTGTATCACCTTCAAACTTTGTATACAAACAAGGGTCAGCAACAGATCGGGTGAAATTCTGATCAGTTAGAAAATTATGTAACATATTATTCCAGTTCCGTCCACTTTGTTTCAATCCATACAAAGATTTTTTCAGTTTGCATACAAGCTTTTCACCGTTTTCATTTTTCTTGGTAAAACCTTCAGGCTGCTCTAGGTAAATGTCACAATCTATCTCCGCATTTAGATAAGCTGTTTTTACATCCATTTGATGAACCTTCATTTCTTCTTGAGCTGCTAGCTGCATCATCATACGAATGGAAGTGTGGCGTGCTGTTGGTGAAAATGTCTCTTCATAGTCTACATTCTTGACTTGCGAATATCCCTTTGCTATGTATCTTGCCTTGAATTTTTCTTCGTTGTTCGGACCTAGTTTTACGGCGTACACCCATTTTCCACCAACAACTGATCGGTCTTCAGGGAGTGCTGTTAACTTATAAGTGTCGTTCTCATCCAAAGCGTTGATTTCTTCTTTCATTGCTTCATGCCACTGATGAGACTGATGATGAGAGAGCCTCCTGATATGTACTTGGGATGTCAGCAACACGATAGCAGTAATCAATCGAACATTTCGCAACATTTGATAAATCTTCATCATCCATGACATACTCTTTCAAGTGCTTGGGTAAGTTCCGGTTTCTTTGGGGGTATCTTCTAATTCCTTCAGCTTCATCTTCATTCTCCTCCGTCTAGAGCTGTGTGGTTTCTTGCGGGCCGTCTTGGAGTGGTAATGTGGTGTTTTTTTCTGATTCACAAGTCTTGGGTCTTGTATGTGTACCCACATTTTTCTTCGAATTTTTCATTGAATTTCACACATCTCACTCTCTTCACGTCATTTTTCTCCGAGAAGTACACAAGATAGGCTGGACTCTGTGTATCATAGCCTAGAAATACTCCTCGGTCACAGCGGTCATCCAATTTCTTCTTGTTTTGAACATATGCATAACATACAGTTCCAAAGATATGCATATTCTTCAAGTTTGGCTTTAATCCTGTGATCATTTCATATGGTGTTTTTCCAGTTCTCGGGTTGTAGCACCGGTTCCTAATGTAAGCGGATGTCTTCACTGCATATGTCCAAAGTTCCTTCGGCAAGCTAGCTTCCAATAGTAAACATCTGGCCATCTCAAAAAGGGTTCTCCAGGATCGTTCAGCTGTGCCATTCTGGTGGGGAGAATATGGTGCAGAAAACTCATGCTTGATATGATTTTTCACTAGGAATGATCTGAACTCTGCAGAAGTAAATTCTCCGCCATTATCTGTCCTGATTCGCTTGACAGAACCATAGGGGGCACTGTCTGCTAAAAATCTCTCCATAGCTGCTACTGTATCACTTTTGTTCTTCAGAAAATACACCATAATGACACCAGAGTAATCATCTACAAACAAAATTGCATACCTAAATCCCTCTCTTGCAGGAGGGTCCATGGGGCCTGCTAGATCACAATGTATTAGTTCAAGTTTTTCATTAGCTTTCTTGTCTTGCTCCCTATTCCTGTATTGTGTCATTTTCCCTTTTGTACAAGTTTCACAATCAAAGTTCATCTTGCCGGAAATGTGCATACCTTCAACGACATCTTCGAGTTTCATCACATCTTTCACATTACAATGGCCTAAAATTATATGCCACTCTTCCAAGGTGTGGGTGCCACTTTTGTCAACATTTACATTATTGAGAAAATATAGCTTTTGGCATGTCTGGATTTCAAATTCTGTGCCATCTGGAGCTTTTAATTCTGCATGGTCAGGGGTAAATGTTACTGTTGCTCCCCTTTCAGTCGCTGCTTTAACACTAAATATGTCTTGTTTGTAGGATGGCACATACAAGGAATTCTTTAACTCAACTTGTTGTATGTTTCCTTTGGTGTCACACAGCTCCACACTTGCTACACCTCTACCTGACACAATACCTGAAGTCCTGCTACCATCTGCAAGTTCAATAGTGTGACTCACAGGTTCAAAACGTTCATCAAATTTTACAAATTTGGATTTGTCTGTAATGATGTGTTGTACCACCACAATCTCCCAATACCCTCCCATTGCTGCTAGGACTATCAAGATTAGTATAGCTTGGCTTTGCTTTTAAATGCAAAATAATGAGAACTGTCACTGTGTGTAGGCCTACTCACTGCACTTACATTTTCTGTTTCTTCTCTGTCACTCACAACTTTAACATAATTCTTCTTTCTACAGTAATTTGTGTCATGTGTAGGGGACTGGCAATTTTCACACCAGCGGCTTGGTCTTCTGTAGGCTTCCTTTCTTCTTTATTCTTTGTTGGACATTGGAAGGATTTGTGTCCCATTTTCCCACATACATAACACTTGAAACTGGTTTCCCCTGATTTGGCATTCATAACCCTATCTTCTCTGGATTTATGTGGCTTGTGGACTTTTTCAGATTCTTCAAAACTCCTCAACTGAACTTTAAAATCTATGAAAACTCCACGTTTTTTCTCTCTGAGTCACGACAGTGGAAAAAGTTTTATAATCAGGGGGTAAGCCTTTCAAACACCATAGCACAAACTGTCACTGATAGTTTCTTTCGCATTCTTCAAGGAAGTCGCTGCTTTCTCTGCCCTAATCATGTAGTTGGTTACACTCTCATCCTCTGCCATCTTGAGTGTTGTCAGCTCGGTGTACAAAGAAATAATCCTGGGTTTGCTTGTTCCTAAGTAATGTTCACGAAGTATTGCTAGAGCCTTCTTACCATCATCTTGGGCATCTCGGATCACCAGGGCTAAACTTGTGTCGTCTAGCAGTTGTACAAGCTCGGCATACACTTCAGCATTCTTATCAGCATCAGGGTGGGTGCTGCCAGGACACTATGAAGTTTTTGAATTCTTAAATGTGCTAAAAACTTCACTTCCCACAATTCGTATTTTTCTTCATCACCATCGAATACTAGGCGATGCCTGGGCCCATAACCTGTTGAACTGGTCGCCGACATGATAGTGGATATCACTCTAAATATGTGGGGCACAGGGAAAACACATCCTCCTTCAACGGTTTATTTCTCCGTAATAACAACAAAGCTTACAAGAATGGCCGCTAGGGGCAATACAGAAAATGGAACTAAATAATGGCAAACTAATTTATCCTTTGGAAAGTAACTCCTTATATATTTATTCTGAGTAACTTGAGTTTATATCTTAACAGTCATGAAAGAAATACCAGGAAGAGCAGTGGATGTTGGTGTACCAATGATAAGGGAAGGAAATAAGTGGAAGTTGCCTGTACTGCTGTTTGCTGACGATACAGTTCTGATGAGTGATAGTGAGTGGGAGTTGCAAGGCCTGGTAAATATGTTTGGAACAGTTTGTGAAAAACGGAATCTGAAGGTAAATGCGGGGACGAGTAAGGTTATGGTCTTTGAAAGGGGTGCAGTCACATAGTGTGAGGTGAGTTTGATAGGTCAGGTAATGGAGAATGTCAGCTCATTTAAGTACTTGGGCAGTGTGTTGAGTAAATGCTGGAAAGTGTGAAAAGGAACACCTTGAGATGGTTTGGCTATGTGGAACGTATGGGAAGCGAGAGAATGACTAAGAGAGTGTATGAGAGTGAAATGGAATAACAGAGAGGGATAGGTAGACCGAGAGAGAGGTGGAAGGACGGAGTTGTTGTTGTTGTTGTTGTTGTTGTTCCCTAAGCTGCCTGGCCGAACAGCCCCGAGTCCCTGAGAAAGGCCATGGCCACGATCGGGCTTTCCCACAGAGCTCTCATTGAGTGTAGATTGTGTTGTTGGCGTAAGTGGTTGTGTGAAATGCAGTCTTCTATGATGTGTTTAATGGTATGGGGTGCTGTGTTACATCCCGGGCAGGCGTCGACAACGGAGTCATCCAGTCTCTTCTGATAGCTCAGGAGAGCTGGATGGTGTCCGCATCTCAGCCTGGCCAGGTGGACTCTGTCCTCGCGAGGAAGGGAGGATTCGGAAGGATGGATTTCGGGAGGTCGTGCATGCAGCTGCGTGTTGTCTGTGAGTGAGTGGATGGATCGGTGAGAGATATGAGTATGGATGTGCTTCTGGAAGTTGGTTCGGGGTGGGCAGGGAGGGAGAGAGGACAATAATTGTGTGTGATACCGTGTGCTGGGTGTTGTTTTGATATTTCTTGGTGTCTGTGGGTGTGTTGCCATGTAGTTTAGTGGGTGGTCTTGGTTCGTGGAGGCTGCTGCCAGGAATTGAGTGCCTCTCATGTCCAGATGGTCTTTGACTTTGAGAATTTTGGTTTCTTGATGTAGGTGATCTGTGGGTGAAGTAGCTGTGCAGCCTGTAATGATCTTCAGGGCTTTGTTTTGAATAGTCTGTAAGGTCTTATGATGTGTTTCAGCTAGGTTAGAAGCCCAGGCTGGGCTTGCGTATTCCATCACTGATCTTATGTATTGTTTATATACTGTGGTGGTAGTTTCTTTGTTGTGTCCAAATTTTGTGTGAGCAAGTGACCTGAGGGCGTTAAGTCTGGGTGTCAGTTTCTTTTTAATGTTTGTGGTGTGCTGTTTGAATGTCATATGAGTATCATATGTTACTCCTAGGATTTTGGTGTGTGTGTATGTGTTAGGGGTGTGTTGTTTATGGTGAGTTGAGGGATGTATTCGTGTTCTCCTGTCCAACTTGTGAGCAGGGTTGCGGTGGATTTGGCTGGGGCTAGATTAAGTCTGTTTGTAGTGCACCAACCATGTAGTGTGTTGAGATAGGGTTGAAGGAGATCTGTTGCTCTTTTTGGGTCATGGTGTGTGCATGTGAGTGTTATGTCATCTGCATAGGAGGCTAAGTTTATTTTGGGGCGTATTGGGTGTAGTTATTATCGTGCATGTACAGATTGAAGAGTGCGGGCGATAGGACGGATCCTTGTGGGACTCCGTTTGGAAAGTTTCTGATTTTAGATGACTGACCGGCAAAAGATACGTGTGCACATCTGCCTGCTAGGAAGTTGGCCAGCCACCTTTTTGTGTTGTTGTGCATGTTTGTGTTGTAGATTTTGTTTGTTAGGTTGTTGTGGCAGGGGATGGCATCGAAGGCTTTACTAATGTCGAGTGTGGCTAATAGTGATCTGTGTGGTGGTCTAGCTGAGTTGATGCCGTCGAAAGCTCTTTGTGTAAGGTCTGTGAGAAGAGTGTTTGTGGAGTGCAGTGGCCTAAAGCCATGTTGTGTTGGAGCTAGGGGTAGATCAGGTGTAATTAGTTGTAATACTAGGCGTTCCATGACTTTGGAGGGGGAGCAAAGAAGTGTGATGGGGCGGTGCGAGGAGGGTAGCGTGGGGTCTTTGTTGGGTTTGGGGAATGTGATGATGATACCATGCTTCCAAATGTCTGGTATTGTGTTGTGTGAATAGCTGTAGTTTGATATGTTAGTGAGTGCTTGTATGCCTTGTGGTCCCAGGTGTCTGAGGTGTATGTTGCTTATGTTGTCTAGGCCACAGGCGGGTGAGTGCTTGAGATTGTTGATGATATGCTTTGTCTGGTGATTGGTGAAGGGTGTATAGTCAGGGTCTGTGGGGAATTGTCTCTTATGTCGGATGACACTCGGTCGTCTTTGTGAGGTTTTAGGTGGCTGACATGTGAAAAGTGATTGATGAGAGTGTTTGCTTGTTGTTTACATGAAGGAGTAGAGTCTGTTGTTGTGATTGCAGCATGTGATTGTGTTGTGTTGCTGTTGGAAAGTGTGATGCTGTTTAGTGTTTTGTAGAGTTTTTTGGGGTTTGTTTTGTGATCAAGTGTTTGTAGGAAGTTATTCCAATTTAGTTTTTGTTGTGTTCTTGTATTTTGTTGTTAGTTTGGGTGTTGAGTGCTTGAATTTGTTGTGTGATGTCTTGTGTGTGGGGTGCTGGGGAATGTTTCAGTATGTCGCGTTGTCTGATGAGGTTTTGAATTTCTGGTGTGAAGTTGGGGTTGTGTCTTTTCCTGTTACCTCTTGGAATGTGTTTCTTGTCAGCGTTTTGGATCGTTTTATTGAGTATGTGTACAGCATTGTTGATGTTAATGATGGGTGTACTGTTTAGAGTTGTGAAGTGTTGTTCTGTCTCATTTGTGAATGCTTCCCAGTTAGCTCTTTTATAATTGGTGTATGTGTGTTTGTGGCTAGCTGGGGTGAGTCTGGTTTTGGTGGTGATAATGATCGGGAGGTGGTCAGAGCCTAAGGTTCTGACCACCCTCCAGGATGTTGTGGGGGCGAGTTCTGGGGAGCAAAAGGTGATGTCAGGAGATGATGGGTTATAGAGGGCTTGGTGAGGAAATATGGGTATGTTGATGGATGTCGTTAAGGATGATGAGGTTATCGGTTTTTGGTTTTGTAGTACCAGCCCTCTGTCTGTGTCGGGGTTGTCGACAAACCAGGCCGACGTCTTGGCATTGAAGTCCCACCCAGGATGATGTGTGGGGTGTTTGTGATGTGTTGTAAGTGTGGTCTGTATTCATTTGGTACTGTAGGGGATGTTTGGGGAGGGATGTATGTGTTTATGATGGTTATGTTGGAGTTGTTGCCAGTGCGTATTTTAATTGATTGTATTTCTGTTGTGTTATCATTTGGGGGGAGGAGGGATTTGGTTTGTACACTGGTTACTATGTATGATATTTCTTTGTGTACCAGGGTGATGAGTCCACCGCCCCCGCCGACAGCCCGGTCTTGTCTGATGGTGGTGAAATTATGAAATGTGGGTGTTTTTTGTGTTGTGCGGAGTTTTGTTTCTTGTAAGATGGCAATGTGTATGTTGTGTTGTTTGATGAAGTGTGAGAGTTCGTGTTTCTTTGTGTTGATGCCATCTATGTTCAGTTGAAGAATGTTAATGTTATGTGCACGATGTATGTTGGGTGCTGCTGCACGAGGATGGGGTGGGGGTGGGTGAGGGAGGGGCTGGGGGTTGGGATGGGTGAGGTGGGGGGTGGGGATTGGGGAGCATGAGATGGGGGTTGGAATAGATTAGGATGGGGTGTGGTGTGTTGAGTTGAGGATGTGGATGGTATGGGAAGGTTAGGTGGGTTTTAGGGAGGAGAGGTGGACGGGTTTTAGGGGGGGGAGTGGATGATATGGGAAGGTTAGGTGGGCTGGGGAGGAGAGGTGGACGGGTTTTAGGTGAGGGATTTGACTGGGAGAGGGAGGGGCATGAGGAACAGGTCCAGGTGTTTGTGTAGTGTTTCTTGGAGGCAAGTGTTGGTGCAGGTGAAGTGGGTCCAGTTCCCGCATGAATTGCAGAGAACTGAACCCTTAGTATGGCGACTCGAAGTGATGGGTTTTGAGCAAGTTGGACATATGTATGTGTACGTGGGTCCTGGGTTGCTCTCAATGTCTCCGGCTAGAAGAAGTCTTCGAGAATGACAGCCGGAGAGTCATTTCTCGGTGTAGGAAAAACTGTGTGATGTGTGTGTGTGGTGTGAGAGGTGTGGAAATTCCCGGCGCGACCGAAGCCGCTCCAAGGACCCGTGCCCCCAGGGAGGGGGCAGGGGATGGTTGTGACGGTTTGGCTCCCGAAACTGCTCCCCGCGGCCGGCATCCGGTTTTCCTCCACTGGTCGTTGATTTTGTCTTCGGCCGTGGAGGGTCGGCAGCCATCCGCGGTTGGCAGCCTCGGGAGGTGGCCCCACGGCGTAGACGCCGCCACATCAGGACGGAGTTAAGCAGTACTGTATATAAGTGAAAGCGGTGTTGGATGGGGGAGGGGCATCGACTGACTGGGGACAGAGGTGCATTAGGGCGATTCATTTATGGCCACCCCTTCGGGGATGGCGTCTGGTAATAGATAGATAGATAGAACTATACTTCATGCCACCACATGCTTATCCATCCTCTTACCAGTCTTGGGTGATGGCAACATAGCAGAACCCGTCTTGGGGACAGCGGAGTGCACATACGTGTGCAAGGCTTTCACCGGGCATACAAACGGCCGGGATGACAAATGGCTAAAAAATCGTGAGCCTGTCGTTAATATTTTGCCAAGCTCTGATGTTGTGTTAAGTGTGTACCTGTGTTAGGTAAGCCCAAGAGCCCTCACCATAGACTATTGGAGAGGAATTTGGCACGGGGGCGGCCAATGCCTAAAACAGGCTTTCATAATGAATTCCAGCTCCTGTTGAGGGAGGTTCAATCCCGACAGGGCCGTAAAAGGCTCCCTAACAGCATACAGGTGGCTGCTAATAGTGTTGAACATGTCTTAGGATTCAAACAAGTAATGAAGGTAGTGAAACACCAAAGTGACTGATAGAACTGTTTGGTCAGTGTCATTGATCCAATTTGTGAAGCTTTTCCAGTGAAACTCGTATGTCCTCCAAGTAACCTTAGCCCAGTGCAGATTAAGCTTATCTGTCAAGCCTCTACCAAAAGTCGAGATCCACCCCGCCTCACAAATATCCACAATGCGAATGCCAACGAGGTCCTTAGGTTTCCAATCTGTCCCAACTGCTTGAGACAGGTAGGGGAACTCGTGTACCATCGCTTCAGCTGAGCGTACCAGATTTGGGTCGGCCACATGATCAGCAAAACTATGCCGTGGTACTCTTTCAGCCTGTGGAGGACTTTCCACATCAAGAGTGCGTTTGGTGGTGGAAATACATATATCGACTGCCACCTGTTCCAGTCTTTGCTGAAGGCGCCCGGTCCGCTCGCTGGGGTTCGAATCCAGCGGTTCAGAAACTCCGGCAACTTGTTCGTCTCATGAGAGGCAAACAAGTCTACCTGCGGCACGCCTCAGGAGGCTGACAGGTTGTCGAAAATACTTTGTTTTGAAGACCACTCTACCTGGGTACTCTGTCACCTTGACAGAGCATCCGCCCAAAGATTGGCTGTCCCAGGCAGGTATGACCCATGCAGGGTTATGCTGTGATTATCGGCTAGAAAGAACAATCTCTCCGCCAGGAGCCCTACTTTTGAATGCAATGCAATGCACTGCATTCGTGTTGTCCATCCTGAAGGCTATGGACTTGCTTTCCAGAGCTTGCCCGTGATCTCTCAGGAAGAACAACGGTACCATTAGTTCCAAGGCATTGATGTGTAAGTGTGTGAGCCCTGTCCATCTGCCTTGGTTTTGATGCCCCATGTCTCCCGACGCATCTGTGTCTACCCAGATGGTCGGGGGTGGGGAAGTCCAAGGCAACGCTTCTCCGAGCGTTTCCCGAGCAACTCAGTAATCCAATCGTCTGTGTATGGAGCTTGGTACCGGCCACAACAGATTTTTGGGCCATAGCAGAAGTGCCTGTTGCCCAATTGGATGTGGCGCTTGATCCTGAGCCGCCCTAAGGGCACGGTCAGAGCCGCTCAATTTAGAGATCCCACAAGTGAATCCCAGATCTTGAGAGTGATTGTGAAAGAGTTTAACAAAGCAAAAAGCTTCTTGCAAAGTTTTGTGGCATTCACTGGACTCCGATTTTTGTTTTCTTTTATGTATATGAAGGCGACAAAAGGCAGGTTGCCTGTAACGCGTGTCTCCCCCAAAGCCGAAAGGGAGACAGGGCCGAATTCAAGGGATGTTGGGGTCAAAATGCTTGGACACACAAAGTTTAAAGCGGTTTAAGTCATAGGATGAAGAACAGATTGGTTGAGGGAGAGAGTTCCAGTGTTCACTTGTTAAGTACTTGTTAAGTAGAAGAAAGTCTGAGAAAATTTGCCAATCCTTGGGTTGGAGAGCCAAACAGAATAGGAGTGGGACAGTGTTGAAAGGCAGGTGTCTCACACTCGCCGCAATAGAAAATATCTTGCCGAAGTCCCGAAAGGAGGATGACCAAAAGTTAGTAAGAAAAGCAAGAAGATCACCAGTAGAGCGGCCCTTAATGAAACCATACTGGCGATCTGAAAGTAGATTATGGTAAGATAAAAGCTTAAGAAATATTTAGTTAAGAATAGTTTAAAAAAACTTGAGAGATGCAAGAAATGAGAGCAATTGGACGATAGTTCGAGGGTTGAGAGGGGTCACCCTTCTTTGGGACAGATTGAATAAGAACAAACTTCCAGCAAGAAGGAAAGACGTTAGAGGAAAGACAGACAAAAGAGTTTGCCTAGGCAGGGAGTCAGCACGGAAGAACAGTTTTCTACGGAACATCCGGTCCGTGCGCCTTCTTAGTATTAAACCCAGAGAGGGCAGATAGTACATCCTTAGAAGAGATTATGATATTAGGCATAAGTAAGTGAGAGGGAGGAATAGCACCGGGATCATCGAAGGTGGAACAATTTACATTAAAATTGACAAAAATAATAACTCAGAGTCAGGCTAGGAAGAAAACGTGACGTCAGATCAATTTGTAAATAGCGATGATCCCTCTGAAGAAAAACAAACAAAACAGCGGTCTCCAGCACCCAACACAACCTCTAGCACAGGGGTTCTTAACCTGGGGTCCATGGACCCCTTGGGGGTCCATGGACAAGCTTCAGGGGGTCCGTGAAGGGCCGCTAAAAATCTGTATTGGACGTGAAACGATCAGGTGTTTATACCGAATTGCTACAGCGGTGGTAACTGAGTGAGTCACTCAGTCGGACTCAGACCTACTGAAGCTCACAACTAGTGAATGTGTGTTTGTGTAAACTACTGTAAAGTAACTTATAGAATTGTTTGCTCGTATTTTCGACATAGAATCCACCAGCAAATAAATTACACAACCGTCATAATTTAGTGATAACGGAATTTTCTTCAGTCTTGCTCGGGCGGTGATAGGGAGAGCACTCCATATTGGGTCTATAAGAGGCCCTCCTGGTCCCATATAAATATGATAATAGAATATATAAGCGGTATACACATGCATATCTATTGGATTTCTACATCATATATATATATTTTCTTTTATAATTACCGCTAACTGTTTCACCCCAATGTCGCCGAAAAGCCTACCCAGCTATAGCTGCTCATCACAATATCATTCTACACTCCGCAATGTTGCATCTCTCTCACTCTACTATCGCTATTACAACAATCAGTGTTCTTCAGAGCTCCCTCAGTGCATACCCCCTTCCTAGCAAGTGCGAGGCACCCGCCTTTCATCACAGTCCCACTCTTATTCTGTCCAGCTCTCCAATGGCAAATTTTCTCAGTCTTTTTCTACTCAACAAGTGAACTCTAGAACTCTCTCCCTCAAGCAATCTTTTCAGTCACTCCTTCGGCTTTGGGGGAGACACTCGTTACAGGCAACCTGCCTTTTGTCTCCTTTATACACATAAATACAAATGTGGAAAACAAATAAAAATACTAATTTTGCACAGTATTTTATCCCTAATATTTTCCATTTTGACTGCCTTCAGGAGACAGGAAATGCTATCTAAGACACTAATTTCTAAAAAAATCCGGGGAGGGCATGCCCCCGGACCCCCCTAGAGATTGTAGCTTCGATGTTCAGTCATGCTACAATGATAATGGATTGGGAAAATATAACGACAACACATTTTTTTTTTTGGGGGGGATTGACACCCTGTGTATGAGGCAGTCAATTTTCAATACAATAAGTGTGTTCATTGCATGCAACATTTTGTATCTGTGTTTTTTTCCTGGGAGGGGGTCCATAGGTTTCAACAGATTCTCAAAGGGGTTCGTGATTCGAAAAAGGTTAAGAACCCCTGTCTAGCACATGGCTAAGGCCCATTTCCAGCGTCCTACATCACGTATCATCTCTCTATTAACTTCAGAAGCCAAGAATTACCCATAAATTCACATAAACAAGAAGCGAGAGAGGTAGAAACACTGCGAACGGAACGTCAATCACTGCTGTGTACGCATCAAAGAGGTTGTGCATTTACTGATAGGGTGTAGGGGTGCCGCACAGGTAGGTCAAGGGTCGCAGGTACTGAAAGGGTCCTAGATAAGCTGGGTTCGATATTCCTCTTTTCTTTTTCTACCCTCGACAATTTTTCTTTTCTGATTGCATCAGTGGTCTCATGTAATCCATGCCATACCGTACCTAGTAGAGTATTGAGGTGCATTCTCTAGAAGACATTGGTGACCACGCAAGTCGTACCGATAATGCATCGTCGCTACACTAGTGGATGACATTACTGTGCACTTGTAATAGCTGGACGGTTGACTTGGAGGGACTACTACTAATTATTATTATTCTCATCTAATTAATTAGTACTGTATCTGTGGTATTATCCAATTAAGTTTAAGGTAGAAATGCCTGATAGAGACTTCAAGTTCTGTGTACCTGTAAACTATTATGTTGTTTTACTCCCAGAATCGGATTGCATCATCCATGGGTATATCAAGAAGCTGGGAGGACCATTTGCTTCGGCCTGGCAGACCAGGTATGCCAAGCTGTATCCTAACCGTGTGGAGCTGCACTCTGAGTCTTCTGGGAAGCCAGAGCTTATCTTCATGGATCAGTTGGATGACGTATCTTCTGATTTTGTGCAGATCAAGGGGGAGAACTGCATAGTGCTCAAAACCAAGGACAGCAAAATTGTTCTAACTAATCCAGTAAGTTATTGGTTTAAGATTAACTACATACAACATACATATAAGTTTAAAAAACGTTTGTCCACAGAGAGTGTGGTTACAGTCTCACGTCCTACATGACGTCATTCCAGGCGACCCTGTCAAGGGCTGCCTCTGTTGTCAAGTTCTTTATTTTGAGATCAAACTGGAGTATCCGATCCCTCGTCGTTCTAGGTCTACCCCTTGGCTCAGCTCCCCCCTGTAAAATATTGTACTGATGATGCAGATGCATTTTTTTATGCTGTACACTCCCTAGATTGGCAGGGCCTTTACTGGACATTAGTCACGAGTCGCTATACATGAGTGTCCAAGCTCTTTACGTCTACCAATGGCACGGGGTGGGATCAAACTCCCGACCCTTCGATCAGCAGTCAGACATGCTACCTTGTCAAACCTGTCATTTTATTGTTTTCATAGCTTGCTGATGTCTCCAAACTGTGAAAGTCTATGTTGATGATATTTGAGACAGCTGCATGAGGGGCCTCTTGTCTGGTAAGTATATCCATTGTAAGGAGAATATACAGTCGGCCAACTTAGTCCTGCGACAAAATGTTGTAATGTGCAGAAGTGTATGGCATTTCATTCGTAGTAAAAAAAAAATATAGTTAAAGGTCAATGTAGGGTAATGTAAGGTAATGATGTTTGAGAGAATGCATGAATGCATGAAACCATATACAGTACTGTATTTTAAGGCAAAATATAGAATTAAGATTGAACATGAGATAAGTTGTAAAATAATAATGAGAAATGAAGTACTGGAAGAGGTTGAAAGTTTCAAGTACTTGGGAGCTGTACTATACAAATATGGTAAAATGGAGAGTGAGATAAAAGAGAGAAAAATGCAAGGGAGAAAGGTAATTGGAGAACCTGTTAGTATTCTAAACGGAAGAATGGTTAGTCAAGAAGTAAAAAAGTAACTGAGAAACAGTGTGCTGCTCCCAACGCTCTTGTATGGAAGTGAGACATGGACAGCAAGTGACGAGGACCTCTCCAAACTGAGAGCTGTGGAGATTAGCTTTTTCAGAATGGCAGCTGGTGTGAATAGACTAGATGGGCCAAGTAATAGGGAAGTGTATGAGTCCTTTGGAATGAAAGAGCAAGCTTTGGGCATTGATTGTGTGGTGGTTGAGTGGCTAAAGAGAAGTACTTTGAGGTGGTATGGTCATGTTCAGAGAATGGATGAAGACAGAATGCCAAGAAAGAAATATGGGAGTCAGGTGAGTGGAACAGCTAGTAGTGGAAGACCACCTATGGCATGGGAAAAGAAAGCGGAAAAATACATTGAGGATAAATTTCCACGTAGTGGAAGGGTCATTGTGGTATGGGCAAAGGAAGCATGTCTTGACAAAGTAGCCTGGAGATGTTTCTGTCATGGCTATCCTTTAGCAGGGGTTTCCCAGGGTGAAACAAGGCATCAGAGATGATGATGATGATGATGATTCATAGTAAAAAAAATATAGTTTTGTGAATGAATCGCTCAAGCCGAAAGGCGTGTGAAAGGAAGGACATGATTGGTTGAGGTGAGGAACTTTGTGAAGTTCAATTTATATATTTATATTTGCATTACTGCAGGGTTAATATGATTTCCAGAAAGATGTTAAGTATTAAAAGAATATAGAATGAAGATGTTTACAATACATATTAATGCATATACTATACAAACATTTATTAATAGACATAGCAAAAACAACAACAATATATTAGATAACCTGGCTGGCCACTTCAATAATTCTTGCTGTCAGGCTGACTAAAATCTGTTTTATACTGCAGACATTAGAATTTGCTCAGTATAGTAGTTGTAGTAGTAATATACAGTAATAGCTTAACTAGACCACTGAGGCAAGAGTTTGCTTATTTCCTTATTATCTCCAGTATTCTATCTATCTATCTATCTATCTATCTATCCATCTATCTATCTATTACCTGACGCCATGATCCCTGAAGGGGTGGCCACGAACGAAACGCCCCCATACAGCTCTGTCCTCAGTCAGTCGACGCCCCTCCTCCCAACCAGCACCGCCTTCATTCATGTACTTCTTCACTCCATCCTTACACCTCTCTCTCAGTTTACCTCTTCCTCTCTGTCCTTCCAACTCGCTCTCATACACTCTCTTAGTCATTCTCTCGCTTCCCATATGTTCCATATGGCCGAACCATCTCAAGGTGTTCCTTTTCACAGTTTCCAGCACTTCTACCTTCACACAACATCTCCCTCTTACTTCCTCATTCGTCTGTCTATCCCTCCATGTAACTCTGCACGCATTTCCACCCCTCTCACTCTTGGTCTGAGTCTCTCCACCAACGTCCGTGCTTCGCTTCCGTAAGTCAATGTCGGGATTACCACACTGTCATGAAAGGACTTCTTCACTGACCACCCTATTTCTTGTTACTGCTTTCAGCGTTCCTACAACCGTCTTCCCCTGTTGCACCCTCTCCCGCACTTCTTCATCCATACTCCCATCTTTACTCAGCACACTACCCAGATACTTAAATGAGCTGACAATCTCCATAGCCTGACTGTTCAACTTCACCTCACACTCTGTGACTTCATCCCTTTCAAAGACCTTAACTTTGTTCTTTCCCGCATTTACCTTCAGATTCCGTTTTTCGCACACTGTTCCAAACATATTTACCAAACCCTGCAACTCCCATTCATTATCGCTCATCAGAACTGTATCATCAGCAAACAGCAGTACAGGTAGCTTCATCTCGTTTCCCTCCCTTATCAGCGATACACCAACATCCACTGATCTTCATTGTATTTCTTTCATGATTCCATCCATATATAAATTAAACAACCACAGGGACATCACACACCCGTTTCAACCCAACATTCAGATCAAGGAACTCGCTCTGCTCATTCTCCACACATACTGCTGCCTTTGCACCCTCATACGTGCTCTTCACTGCTTTCAGCAACTTGCCATCTACTCCATATATTCTAAGTAATTTCCACATACCTTCTCAATCCACTCTGTCATAGGCCTTCTCCAAGTCCATAAAGGCAACATACAGCTTTTGTTGCTTCTCCAGATATTTCTTCACAACACATTTCAGGGTAATAATCTGATCTACACATCCTCTTCCCTTCCTAAACCCGCCCTGCTCGTCACCTATCCATTTCTCTGTTCTCGCTCTCACTCTCTCAATCACTACACTACTGTACACCTTCCTTACTATTCATTATCTCATTATCTCATATATTCATACTCATATTGTGTTATACCGGTATGATAACTGGTTCCCTTAGAATGAGATTGAGTGTTGTTGACATTATTAACATTGTGTTTTATGGTGACCGAGTAGCATTTAGGATGAGATTAAGTATTATTGACATCAGTATAGTTGTGATAGGTGATGATTGTTGTTTATATAAATCTTAAAATTGAGATATATGACTACTACTTCCCATTCCCCCTAGGATGAGATTGGTCTAAAGGAGTGGTCGATTTCACTGCGGTCGGCTCACAAGATGTCTCTGGAACTGCTTGGCAACATGGCTAAGAAGGCTGGTCGTATCTATGGTACCGAGGGCAACAACAAGCCAGCACTTCTCACTAGGAATGGCAATGGGAACTAGTGG